>CM061063.1:228708118-229908118 GCA_030762895.1 Sophora flavescens
TCAAGAAATAAATTTTTAATTACATCATGCTCTTGGATTTAGATAATATGCATGATATCAATAAGATGAAAGTAGTTTTCATCATCATTAGATTTTCTGGGGCTTTTTATTGTTTCAAAGTTCTGGGGTTAAGAAACTTGAAAATGATGAACAACTGTAATTAAACTTTAAATCAAGAAACTTTCTAAAGAACATAGGCATGATTAGGGAAGAAGATTAGGATTACCTCTTGAAGATCAATGACAAAGGAAATCAAGAACTTGCTTTAAAACTTGCAGAACTAAGAGACTTACTGAACTTTAGGGTTTGGAGCAAATGGCAAAAGAACTAAATGAAAAGTGAGAGTATGGTATTTATATGGTGATGAGTGAAACATCTTAATAAGACTCTGAATGATGATGGGTTGTCTTTTTCAAAAGTTCAATGAATCTAAGTTTCTAAGGACCCTTTGAAAGATTCCATAAGTTGAAGGACTAGTTTGCAAATTGTCAAAGAAGAGTGTCATGATGATGATTTTGCCATTAAATGCTAGCTTATCTTGACTTTGTTGGCTGAATTTTGGGTAAATATAGGTTAAGATATAATTACAAAATTTGAGAAGAGAATCAGAACATTGTGGAAAATCCAAGGATAATGTAGCAGAAAAATGTGGAAACTTGAAGCTACGAAAATTGATTCAAAACAAATGAGGGCAGCCATAAATCCTCATGGGCTTCTGCATAGGCCAGGTAATTTTAGGCTTGGGTTCATTCTTGAGGGCCAACAAGAATTAAGCATTAAACGTGGCGAGGAAACTTGTATAGTTTTGAATAGAACATGAAATATATCCGTGAACTAGAAAAGTGCAGAACTGAAACATTAATGTCCATTAGAATTGGAAACAAGTGGCTTAGCCCAATTCATGAAAAAACTTAGAAACCTTTCGGGGACAAGGAGTAGTGTAGTAGTTCCAGAGAGGACTTAAGTGTTAGATTCATAAATTTACCACTTGCTTGTTTGAAAAACCTTAAGACTTAGAAATGTGATTCATCCGCCAGATAATCTCAAAATCTAAAGATAAGCCCTGTCGCTCTTACATGACACAGAAGTCCGCTCCAGTGATCTACCGATTACGTATTCCGCGCAGTGAGCGTAAATTATTTTATTTTTAAAATAATTCTAAATACTCTCTTGTAGGAAATAAAATAAAAATCTTAAGTCTTTAGTTCACGAATTAAAATTATATTTCTAGACGGTAAACTTTTCTTGTGTCTGTTAATGAGAAAAGCAGCGACCAAACAGTCTGGGTACTGCAAAAAACTTCCGGCTAACCTTATAGAAATAAGTATTATGAAATGACCTTGGTTTATCAAAATCATTTCAAGTCTCAGTTAATAATATATGTTTATATATTTATTACCGATATTTGGAAGCATTGTTTTTCAGGTGTTACATTACTACCCCACTAAAAAAATTTCGTCTCAAAATTTACGTCCTCGAAAATATCCAATTTGCAATCTCATCTTAGCTTAAAGATTTTGTTGCCCGCTTCAATCAACTTCATTCCTCTTATTCATATTCCATAACAACGATTCATTTTTAAATCGTTCTCTCTCTCAGTGTACTCTCAAAATTGCATCGACCTATCACCCTCGAAAAACAAATTCAAAACTAGTCACTTCTCTCTCAACATGGTTCCACCCTAACCTTATTCCAATCATCTAACTCTAAATATTATCATTAATACTAACAATGTCTGCCATCACTGCAGCATCGACTCCACTGCTGAAATGTTGATGAATGGTCTTAGTTCCTCTTGATTATAATTCCCTACCCTCTCCAATTTAACATCACCCACATCATACTCAAAATAACTTCATTTGCATATCTTCAAAATAACTTCACGCACTCGTCCTGGAACTTTTCTATCAACTAATTTTTCTCAGAACTTTCTTTTAAATTCGCATTGAACTTAGGTAAAACTTCCATGAACACTTTTAGCAATTCTTGCTTATTTTTAACGCTAATTTCTACTAAGTAATTCGGCAAAATGCTTCGAGAAAAACATTCGTCTCTAGCAGACCTATTTCCCAACATTCCGAAAGATGTAAGGACGTACCGTAATGTGGCCTTTTCTAAACCGGGTCATCGCAGTTACCCATTTATTAAAATAAAACTCAATTTGCTGGATGCTTCGGAAAATCATGTTTCTCAGCGTTTTCTCTCTTTAAAATATGGTGATAAAAAAATTTTCCTTTTCTCTGGCTAACCATGACAACATGATCAAGTCTGACTACATAATGTATATAATCCTCAACTATGTTACTCATTATTTTTATCCATAAATCGCAATCAACTTATTTCTCAAAACATAACATTACCTAATCTGGTGGTAACTAACGGCACTACACCCCTAAAGCAATTCATAGCATTTTCGAACTAGACGGCCTTCATGTGCGCACCAGATGTCATTCCAAGCGATTGATATCCATTTGTAAGGGTTGAGCTGCGTAAATATGGGTTTAGCAAGATAACCAAATGCGCAACCCTTTAGCGAAGGCACTTCGCATATACATGTCTACTACATAATTCATATCGCAATATCGTTTATCAATCGGTTTTCCACCCCATATCAACATTGGAAAAACTATCGTGAACACTGAAGCATCATCTAAACATTCATGTAATCTCATGAGATATCTCAACCTAAGTAAACCTCGTGATGAGTTGATCAGACTCCAATTTCCACAGGCCTACGGTACGAACCGCCCGTCGCTTACGCTTGTCGAGTATCGTGCATGTGTTACAACTCAGAATGGGGCGCAGAAAATTTTTCCTTTATTATTAGTTATAGACATTCCCAGATAAATTTTATCTGATTAAGACAAAGGTATTGTATAATGTTAAAAGACAAGTTAAAACCGAAGCGTTTGGATAGTCATGGATAAATTTAAAAAAATAAGTTTCAGTCTCAGGTATATGAATAGTATATCAGAATTTGGTCTATAACTAAAAAAATCCAATTTGGACAATTTGGTGTCCATGAAAGCCCAAGTGGGCTATATTATTATACGGATCTCAAATTCAAACAAGCTCTTTTGTTAGAAATACTCACATCCCAAGTTAACGATCTGTTATATTATCACGAAACCCGAGTAAAATATCTCAAACTTTATATTTATAATGGGTAACCAAACATGGGCATGATGTGCTTATTTTCTATCGTTATTCACCACAATTTGGTCGGGTAAGTTCTTGTCCATATTTTTTATTTTATTTTTAAAATCAATTTTTACATTATGTGGAACCTGGATTTTGTTATAAAAAGCAATTATAATAAACTCTTATACTCTTTTCTACCCAAACAGGTATATTTGAATTTTAGGATGTTTTATTTATCCCCTCCTTATTAATTTGTCCAGGAGTGTAATCACATCTCACACACATGTATATATCTAAAACTAAGCATAGGGTTATCTTGCATCAAGCAACAAGATGAAGGATGATTGCATGCGATGTCCTCTTCCATCATCAAGTAGTTTTCCACGGTTGTTCTTCCCAGCCACACTTTCACCAGTGGGATGTGCCTCGTTCTAGTCTTTGCTATTGTCCAGGAAGTTTGGCTAGGACAGACACTAGATCAATTTTCCCTTCAATTGTAAAAGACTCAGGAGCTATGACATGAGACTCATCAGTACATATTTTCTAACTGTGACCTTATGGAAAACATCATGAAGATTTCCAATTACCAGGTGAGGAGCCAATTGGTAAGCAATGGCACAAACTCTTTTGAGAATTAGGAAAGGTCCCAAGGAAAACAAGAGTCAGTTTGAATAGACATTAACCTCCCATTCAAAACTTTAAAAAGTGCCTCCAAGATTACATGTTCCTCTTCCTAAAATTCCCAAATGCTTTCTTTTCTTGTCGACATAACACTTTTTTATCTATTATGCGCAATGCACATCTTTCCTCCGATTATTAATCCTAATTATGATCCGCTGAGTAATTGATCTTAACAATATCTTATCACCCACTTGCCTATCATAAAAGGGATCTACATTCCCTAATCACATCATTAATATATATATATATATATATATATATATATATATATAGTCATTAAATATTCCACCCAGGGTAATAAATGTCCAATTCATGGCCTTAACTTTAAAAAATATTTTTTTTTTTAAAGAAAAAAATTTAATTTAAAATGAAGTCAATAATAACATTTATATAATAAAATCATAAACTTAAGCATTTGTTTCTATCCATCCGTCTATAATTAGAACGCCTTCACTTGCATTTCATCTTTATAAGCATTCTCATAACAATTATAACAAACAATCAGAAGCCGTATTTCCTTTTTAAATATGAGTAATACATATAAATATGTTTGTAAATTTATTAGAGTTTAAGAAAATTATTTTAAATAAACGGAGTTTACCACTCAATCCTACTTGAATGTAGGGAAGCTACGATTAAAATTTAGGTTGAAATGTGAAACTAGCTAGATAATTCCATTGTGATATAGATAATACTCTCCCAAAGACTATTTAAATTCAGAACGAAAGACTTAGATTTTTATTTTATTCCCTAACATTCTGTATTTTTAGATTTATTTCTTAAAAAAATAAAATAATTTACGTTTTGTCAAAACACGAATCCCGGTAGACGACAGAGGATTTTGGAGTTTCTAAGCGATAGAGGGTTTATCTTAGGATTTCAGAGATGATTCAGGGATGAATCATATTTTGTCTAGAAGGGTTTTTCAGGGTTAAAGTGAAAATTTAGAATTTTACACTTAAGTCCCGAACTTTCTATTAATTACCCTTTTGTCCCTAAATTAGTTTCTAAGTTTTTTTCCAGTGAATTGGGCTCAGAATCCTTGTTCGATTCTAATGGACGTGGCTTTGAAGCCCAAGATTCCTAGTTAATGATTGATTCCATAAAGCCTATTTAAACTATATACGTTTCCTATCTTAAGCGTAATGCTTAAATCTCCCGGTGGGCCCACATAAAATGAAACCAGGCCAAAATTTACCAAGCCCATGCGAGTAAGCCCATGAGGATAAGGGGGCTGCCCTCATAAAATTTTTGAAGAACCAAGAAAATTTCTAGAATGTTCAACAATTTTCCACATTATTCTACATTCTTCCACTTTGTTCTTCAAGCTTCAAAATCTTCTTCAACAATCTTAATTTTACTAAAATATCTATGAAAAAATCAGCCTACTATGAGTCAAGATAAATTGTGAAAGAAATGTGGCAAATCATCATCATGACACTTTTTGACAATTTGCAAACTAGTCCTTCAACTTTTTGGAATCTTTGTAAAGTGGGTCTTGAACTTAATTGCATTTGAATCCTTTTAGCAAGACAACTCATCATCTCAGACCTTACAAAGGTAATGCAAGCAAGCTCTATAAATACCATACTCTCACTTTTCACTTAGTTTCTACTTCCTTTTTGTTTCAAAACCCTAAGTTCATAAGTTTCTTAGTGATGGATTTGTGCAAGTTTCTTGGATTTCCTTTGTCATTGATCTTCAAGAGGTAAATCCAAATCTTCCATTCTTAATCATACCTATGTTCTTTAGAAAGTTTTTGATTCAAAGTTTGTTTTCATAGTTGTTATCACTAAAGTTTCTAACCCTAGAACTTTGAAAAGTCATAATAAATTTAGAAAAATCTAATGATGATGAAACTACTTTTATCTTCTGATATCATGTATATTATCTAAATCCAAGAGCATGATGTAATCAAAAATTTCTTTCTTAAAAACCTAGCCGTTGGCATGCAATCTGTGTAGGTTTGGTAGAGTTTTGTTACATGTGTTGTCATGTATGATGCATATGACTCTACCTGACAGTATGCCACACACATTCTAATCCCATGTTAGTTTCTTAAAATGAAAATCTTTACTCAAAAATCCCTATGTTGGCCGAAACCCTAGGTGGTTGGGATTTGTTCGAGTTTTTTTGTTCATAGTTTTCCTTAATGATCTTGTTAATCAAACTCTTAGTATGTATGCCTTATAAATCCAAGTTGGTTTATTAAACTTCGAGAACCCTAGCTCTATAAACATGTTGAGGCCGAATCCTTGTATAAAAGAGTTAGAAGTTTTTGATTTGGAAACTTAGTTGTTTTATCACTAATCTATGGTTTAGGTTAATCAAGGATAATTAATCCATGACTTAATCATGATTAGGAATTTTAGTTAGTCAAAAACCCCTAGAGGGTGTGACCATGTAGGAGGGTTTGGATGCTTTTCTTTGAATTATGATTGTTTGATTGTAATGGTTGGAAGGTCAAGATATAAGCAGGATCATGAGTTCCCATGCCAAGCAATTTAATTCAACTAGTGGGATCTTCGAGAGGTAAGAGGGGGTTAGATGACTGGATTATTGGATGGCCATGTGTCCCACATGTTTGTGGTTTGTATACATTTGTTTATGTGGTGTAGGTGGTCTGGTTTGTTTTATTTGGCTATGTGTTTTCTTTGTTTATGTGTTTGGTTGTTTTTACTGCTATAATTTATTTAATTGCTCTGTGATAGTATCTTATATTGTTATGATGCATGATCCTACTGGTGATATAATTTCGATGATGTTGGATGTTGTTTGTGGCTGGGCTGGTGATTGGTCTGCACAATCGATTATTCGGATAAAAGATTTAATAAGCTATGAAGAATTATATTCAATGTTTTATGGGAAATGTTGGAATATAATAGTGGTGGAAAATATTATTTTGGAAAAATAATGAATTTTGAGAAATATTATTATTTTAATAATTTATTAGTGTAAAAGTAATTGATGAGTCACGGTGAGAGCGTGAATTGAATTTTTTTAGTACTTGCTGATTTTTACGCAATTATGTAATATTATAAAAAGTTATTTTTATGAAAATTAATATTCAAAAATAATTAATAAAAATAAAAATGAAAATAAAATAATAATAATAATAATAATAATAATCATATATAATAAAATATTATAAAAGTCAAAGTTTGACTTTAAGAACACTTTTTGGAAAATGATAAAGCAACACCAAGTTTTTAAATTATTCTAGAAAAGTTTAAAAAGCAGTACTCTATTTTGAGAAGAAATTTAACTCAATTGATTTAAAAGTTGAAGTTTCAATAAAGAGTTCAACGATTTGACATTTTTATAAGCGAATTACAAGTAGAAAGAAATTTCGATGAACGAGTTTTACTAAATGACGTAAAGATGATATAGAACTTAATAGCAGAGGCGTAGACGTATTAAGGTTGTTAGGTTGTAGATTAGGTATCTAATTAAAGAGGTTAAAACATTTTAGATGTTTTCTACACCTGAACCTAGGCTTTGAGGCATCATCTAGGATTCATGATTGAGCACTTCGGACTTGGATGTCCCCGTGGTTTTAACAAAGGTTTTTAAAGACGTTTAAATTATGGATTTGGTCAAAGCTTTTGGAGAGCTTTGACAAAGGAAGATATAACACAAAGAAAAATGTCGAGAACAAAATGTTTTCTTGCATGCATATGGCGACGTGCCATGATCGGAAGAGGATTACCTTGCGGCGTCGGGTAGATCATACAAAGATGTTCTCATTGTGCCCGGTTTGGACAATGAGGCCCCATCTCGAATTGTTATCATTGTGCCACGATGTTGGACAGTGTGGATGGGTGTGCAGTCGTAGGTGTGCAGTGGCAATCGAGTGCGATAAACTCATCATGAGGTTGGGATATCTCATGAGATTAGGTACGAAGTTTTAGAAGCTAATATTAGAAGTGTTCATGGGATGCCAGATTTTAAAAACGACGATGTTGTTGGTGTGAGACCCTTTGATATATTGTGTTGTATGCCAATTTAAATATTAGAAATTAAATGATATGGGTTTGTATATGTTTTGTTGTGTCTACATATGGTTCTCGCATTATGATCAAATTGTCGGTTTCCCACTCTTGCATGTTTTATTTGTATTTTCTCTTCCGGGTTCTCGCATGGTGGAATCTCGGATGAACCTCTTAAACTATAGCGTCTAGAAGAAGAAGAAGGTGTAGTTCGAAATATTGATCTTTATTTCTTTTGTCGTAGTGTTTTGACCAGCTTAGGTTTAAGTTCAGATTATGTTTTAGGGAATAACCTTTTTATTATAAATGTTTAAGTGTGAAACTTATGAGCAAGTATAGTGTATGAAATATATATAAGTGTGTTATGTGAACGTTGTTGTGATTGATGTTGAAAAGAAAAATTTTATCACTAATTTTGTTTAAGACAAACGTTCGAAAAACATTATTTCCAAAGCAACCAGCAAATTAAGTTTTATTTCCCAAACGGGTAGCCATGTGATGACCCAGTTAGGATGTCACATTAGTGGTATGAGCTTGAGTCAGTCTTTCGGATCTTTGGGAATTGGTCATTGTGTTGACGATTGATGTTTTTGAGTTAAGTTTTGTTTGAATTACTTCTTAGAAGTAATGTGTTAATACACCAATGCACGTTTCATTTTTCTAAGTTGCGGTCTAATTGATTTGGTTCGGTGTGTTATGGAGGAAACACAGGACGTAAGGTGGGACGTGGACGAGGGACGTGGGCGGTCGGATTTGGTCGCAAAGGTGGCCCTATTGGTGGGATCTTTGATAATGAGAAAGCCCGATTTATGGATTTGGGGAGATCTGGACAAAATCTCCGAACTAGTAGTGGAGATGAGTCGGAGGATTGAACACATGAGGAAAGGGAAAGACAATAAAGGGGATTGATGGAGGACCACTTGATAGGTGATTTTACATGATGTTTTCAGTACACTTTTGCATGCATTTTCATATAGATTAGGCATTCTTAGTTTGATTTTTATTAGATTTTCCTTTGGAGCGGGTGAGGCGGTTTCAGTGTGTTGTTTTGCAGAAATTGAAGGAACCTGTGCATATTTGGCTATAATGAAGGTTGGATGATTTTTGGAGCTTGAAAAGAGAAGAAATTGAGCCAAGCGAGAATGGAGAGTCGCCCGTGAGACTGGATTCTCCTCGACCAAGAAAGGTGCTGTTCCGAAAATGCAAGCCTTTTCGGTTCGCCTCATGAATCTTGTTTCACCTCGCGAGTATGGAAACCGAAGCCATCATGCCTAGCCCCGATGCTCCTCACGAGCATATTTGAGAAGCTATTTACGTCCTCGCGTCATAACATCTCTCGCCTCGCGAGAGTGCAATTCTCAAAACAAGAGTTTTAACTTTCGCCTCGCGAGAGCTATTCGCCTTCATGAGCTCGCGAAATCCTGATTGGTATAAGATTTCTTTGTTTTAGAGCAAGAATGAAGGGGAAGTTAGAGAGTTTTTTAGGTTTTTTGAACCAGAGGCACTTGGAGGCTGCGGGTTGGAAGAGGGTTCCGATCTCCCGAAGGGGATGTTTTCCTTGCTCGGGACTGAAAGAAGATTGGAGGATCCTTCTATGGAGTTGCTTCATCCCTTCTCTCTTTCTCTCCTGCTATTCTCTTTTTATGAGTAGTTAAATCCCTGTTGTTGGGATTAGATGTAACCAAACTTATTATTATGTATTTATCTTGGTGATTATTCTGTGTTCATGTCTTCATATTAGTGATTAAATTTTTGTGCTTAGTGCTTGTTGTGGCTAGCACCCCATGACTCGATTTGTGTTTTGGTATGTAAGGGAGACGTTCGTATTAGAACCGAATTAAATTTAATCACCTAGTAACCCTTTCGTCTAGAGATTGAGTTTGGTTTTACTAGTAATCGCGTAATCCCTAATCCTAATGCAATTTCATTAATCTAGGTCACCTAAGAGATTAGGGTCTATTAGTGGAATTAGGCTCTTGTCATTCGAGAGATCGGGGCTTGAGTAGTTTAGTGGATTGATTTTAATATTTGAAGCATGAATGGGAGGTATCTAGTCTGGTATTGCATGAGAAAGAGGTTTGGTGAAGTCTAGTCCTGACATATCCTTTCTTGCACTCAGTGTTCGATAAAAATACAAAAAGATTTTATTTCTTTTCTTTTGTTTGTTTTGATTTCTCTGTTTAGTCTAGATAGTTGCTGAACTTGTGAATTGGTAGTTGACATCCAATCCCCGTGGATACGATAAACCGGTCTCACCAAGTATTACTTGCACGATTGGGTATACTTGCCAGATTCGTCCAACAAGTTTTTGGCGCCGTTAAGGGGATTGGTTTTGCCAATATCATTAGTAACAGAGGAGGAAACTAATTTAGACATTTTTATTCTTTTTTTATTTTTCTGTATATATTTGATCTTTCTCTTTTGAGTTGTGTTTGTGCAAAGGTGGATGCAGTTCATGGAAAATTTGTATTATCCACGATGAGGAAGCCTCAATTCACGCTTTGGAGGACAAGCTGGTGTTTGGGAGATTGCATGGATTTGATGGATCATGTTACTCCCGCACAAGTTGATGATATGCATGGAAGGCTTATATATAACTTCTCCCGAGGAGGATTGGGAAACCTTTTGTTCATATTTGCCACCTCCACCACCGTGTATTGTGATTCCCATGGAGCCACATGATGCAGAATTTGAGAAAAATCTGGTTGTGGGAATGGATCAAATTGAAGATGAAGAAGTGATGGTGGACAAGTCACAAGAAGAGGGAGTACTTTCCACAAGTCCTTGGGAAATTGAAGAATGGGAATGGAAGGAGCAAACACCGTTGAAAGCTGCTTCTAGAACAGTATTCCCAAGAGCTATCCACCTCTGAGGCCAAGGCAAGAGCCAATTGTGAGAGTATCGAAGCTGTGATGCAGAACTTCAAAACGCAAGTGGAGGAGATTTGCAAACAGTTAGTACAAGAGTCACCTGAAGCACACTTTGAGGAAAATCTGGTTTGGGGGATAGTTCAAGATGAAGACGAAGTGGTAGTGGATTCCACCATGCTTGCTAAGGAATTTGAAATTTCTGCATTGGACAAATATGTCGGCTTGCATGCATGTGTGGACATTGGTAAGTTAGGCCCTTCCACTTGTCTGGCAAACTTCCTGGTGAAAATGCTATTTGACCCGCTAGGAAGTGAGTGCATTATCATAGTTAAAGAGGTCAATGGTGCTTTCACACACTGGCTGGGTGAATTTGAAGATAAAGTCATTTACTTGCTACAATCTCCACTCCAAGTTCCATTTGATCCAGGAGGAGGATCCTAGAACGTCAAGCTAGTGACGTTAAAGAAGCGCTTATTGGGAGGCAACCCAACTTTTCTTAACCCTTCTCTTTAGTTAGTTTTTGTTTTTGATTTTAACCTCTTGAATAATTTGAGAAGCTCAAGAGGAAAAATAATAAATTGATAATTGCCAAGTGTTTGCAGGGTAAGAAGGAAGGAAGGGAGAGCAAGAAGACAAGGAAGAGCAAAAGGGCGAGAGACAACAAAGCCCGGCTGACTACCGCCTCAGTAAGCCGTTCCATTTTTATTTTTTTTATTTTTCTCCTCTCTCCATCTTGATTGTTTACATTGGGGACAATGTAAATTTTTAAGCTTGGGGTAGGGGTATTTTTGCATTGCATTTTGCATATTGCATTCATATAGTTTGCATGATAGCTTTGCATATTCACATTATTAGATTGCCCTTGCTTAGATTTTGCATCCAATTGCGAGAACTAAGAGCCCAATAATTTGTGATAGTGAATTGTTGAACCCAATTCTGTTTATTCTTGTAATAAGGCTGCAAATAAAAATGTTTGAGATAATCTTGGATAGTTGATAATTAGCATATGGTTACGAGGATTTGTGTTTTTCATTGATTCTGAACCAAAATGTGAGATTTTGAGCCATAAAGGGGTACTCACTAAATTTACCCCATTCTTTGTGTTAGAGTGTTATTCCTCTTGGTTTGCTTTCTCTAGAACTTGACTTGAAACCATTTTAAAGCTTAAAAATTTGTGAAAACATTTTTGAAAATGATAGAGGCAATAGGTATTTTTCAGGCCTTCTGAGCTTTGAATGATGAAATGCTACCCCTTAGTTGCCCAATTTTGAGCCTGAAAGAAAAAAAAATGCTTTTCTTGGTATCCTGAAATGTTTTGACAAATATGCTTGATAAGGGATCTTCTAAAGTATTACAAAAGGGTAAAAAGGTAGTTGGAAAAAAGAATGGGATAAAAGAATCAGAAAAATATTTCTCTTGAGTTGAAAAATCTCCCCTTCTCCAAATAAATGAAAAAGAAAAAAAATAAAAATAAATAGAGAAGGGGATGACAAAAAGAAAATTGAGAAATAAAAAAGAAAAAGAAAGAAAATAAAGGTGGAAAGTGAATTGAAAACCCAAAAAGGTACTTTAGAAGGTCATGATTTGCAAATGTTGATATGTTTTGTAGCCTTTTGAAATGTCCTTTTATTGATTTCCCCACCTAACGATTAATCCCATGGCCACGTTACAACCAAGTAAAAGACCTCTTGATTCTTAATTGTTTTCATTAATAAAGTAGAGATTTGGTTGATAGTCAAGCCTATGGTAGGATTCATTCCTTGAGGAAAATTGAGCGAATTGCCTTATTCCCTTAAACACTTGAGTGAGAGAGAAAAGAGAGCCAAGCAAATGAACAAGCTTGGGGTGAGCTTCAGGTGAGAAAGAGTGCCCAAATCAGTGAGAACATGAGTCTAAGGAACCTAAGCCTCTAATTGGACTTGAATTGATTTTCTCTTTGCTTAATTGTTTGAATTGCCTATTACTTGGATCATTTACTCGGGTTCTTAGTTCACTATCCATGTTCTGTTTTATTCTACTGACCTTAGTGATTGCTTGAGGACAAGCAATTGAATAAGCCAGGGTGATTTGATAGTGTGATTTTACATGATGTTTTCTGTACACTTTTGCATGCATTTTTCATATAGATTAGGCATTCTTAGTTTGATTTTTATTAGATTTTCCTTTGGAACGGGTGAAGCGGTTTGTGTGTTGTTTTGCAGAAATTGAAGGAAAACTGTGCATATTTGGCTATAATGAAGCTTGGATGATTTTGGAGCTTGAAAAGAGAAGAAATTGAGCCAAGCAGAATTCTGGAGATTCGCCCCGCGAGACTGGATTCACCTCGCGACCCTGAAAGCTGACTGTTCCAGAAAATGCAAGCCTTTCTGGTTCGCCTCGCGAACCTTGTTTCGCCTCCCGAGTCTGGAAACCAGAAGCCATCACGCCTAGGCCCTGATGCTCCTCACGAGCATATTTGAGAAGCAATTTACGTCCTCGCGTCGCGAACATCTCTCGCCTCGCGAGAGTGCAATTTTCTGAAACAGCAGAGTTTTAACTTTCGCCTCGCGAGAGGCCATTCGCCTCGCGAGCTCGCGCAAAATCTGATTGGTATAAGTTGCTGTTTTAGAGCAGAATGAAGGGGGAGTTAGAGAGTTTTTAGGTTTTGAACCAGAGGCACTTGGAGGCTGCGGCTGGAAGAGGGTTCCAGCCCTGAAGGGGATGTTTTCCTTGCTCTGGGACTGAAAGAAGATTGGAGGATCCTTCTATGGAGTTTGCTTCATCCCTTCTCTCTTTCTCTCTGTATTCTCTTTTTATGAGTAGTTAAATCCCTGTTGTTGGGATTAGATGTAACCAAACTTATTATTATGTATTTATCTTGACTGATTATTCTGTGTTCATGTCTTCATATTAGTGATTAAATTTCTGTGCTTAATGCTTGTTGTGGCTAGCACCCCCATGACTCGATTTGTGTTTTGGTATGTAATGGAAACGTTCGTATTAGAACCGGAATTGAATTTAATCACCTAGTAACCCTTTCGTCTAGAGATGGAGTTTGGTTTACTAGTAATCGCGTAATCCCTAATCCTAATGCAATTTCATTAATCTAGGCCACCTAAGAGATTAGGGTCTATTAGTGGAATTAGGCTCTTGTCATCCGAGAGTTCGGGGCTTGAGTAGTTTAGTGGATTGATTTTAATATTTGAAGCATGAATGGGAGGTATCTAGTCCTGGTATTGCATGAGAAAGAGGTTTGGTGAAGTCTAGTCCCAACATATCCTTTCTGCACTCCAAGTGTTCGATAAAAATACAAAAAGATTTTATTTCTTTTCTTTTGTTTGTTTTGATTTCTCTTGATTTCTCTGTTTAGTCTAGATAGTTGTTGAACTTGTGAATTGGTAGTTGACATCCAATCCCCATGGATACGATAAACCGGTCTCACCACCGTATTACTTGCACGACTGGGTATACTTGCCCAGATTCGTCAACAACCCTCTCGTTCCAAGAACCAGAATCAGAATCGGAAGGAGGAACGAAATCAGCAAAAGCCTTATTTCCGTCCACCAGGAAATAACCAAAATCACCAACAATATCGTTCTAATTCTTCTGCATCATGGGGTGGAGGCCCGAGGAACCAAGGTCAAGGTCAAGTCAGGAGGTGTTACAATTGTGGGGATGTAAGCCATATGGCTGGTAAATGCCCGGTGAGGGGAATCAAGTGTTTTAATTGTAATCAAGTGGGACACATATCGAGGAAATGCAATGCGCCAAGGCGTGGATCGACTGTCAATAATACCAATGCTGTCAAGCTAAAGACTGCGGGTAGAGTAGATAGTGCATGGGGAGCTGAAACTTCCAACCATAACGGTAACCTCTTAACTATGATGTCATTGTTTTGAACTCAAGATGAAATTCTTTTACATACTTTCTTGTGAAAGTAAGGCTTCAGGATCTTTCATTCCTGTCTAGCTTCGTGTCACAAAATTTCGAGGACGAATTTTTTTTTTAGTGGGGTAGTAATGTAACACCCTGTATTTCACTGTTTTAAATAACAGTAATACATATAAATATGTTTATAAATTTATTAGAGTTTAAGAAAATTATTTTAAATAAACGGAGTTTACCACTCAATCCTACTTGAATGTAGGAAACTACGATTAAAATTTAGGTTGGAAAGTCAGGCGAAACCCGGCCCGCGAATTCCATTGACAGTATAATAATACTGCTCAAAAGACCTAATTTTAATTCACGAACGAAAGACTTAAGATTTTTATTTTATTCCCTAACATTCTGTATTTTTAGATTTATTTCATAAAAAAATAAAATAATTTACGTTTTTCGGGCAAAACACGTAATCGGGTAGACGACGGAGGGGATTTTGGAGTTTCTAAGAGCCGATAGAGGGTTTATCTTAGGATTTAGAGATGATTCAAGGGGATGAATCATATTTTTAAGTCTAGAAGGTTTTTCAGGGTTAAAGTGAAAATTTAGGAATTTTACGCTTAAGTCCCCGAACTTTCTATTAATTACCCTTTTGTCCCTAAATTAGTTTCTAAGTTTTTTTCAAGTGAATTGGGCTAGAATCCTTGTTCCCAATCTCTAATGGACGTGGCTTTGAAGCCCAAGATTTTCTAGTTAATGGATTGATTCCATAAAGCCTATTTGAAACTATACACGTTTCCTATCTTAAGCTTAATGCTTAAATCTTCAAGTGGGCCCCACAAAAATGAAACCAAGCCCAAATTTACCAAGCCCATGCGCAAGCCCATGAGGGAGAAGGGGCTGCCCTCATAAAATTTTGGAAGAACCAAGAAAATTCTAGAATGTTCAACAATTTTCCACATTATTCTACATTCTTCCACTTTGTTCTTCAAGCTTCTAAAATCTTCTTCAACAATCTTGAATTTTACTAAAATATCTATGACAAAATCAGCCAACTTTGGTCAAGATAAGTGTGCATTAAATGTGGCAAATCATCATCATGACACTTTATTGACAATTTGCAAACTAGTCATTCAACTTTTGGAATCTTTACAAATTGGTCCTTAGAACTTAATTGCATTTGAATCCTTTTAGCAAGACAACTCATCATCTCTAGACCCTTACAAGAGTGGTGCAAGCAAGCTCTATAAATACCATACTCTCACTTTTCACTTAGTTTCTACTTCCTTTTTGTTCAAAACCCTAAGTTCATAAGTTCCTTAGTGATAGATTTGTGAAGCAAGTTTCTTGGATTTCCTTTGTCATTGATCTTCAAGAGGTAAATCCAAATCTTCATTCTTAATCATACCTATGTTCTTTAGAAAGTTCCTTGATTCAAAGTTTGTTTCATAGTTGTTCATCACTTTAAAGTTTCTAACCCTAGAACTTTGAAAAGTCATAATAAATTCTAGAAAAATCTAATAATGATGAAACTACTTTCTATCTTCTTGATATCATGTATATTATCTAAATCCAAGAGCATGATGTAATCAAAAATTTCTTTCTTAAAAACCTAGCCTTGGCCGAATCTAGTAAAGTAGGTTTGGTAGAGTTTTGTTCATGTGTTGTCATGTATGATCATGTATTCTATATGACATGTATGTCTACACATTCTAATCCATGTTAGTTTCTTAAAATGAAAATCTTTGCTCAAAAATCCCTATGTTGGCCGAAACCCTAGGTGGTTAGATTTGTTGAGTTTTTGTTCATAGTTTTCCTTAATGATCTTGTTAATCAAACTCTTAGTATGTATGCCTTATAAATCCAAGTTGGTTTATTAAACTAAGAACCCTAGCCCTATAAACATGTTGAGGCCGAATCCTTGTATAAAAGAGTTAGGAAGTTTTGAGTTTGAAACTTAGTTGTTTAGTCACTAATCTATGGTTTAGGTTAATCAAGGATCATTAATCCATGACTTAATCATGATTAGGAATTTTAGTTAGTCAAAAACCCTAGAGGCCGTGACCATGTAGTAGGGTTTTGGATGTTTTTAGTTTCTTGAATTGTGATTGTTTGATTGTAATGGTTGAAGGTCAAGTATAAAGTAGTGTACGTGAGTTCCCGGCTTCCGACGAATTTAATTCAACTTCTTTGTGGATCTTCGAGAGGTAAGAGGGGTTACCTGACGGATTATTCGGATGACCATATGTCCATGTTTGTGGTTTGTATACATTTGTTTATGTGGTTGTGGTGTCTGGTTTATTTTATTTGGCTATGTGTTTCTAGCTGTTTATCTGTGTTTTGGTTGTTTCTCCGCTTATAATTTATTTAATTATCTGCAGTAGTATCTTATATTGTTATGATGCATGATCTGCCTGGTGATATAATTCTGATGATGTTGGATGTTGTTTGTGAGGCCTGACAGTGGTCAGTGCACAATCGATTAATCAGATAAAAGATTTAATAAGCTATGAAGAATTATATTCAATGTTTTATGGGAAATGTTGGAATATAATAGTGGTGGAAAATATTATTTTGGAAAAATAATGAGTTTTGAGAAATATTATTATTTTAATAATTTATTAGTGTAAAAGTAATTGATGAGTCACGGTGAGAGCGTAACCGTGAAATTTTTTAATCGCTGATTTTTATGCAAGAAATTATGTAATATTATAAAAAGTTATTTTGTGAAATTAATATTCGAAAATAATTAATAAAAATAAAAATAAAAATAAAAATAAAATTAAAATAAAATAATAATAATAATATAATATAATATAATATAATATAATATTATAAAAGTCAAAGTTTGACTTTAAGAACACTTTTTTTTGGAAAATGATAAACGACAGCAAGTTTTGAAATTATTTACAGTAAAAGTTTAAAAAAAGCAGTACTTATTTTGAGAAGAAATTTAATCTGAATTGATTTAAAAAGTTGAAGTTTCAGTAAAAGAGTTCTAAACGATTTGACATTTTATAAACGAATTACAAGTAGAAAGAAATTTCGATGAATGAGTTTTACTAAACGACGTAAAAGATGATATAGAACTTAATAACCGAGACGCCGGGGTATTAAGGTTGTTGTGTTGTAGATTGGGTATCTACTTAAAGAGGTTAAAACATTTTAGATGTTTTCTACTACCACGAACCTAAGCCTGAGGCATCAGTCTAGGGTTCGTGATTGAGCACTCGGACTTGGATGTCCTGTGTTTTAACAAAGGTTTTAAAGACGTTTAAATTATGGTTGGTCCAAAGCTTTTGGAGAGCTTTGACAAAGAAAGATATAACACAGAGAAAAGTGTCGAGAACAAAATGTTTTCTTGCACGCATATGGCAAACATGCCATGATCAGAAGAGGGAACACCTTGCGGCGTCAGGGTAGATCATACAAAGATGTTCTCATTGTGCCCGGGGTTTGGACAATGAGGCCCCATCTCAGATTGTTATCACTGTGCCACGATGTTGGACAGTGTGCGATGGGTGTGCTCGTGGCGGTGTGCCCGTGGCGATCGAGTCCGATCAACTCATCACGAGGTTGGGATATCTCATGAGATTCGGTAGGATTTTTTAGAAGCTGAATATTGATGTGTTCATGAATTCAGATTTTAAAAACGACGATGTTCGGGTGTGAGACCCTTTGATATATTGTGTTGTATGCCAATTTAAATATGAGAAATTAACTGATCTGGGTTTGTATATGTTTTGTTGTGTCGTGCATATGGTTCTCGCGTTATGATCAAATTGTCGGTTTCTCACTCTTTCATGTTTTATTTGTGGTTTCTCTTCTGGGTTCTACATGGTGGAATTCAGATGAACCTCTTAAGGACTATGGCGTCTAGAAGAAGAAGAAGGTGTAGTTCGAGAAATGTTGAAGCTGTTTCTTTTGTCGTAGTGTTTTGACCAGCTTAGGTTTAAGTTCAGTTATGTTTTGGGAATAACCTTTTTATTATAAATGTTTAAGTGTGAAACTTATGAGGCAGTATAGCTGTATGATATATATATAAGTGTGTTATGTGAACGTTGTTGCGACGATGTTGAAAAGAAAAATTTTTATCACCCATTTTGTTTAAGACAAACGTTCAAAAAACATTATTTTCCGAAAGCAACCAGCAAATTAAGTTTTTATTTCCGCAAACGGGTAGCCATGTGATGACCCGAGTTAGGGTGTCACACAATCCGTAAAAGAAATTGATGTAATATTTTATATCATCCACACGTAGACATAATATCTCTTACGAACTCTATACCAAATTTCTTATATTCTACACAGAACTGAGGAATTTTATAAATTTTATAAATAAAGAAATGTGAAGCAGTTGCACTTTCACATAATAATTTTTAGCTATCCCAAAATGATAATTTCGAAAGAGGAAGAAATAGTTTCACTTTACGTTGATAAGAAGATTTTACTAAAAAAAATATGTGATAACAAAATGGAGAATAATGTTTAACAAAATTACAATTAAATGTCATGGAGACATTATGCAAAAACAACTGTAAAAATTAACACCACAATAGTATAAGAAGCCAATTCAATCTCGATCCTTGAGTAGGCACATACAAATAAGAAATAACATTTTTCACTTTTTGTTAAGAAATATAAGTTTGTTAGGATTAGACATGCCATTAATCTATATGGAAAACAAATCATAGGGGAATATCAATCGCGATTAATACTTTGTCACTTGAGAAGCAATTTGAAATTTCAAGGAAAGTGATCCTCTAAAAATTATATAACAAAATTACAACATTATAATAAAATTTGAACATATATATAAAATTCTTTAATCTCACTTCCATTTTTATTCCCGTCCACTAATACTTCTTTAAATCTTGATGCTTCTTGGTTATTCCTAGACACATGGTTAACGTTCTTTTATGTGTCTCTTCTAACATTTTTTTTCCTCTAAGGCTTCCCTCCTTAGGGACAATGATCCTATTCTTAAACAACACTACCCCATTATTATATAACACATAATTCTCTTGATCCAAAAGAGATTTCAAATCCTAGTTTAAAAACTACACTCGCTTAATCTATTTTCTAAGGATCACTACAAATTTTCAACCTATTCAATTCCAAGTTTTAAGCCTTAAAAGATATCCAAATTCATGTCTCTAGACTCTTCTATTAGGTTCATCTCTTGCAACTTCAAGTTAGACTTGTGCGGAAATTTCCTACTCCGAGTATCGACCCTTGCATTAGCATTTCTGGGACTATACTTCAACTCAAAATTATAGTTCCTAAGAAAATTCATCCACTTTCTTTGCCTTATATTTAACTCTTCGTCTATGTCTCTGTCTCTATCTCTTAACAACTGTTTAAGGCTCTACTGATCATTAAAAACTTCAAGTTGTATCCTATACAAGAGATTTTCCCTTCCTAATCAGCTTGGTGAGAGGTAAGGCTAGTCTAGAGAACTCGTTTATAACTTCCTATAATACTTCTCCAATTCAAGGAAACTTCTCACACTTGTCATTGTCTTAGGCTTCTCTCACCCTATCCCTACATCTACTTTACTAGAATCAACCACTACTCTACTCCATTGATCTAAGCTCATCTATCCTAGGTAAAAGATACCTATCCATAATAGTTACTTTGTTCAATTGCATATTTCCCACATATAACCTCATACTCCAATAATTTTTTTTCCACTAAAATCACTCAAAAGTTATTACAAAATCAAGCATATTTCTTACCATTAACTAAAGTGGAATTTGACTCATACTATAATTAAAAAAAAATTTAATTAGGATCCGATAAAAATCACTATAGAGTGAAGCCATGCGGCAGTATACATGAGCAAATTGTGATTCCAAATAAGTCTAATTTGAATTTGGTAAAGTGAAACTAATTCAAACGTTAGTGACTTGACAAAGTGAAGCAATGCTTCCAAATATGAAATAGAAAAATCAATTCAAGTGAGATTTGCGATTTTGCCATCAAACAAAAAGAAAAAGTTAATTCAAGTAGCGTAAACACAAATGAGATAGGACTGCACATTTTGTACGAAAATAAAACTAAGGAGCCACATATACACCACAACAAAAGAAACAAACCACAATTAAAAGAATCTTTAAAAAAAATTATCAAATTAATTCATCAAATAACATTAAAACATTTTAAGAATCCCAAATCAATAATCAAGAATCTCAAAACCTCGATTCTTCATATTAGACAAATATACATGTGAAAACCTCAATTTCCACATTAAAAAAAAATCAAAACAAATTAAGAGATCACATCCTTCAATAATTCATTCCATTAAGGTTTTAAGAAAGTGTTTTACTCACATGCTATGAGTATTACTGTCACGTCACTATAAATTCCCACCTTACCAGAAAACTAGAGTATGTATCGATCCTTGAGTTCCCTCAACTAAGCACTTATTAGAAGAAACAACCAATACAATAAGGTTTACACCGAAGAAAAATCGATAGACATTGGTTGTGAAGAGATATCAAAAATAAAAATAGTTCTATTAGAGTACTTTATGACAACGAGTCTAAAGACAATCACTCCTTACCAAGAATAGCATCTAACCCAGACATAGATAACAAATAAGATCGAAGACATAAGGCACGTCCCGGTGCACAAGAAAACAATTTAAACAAGAACTGGAAGAAATAAGATTATCCCCCATAGAAGTAGAAACACGTGGATCAAAGGACAAAAGAAAGATAGGTAACTCCAAATTTCGCACATGAAGGATATATAAAAGAATGTGTTGCTCCTGAATCAACAATAGAGTAACTTTTCTCCTGTACGAGTTGAAGAAATTCAGCCTCCTTCGGATCTAAGCTGCCTCGGAATGATGGCGGGTTGTTCTTCTTGAATTCGGAAAGTCACACGTGCTAAGGGTCCTAGGTTGCCACCATTCCATTAGTGAGTGGCCTCCATTCCCATTCAATTGACGGAGAGTCCCCGCCTGCGCTTGCATAACTCTGGCTATACAATCCAAAGCTGGTGCAAGTGCAATGTTCGTCCCTCGCCTATTAATCGCCATAAATCTGCTCACTACCAATGAAATACTAGGTTGATCAGGTCCAATATCCCAAAGAATAGCATGCAGCATTTATAACTCTAACAAGCATCTTATGTGCCCAAGTTTTGTTTTATAAAAGTCCCAATGCCACAGTCCGATTTAGAATCGAACTGCTCTGATACCAAAAATGTAACGCCCTTTATTACATTAGTAACCCAAATTAATTTCAATAAAAATCCTTCAAAACATTTAATAAAAAAAAACACAAGTCATAATTTTTTTCTCAAATAACTAAGTATGAAAATACCTCGTATTAAATAAAATAATAGTATTTACAAGGTATTGAAAAATATTATAAACCAATCATTTGAATAAAAACTAAAAGCCTCAAAACCGGACGTCTAATTACAATCTGAGAAAAATAGTATGTAAACCAAAGAACGCCGTCCGCATAATACTCTAAACCATACTACATTACTAACCAACTAGCTAATCAAAGATAACTCTTCAGATCTCTGGATCCTCAACAACAATGTCCTCTGTCTCTGGAAACAACACTTATAATGAGATATAAAATCCCAGTGATCAACAATACAGTTTATAAAATGTTTCGAAAATAGTGTTGTTCTCCGGTAGGTCTGATAGCAGAAAAAAACTGTCCATGGTATCCGCTAATTTCCCAAAATAATATATAAAAAAATACTTTTAATAACAACAAAAATTTCATCAAGTCAAATGCATATAGCATAAGATCAACTCATCTCAATGCATCATATTTCACATACCAAGTAAATTCTAAATTAATCCAAGTGGCTCGAAGGCCTAATAACTAAACTGGTCTCTTGCCGGCATGCCATAAATCTCACACATCACATGACAATGGCGTCTCATTGCCCACCCCTACTCATGAGGAATGTTTCGATGTCACCCTCATGTCGGGGGCATTTCTATTTCGATACCTCCCATGTGCACATGGCGGTATTTCTCCCTTTTCGACACCCCAACGTGTGACGGTGTTACTTTCGATACCCCTTTCTAGGCGGTATTGCTCTTTTTCGACATCCCAATTATATGGGGATGTTACTTTCAATACCCCATTACGGTGGTATTACTTTTCGATACCCCTATCATAGGTGGTATTGCGGCAAACATCATACAACATATTATAACTCAAATATGTCATGTCTCATGCATGTAACAAATTATTTCCCTCAATTTTAAACATATAAACTTCCACCAATAACAAACAATCATGAATATCACAACATATCATACATGAATAAGCACGTTACAACATCAATTAATCAATTAATTCCCCTTTTAAACAAAACCCCAATTTTAGAATTTAGGTTACTAACAATATGCATCAAGTCAATTAAAGACTCCCAAAACCTCATGGTAATCCCTTATCAACAAAAACAATCATATATATATATACCATGGAAAGGGTTCATAAAAAGTTTTGTTACTCACCTATTGAAGACCTCCAAATAGCTCTAAGTGTTTCCTACTGCGAATCCTAACGTTTGCCAAGAGTTATCATCATCTTCCTCTTCCTAGACTCCCTCTTCCACAACTATCTCTTCTTCATCCTTGAATTTCTTCTCTTCTTAGCCGTTTCTGAGTTTCTAGGTGTAATTAGGGTTCAAAAACGCACCCTAAGAGTGTTTAGATTCTATTTATAGAGCCCCCAATCAAAACGTGTAAAAACGCGCTAAGCCCGCTTACTCTGCATATGGTGTTGTATTTTGCACATATCTTGAGTTATAGACATTCAAAAATTATAAATTTTATATCTTTGGAAATACAAAATAATTGTCTACAACTGTTATGAAGACCACATAAGCTGAAACTGACGTTTAGATAGTCAAAATGTGGATAGAATTTAAAAAAACGGTTCTGGCGCTGGAACATGAATAGTGTGTACGAATTTGGTCATAACTTGAGCTACAAGAATCCAATTTGGAAGAAATTGGTGTCTATGGAAATCTAAGAGACAGCGATATATTTCTTATGCAGATCTCGAATTCAAACAAGTTCTCTTTGGTTATGAAATATCTGTACGAAGTTAGATATCTAGTCATATTATGCGAAATTGGGCGTAAAACACTCAAACTATCTATTTATAATGGATAACACAGCATGGGCCTTGATATGCTTATGTTTCCTATCATTATTGCCGCAATAATTTAGTCTAGGGTAGGTTCTTATCCTTATTTTTATTTTATTTTTTAAAATCAATTTTACATTATGTGGAACCCACTGGATTTTTATTATAAAGAAAACAATTATAATAAACTCTTATACTACCCTTTTTTATTAAAATAATTATATTTGAATTTTTAGGATGTTACAGCAACTATGGTGGCGCACCGCGAAAGCGACGCGGCGGAGATGCTGATGCGCGATGCGAACGGAAACGGAGCAGAACGCGCATCGTCTCCTCCGCTACCAGCGTGACCGGACGATGAGCGGCATCCCTGCGGTGGCTGTTGGGAGGTGACTGAGTTGTGGGGAAAAGGAGGAATAAGATTAGGTTGAAGGTAAGAAGAGAAAGTAGCTGGGAAAGAAAGAGATAAAAGAGTTGGGTGGGGGGGGGGTGTGGGGGGGGTGTGGGGGGGGGGGGGTTTACGGGTTACTAAGGGAGAGGAGAGAGAATTCTAGTTTTTTTGTATTAGTGGTTACAAAATGAGTGATAGATATTAAGCCTAAAAATAAACATGTTTTTAGTTTTTGAATCCAAAAATAAAGGGTGACAAACATATAGTTTCAAATTTTGAAATAAAGTAGAGATTGATAGTTGGATTGATCAACTAAGAAAATCCACGGTACAACATTTAATCTCCGATTAATGTCAAACTAATTTATTTTCAAATCTAAAATTAAATAGAATGAAAATATTAAAATGTTTTTCTCTTAATCGTATTATTTAACACATATTCTGTACTGGTAATAATAGTAACAATAACGTAAATTATTGTCTAATAAGCGTGCATTCACTGAAATAAGTCAATGCTAACGCACCCAATAAAATAATTTGAAGAGAGTAATTTAATTACTCAAACTAAACCACATAAAAAAATAAACATAAACATCCAAATAAAATAATTAATCATATGTGTAAAAGCTAGGGTGTTACAGAAATCGGCTGATTGCAATGAGGGTTTCTTGATACTCCCATCAATAAACCCTAATTTTGTCTTCACCCTCAATGCCGTCTTTATGGATCCCGACCAGGTTCGTTAGTTGTCTCCATTCATGATGGCGGCTACGAGAGGAATTCCTAGGTTGTTTGAGTTACTCAAGAAATAAGTTGGATTATAGGTAGAGCTCCTTGAAGGATTTCCATCACCAGAGGTATGTGCTTCCTTCTCATGTGACCCTTTCTGCGGCGAGCTTGACTCCTCATCCTCAAGATCATCCCTGCTATGTGATACCATATTGAGATACTGATTAAAACTTCTTGTATTGAAAGAATGAATCGAAAGTGTCCAAAGTGTTATCTGATACAAATGAGCGCTCTGAGTTATATAGTGACTCAAGGCTAAATCAGCTTCAACAGAACTAACTAGAAAGAGTTGTTGGGCTAACTACCACATAAAGAGTCCAACTGATACATCAACTAAACAAACTACAAAACAAACAAAGTCCTATAAACAAACTAGTGCAATTGAACTCTTGGGCCTAAGGTACTTAGCCCAATATCAAATACAAAACCTCTAACTTCTAATAAAGAGCTTTAAAGATTTATATCCATTCATTTTGTATATGTTGGTGTGTGCTTTTATACATTTTGTGTAACTTTTGCTTAATTAGTTCTTATTGCCTGAAATATTAGGCAAAACGACCATTCTTCAAAATTGCATGTATGCTACAAATATTCTGTTTGACCTAGACATACCGAAGGTAAATGTGTGAAGAGAGAGTATGTTATAAGTAGGGATGTAAATGGAGCGGGGTGGGTATGGGTAGTAGCCCCCTACTCCCCACCCCCTTAGAATAAATTCTTACTCGTCCCCGCCCCATATTCGTGCGGGTATTCATCTTGTGGGTTCTAAACAAATTTAGCAATATTTGCGGATATCCATGAATATTATAACATCTCACAAAATTGAGAGTAAGAGGGACATTTTGCTGAAGTGTGGTGCGAGAGTAAAAGAGACTTTCTGAATCAGAGAGAAGGGGGCATTCAAAATTGAGAGCAAAAATAGAGAGGGAGGGCAGTATGGGTGATGTGCGGTTGCGAAAGTTAGAAATAAAACAAGGGTATGTGTGTGTGTGTTCAAGCGAGTGTGCCTGAAGTGGGTATCTTGGTAATAGTATATTAGCGGATACGGGTACCCGCGAGTATGGATATTATATTACCCATCTCCGCTCCATTAATAAATGGATAGATGAAATATCCATTTAATTTATCCATGAGTATCCATTAAGATATCAATTTTTATCCATTACGGATATTATCCGTGGATATCCACGGATATGGGTAAAATTTACACCCTAGTTATAAGTGCATGGTTTTTTTTTAGAGCAAATATAAGTACATGGTTTGTTCTTTGTAGTGTCAGTTATTTTTTTTAAAATTTTTTATTTGGTGAGTACGTCGATTATATTTTGATATTAACATCGGGAATTTATTAATTCAAAACAACATGGGGAGTAATTCCCCTAACATCATCATGTAAAAAGCTCCCTAACAAAGGACAGGGATAATTAACTAACGTAACAGAAAATGGGCCAACATGGCCTTTTTGAGCAAAACTGCCAGCACGCTTATTTGTTGATCTAGGAATGTAACTAAGATTACAAATCCAATCTTTCATTCTAACTAGCCTCTTTAGCTTATCCAAAAGAACTTGCAGAGATGGATTGATATTGATTGAATTGTTAATGTTATTTTCATATTTATAAAAAGTAAGCTTTTTTTAGTCTTTGACAGAATATTCCAACATATAAAGTTGTAAGATTAATTCATGGATAGAGGGTGATGATTAAATAAAACATTCTTGAAAGTAACGAATCTAGGATTCGAACTCCCTAACCTTATAGGTAAAGTTCGTCTGGGTACCGTTCACTTTCATTGTGACTAACCACTTTTGGGTATGTATTAAGACTATTTTTAAAAGTAAAAATAGTGCAACAACATATCTTAAATTGATTTTGAAATATTGATATGATATTTTTATCCTTCAGTCGGGAGTCAAAGATTAATCCCTCGAGGTACTGATATTCATTTAAGGGGTTGACCTCTCCCAACAGGTACTCTTCCATACACATGAGTCAGGACCTCTAACTACATGCTTAAGAAGCTCAGTTATCTACCAACTGTGTCACACCATGTTGGTAGTCTTTCATCAATTAAATGGTACATATGCATAGGATCTTGAAAGAATCAATATTAATATTTTTTTAAAAATAATTTGTAGCTCAAGCAAATGAGCATCCTAATTTTTAATTGAATCTCTATATATAATTAGAAACTAATGCAACAATATATCTTAAATTGATTTTATAATATTCATTTTTCAGTCAACCAATATTTGTATTTTTTAAACAATGACATTGAATGAAAATTTTCATCGATTAATTGGTGGATACTGATAAGATTTTGAAAGAATCAAACATTAATCCTTTAAAAAAAAAATTGCAGTTCAAGCAAATGAGCATCCCAATTTTAATTGAATCTTTATATATAAGGATTTGATTGGTGGATATTGATGGTGTAAAGTTTTTTTATACTATCAACCAATCAGAAATTGACACATCATTAAAAATGTTTGATTTTATCTTAATTACCTTAAAAGTCACCAATTTCATGATTCCTGACTGGTTGTCAGTGTAAAAATATTTACACTGATAATACATACAAATTAAACTCTATATATAATTAGAAAACAATGCAACATTATTATTTATTTTTTGACTGGAATGCAACATTATATCTTAAATTGATTTTATAATGTTGGTTTTTCAATCAATCAATATTATTATCTTATTAAAACTTTCTATTATAGGTTTTCAGCTAAGCTTACAACGTGACTTAAAAAGTTAAACTTATCTCTTAAAACTTTTTTTATGTTCTATAAAAAAAAATTCTTTTATGGGTCCAAAAAAGGGATAATTTATATCTCAAAACTTTTATTCATAAAAATATTGATTATGATGAATTTGAGCACTATAAACTACGACGTGACTTTTGATCTAATACGTGGCTTTTCAAGGTTGAAATTGATTGGAAATGACTAATATAAAAACAAATCGTAACGTATAGAACCAACTTGAACAGAAAAAAAAAACTTATAAAACCAATATAAAAAGTTTAAAAATATATATATAAGATCAATCTACCTATTTTGTCTATATAGCACGCCTTAAAAAGTTAAACTTATTTCTCAAAACTTTTATGGGGTCAAATAAAATCAATTTATTGAGTTTGTATGATATACTACATGAGATTTACTTAATATGGATTGTTTGTGTAAAATGATTTTATATTCCTAAACAATTATAATTATTATATCATTAAAAATATTTAACTTTTATCATAACTATTTTAAAATTTACAATGATTTGTAATTGGTTTATTTAAATCATAATGTATTAAAATTAAGGATTTAACTGATATATACTAACACTATTACATTATCAACCAATCAGAAATTGATAAATCATTAAAAAAACTTTGACTCTTATCATTATCACCTTAAAAGTCATTCAAATGATTTACGATGGGTTGACAGTGTAAAATGCAGTGATCGTGGTACAACAATTAAACTCTAAAATTAAAACGGCACATAGAAATAGAAGTTAAAAGTAATGATTGATTTCATAATATACAAAAATTATTCAAATATTACGTATTCATGTTTTTTCTTCTTCTTCTTAGAGCATCTCCAATAAGGGTGTCTTAACTTAAGGATCTGTTCCTTATTCTTTTTTTCCATTGGAGTTGGGTGACATGGCAGAGAAGGTTCCTTAAAACAAAATGAGGTTCCTTAAATAAGGAATCGTTCCTTATCATTAAAATAGAATATTTAATATGACAAACCCAACTAAAATCAAACCCAACTGAACTCAAATAACTGAAATCATACAACATTCACAGTGGAATAAACGAGGTCGGGGGCGGTGGACGTTGGGGCTGTGCGCGAGATCTGGAGGTGGTGGAACGCGTGCGAGATCTGGAACGCCGCCTTTACGCTGTCGGAAACTACGTCGTGGCCCCGCCGAAAAGGGAATGATAGGAGAGTTGAGGGAGAGATCGATGGAGATGAGTGAAGGGAAAGGGACCTTGAGGAGAGTTGAGGGAGAAGAGTGAAGGGAAATGGACTCAGAGGGCAAGGGAAGATGAAACTTCTGGAAAAGTGAGTATTTTGTGTGTGGCATTGTGTGTGGCAAATGTTTTTGCATCAAGGGACTGAGAGGGCAAGGGTCGCCGATTGGCTAAAAGATAAAAGGAACAAATGTGAAGTTAATCAACCTTTTTTTTTTACAATGAGAGAACGAGAGAAGGGCGAATGTGAAGCTTCTGAACAATAGGCTTTTGGACCTTTTCTTATACATACAGAGAATGGTTTTAGACAACCTTGTTAATTGTTTTTTTTATTGGGTATTTATTTTTTAAATTTAAAACATATAAGAATTATTTATTTAAAAATTAGTTTTCTTTTTTATTTTTTTTAATAATTTTTTACGTATCAATTAAAATAAATGAATAAATATTTTAATTTGAAACAAAATTGAGTGTAAATAAAAAATTATAAAACACATGGGTTTCTTAAAAATTTAACCATTGGAGCAAAATATGGGTGGATTGCTTAGATATAATATGAAAACCGTGGGGACCACTTTATAATATTTAATAAGAGATAAGGAACCCAAAGTGGGTTCTTTAAAAAACAACCATTGAAAATGCTCTTATGTATCTGAAATAAAAATAAAATAAAAAAAGTAACTCGTATCTCGCCCTTCCAAACGTAAAATACAGTGAATTATAAAATATAAAGAGTAGTGTTATTTTTTTTATGCCAAATAGTTGTGTCATTTGAATATAAAATTATAATTTCGTATATATTTATTTTTAGAGTTTAATTGTTATGTATTGTTAATGTAAAGTTTTTTACACTGACAATCAATCACATATCAAAATATGAATGATTTTTAAGGTGTTTAGGATAAGACTCAAAGATTTTTGGCTTAATTGCACTTTTGGTCCCCCAAGTATTGATAATGTGCGATTTTGGTCCCCCACTTTTTTTTTGAGCGCATTTGGTCCCCCAAGTTTTTCATTTGTGCCAATATGGTCCTTCCGTCCATCCCTGTTAAATTGGTAACGGAAATTGATTAAAAATGTGCAGATTTGGTCCATCAACTATTTGTTATGTGCGATTTTAGTCCCTCAATTTTTTTCAAAGGCATTTGATCCCCTTAATTGAGGGACTAAAATCGCACATAACAAATAGTTGAGGGACCAAATCTGCACATTTTTAATCAATTTCCGTTACCAATTTAACATGGATGGACGGAAGGACCATATTGGCACAAATGAAAAACTTGAAGGCCCTAATGCGCTCAAAAAAAAAGTGGGGGACCAAAATCGTACATTATCAATACTTGGGGGACCAAAAGTGCAATTAAGCCAAGATTTTTAATGATGTGACAATTTATGATTAGTTGACTGTGTAAAAAACCTTTACACTGACAGTGTATATCAATTAAACTCTTATTTTTATCTTTTATTTACTTTTTATCATCTTTTATATACACTAGTATTTTTGCACCCGTGCAATGCACGGATTATCAATTACTATTATTATTGGTAACATTGTTATCATTAATAACTTGAATTGTCTCTCTATATCTACCAAACTTTTTCTTTCCTTTATAACAAATTGAGTCCACTATGTCAAACATTTTCTTTACTTATTTCATACCTTGTCTTCAATCTTTCTTCCCACCCATAATGGTGGTACTCATTCATCTCCAAGGCTTTTACTGAGATCCATTTAAGGGGTTGACCTCTCCCAACAGATGCACTTCCATACGCGTGAGCCAGGAATCGAACCCCTGACCACATGCTTAAGGAGTTCAGTAATTTACCAACTCTGTTACACCATGTTGGTATCGGTATCTCCAAGGCTTTTTATTTATAGACAGAAGTGATCAGCAAAAACCTTGAAACAATCTTATTTATAATTTGAGTGTAAAAAATTGAATATATTTTTTATTTTAAAATGATATTACAATATGTAATGCAACACTATGTGTTAAGTATTCCTTTTTTATTACTACTAATGATCAACTAATCATCTTAAATCATGTGGTGCTGACACGTGTCTCTTTATTAGAAAATCAGCAATTCCTCTTATTAAGTAGTATAGATATAGATTTATTATTCAAAATAGAAAAAACAAAGGTAATGATGTAGCCAAATAATATATTAGAAAATATGAATAGCTCTGTCTCTATTTATGTCAATTCAGATATTACAGTGTTCGACTCCCAAAACATTATACCTTTACCGGTTTGTAAATATTTTAAAACAAAAACATATATAAATTTTAGAAAATAAAATAAAAAATTTAAAAAATCCATAACTTGACATATGGCCTGGACTATTGTGCTATACTAAAATCACAATTTCTCCTTATTAATTAGTATATATATAGATTTATTATTTAAAATAGAAAAAACAAAGGCAAGGATGTGGAAAAAAAAAGTATTAACAAAAAAAGTAGAGAAAATATATTTAAAAAAATATTAGTAAAAAAATTTTAAAAAATTAGGAAAAATAGTAATTAGAAAAAATGATCTGAAAAAAATTAGGAAAAAAAGTAATTATAAAAAAATATTTAAAATAATTAGAAAAAAAATATTTTAAAAAAAAATAAGGAAAAAAATAATTAGAAAAATAAAATTAATTATTTTTTTCTAATTTATTTTTTTAAATATTTATTTTATAATTAAATATTTTATATTTTTTATTGTTAATTTAAATATTTTTTATTTTTCTAGTTTTCTTTAATCAGAAAAAATATTTAAAAATAATAATTATAAAACAAATTTAAAAGGAAAAGAAAAATTTAAATTAGAAAAAAATTTAATTCCAAAAAAAAGTAGAAAAGAAATAATTAGGAAAAAAATATGTTAAAAAAATTAGGAAAAATTGATTTTAAAAAATTATAAAAATTAAATTAATTATTAAAAAGAATTAAAATAATTAGGAAATATAAATATTTAAAAAAAAATAAAAAAATAAGGAAAAATTATTATAAAAAAAATAAAAATAAAAAGAAAAATTAAATTCGAAAAAATAATTCGAAAAAAATTTGAAAAAAAAATTAGGGAAAAAATATTTTTTAAAAATTAGGAAAAAATAATAATTAAAAAAATAAGAAAAATAAAATTAATTAGAAAAAAATATATTTTAAAAAATTAATTATAAAAATAAACATTAAAAAAAGTAAATTCGAAGAAAAAAATTCACGAAAAAAAATAAATATAAAAAAAATATTAGAAAAAATTTATTTATAAAAAATTAGTTTAAAAAAGAGGAAAAATAGGTGTCGACACGTGTATTGTACAATAAAAAAGGCATCTCATATTTTGTAATGTGATTGTATTTTACATCGATGGCAATAATATTTTAAGATTTAAACGGTGGTTGACAATTTTGGAATTTATATAACGTTTACTTTTGGAAACCTGCTTTCATAGAATGACTTCTTATCTCTTATACAAAACATGAAAAAAATTATTCTCATCTCACTTTTATAAGAATCTGGAACTATATCTTATATCAAATGACATCTCAATTAATTGCATTTTATTATATTTATCATATTTTCTTCTCCCTTGAAAAATCTATTGAATTATTTCTTCTCATTTCCCTTTCAAGTTAAGTATTATTTTTTTAAGTCAAAAAAATATTTGTCTATCATATTCATTTTTTTCTTTAAAAATCTATTTGATTTCTTTCTATCATTTTTCCATGCAAGTCATTCCTTTTTAGAAACTGAAAAATCTATTTTATTTATTTCTCAGCTTTTTTTGGTCAAATTAACCGTTTAAAAGAAACATATTTATCTTTCACGACTTGAGATTACTTGATCCTCTGCAAACTTACAAAGAAACTTTGGCTAACTGGTCATACCATTTTTTTCAACATTCCAAAATCCAATCTTTAGTTTATTGATAAAGTTACACTCTTTGAGAACATTAACAATCATTCCTAAGAGTTTTGTTCTTTCCATGCCCTTCATTTTTCTTGTTTCTTCCAATGTGTTCGGACAATTCACTTATTTTCTCAAATTCACTTAATGCTCTACGAATCAAGAGACGTTTCCCTTTCATTCCCTATGGTTATTTTTTTTTTATTTTTTTGGTTTTTTAATGAATTAGAACCAATCGTGTTTAAATACCTTTCTCAAATTCAGACAACTAAAATATGTTTTAGTAACAAAGTTTTTCTACTAACTAACGTTGAAAATTATTCTCGTGGATAGTAAATATTTAAATTATTATCATCACATTTAAAACATTAACTTCAATATAAAATATTATACATTCTACATAATTATATACATCTAGATATACATAAGTATGTTTTTATGTAACGTTTTCAACCCATAAGATGGTTCAAATTAGAATCATGAAATCAAATAATAATAATGTTATCAGGGAAGAATTTCTTTCAACTACTTCCAAATTTTACATTCTTTTTCTTCCCCGCCCAATTCAAATCTTTTCACATAACTTTCATTCTATCAGGGCCTTTAGGTTATAGCTTTTGGTGTTTCCCAATAATTGTGTTCTTTTCATTCTCTTTCATTCACTTTAAATTTTTTTTTACTAAAATAACTAAATAAGTTTTAGTAACATAGTTTTTCTGTTTGGTTATAGTATCTAAAACAATCATAACTCATACAAAAATTTAAAAGAGTACAAAGTACAAAAAAAATATTGATTGATATAATAACTAATAAATATATAATTGTTATGACACATATTTTGAAAAGATGATCAAATGTAATATTAATAACACTTATCCAACGTTATCTAGATAAGCAACCCACTTTGATTTTTTAAGTGGACCCTACTCTGGACCTCATTGTGTGACATCAATTTAAGCAATCTATTCATTTTTTACTACAACGATACATCATTAATGCTTTGTTTGGTATGGAAGACAAATTGAGAAGAAAGAAGATGGAAAAAGAGAATATGAGAAGAGAGAAGATGATAAAAAAATAGTGAATTTTAAGACTTATTTGATATGAAAGAAATATGTGAGAAAATGATAAGGAAGAAGTTGAGAGAATTTTTTTAAAAAGATGATGATGAATATGCAAAATGACATAAGTACCCCTAATTAAAAAAGCAACATATTATTTGTATTATATATATATTTTTTAAAAAAGTAATATATAATTTTTATTTTATATTTTATAATTAAATATATTATAAAAATAATTTTATTTATAATAAATATTAATAATAATGTTATCGTGGGAAAATTTCTTTCAGCTACTTCCAAATTTTACATTCTTTTTTTTTTCACCGCCTAATTCAAATCTCTTCACATAACTTTCATTCTAATAGGCCCTTTGAGCTCCAGCTTTTGGTGTGACAAGGAAGAAGTTGAGAGAAATTTTTTAAAAAGATGATGAATATGCAAAATGACATAAATACCCCTAATTAAAAAAAGTAACATATTATTTATATTTTATATATATTTTTTAAAAAGTAATATATAATTTTTATTTTATATTTTATAATTAAATATATTATAAAAACAATTTTATTTATAATAAATATTATTTTTATTTCCCACCCTTTTTACCTATTCCCCCTCCCCTTCCTAACATCACCCTCAGGTACCCTAGACCCTTATAACACCCCTTCCCCACTTTATAAAATATATATAAATTATAAAAAATAACTAATAAAATAATATCAAAAAATCTATAACTTGCCAAATGGATGTACAATAAAATAGCTAGCCACCTTTTATATTAGTATAGATAATTATAAAAAAGAAAAAATACTAAGAAAAAGAAAAAACTAAGGAATACTGTTCGGTATCCCCAATTTCACGTCCAAAAATTATAACTCAAATATAAAATTAAAATAATGTTCAAAAAAAAAAAAATAACAAGCTCACAGAGAGTACCCAAAAAAAATATATAAAATTAACAGTTAAAAAAGAAGAAGAAGAAGATAATGGCACAGCACAAAACTAGAGTAACGGACTGGAGTGGGTCCCAGTGAGGAAAAGCGTGCTCTGTCATACGGTCGTGTTCGTGGACCATTACTGTCTCTTTCCACCTTCCTCTTTGAAATATATACTTTTTTTAGTTAAAAAAATCCTATTAAATTATAAAAAAATAAATAATAAAACCAAGAAATTGGAAAACCACAGATTAGAGAACACAACAGAGAGCATATATATATTTGTTATATATAGAGAGAGAGGGTGTTTCACTTTGGTTCCTCAGAGATATAAATATATATATATACATCTCATGCAGCAGCATAGTGGATTTCTTTGTAACGTTTACTTTTGAGGGTGACAAGGACGAAATAAAGGACTCTGATCAGTCACACCAGTTTGGTTTTTGCTATTGAAATGGATTCCAACAATGACAAGTACATCTCTCCCCTTCTCTCTATCTGGGTCTTTGTTTTCTGGAAAAACACACTCTTTGAAAACTGCATTTATGTCTTTTTTTTTATGCTCTTTTTTTTAAATAATTTTTTTATGCTCAGAGACGAAATGGGTTCCCATCAGTTTGCTGGGATTTTACTTGCAATTTTTTTTTTTTTTTTAATTTAGTTGGTTATATATGGGGTTGTTGATGTTCATTTTTCTCCTGTTTGTGCATTTTTATTTTAACTATTGGTAGCAAATGCTGGAAAACAGTTATGCCATCGATTTTATAATTTTCTGTTCGTGGTCTTTATTTGCTCTTAAGATTGTTTGATTTATAAGAGATTTTATGGATAGAGAAAGGATGGTGATGATGTTGGTGGGTCATAATTTTTTTCCCATTTTTTCTCTATATTTTTTTTTTTTTTGCCCTTTTCTTTGTTTTCTCTTCCGCAGATATTCCTAGACTAATGTGTTTAGGAGTCCCATGTTGAATAATGTGCTCAACTGTGATGCTTTTCCGCCTAATAGGCTAGTCTTTTGGATTGGCCTTTCCTCGGACTTAAATTGTAGCAATTGACACTTCAAAAGAGAATTAGGCTACCCGTAGGCTAGATTAAGGCATGCTACAGTCTGGTGGGATTTTGTATCAAGTACCGGTAGATGAGTGAAGCCGTGGAAGGGTAAAAGGTTAGCACCCAAAAGGGGAAGGGCTACCACATGGGCCACCGTCGATACAGTGAAGCCGCATTGGACAATGTCATTAACAGATTAAAGAAAACCACTTAAACATATACTATGATTGCTTTCTAACATAGAATCTGATGTTTCTATTCCTTTTTATTTGTCTGGTGGTTTGGTTTATACTACAGTTTACCATATGGCCAATCAATCTTTGATCCATTTACTTTCAGTTGTCTTGTCTGTTGTTCTAATTATGATGTGTGTAACCATTGTCTGGAAACTGAGCTCATCCTACCCCTTGTGACTTTTCCACATTGGTTCTGGCACTGGCTTATTTTGTGTTTGTTCCACATTTTTTTATTGTTGCATGATAACCATTTTCTTTTTGCTCCATGTTAAATGGTGCTAGGGAGCCATGGGATTGGCATAAGGAGGATTTTTGTCTCCAAAAGACTTCCGATCTGCGTAAGTCCCACTTGTGATTTTAAGTTAATTCCTATAAATAATTATGCATGACAAAATCTTGTTGTTTGAGCAGACATTTCACAACCGTTGTGGAATGAAGTTCCTCAAAATGGAGAAGATCTTTCTTACATGTTTGATGATGAAACAACGCCTGTTAAGGCTTGTGGGGATTTTGCATACAATGTCAATAATAGTGGTAAGGAAATTCTCTAGCAGGCAGCTTTCTTCGCATGTCTTGTGATCAATATGTGCAACTTGATTATAGTTTTCTTTTTCCTCTTTATTACTATTATTATTGTTGTCCTTTTTTTAATTCAAATAAGGTAAATTTCAGAATCAAATCAGATGCAAAAGGAACTGGAGGAATGTAAGGAAACTTCTTCGCAAGTCAAGAGACGGCGGATGCTACAATTCAAAAGCCAAGATGCGAATCATTCCATTTCCAATGAACAGATGTCTTCAGATTGTTTGAAACTAAATGTCAGTTTCCCTGTAGGCGACGTTTCACACCCATAGCACGTTAGGTGGTTTTACCGATATGAGAAAGACAAAGTGCCATTCTGATTTGGTTTTTTCTTCCGTAAATTTAATGTTGATATTACCACAATGTTGTTTAGGGAAGGAATACATCCTTAGTGTAGCTTGTTATAGTTCTTTCTAGCAGATTTCTCTTTTGTGAGATTAGACTTCATAACTATCCTTGATGAAATAATTAGTGCCGCATTGGTTGATCTTACCACCTTGTATGAAATCATGCTTATTTAAAGTTTTTCTGCTGCAAGTTTAGTCTAAACCTTATGATGGCTTGGTATAGATGCCTGTATTAACTTAAACATTTGGGATGACTATTAAAGCTTGTGAAGTTTTCGGTTCAAATCTTTGTGTCAGACTCTATTCCGTCCTTTATAGTAATTATTTATTCATATATTCCTATTTTGCATGAGTCATCTCTATTGTTATGGGTGTCCTACATATAATGGGAAGCGTACCTGTGTTTTGGCTTGATTAAAGATCTTGATTCTTTTCAGATGTCGTCAAGTGTTCATGATTTTCAGAGTCGGCATTTACAAACAATGCTGTTAATTTTACATCTTGTTCTTGTCAAGTGTTCCGTAGTACTGTGTTGCTTTCAATGTGATGTTAGAGTTAATAATTGTACCAGAGTTGTAGATTTGCCTGATTGTAAGGCTGTTACATTATGTATATAGGGGAAGGAGGACTCAAATGAGGATGTTTTTCCAGAAGTGTCGCAATGGTTGTCTGGGGAATCAGGTTTGCCTTTTGCGATATTCTGCTTTGAATTATTTTTAGATCGCTTTGATAATTTATTTGAATCTTTATTTCTTATTTTCCTCTAATTGCAATGAAATATGAATTAGGAAATACATCAGCCTCTATTTATGAGGACCTTGAGTCAGCTGAAGGGTGGCTTGCAGATTGCTTTAAGGATGTTGAAATGCAACTATGTCCTGATGATTTGTATGCCTCTAAGGACTAGCACTAATTTATAACATATATTTGTTTTGTACAAAATAATCTGATCATTATGTTGTTTGACTCAGGAATTTTTCTGGGGCAGATGATGTTCATATTGATGTTGCAGGTATATGACATTGTTTGCGATCTACTTTTGCCTTCTAGTTTTGTTTCTTTTTCCCTTTATTCTTTCCTCTATGCATTAAATCTTATTTGAAAAATTATATTCTACTGCAGAGCTGTGTGACTTCCCACCAGCATTTGAACAAAATGTGGCTCAGCAGTGCGTCATTCAAACCCCCAAAAATATTATCTTTAAAGGTTTGACTTTCTCTTGATATTCTTGTTCTTGCTAGTTTAATTGCACTCTGTTTGCTTAATTTACATTATGTTAATTCTCTTGCATGCTATCTATGCTGTATTGTAATGCACTCAAAGATGTGAGAAGTTAGTGTGCTTTTACATGAATAGTGTTTTTATTCCTAAAGTTGGTCTTCGATACTGTCAAACGCAAAAAATATCCTCATGCCAGGAATTGTAGTAGATAATAGTTAAAGGCTGAACTTAGGTAAAGTTTCTTGAGTACTTGTTTTGTTGTTCTCATAAACAGCTCATGAATGAAACTTAAAAAAGTAGAACGCATGTTATATTTTTTTGTCTAGAATAGCACCCAAGGGCCCGTTTGCCTTGTTTTCAAGTTTCTGTTTTATTTCCTATTTTCATTAATAACTGCAAAAATGTCATGTTGTTTTCATTTTGTTTCCTGTTTCCAAAGTGCTCAAACAAGATGACATTTGTAATTATCAACGAAAAAAGGAAACTGAAAACAAAACAAATGGGACCTAAATAACTTCACCTAAGTTTTGTCAAGTAGTTGATGGCACAAAAATTTGTTACATGAAAACAAATTCACCACTCTTTTACATGTATAGGTAGGAAATCTCTTATCCGAGCTCCGACAAAGATAGCTTCTTCTGTGGCCTATCCATTTGCCTTCATTAAACCCAGTGGTGCCCATGGAGATGTCACTCTGAAGGAGATAAATCAGCGCATTCAGACTCCACCTCCTTCGAAATCAAAGCAAAGAGGCGAGGATCTATTAGCATACCCCAAATCAGCCTTTTCAGGGAAGCCTGTTGTTGGCAAAACAAGAATTCGCACTGAAGGGGGGAAAGGAAGCATCACAATTATGAGAACTAAAGGCTAGTAAGTTGTTCGGTAGTGTTACTTTTTGTCTCACCCCATTAACATATGGGGTTGACTTCATTTTCTGTAATATGTCTGGCAGATTATAGTTGATACTTGATACTGCAATTTCGTTTTCGGTTATTGAAATCCATAGATCACACCACCTTAGTGTTTATATCCTCGTTGGGGGGTCTTGATATCTTGTAGCTGTTCTCTTGGTACATGTTTTTTGTTGGAGCTAAGTTTGTAATGAGAATCTTGATCTTGATATCAGTCCCCACAACCTTGGCATATGATTATGAATGACAAGCTCTCTAAGCTTGGTGCTTAGTTTTTTGTAATTGAATCAAAGAGATTTTAGTTTTATGCCTTGTTTTGTAAGTTTTGCATCTCATACTCGGTTGCATTTGTTAAAGATTTTTTTTTTGTCTAAACCCAGTGTATCCCAACGCTGACAATGAAAGACTAATCGCTGTTTGCGGGGTGTGGCTCTCGCTGGCCAAGCATTATTTTAACACCGTCAAGAATCAAACTCGGGAGCAAACCGAGTCGATCCCTAGAGTGTTCCAGGGCAGGCTTTACAACCACGGGGCCAAGAGGCTAGGTTATTTGTTAAAGAAATTGCATATATTTTTCTATTTTTATTTTTTTATGATAAAATGGATTCCTCAAATAAAAGTGCAATTGGCACTTACAATTCTAGTAAAAATAATAATAGGCATGTCAATAAAAGAAAATAGATACAGGCTTTGCTTAAAACTAACCTATAATCTAAGGCATTGTTCCTAGTCTATAGCCTGTTGATGACGCATCCTTTACTATGAAGACTGTTCCTATCATGGGTTTGCACCCATCCCACTTCACACTCGGGTTAGACAAGCGACTTGTGCAGCTCAGGGCAACGGCCCAATCATTTGGCCCAAGTATAAGGCGCTCAACTTGAAGGAATCAATACCCGGGCCAGGGCAATGTGTGGTCATCCCGTGATTGAGAACTGCAGACGTTGCCTCGGACAAGTAGCATAGTTAACGGGGAAGAGGATCCCGATCGAGTACTCTGCTTACCCGGGTAAAATGCTTGACGATTCTACCCAGACTTTGACCAAGTACTCCACTTACTCGGCCATGAACCCCTACTGAGTAACGAGGACAAGGCTTGGACATAATAGAGATCGAGTACTTTGCCTACTCGGTACTCGGGCGAGCACCTCATACACTAGGGAAAGTCGGAAGCCACACATCCAAGGATAGAACATACCCGGCCGAGTGCCTGAGCAACCTACTCGATCTGGAATATAGCAGATAAAATACTCGGTACTCGAGTGGACTACCCGTAGGCCATCAAGTACCTCTAACGTCTCTCGGGCACACCCACCGAATGTACTAGATTACCCTCGAGGGATCTGTGTCCCCAAACGTTAGCTGGCAAACGTAACAATCCCCTTCTAGAAGGACACACGACGCAAAAGCATTAGAGACTCAAAATGACTCATCCGTAATACCTACTAACGGTCTGAGGGGAGGATGACCATGTGACGTACCGAAAAGACTCCGTCTTCAATGCTTAATATGCAAATTGACCATACTTCTATGATGTCTATTCTTTCCATTTTGCACAAGGACTGGAAGCCCCAAATCCGGGAGGTTATTTTATCAGGAATAGCTCATTCTGTCTATGCAATATGGTCTAGCAGGAATGGAATCAAGTTCAGTAACAGGAAAATTTCCTTTAAAGCAGCAACCAGACAGGCTTTTGGAAGCATTTCATTGACAGGAAGCATTGCTGTCAGTTCTGGTTTTGTTAATGTTGCTAAGAAGTATATTTTGGAGAACTTTAAGGTTTCAGACTTTCAGTCAATATCAGGAAAGCTCCCAGCATCAAGGAAGTCATTTGGAAAGCTCCTAGTTTCAACTGGATCAAGTTAAACTCAGATGAATTGGCCAAAGGAACTCCTGGACCTGCAGCCTGTGGGGGAATATTTAGGGACAAGCATGCTGCTTCTTTAGGTTGTTTTGCCATGAATATTGGCAATGCTTATTATGCTTTGCAAGCCGAATTATCAGGCATTATTGTCGGAGTGGAGACAGCTTTGCAAAAAAATTGGTTCCCTTTAAGGCTGGAGTGTGATTCAGTATTAGCCATTCAAGCCTTCAGTAATCACAGCATTGTATCTTGGCACATTCGAAGTAGATGGAAGAACATGCTGCTTTTGGCAAAAAGGAGACACTTTGTGTACTCTCATGTATATAGAGAAGCTAATGCTTGTGCAGACAGATTAACAAACTATGGGATAGTTGAGGGATTGGTATGGTGGAATATCATCCCAGAGTTCATTCTGGAAAATTTTTTCTTGGATAGAATTAGTTTTCCTACTATGTATAGATTCAATTGATTCTTTATGGGTAAGGCTATAGTCCCCCCATTTTTTGTATTCTTTTTTCCTTTATTAATAAATTCATGGTGTGCTGCAAACGATAGGTTTTGCTAGGGGTGTCAACCTAGTTGGGATACCTAGTAGAACAGTGATACATTTGCATGTCATTATATATATATATATATATATATCAATCAGAATTCAACATTTGTTCATGGTATGAGTTGCTTTATTTAAGGAAATTAGGGTAAGAATTCAAACTTTTTAATGTGTTATCAATTTCTGATTTGTTGATTGTGTAAAAAAAAAATGACAATATATATCTATTGCGTTTGATTTGCAAAAATTCAGCGGACTGGACAACACAAAAAATTTTGTGCCTTGTTTGATTTGAAAAGTGATCAGGGGACATGACAAAAAAGGTGGTGAGGGACAGGACAAAAACCCAAAATTTTGTCCCCCATCAAACCATGGGACAAAAAGTTGTCCCATGGACAGACTAATAAAAGACAAAATTATCCTTACATATCTCTCTCCTCTCTTCTCTCTCTCCCTCTCTCTCTCCTCTTTCTCTCTCTCCCTCTCTCCTCTCTATCTTTCTCTCCTCTTTCTTTCCTCTCTCTCATCTCCCTCCCTCTCTCCTCTCTCCTCTCTCTTTCTTTCCTCTTTCTCCCTCTCTCTCTCCTTCTCTCTCCTCTCTATCTCTTTCTCTCTCCTCTCTGTCCTCTCTCTCTACATAATTATACAAAATTATATATTGTATATTTATATATTAAATAATATATATTATAAAGGGTATTCCGGTAAATTTAATATTATTTTGTTTGTGCTGCCCATTATCCATCAAACAATGTACAAGACAAAGAATTGTCCTGCAACTCAAGGATTTGTGCTGTCCTGTCTGCCCTGTGTTGTCCAGATACCTTTTGCAAATCAAACGCACCCTAAATCTTTAAATTATTTATTGGAATTTCTATGGTACCTTGGAAGATTTGAGTGATTTGGTTCGGTGATATCTTGACCAATAGATGAATAGTAGTGTATTTAATAAAATCAAGTCAAAGTCTTTTTTTTTTTTTTTGTCAAAGTAATCTTTTGGTCCCTATACGTGACACTGATTTTCAATTCGGTCCCTATACATAAAAAGTTATCAATTTGGTCCCTATACGTGACACTGGTTTTCAATTTGGTCCTCACACCTAATTGGTCCCTATATAAGAGGGACCAAATTGCAAATTATTATCACATGTAGTAGGGACCAAATTGCAAATTATTATCACATGTAGGGACCAAATTGAAAATAATTGAAACATGTAGGGATCGATTTCAAATTTTTTTTATTGAATTGGTCCCTACATGTGACAATAATTATAGGGACCAATTAGCGGTGAGGACCAAATTGAAAATCAGTGTCACGTATAGGGACCAAATTGACAACTTTTTACGTATAATGACCAAATTAAAAATCAATGTCACGTATAGGGATCAAAACATTACTTTAACCTTTTTTTTTTTACCTTAAAACTGTTGCTTTTACATGTGTCCCTATTACCTAAATATGTTTTTTACTTCAAAATTTATTTGATTAGTTAAAATTAAAAATTAAAAAAAATGATAATTTTTTTTAAAAACACGTTTATTTTCATTTTGCACAGATCAGATTGTTACCATGTGAACCCCAACCCCCCTTCACCCCAAGTTCGGTCCCTATCGTCATGAACCTCAACTTGATCGTCTCGATAGTTGATTTGTTTCCAGTTCTCCTCTTCGACACACACACATCGAGTATGAATTTTGTATTGCTATTTATACTGAACTCAGTATTTGTTGGTGTTTTTGGAACTTGGTTGGTGGTGTTACATAGAGGGAGTGTGTTGCTGGTTTTGGACTTGCAGTGTTGGCATACCTAGTTACATAGGGAGATGGCTTGAATATGGATAGTGAAGAAATGGAGAAATTGTGAGAATGGAATGGGTTCCACAACTACTTTACAAAAACCGTTTTCTGTGCAATCAAAAAAAATGTTGAACTGCTTCTGATTTTTTTGTTACTTTTTTTTAAAATAAAAAAGGTAGCGGCATTGGTAGGTTACGAACCCAGAACCAAGCAGCATTTGATAAAAGTACTAACCACTAGACCGAAATTGTAATTTTATAGATCTCCCTCCCTTAATTATACTTAACTATTGAAAATTCATAAATGCTCTGTTACTAACGCTGAATATATTTCAAATTTTAAAAGTATTTAACAACTATCATTAGTGAGAAATGTAATAGCTGACCATCAGACTAACATTCATGTTTAGCAATTTTATCTCTTTTACATATATTTAATCTATTGTTATTTATTATTTAACCACATTAAAATAATTTACAGTTCATATGAGTGATATTAACTAAAAATATTATTATTTATTTTTATTTAAATATTTGATAATGCTTGTTTTAATTAAAAAACATTGTTCTTTTATTTGAAAATATATTTTTTAAACATGGTTATGTCACGAAAGCAATACTATATTGGATAACTCAACTAAGTCCTCCATAGGCCAAGATATCCCAAGATGATTTTTTGTTTTTTGTTTTTCACTCCAAAGACAGGGTTCAAGGTTGTTAGGGTATTTGAAAGCTCATTCTATTTTTTTCTTAAAAAAAAAAAATAAGACGATATGATTGGGTTTCAAAAGCAGTAGTATAGTGGATGACTCAACTAAATCCTCCGTAGGTCAAGATGACTCAAGATGATTTTTTTTTATTTTTTATATTTCGCTCAAAGCTAATATTAAAGGTTATTATGGTTAAGTAAAGGTATTTGGAAGCTCAACCTATTTTATTTTTTAAATTAATCCTTTTTAGAACACAATATGGTTATGTTACGAAAGCAGTAGTATAGTGGATGACACCCAACTATATGTCCTCCGTAGGTCAAGATGCCCCAAATTGTTTTTTTAATTTTTTATTTTCCACTCCAAAGCTAGGGTTAAAGGTTATCAAGGATGAGTTAGGGTATTTGGAAGTTCATTTTAGTTTTTAAAAAGTAAAAAAAAAAATTAGAAGACAATATGATTATGTCACGAAAGCAGTGATATAGTGGATTACCCAACTGATTAGTCCAAAATAGGGCAAGATGATAAAAGTTCAATTTTTTTGAAGCTCACTTTAATTTTTAAAAACTTATTTAATTTTTTTTAAAAGACAATTCCTTAAAACTGTTATTTATTATTTAACCAAATTAAAAAAAATATATACTATTGCTGTGAGTGATATTAACTAAGAAATTTGTTATTTATTGTTTTTATTTAAAATATCCAATAATAATTATTTGAATTAAATAATATTATTCTTTTATTTGAAAATCTACTTATTTGGAAGCTCATTCTATTATTTTATAAAAAATAAATCTTTTTAAGAAGACGATATGGTCACGTCGTGAAAACAGTGGTATAGTGGATGACACAACTAAGTCATTCACAGGCCAAAATGTCCTAAGATCATTTTTTTATTTTTTATTTTAACTCCAAAACTAAGTTTAAAAGGTATTAGAGTTAAGTTAGGATATTTGGAATCTCATTCTAGTTTTAAAAATTATTTAAGATTATTTTAAAAGACAATATGCTTATGCAATGAAAGCAGCAATATAGTTATTCTTTTTAATGAGATATTGAAAATTGTTATAAGACAGCCTGGTTATGTCACGGGAGCAGTACTATAGTGGATGACTCAATTATATCCTCCTTAAAAATATAATATTAAATCATATATATATATATATATATATATAATAAAATATAGTAAATATTAATTATTAAAAAACCAAAATATAGATTAATATTAAAATATAATAAAAATTTTAATATTAAAAAATAAAAAATAAAAATATAGTAATTGATTCGGTTCGTTCTAGAATCATTCGGTCCCAGAACCGAACCAATTATCATCAGATTTGGTTTGATTCGGTTCAGTTCGAAATCGAACACCAAAAAAATTTGAACCAATTCAATTGGTTCGGTTCAGATTTTCGGATTCATCGGGTAGATCCGTACCAATGAACACCCCTAACCTAACTTAGCCTCCATAGGCCAAGATGTCCCAAGATGATTTTTTTAAAAAAGTTCACTCCAAAGGTAGGGTTAAATGTTATAAAGGTTGAGTTGGGGTACTTGGAAGCTCATTCTATTTTACAAAAAATAAAAAAAATTAGAAGACCATATGGTTATGACATGAAAGCAGTAATATAATTAATATCTATTATTTAATTAGTTAATATTGGTTGTCATGTGATCACTCGAAAATTTAAAAATGCATATGACTTTATGTTATAATAATCTTGATCATTCATGTATGATCCAAATGTCGAGATTTACTTCTCCCATTAAACCTTAATGATAATCACTCATTTATTACTAAGTGTAAGCCTATTAATTACGAAATATTCAATATTTAGTTTTATTGAGTAATAATTACTATATTTAATTAATTTGTCAATAGTTTTAAATATTTATATTTTTTTGAAAGAAGTTTTAAATATTTATATAAAACATATTTGCATATTAAGATACCTAAAATGTGAATTATCCTAATTCGTTTAATGAATTTTTTTAATAAATAAATTCAATTTACTAACATAATATAAATTTTAAATCATAAATGTATAAAATTAAAAGATAGGTTAAGTAAATTTAAAACGTATTGATAAGTATGAAATTTATGTTACCCTGATGGTTTGGCGTGTATCCTTTTAATTTTTGGTGCTGAGTTCGAATCCGAACTTGTTCCACCTTCTCCCTGCAATGAAGTATGGGTGGCTTTTAGGGTGAGGGAGTAAACTATTGGAACCAAAGTGATTTTGATTTAAATAATCTTTATAATCTCTACATTTTGATGTTAACAAAAAGATTAAATTTACTTGACAAAGTGTTGGTTGAGATCTAACATGTGCTTTTAGTTATGCAGGAATAATTATAATATAAGTAATGGAAACTTGGGATAAGTTTTCGTTAGACTCCTTGAGAAAAATACGTATCCATCCTTGTAGACGGCTGCTCTAATTTTGGTAAAGTTATTTATTTATTTAATTGAGTAGACTGGTTTCTTTAAGTATACGAGGCACTAAATGTTTACTAGTCGGAAATCAAGATAACTTACTTAGATACAGCAAGTCCAAAGACTTGATAGTAGACGTGTCTAGCTTGCCACGTAAGCAGACTGGAATAATTGGTAGAATTGAATGAACTGAAAGATAAAATAATCAAGTAGACGAGCTCTAAGTGCCACGTCACCAGACGGAGATTATGATAACTCATCGAGGTATAACAAGTCCAAAGACTAAACGAGAAGATATGCCATGAGACACCCCGCTGTGCCTTTTTGGGCCATTAAATTAAAAACCTCATTATTTAATTACTTAATCGCACGCTTAACATGAAAATACATAAAAATTAAAACCTAACTTATAAAGTATACAACTTCATATAGAATGACATATCACAATATAAGTATATTATGCATTTTACAAAACACTATTGAGGATATCCTACAGTAGAATCCATCAGAGGCATATACTTAGACAAAAAGTTAAACGGCGGAAAACATAATAAAAATACGCATCACGAGACGCACTGGCCATAACTAACTAGACCCTAATCACCATGGGTCACAGATCGTCCTCCAACCTCCGGTTCGTAGGGAGTTCCATCCAACTCCTCCTGGTTACGCTCATCCACAGGATCTTCTCGTACGATCCCACAAGGAAATAAAATACAACACATAGAAATATACAGGGGATAAGAAACAGTTCTACCATCAAAAAGTGGAAAAGAGTCATAGTAAATTATACAGTAATTGTCACAGACAATCAACACACATAACTAACGAATCATCCTCAGGTTAATATATATCATCATCTACCCTTACTCAGGCAATCTAACACTTTATTTTAACGTAACCTCTCTAACCATGTCACCGTGTCTTCACGTTATCGTGGCCACTACCACTCCTGTCACCATCCCTCATTTGCATCGGGGCACACTCTCATTCCTGTTAGGATGTTCCACCTAGTGCACGCCTCCATTCCCGTTAAGGTGTTCCACCCTCATTCCCTAAGGTGGAAGTGGTCTCGCAATAACTCTTGATTTTTACGTGTATTATATTACCAATACACAGAAGTGTTTTACGTGTATTATATTACCAATACACGGTGTATTATATTACCAATACACAGATGTCCTTGTGTATTATATTACCAATACCCTTTTGTCCTGTGTATTATATTACCAATACACGGTTGTGGACAACAACACCTATACTTGAATCTCATCAACCCGTTTTAACAACATCCTAGTGCCTTAACCTTCCATTAGAACTTGACACATATTCTATGCCATAACACCTCTCTAACATACATCATCTAGGTTAGGCACTTCTAAATCATCATTATCCTCACACCCAAAACAATCATCTCTTAGACAACATATATATATATTTGCTTAAAAACCACTAAGCATAATAATACAAACCAGGCAAATCATGCATAACACAATATCAATCAAAATATTCCTATATCACCAATCATAGCACAAAATCAGTTCAATAAAGGTAATAAAATAAAATCAACCATCAACAATATAAAATCAACCTAATATCGATAAACCTACAATCCTCGAATCGCCATTGGTTTTTCAGAAAAGGTTTCCAATGTGATTTTGGTTTTGTCGATTACTCGACTACTAGTAGGGTTTAGGTCGCCCTACACAATTATTATATAATCTAATACTTATCCATTCCGACGATAGGTTGGTTCTTTCCCCCACTTGGGTTATCACCGAACTCCCGAACTCGAAGCTCCTCGTTGTCACACCACAAAGTACTAACTCCACCTTCAACCGATCAACATAATAACCAATAAATCAAACAAACTCATCTATGTTCTCTTTGGGCTAGCTTTGGCCATTTAATTCAAATTAGAGTTAGGATTCTTTTCTCAACATAAGCCTTTGGATACTTATCACTTAGGTTCTAGGTAACTTAGATAAATTGTTATAACTTGAAAATATGGCATAAAAATCATCCAACCACTTAGGGTAAGTTTCGGCCTTGTATTACAAAATAGGATATAAATCTTTAAACTTTCCAATCTCTTAGACTTAGCATCCAAATGTATTAAGGAGCTCAAGTCCATGATCATATTGGAAAATGAAAACAAAAAATCCTAGGTTCACAACCATCATAGGTTCGGTCATCATAGGATAAATAGGCTAGAAATCTTTAAACTTTCTAATCTCTTAGACTTAGAATCCAAATGTATTAAGGAGCTCAAGTCCATGATCATTTTGGAAAATGAAAAACAAAGTATCCTAGGTCCATAACCTTCTAGATTCGGCCTTCATAGGATTTATAGGCTATAAATCTATAAACTCTCAAATCTCTTAGACTTAGCATCCAAATATCTTATGGAGCTCAAGTCCATGATCATTTTGGAAAACAATGGAAACTTAAACATTCCAATCTCTTAGACTTAGCATCCAAATATCTTATGGAGCTCAAGTCCATGATCATTTTGGAAAAATAAGAAATAACACATCCTAGGTTCAATGACATAGAATAAACAAGTTAGAAATCCCTAAACTTTCCAATCTCTTAGACTTAGCATCCTTATATATTAAGGAGACTTAGTCCATGATCATTTTGGAAAATGAAACTCAAACATCCTTGCTCTAAAACATTTAAGTTTCGGCCTACATAGGATAATGAGGAAAAATATTCTTTGTTTGATAACAACTCTTAGGTTTAGAATCACAAGGTAGTAAGAGTTCTAAATCCATGATCATACTTGGAAAGTTGAAACATAGTATCCTAGTCTTATACATATTTTCAGCCATCATAGGAAAACAAGCTATCAAACCTTTCAATATTTATAGATTTAAGATCAAGAAATAGTTAGAAACTCAAATATATGATCATATTCCAAAAGTTGAAGCAAAAACCTCCTAGGCCACATATGCTTAGCATTCGGCCTTCATAGGAAGAGATAGGTAGAGATTTTTGTTTTACACAACCTCTTAGTATGTGAAAATATAAGTTAATATAAGACTATAGAAAGCGGTTTCAACTCAAAAGGAGTTTTCTACCATTTTAGAGAGATTTTAGAAGTTTAAAGCATATAAAAATGATTCATATGAGAGCATTACCCTTAGTGTAAGGAAGAACTTTAATGAAGAACTTAAGTGAAAAAGACTAATAAAAATGGAAGCTTTAAGTGTTTGAAAAAAGAAGAAGAAATGGAAGAAGTATGAAGATGGAGGAAGAAAATGAGATAATGAAGATGAGTGATGATTATATAGAGGAGGGAGAGGGGAGCACGAAATTTTGGAGAGAGGATGAGCTTGGAGAGCAAGTTTTGTCTTTAAGACTTGTTTGGTTGAAGAGGAAAGAGAAAAAAAGGTTTTTAGAATATAATATGTTATAATTCAAAAAGTGTCATCAAGACCACTTTTTAGGATGTGGCTTAGGCCATCCCCTAGCAAATCACCTCACTCTCACATGTCACCTCATCACTTTTGTGCTCCCTACTTTGCTCCATTGCATATCCAGTTCAAGTTTCCGATCGTATTTCGGCCCGAATAAATATTTTATTTTATTTTCGAACTCGAATTTTCGAAAATTTCCAATATCAAACAAAACATCACAAAAACACTAAATGTTTCGTTCACGGTTCAAAATTAGGTTTTCTGCTCAATAAACTTGTACCGACAGTGAAAACGCAGACCAAATTTCGTCTAAATTTTCAACCGAAAATTTCACCGTAACCCTATACCATAAAGTAGACTATGAATATGATTTTGTTTTATTCAAAAACACTTTTTAACTCTCATATTAAAATCTAATTAATTATATTTTAACCGGTTGAACAACATAATTAAAATCAGGCTGTTACATGCCACATCAGCAGACGAGCAAAATAAAATAGTGAACAGACTTAATCTCACATAAGTAGACAGAGTTCTTCAGTAGACGAGCTCCATCTCTTGAAATAATAAATGCAATCCGAATCTCTTGAATTTATTTCAAATGATTGATATTTATTTCTATAGAATATTTGTTCTTCACATTTGTTTTATCTGCTTTAATATTTTACCTTGTTGTAAAAGAAACATAGTACCATCAAAGAAATGCAAAAAGCAGAATCGTACAATGAGAAACTGAAAAACGATCTGTACAATGACAACTTAATGACTGGAAAAAGCTGGATTGTACACAAAGGAGGAACAACAAGTTTTCAAGCTGCAACGCTCAGAGCAGTGAGCCTCCATTTCATGCTACCTAGATAACCAAGAGTACTTTTCAGCATTGCCACAATCTAGCTATCAGTCACAACGAATATCATGCATTCAATGCTATCTCTGAACGGGACTATTCAAAATAACCGTTGAAGAAATACAAGTGAAGAAGAATGTCGCTATAAATAGAAGACCTCAAGTTCTAAAGAACAACTTTTTGCCAATCGATAATCACTCATTCTAATTTCCTTTTAAAGAGCAAGAAAAATCTGAGAAGTCTATCCATCGATAACAGTCTCAGATCTCTTGGAAAAGTCTATGAAAATAGAGATCATGTTAGAAAAATCCTGAGAAGTCTATCCAAGCAATGTAGACCCCAAGTTACTGCTATTCATGAAGCCAAAAATCTGAATACACTCTCTCTGGAAGAGCTACTTGGATCTCTCAAGGTTCATGAAATTGAACTTAATGAACAAGAAAAATTCCAGAAAAGGAAAATCTATTGCCCTAAAGGCGAAGAAAACAAGCTCATCAAAGGTTCTCAAAGCTACTGAGTCATCAGATGAGTCTGGATCTTCTGATAATGATGAAGGATCAGACGAGGATGAATTGTCCTTCATCTACAGGAAGATTCAACATATGTAGAGAAAGGAATGTGGTTTCAGAAGGAAGCAATTCAATAAAAAGTTTTCCAAGGAGAAGTCAGACTCCAAAGAAAAAGGTCCACCCTTGTGCTTTGAATGCAAGAAACTTGGTCATTTCAAAGCTGACTGCCCTGAGCTAAAGGATAAAAAGAAATTCTTCAAAAAGAAGAAATGCTTAATGGCTACATGGGAGGATCTTGATCTGTCTTCATCAGATGAAGAAAATGAAGCTGAGGAAGAGGCAAATATCTGTCATATGGCAGACACTGCATCAGAAAGTGAATACACTGATGCTGAGGTAATGAACTCTGACCCATCCACTCTTCAAAAAGCTTTTGATGAATTGTTGCATGAGTCGTCCATACTATCAAGAGAGTATAGAAGTCTCAAAAAGAAATTTTCTAAACTGTCTAGAGAATATGATAGGGTCTGCACTGAGAAACAAAACTTTAAAGATGAAAATGACATACTAAAATCAGTGAATGTCAGTCTAGATGACAAAATGGAGTGTGAGCCTGATGTTTCTTACGAAGTTGCAAAACTAAAACAAGATGTAACATATCTGACAGACTCTGTCAAATCTTGTAGGTGGCTCAGATAAGCTTGGTCTCATTTTAAGGTACTCTAGGTCACCTCATGATAAATCTGGCCTTGGTTATAACAAAGAGAAGCAACAAGCATCTCACAAAAAGTCAAAACCACATACACAGCATAGAGCTTCAAAAGTTCTAGATAAATATGTTAAAGCTAACTCTAGCTCGTCCAACACCTTTTGCAAAGTGTGTGGAAAAAGTGGACATATTACAACTAGATGCATACACAATAAACATGCTAAGCATACTCGTCCAGCAACAACTAACAAGAAAGGACCCAAGTCAGTTTGGGTACCTAAAGATAAGATAATACATGTTGCAGATTTGCTTAACAACAGGAAGAAAACAGACGTCTTGGTACTTGGACAGGGGCTCCTCACGTCACATGACGGGAGAAAGGTCTATGTTCCAAAGCCTTAAGCCCAAAGATGGTGGCTAGGTCACTTTTGGAGGAAATCAGAAAGGGAAGATCATTGGTATAGGTAAAATTGGTAAACATCCTTTTCCCTCCATTGATAATGTTCTTTTAGTAATGACTTGAAGCACAATCTACTGAGCATAAGTCAATTATGTGACAGTGGATATGCAGTTTCTTTTGATAAGAACATGTGTACTGTCAAGAAAGTTGATGGACTTTTATTCGCTGCTAAGAGGCAAAGCAATCTTTATAAGATTGACTTGGAGGACCTCTCAAATCAAAGTGTCTCATGTCTAGTGTCCATTGAAGATGAGCGATGGATTTGGCACAAATTGTTGGGAATTTGCGTATAAAACAAAATAAAACGCAGCGAAAAAATTCCCATCGAAGGATCCTTGCGAATGGTCATGATTCATGATTAGAAGGTTTACCTTTTGAAGCGATGGCTGTTGGTTGAAATTCGTCTACCACGAACACCGCACGAACGGTGTCTCTAGAGGTATCCACACGAGCGTACTCCGTGAGCGTCCAACCTCACGAACCGAAGCGTCTCTGTCTCACAGTGCTAGCTTCAAAACTGAGACTTTGTTGTTCACACTTACTCTCTTTTGTGCGGCTAGGTTATCAACCGTGTGGGCACAACAACTTAAGTGGTCTACTTATAGTAGCACCTCCTTAAGTGAGTTAGTGAGCAACATTTGACCTAAGCCCATCTACTATGCGCTAGGCCCAATAGGAAAGTCCAACTTTCTTTTAATGCTTCTTTTAATCCGCTCTTTTGTGTGTGACCCTATAGGTTCCCAATACGTTAGCAGTAATATTAAATCCCATTTAATATTACAAACGATGAGCGGTATCTAGCAATACATCACTTGCTACCTAAGTAGTGAGAAAGTCGATGATTTGTGAAACCTTTCTGTGACAAATATTCATGTGCATTGTTATCCCTTTGTCCATATATCTATATTGAACACAAGGCATAGAATGTGTCACCCTTGTATGGTTCAATATCATGTTCCCTGATACCCGAGTAAACTTAACAACAAATGAGGTCAATATCTCATATTGACTCATTTCAAAGATGGCCATGCATTTTACAGTCTCACTCTATCAGGGGGCCCACAGATATTACTCCTGTCATGTAGGAGGGACAAATTCCATCTAGGTCACTCACATCCCTCTGCATGGCTCGTGGTATGCCCAATGACCGTCTTTATAATCATCCTATTACAGATGACGTTTGACGATATTAAAGCACACGACTCCTCATGTAGGGATCGTAGTGATTTCAGGTCGAAGGATTACATACACCATTGTCACTATGAGAACTACTTATGACACTCACATAACGCTCCATGTAGTGTTCTCATGGTGGGTCAATCCAGTACATCATTACCTTAATGTGTACCTATGTGTCGACTCGATATCTCATATCCATGACCCGTGAGATATGGCCATCAGTCTGCACACATAATAGTCTCAATGTATTATTATTGTCCTTATTAATAAAATACTTGACTACGGATATTTAAGAATAGGATTTCATTGTTCAATAGTGTCTCACGATCAAGTCATATACTTGATATTCTATTGAACTGAAATTTCTATTCTAAGGACTTTATTATGTTTAAACAAGTAACACAATAAACTGAAATGCCTCATATCATATATATATAAAATAGCAAGATACAAATGTAAGTCTAAAGAAATACATTGGCCTCTAGGGCTTACACCAACAATCTCCCACTAGCACTAGAGCCAATCAGGCATCAACCTAATGCCCATCGATCTAGTGTGACCTTCATGCTTCTGTTGAGCAAGAGGTTTCGTAAGTGGGTCGGCAACGTTATCAACCGTTGGTACTCTGCATATCTTCACATCTCCTCTATCGATAATCTCTCGAATGAGATGGAAGCGCCTAAGTATATGTTTGGATCGCTGATGAGATCTAGGTTCCTTAGCTTGTGCAATGGCCCCATTGTTATCACAATAGAGATCAATGGGGTCCACAATACCGAGAACCGTACCAAGCTCTCAGTAATGAACTTCCGATCCAAACAGCCTCCTTTGTTGCATTGGAGGCAGCAATATACTCAGCCTCCGTAGTAGAATCGGCAAGCTGTCTCCTGCTTCGAACCTTTCCAGCTCACGACCCGCCATTCAGGCGAGAACACATAACCAGTTGCGATCTGGAATCATCCTTATCGGCCTGGAAGCTAGCATCGGTGTAACCTATTACATCAAGCTCTTCCTCACCTCCATATACCAAGAACGAATCCTTAGTTCTTCTCAAGTACTTAAGGATGCTCTTTGTGAGACGATGACTTTCAAGGGATCGATGGTACTGCTCGTTATGCTTAAAGCATACGATACATCTGGTCGAGTACATAACATGGCATACATGATAGATCCAATTGCGGATGCATATGGAATCTTACTCATGCGATCCCTTTCTTCTTGAGTGGAAGGGGATTGTGCCTTTGATAGGCATATACCATGTGACATAGGCAAGAGTCCTTTCTTGGATTCATGCATGTTAAAGCATCTCAACACTTTGTCTATGTATGTACTCTGACTTAGGCCAAGCAATTTCAGCGATCTATCCCTATAAATCCTGATTCCCAATACATAGGTAGCCTCACCCAAATCTTTCATAGAGAAGCAATTCCCTAACCATGTCTTTACATTTTGTAGTGTAGGGATGTCATTTCCAATGAGTAATATGTCATCTACATATAACACCAGAAAAACAACAATGCTCCCACTAACCTTCTTGTAGACACAAGGTTCATCTTCATTTTTTATGAATCCGTACTGTCTTACAGCATCATCAAAACGAAGGTTCCAACTTCTGGAAGCTTGCTTCAATCCATAGATTGACCGCTGCAATTTACATACCTTTCGGGCATCCTCTGAAATGTCAAAGCCTTCAGGTTGTGTCATGTACACATCCTCAAGAAGCTTTCCATTAAGGAAGGCAGTTTTGACATCCATCTGCCATATCTCATAATCATGGTATACAGCGATAGCAAGTAAGATCCGGACGGATTTAAGCATCGCAACAGGTGAAAAGGTCTCATCATAGTCGACACCATGAATTTGCTTGAAACCCTTAGCGACCAATCGCGCCTTAAAGGTGTGTACCTTACCATCCATGTCAGTTTTCTTTTTGAAAACCCACTTGCACCCTATAGGTTTTACCCTTCGGGTGGCTCTACCAAGGTCCATACCTGGTTGGTGTACATGGAATCCATCTCGATTTCATGGCCTTAAGCCACTTCTCGATTCCGGGGCCGATATGGCCTCCTGGTAGGTCACAGGCTCATCTTGATCCATGAGCAATACATCACCTTGTGGAGTCATGAGAAATCCATATCTCTCAGTGGTGACGATCCCTGTTAGACCTACGTTGGTCTTGTGCTCTTCTGGAGCGGGTTGTTCCTCCACGGCGATTCTCGTGAAGGTTGCTCCTGTTCCACCAATGGTAGGTCACTACTCTGTGATTCTTGAATTTCTTCAAGTTCTATCTTCCTCCCACTGGTTCCTATGGAGATAAACTCCTTTTCTAGGAATACACCAGTCCGTGCGACAAACACTTTGCCTTCGGAAGGATTATAGAAATAGTATCCCTTGGTTTCTTTGGGATACCCCACAAAGAAACATTTATCAGATTTGGGATCAAGCTTATTAGAAACTTGACGTTTTACATATGCTTCACAACCCCAAATCTTCATAAAAGACATGCTGGGTCGTCTACCAGTCCATATCTCATATGGTGTCTTTTCTACCGTTTTGGATAGAACACGGTTAAGTGTAAAAGCTGCTTTTAATAGAGCATGTCCCCAGAAAGAGTTTGGAAGGTTTGCATGACTCATCATAGACCGAACCATGTCCAACAAGGTTCGATTTCTCCTCTCAGAAACACCATTCCATTGTGGTGTTCCAGGTGGAGTGAGTTGAGATAAAATCCCACACTCTCTCAGATGATCATCAAACTCTAGGCTCAAATATTCACCACCTCGATCTGATCGAAGAGCTTTAATATTTTTACCAAGTTGGTTTTGTACCTCATTTTTGAATTCCTTGAACTTTTCAAAGGATTCCGATTTATGTTTCATAAGATACACAAATCCATATCTAATGAAATCATCAGTAAATGTGATGAAGTACTGAAAACCACCTCTAGCTAATGTGTTTAGGGGTCCGCATACATCGCTATGTATAAGACCCAAAAGATCGTTGGCTCTTTCACCTTTCTTAGGTGAATGGAGCTTTAGTCATCTTTCCCAATAAACAAGACTCACATATCTCATATGATTCATAATCAAATGAGTCCAAGAGTCCATCTTTATGGAGCTTCGAAATGCGCTTCTCATTTATATGGCCTAAACGACAATGCCAAAGATAAGACGGGTTCAACTCATTTGGTTTGATCCTCTTAGTATTTACGTTATAGATGGGCATTTCAAGATCAAGGACATAAAGTCCATTACTCATGTGTGCACTAGCATAGAAAATATCATCCAAATAAATAGAACAACTTTTGTTCTTTATTATAAAAGAAAAACCAATCTTGTCCAAACAAGAAACGGAAATGATATTCCTGCTAATTGCAGGCACAAAATAACAGTTCTCTAACTGAATAGTAAGCCCAGTGGGCAAAGTCATTACATAAGTCCCTACGGCTAAAGCAGCAACCTTTGCTCCATTTCCAACTCGTAGGTCGACTTCGCCCTTTGCCAATGGTCTACTCCTGTTTAGATCCTGCACATTTGTACAAATGTGAGAACCACATCCGGTATCTAATACCCATGATGCAGAAGTAGATAAATTGACTTCTATAACAAACATACCTGAAGTGGAAGTCTCACTTCCCTTCTTCTTCTTGCTTTCTTCCAGGTATTTTGGGCAGTTCCTCTTGCTTGCTTGCTCTTGGTAGAGCAGCTTGAGGTGCACGATCATATCGTACGCCTCCATGGTCTCATGTTTGAGGACAATCCTCAAGTTTCTGTACCAGTCCAGAAAATTCGTTCCGGATAGTTTGTCCTTCTCAAGGACGGATCGCAATGACAGGTTACTTGATGTGTTTGATGCCATGGTAATCTACAGAGATAAATATGCAAAGTATAAGTATCATGCCATGAAGTTATTTAATAAGGTCTTTAATTAAATACGCCTCCCACTATTTTACTCAAAACAATGACCCTCATCATTGATTCGGAAAATCCCGTTGGAAGATTTTCTAGTGGGCCAAGATCCATATTTCACCTAGCTTTAAGTCGGCTTTGGTGATCACCCAAAAATTCGGTTATTTAGGTAGGAAACACTTTCCGATTGCATCTCATGCAACTCTTGGATAGTTGGGTGAATAACTCTTATTCTAATCCATCACATGGACTAAAGCCCAACTTATGAGCCTCTAAGCCTTTCAATCCTATTGAAGTTGGCTTAGTTAAGTCAGACCCAATGGATAGCAGTTGAACATTACATTTGTCCCATCGCGCCTTACTATTATAGATAAAGGTACCCGCTTTGGCGGACCCACACTTAATCGATAGTAGTCTTGACGAGTGCCATGCATCGGAAGGCCTTTAAATGTGACTTAATATTTCCTTTTGAGGGATTTGATTAAAACTTGATCTCATCATTTGTTAAACTCTTTAACTTACTATTTTCATACATGCATCTCATACATATATTAGTTAAACATCTTTTAACATACTATATACATACATGCATCTCATACATATATAAGGTAAATAAATGTGATATGGTTATGGCCCCTAACGCATTGATTCTCCCAAGCCAATGAGAGAATCTAAACTAAAACCTAGGAGCGTCCAAGCTTCTCCAAGCAAGATCTCCCACGTGACAGCGTCTTCTTGTCTCCATCATTACATTACATAAACAGAAACCTCATTTTACATATGAGGGGAGTGAGATGAGAAAAGAAGATACATATGGAATATAAGAGAAAGGCACGGCACGCAGGCCGTATTTCAAAATATAAACCAAAAGGTAAAAGGACTAAGGCCATAACCATTCACCATACATCACCAAATAAATAGTAACAACCAATAATAACACATAATCATTATTATTATTAATTTCATAAATTAGAGATTTCAAAATCTGAATTTTGAAAACATAACATATATATATAATAAATCACATTTATTATAATAGATGTTACTATAAATCATATTTATTGCAATTGTTGTTACCACAAATCACATTTATTATAAATCATATTTATTGTAAATGACATAAATCACATTTATTGCAATTGTTGTTACCACAAATCACATTTATTGTAATTGACATAAATCACATTTATTCAATTAACATAAATCACATTTATTGTAACAAATCACATTTATTGTAATTGATATAAATCACATTTCAAAATCTGAATTTTGAAAACGTAACATATATATAATAAATCACATTTATTATAATTGATGTTACTATAAATCACATTTATTGTGATTGATATAATTATTAAATGGTGACATAAAATTTCAAAATTTGAATTTCGAAATTACACACTACGCAGAGGTAGCACGGGGTCCCGCTGGAAATTCCGAAATTCCGAAGTGTGCCTCGCTTCCTTGGTGGCTAGGGCGTCAACCTTTCAACCCTAAAACCGCAAGGCCCGTGAACACTTCACGTTGCAAGGAACGACGACTACGGTTTCAACACTTGGAACCTCAGCCGCAACAACATGAACTTTTCATGTCTGAAACCCCTTAACGCCGCCAACACAGAACTGAAAACAATCATGTTTAACATCAACATTTGATGCCATCGCAGAACATAATAAGGATTCAGAACCAACGTACATATCGCATATATACACAAACATGCAATAGACATATATATCATATACATACGAAAATCACAGAAACAAGGTTTCGCAAACCAGATGCAAACGATTTTCAAAAAAATTTTTCAGAAAACGATTCACATTACAAACATGTTATCATACATAACAGATAAACCACGTAACATAATCATGGTTTTTGCAAGCGGCTCGATACCCTTTGTTGGGAATTTGCGTATAAAACAAAATAAAACGCAGCGGAAAAATTCCCATCGAAGGATCCTTGCGAATGGTCATGATTCATGATTAGAAGGTTTACCTTTTGAAGCGATGGCTGTTGGTTGAAATTCGTCTACCACGAACACCGCACGAACGGTGTCTCTAGAGGTATCCACACGAGCGGACTCCGTGAGCGTCCAACCTCACGAACCGAAGCGTCTCTGTCTCACAGTGCTAGCTTCAAAACCGAGACTTTGTTGTTCACACTTACTCTCTTTTGTGCGGCTAGGTTATCAACCGTGTGGGCACAACAACTTAAGTGGTCTACTTATAGTAGCACCTCCTTAAGTGAGTTAGTGAGCAACATTTGACCTAAGCCCATCTACTATGCGCTAGGCCCAATAGGAAAGTCCAACTTTCTTTTAATGCTTCTTTTAATCCGCTCTTTTGTGTGTGACCCTATAGGTTCCCAATACGTTAGCAGTAATATTAAATCCCATTTAATATTACAAACACAAATGACTAGGTCATGCAAGCTTGAAATTAATTTCAAATCAAAACAAGCATAACCTCATGCGAGGACTACCAAACCTTAAGTTCAAATCTGATGCTCTCTGTGATGCATGTCAAAAGGGAAAACAAGTCAAAGGTTCTTTTGAATCTAAGAATGTCGTTAGTACCAATAGACCACTAGAGTTGCTACACCTTGATCTTTTTGGTCCAACAAGGACTGCTTCTGTCAGTGGTAAGAAATATGGTCTTGTCATAGTAGACGACTACACTAGATGGACATGGGTTATGTTCCTAACTCACAAGGATGAGTCTTTCAAGGTCTTTTCTTTATTTTTCAAACGTTTACAGAATGAAAAAGGCATGTGTATCACTTCAATCAGAAGTGACCATGGGGAGAGTTTGAAAATGAGTTATTTCATGAGTTCTGTGAAGAAAGTGGTATTCTTCACAACTTCTAAATACCTAGAAAACCACAGTAAAATTGTGTGGTAGAGGGAAAGAACATATCTCTTCAAGATATGGCTAGAATTATGCTCAATGACAACTCTATCCCTAGACACTTTTGGGCTGAAGCTGTTAACACTGCCAGCTACATTCAGAATAGAATATACATTAGACCTATCCTAAACAAGACTCCTTATGAACTGTGGAAAGGACGAAAACCCAACATATCTTATTTTCATCCTTTTGGTTGTAAATTCTATGTACTGAATGCTAAAGATCAACTTGGTAAGTTTAATGCTAAAACAGATAATGGAATACTATTAGGATATTCTGAAACTTCTAAAGGCTTTATAGTTTACAATTCTAGGACTCTAATGGTAGAGGAAAGTATTCATGTCAAGTTTGATGACAAATAGCCTGATAAGAAATTATCAGAGCTAGATGAAGCTTTTGCATATCTTGATCTAAACATCTCAAGAGACGCACCAGAGATGAAAGATGATAATCAAGCAAATGACCCCACTCAACAACCAGAAACCTCCACTTCTCAACATGATGTAGTTCAAAAATATTGGTACTTCAAGAATTATCATCCACAAGATCGGATCATTGGAAACCCCAATGACAAGCTAAGAACCAGATCAACTTTCAGAGAACAAGATATTTCTGCACTAGTCTCTGAGTTGGAACCAAAGACAGTAGACGAGGCTATGCTGGACGACGATTGGATTCTAGCTATGCAAAAAGAACTGAATCAGTTTGAAAGAAATGAAGTTTGGACTCTGGTTTCCCTGCCCAAAGACAAATTAGTGATTGGAACAAAGTGGGTTTACAGAAACAAACTTGATGAAAATGGTAAGGTAATAAGAAACAAAGCAAGACTTGTTGCTCAAGGTTTCTCTCAAGAAGAAGGTATAGATTACACTGAAACCTTTGCACCCGTTGCTAGATTAGAAGCAATTAGAATTCTACTTTCATTTGTTGTACATCATAGTATTATGCTTTTTCATATGGATGTTAAAAGTGCTTTTCTAAATGGCTTTATTAATGAAGAAGTTTATGTTATGCAACCTCCGAGTTTTGAGAGTTAAATCCACCCTGAACATGTATATAAGCTTAAGAAAGCTTTGTACAGTCTTAAGCAAGCCCCTAGAGCTTGGTATGACAGGCTAAGTTCATTTCTTATGGAAAATGGATTTAATAGAGGAAAAGTAGACACAACTCTGTTTAGAAAATCAATTAAGTCTGATTTCAAAGTTGGGCAAATTTATGTTGATGATATCATTTTTTGTGCTATTAATGAATCTCTTTGCAAAGAATTCTCTAAGTTAATGCAGAAAGAATTTGAAACGAGCATGATGGGAGAACCCAAATTCTTCCTTGGACTTCAAGTAAAACAAACCTTGGGCGAGGTGCTCATCCATCAAACTAAGTATACAAAAGAGCTTCTGAAGAAGTTTAAGATGGATGATTGTAAGCCAATGAATACCCCTATGTACCCCATTTCCATACTGAACAAAGATGATAAAGAGTAAAAGGTAGACCAAAAGGTATATAGAGGTATTATAGGATCTCTCTTATATCTTACCACGTCTAGGCCTGATATTATGTTCAGTGTATGTTTGTGTGCTCGATTTCAATCTGATCCTAGAGAATTTCACTTATCAGTAGTTAAGAGAATTTTTAGATATTTAAAAGGTACTACTAATCTTGGTTTGTGCTTTAAGAAAAATGAAGATTACGGATTAGTTGGTTTATGTGATGCTGACTATGCTGGAGATAGAATTGAAAGAAAAAGTACTAGTGGAGGATGTCACTTCATTGGAGCTAATCTTGTCTCTTGGTCAAGCAAAAGGCAAAGTACCATTGCTTTATCAACTGCTGAATCTGAGTATATATCAGTTGCAAGTTGCTGCTCACAACTTCTTTGGATCAAGCATCAATTGGAGGATTACAATGTGTTTGTAAGTAGTGTTCCACTTATGTGTGATAATACTGCTGCAATAAATCTATCTAAGAATCCAATTTTGCATTCTAGAGCTAAGCACATAGAGCTTAAACATCATTTTATTAGGGATTATGTGCAAAATGGTGTGTTTGATATTCAGTTTGTAGATACTGACCATCAATGGACAGATATCCTTACTAAACCTCTTGCAGATGACAGATTCAACCCCCCTTCTTGTGTTTGTATGTGTCAACTTTACAAACAAATCCCTCACAATGAGGAAGTTTTAATGACCATTGGATATATTTATTAAATAATTGGATGACTGAGATGAAGTCATTGTGACCTGATGCTCTGGTTGCGTTAAAAAAATTCACATTGACCCCAACTGGAATTCCCGTACAGCTGAATACCCAGAAGAAGCCCTATCGCTTTCTTCTCCTTCATCTAGACAAGTTCACTTCGCATATGAGGCAGGTTCACTTCGCATCCAAGAACGTGTATGATAGTTATGTTAGTAATTTGTGATTTTTTTTAATAACTAAAACTAAATCTTGTAGTATTAATAATTTATTGGAAAGAATTCAAAAATGAAAAAGTAATGCATTTTCAAAGTAACATGGAGGTTGTATTGAGCATAATAGGGAGAGTGGGAGGAAGGAAGATCATGTGGAGGGGAACATTGGGGACGGCCAAATCAGTGAACCACCAAACCATGGAAGGATTTGAGATAAACCTAAAGGCTAAAGCAGTGAAAGTGAAACCAAAGCAAAAATAAACAGAGGAGAAAAAGAAGACAGTGGACAAATGCTTTGAATCCCCCAATCCATGTTGGCTTGGTTGTCCCTTATTGGCTACCTGCATCTGCTGGAAACGAAATAGAGCAGTTATGTCCTTCTCCCTCCTCCTTGTTGACGCAGATTGCAGAAAGTAATAAAAACTCTAAGCTATTTCAGGGGCTATACTGCAAAAAAGCATATTTACATGTGATACCATCAACATTTTAAATTTAAAGATAATACACCATGTTTACGTGTTATTTTGTCTCCCTCAACACCCTGGAAGCCATCTGAAGTATGAACCTTGTTTTCTTTTAAAAAATTGAAAAAAGAGTAAAAGTTGTAACCCGTGGGGATCGAACCTGAAGACTCTAGTGAAGTAGCTAACTTCGAGGACGTGAACCGCTAGGCTAAGCCCACGAGTATGTTGGCTAGCGACATTCGTATGAATATAAATCTTGAAAATAAAATGACGTTTCAACTTCATCCCTAACCTCCAGTCGGGTCAACCAGACCCGTTTTGCAAAATTGGATATTTACGGTACCCAGTTCGAACTCTGATCATTTTTTTGCTGGTTTTACATCTTTTCTACCTAAATTAGATTGAACATTCACCCTTCTATGATTTAAGATGATTTTTGATTTTTTTTTCATGTCCACCTCCATTGTACCAGATCTGCGACCGCCATCCATGGCTATTAGGAAAACTGATTTCAGAAACTCATTTGCCCTATTTTCGCTTCCTCATATAACTTATTATTATCATTATTAGCAGAAGAAGATGGAGTGTGATTATCAAGGGTAGGATCAAACGATGAGTATGTATGTGTATGCAGTGGCTTTCAATGGAGATGAATGATGGGGTAGAAGGAGAAGCTTTGTGAATCAGAATCATAGCTTTGTAAAACAAACCACTGTGTTCATAGTATTTTAATTTAATTTAATACAAAAATATAATTTAAATTTTAGAAGATTCATATTTTTTAATTTCAAATCATTATTATTTTAAATTACTAAAGGGTAAAAATTTTGTTACTAACGACTAAATGGTAAAAGAAGTAAGTTGAAATATTAAATGATAAATGAGATGACATATTTCATTAAACACGGGTTTTCATTCATTGGTCTAAAAAAACAACCGCACCAAAACAGTTGAATCTTCAAAGGCACCCTTACGGGTGTAAATGGGGCGAGGTGGATACGGGCAGTAGTCCCCCCACTACCCGCTCCGTTGGATGAAGTTAGTACCCGTCCCCATCCCATATCTGTGCAGGTATCTTTCTTACGAGTTTTAAACAAATATATCAATATTTGTGGGTATCCATGGAATTCCATGGATATTCAAATAACTTGCAATTTTTTTATTCACAAATGAAATTCATACTAATTTATTTATCAAAATAAAAAGTCATACTAATTATACCAATCAGACTTGATACTTGATCTGAGTTCCTTGATGCTATGAGAAATTCTTGTGTACTTGAAAAGTATTATAATAAATATACTAAACAATATGATATGTAGACAGTATAATCATACATGACATTAAATTTAAAAAATCTAAAATATTAAATAGTAAAACTAAATTAAATCTCAACATTTAAAAATATTAAATAGTAATATTAAAAATATTACTTTAAGAATACTAAAATATTGCATCATTTACATATGAGCGGGCATCTGTTGGTATGGATACTATACCACCCGTCCCCGCCCCATTAATAAGCGGGTAAAGAAAATATCCGTTTATTTTACTCTTGGATACCCATCAAGCTACCTGTTTTCTATGCGTTGCAGATATTATCGACGGGTATCCGTGGATACAGGTAAAATTTACATCCTTAGACACCCTAGCGGCTCCCTTTATTTATTACTTCAAGCAATAATTTTGTTGCCAAATTATGTTTTTATTGGTTTATTATTTTTCTAAAAATTGAATTTTTTCACTCAGTTTCATTGTTGTGGTAATATAAATTATTTCAAATAATAACTTTCCCCGTTAAGTTTCATCTTTTACTAGTAATTTAGGTAAAATTGCACTTTTCGTCTCTTAAGTTATTTATTTTATTTAAATTGATCCCTTAAGTTTATTTTGTGACGAATATGTCCCATAAATTAAATTCGGATAACAAATTTTTCCTTTTCACTCAATTCCTGTCCTATGTGACATTTCTGAACCTAACTAACTTGCTAACCAGGCGTCCAAACAAGCAAAATTAATAATTTTAAAACAATATAATTTAATAAATAAAATAATAATAAATTTTTTTCCTCTTTTCTCCTTCCAAATCTCTAATACTATAGCTCTCAACAACCATAATCTTCTCCACCATCACCACTAGCACGCAGTCATCTTCTTCGCCACCATCGCCCGCCCGAAGCGCTGCCTGTAACATCCTAAAAAATTCAAATATAATATTTTTAATAAAAAAAGGGGGTAGTATAAGAGTTTATTATAATTGTTTTCTTTATAATAAAAATCCAGTGGGTTCCACAATAATGTAAAATGGATTTTTAAAAAATAAAATAAAAATAGGGATAAGAACCTACCGTGGACTAAATTATTGCGGCAATAATGATAGGAAACATAATCATATCAAGGCCCATGCTGTGTTACCCATTATAAAATAGATAGTTTGAGTGTTTTAAGCTCAATTTTGCATAATATGACTAGATACCTAACTTCGGATGGATATTTCGTAACCAAAGAGAACTTGTTTGAATCCGAGATCTGCATAAGAAATATATACCTGTCTCTTAGATTTACATAGACACCAAATTCGTCCAAATTGGATTCTTGTAGCTCAAGTTATGACCAAATTCGTACATACTATTCATGTTCCAGCACCAGAACCCTTTTTTAAAAAAAATTCTATCCATGTTTTGACTATCTAAAAGTCGATTTCAGATTTTGTGGTCTTCATAACAGTTGTAGACAATTATTTTATCTTTCTAACGATATAAAATTTATAATTTTTGAATATCTATAACTCAAGATATATGCAAAATACAGCACCATATGCAGAGTAAGCGGGCTTAGCGCGTTTTTACACGTTTTAGGCTATTGGGGGCTCTATAAATAGAATCTTAACACTCTTAGGGTGCATTTTTTAACCATAATTACACATAAAAACTCAGAAACGGCTAAGAAGAGAAGAAATTCAAGGATTAAGAAGAGATAGTTGTGGAAGAGGGAGTCTAGGAAGAGGAAGATGATGATAACTCTTGGCAAACGTTAGGATTCGCAGTAGGAAACGCTTAGAGCTATTTGGAGGTCTTCAAGAGGTGAGTAACAATACTTTTTATGAACACTTTCCATGGTATATATGATTGTTTTTGTTGATAAGGGATTACCATATGATTTTGGGAGTCTTTAATTGACTTGATGCATATTGTTAGTAACCTAAATTCTAAAATTGGGGTTTTATTTAAAGGGGAATTAATTGATTAATTGATGTTGTAAAGTGCTTATTCATGTATGATATATTGTGATATTCATGATTGTTTGTTATTGGTGAAAGTTCATATGTTTAAAATTGAGGGAAATAGTTTGTTACATGCATGAGACATGACATATTTGAGTTATAACATGTTGTATGATGTTTGCCGCAATACCACCTATAATAGGGGTATCGAAAAGTAATACCGACGTAATGAGGTATCGAAATTAACATCCCCATATAATTGGGATGTCGAAAAAGAGCAATACCGCCTAAAAAGGGGTATCGAAAGTAACACCACCACACGTTGGGGTGTCGAAAAGGGAGAAATACCGCCATGTGCACATGGGAGGTATCGAAATAGAAATGTCCCCTACAGGAGGGTGACATCGAAACATTCCTCATGAGTAGGGGTGGGTAATGGGACACCATTGTCATGTGATGTGTGAGATTTATGGCATGCCGGCAAGAGACCAGTTTAGTTATGAGACCTTTGAGCCACTTGGATTGATTTAGAATTTACTTGGTATGTGGAATGTGATGCCTTGAGACGAGTTGATCTTATGCTATATGAATATGACTTGATGAAATTTTTGTTGTTATTAAAAGTATTTTTTATATTATTTTGGGAAATTAGCGGATACCATGTACAATTTTTCCGGTTACCGCACCAACTGAGAGCAACACTATTTTTTCGAAACATTTTATAAATGTATTATTGTGCACCGGGATTTTAAATCTCATTATAAGTGTTGTTTTAAGAACTCGAGGACATCGCTGTTGAGGATCCATAGAGCTGAAGAGTTATCTTTGATTAGCTAGTTGGTTAGTAATGTAGAATGGTTTAGAGTATTATGCGGACGACGTTCTTTGGTTTACATACTATTTTTCTCAGATTGTAAATAGACGCCCGGTTTTGAGGCTTTTAGTTTTTATTCAAATGATTGGATTTAATAATATTTTTCAATACTTTGTAAATACTATTATTTTATTTAATACGAGGTATTTTCATACTTAGTTATTTGAGAAAAATTTTATGACTTGTGTTTTTTAATTAAATGTTTTGAAGGACTTTTATTGAAATTAATTTGGGTTATTAATGTAACGAAGGGCGTTACATTTTTGGTATCAGAGCAGTTCGATTCTAAATCGGATTGTGGTATTGAGGCTTTTTCTAAAACAAAACTTGGGCGCATAGGATGCTTGTTAGAGTTATAAATACTGCATGTTATTCTTTGGGATATTGGACATGATCAACCCAATATTTCATAGGTAGTGAGCAGATTTATAGGACTAATAGGCGAGGGACGAACATTGCACTTGCAGCAGCTTTGGTTTATATAATCAGAGCTACGCAAGGGCAGACGGAGACTCTCCGTCAACTGTAGGGGAATGGAGGCCAATAACTGATGGAGTGATGGCTACCTAGGACCCTTAGCATGTGGGACTTTTCGTAAGAGATATTATATCTACGTGTGGATGGTATAAAATATTACATCAATTTCTTTTATGGATTGTTTATTAAATTTAATTTGTGAGAATGCTTATAAAGATGAAATGCAAGTGAAGGTGTTCTAATTATAGACGGATGGGTAGAAACAAATGCTTAAGTGCATGATTTTATTATATAAATGTTAATATTGACTTCATTTTAAAATTAATTTTTTTTTAAGTTAAGGGGCCATGAATTGTACATTTATTATCTGGTGGAATATTTAATGACTATACATATTATATATATATATATATATATATATATATATATTAATGATGTGATTAGGAATGTAGATCCCCTTTTATGATAGTGCGAAGTAGGTGAGAAGATATTGTTAAGATCAGATTTAATCAAAGAGATCGCAATTAGGATTAATAATTGAGGGAAAGATGCGCATTGCGCAGAATAGATAAAAAGTGTTATGTCGACAAGAAAAGAAAGCATTTAGCACTAGTGGAAAGTATACATTAGACGGGAAAGGTTTACGTCAGTTAACCAAAAGCTAGACGTTAAAAAGGAGGCGGTGACAGTTTTGTAATTATCAGACTTCATTAATTCAATTTTAATTCCAGTTGTTGTAAGGACTGACGTTAAAAGTGAGTCACTTAACTTTTAACGTCTGTTCTTTCATCAACTGACGTAAAGGTTATTTTAATAAATTTTTTAGCTAGTATACGTACCCTTCCGCATTGCCTTCCTCAAAGTTTCAGTTTCAGACTCATTCATGAAGTGTATCAATAATACAATTACAAGATACATTCAAAATTTTAAAATCCTATAAAAAGTTACATTGAAAGGGTTTAAAATCCTAAACATTTGTTGAGGCTTCGTTCCCTTCACGGGTGAGCAAGAGAGGAGAGTTGAGCGACTGAGTTTTACAGAGCGGCTGAGCAAGGGTGCACTCGATCTGTTTCAGCAATGGTCTTGGAACAGTCACTTGCTTCCAAAGCTGAGGTTTTGGAACTGTAGCTGCCGATTCTCCTGAAGGATGATAAGATGAGCAACTCACATTATGTGATTTACACAACCTTATCATCCATGTAACGTGATTAACTCAACCTCAGAAGTTTTTTGACCATTAAGACAGAGACCTTTAAGTCTAGGTATAGGAAGAAATAACAAAAGTCTCAGAGCCATATTGTGAAGGAATAGAAAACGCACGAAATATAGAGGAAAAGAAGAGGTTGTATTACAGACTGATACAGAAGAATGGTACTTTATATAGAGAATAGAGACTCTCTGATTTTCTTGAAAATTGATCTATAAACTTAAGGCTCATTAAGAGGATTAGGTTACAAGGTGCATGGGTAAGTAGCAGAGTAGTCATGGGTAGTAGCACAGTAGTCAAAGGAATGAATGTTTTTTAACGTCAGTTGTTCAATACAACTGACGTTAAAAGTGTTTTTAAAATAAAAAATATTTATTTTTAACGTCAGTTTTTTATACAACTGACGTTAAAAGTGTGATTTTTTATTTCAGTTAAATAAATAGCTGACGTAAATAATCCTATATTCCTATCTGAAATGCCCTGTTGTCACTCTTAACACAAGTCAATCCATATATATAGTGCAGTTTATTTCTAAACTTTTTTTTTAAACAAATTTATTTTTAATCTTAATTAATTAGCTTGAATTAGTAAACAAATTCTTGTGCAAATTAAAATAAATAAACACTTAACATAAAACAAGTTATATGTATAATCAAATCGTATCTCATTGAAGCGATTCATAAGTTACAATTACATTATTAAAAGATAAAAAATTTCTGCAACATAGCCCTAAAAAATAAAAAAATTTCTGCTACAACATCATTTATTCTTCTCAGTCATGTCCTCAGAAACTCCAATTAATGGATGCATCTCCTCCCTCACTTGAATTCCACGATGCATCGGGCGTGAATCCACAGTCACTTGCGAAAGCAAAGTGAAAGGGATCTTTGCATAACCTCCTTCACTGGAATTCCTTGATGCATCGTCTTGAATCCACAGTCACTTGCGACTAAAGCAGAGTAAAAGGGATGACTGGGATGAAATAAAGTTAGGGAATCACATAACGTGATTCACTCAACCTTACCTTCCATGTAACGTGATTTACTCAACCTCATAAGTTTTTTGACCATTAAGACAGAGACCTTTAAGTCTAGGTATAGGAAGAAATAAGGAATAGGAAGAAATAACAAAAGTCTCAGAGCCATTTTGTGAAGGAATAGAAAACACACGAAATATAGAGGAAAAGAAGAGGTTGTATTACATACTAATACAGAAGAATGATACTTTATATAGAGAAGAGAGACTAGCTGATTTTCTTGAAAACTGGTCTATAAACTTAATGCTCATTAAGAGGATTAGGTTACAATGTGCATAGGTATGTAGCACAATAGTCATGGGTAAGTAGCACAGTAGTCAAAGGAATGAATGTTTTTGCAGAAACTTATACACTTTTAACGTCAGTTGTATTCAACAACTGACGTTAAAAGTGTTTTTAAATAAAAAATATTTATATTTAACGTCAGTTGTTTAAGACAACTGACGTTAAATAAATGATCTTTAACGTCAGTTGTTACAAACAACTAACGTAAATTGTTGTTTTATTTTTGGTTTTTGATTATAACGTTTACACCCGCGTGCCTTCTGCACTCCGCTCTGTACGTCTCTATTCTTCTCTTTTCATCACGCTCACTCTCACTCTCACTCTGCCCTAATCGCGAGCTCATCTCCACCGCAACCACCGCGAGGGCTTCTTCGCCACCACCGTGAGGTACACTCTTAACCCCTAACTCTGTCTTTTCCGCTCATTCTTTGCATTAACTTGACATCTCTCTTTTACCCCTTCCCGCGCACTAACTCTCCTTGTCCCTCTGCTCTCAGTAACCACATCGAACGTTGGCCACCACTCGAGCTCCCGTCCCCACCACCACGCGAACGTTACGGCCGTGATGGACATCACTGCCAGGCCGTGACCAGTTCTTGGCAATCTTCAAAAACTAGTTTTCAATATCCCGTATTGTCCTTATATTGGATATATGTTTTGTATATCTACAGAACCTATCTAGTTATGGATCGTAGTTGGATGGTTTGTAAGCGCACTAGTGCTGAGTATTTGAAGGGGGTGGGAGAATTTATAGAATTTGCTCAAAGGAATGTTCCTAATAGTAATGGAATGTTCTGTTGTCCTTGTGTCAAGTGTTTGAATATGAGGAAATGTACAGTGAAGGATATACGTACTCATTTGATTTGTGAAGGGATTTGCTTGAGTTATACAAGATGGATATGGCATGGTGATGTGTTGTTGAGTAGTATGGCAAGTGTCTCCCAAAGTGAGGACGTTGACGTAGATATGGAGGATGATCGAGTAGAGGACATGATCCGTGATATTGGACCAGAATCTTTTCATCGAGGTCATGTGTATGATAGGTTGTGCGGTGATGTGGATAAGCCTTTATATCCAGGGTGTACTACTCATACACGGTTGTCGGCGGTGCTAAAATTGGTTTGTGTCAAGGCGAGAAATGGTTGGACCGATAAAAGCTTCACGGAATTGCTTGAAGTGTTGAAAGACTTGCTTCCGGAGGACAACACATTGCTTGACCGTAACTATGAGGCCAAGAAGGTATTGTGTCCGATGGGTATGGAGTATAAGAAGATACACGCATGCCCCAATGATTGCATATTGTACACCGTTGCTATTCGTGGTATTGCTCCAAAAAATGTGAGACATGCCATTACTCGGTTGTGCGCATTCTTCAATTCTATATGTAGCAAAGTCGTTGACCCCCGTATGTTGGATGACTTGGAAGTTGAGGCTGCTACAATCTTGTGCCAATTGGAGATGTATTTTCCTCCTTCCTTTTTCGACATAATGGTTCACTTAATTGTTCATTTGGTGAGGGAGATTAGATTATGTGGGTCGATTTTTCTGAGATGGATGTACCCGGTTGAGCGCTACATGAAGATCTTGAAAGGGTACGTGAAGAATCCTCATCGTCCGGAAGCATCTATTGTTCAAAGGTATGTTGCAGAAGAAGCTATTGAGTTTTGTTCGGACTACCTTCATAACACGGATCCTATAGGGGTTCCTAAGCCTCGGCATGATGAGATCAGATGGCTTAATAATTAATAGCAAGGGTCGGGAGGAAGTGCTTCAAGCACATTTGTATGTATTGAACAACATCGATTGTGTTCAGCCTTTCTTATTTGAACATAAAAGAAAAGTCAATCAAGAAAACCCTCGAATGAGCGAAAGGTGGTTGTTGAACAAGCATAACAAGACTTTCTTACCATGGTTCAAGGAAGAAATGCTTAAGGATGGTAGTACTGCTTCTGATGACGTAAGATGGCTAGCACGTGGGCCTAGCTTCAACGTCATATGTTGGAGCGGATACGACATAAATAACTTTTCCTTTTATACAAAGGCACTAGATAACAAGAGTACCATGCAAAATAGTGGGGTTATGATCGTGGCCGAAGCAATGCACTTCTCTAGTGCAAAGGACACAAAACCCGTTAAAGCACCGACACCTTACTTTGGATATATTGAAGATATTTGGGTGCTCGATTACACTAAGCTTACGGTGCCGGTTTTTAAATGTAAGTGGGTTGATAGTAATGGTGGTGTACAAACCGACGAATTGGGGTTCACATTGGTAGACCTCAACAAGTTAGGTCATATAAACGAGCCTTTCATAATGGCTTCCCAAGCAAAACAAGTGTTCTACATCACTGATCCTTCTAACAAAAGGTTGTCCGTGGTTCTCCAAGGAAAAAGCATGTATAATGGTAGTGATGAAAATCAAGATTCAAATCTTGATATTCCTGAGACTCCTTCTTTTTCAACAAACATGCCTACTATAATCGAGGAGACACAGGTGGACGAGGTACATGCCACTCGTGATGATCATCACGAAAGGATATTGATATAGGTAGTTTAAACTTAGTATACATTTATTTTTATTTATACTTCTGTATTTATTTTGAGTTATAACCTATGTTAATAAATATATATTGTTTCTGAACAGGCATACATATGGATCAGTCGGATAGCCCACATGCACGGGAGGACACTGTGGGGCCTACGCAAGACTCGATCGCCCCTACGCCTGATTCTAGTGTAAGTTTACATGTTATATACTATCTTTAGTCCTTCTTTTTAATGTAAGTTTATAATGTTACAACCCTCTATTTTATTATTTCTTTTGTCTATACAGACATCACAGGCTCATAGGAAACGGGGTAGAGGAGCCACGTCGTTGAAGAAACTAGAGAAGGACAGGCAAAGCGGAAAGAAGCTTGAGGTGTCCTTCGATGCTAATATAAATGCCCAGGGACCTCGTGCTAAAGAATTTAATAAGTGGGTGTTTCTACAAGCGAAGCAGCACGTAAGCATCAACTACAACCATTGGAATGACGTTCCACAGAATGTTATTGATCAGATTTGGGAGGCTATCGCGGTATTTTACCTTTACATTCATTTGATTTACATTATTAGATAATTATCCGAGTTATAATCCATCTAGTTGTTATGCATTTAATGTGTAGGTAGCTTGGACTATGCCAAATGACGAGGATCATCGTCATAAATGTATGAAAATGGCATCGAAGCATTGGAATGGGTTCAAGCATGATCTTACCAGGTACTATGTATCTGGGAAGAAGCGGCTTGATAAAATGTTCTCGGATTATCCCTGGATCGATCAGGATACTTGGGATATGTTTGCTAGGAGTCGACAGGATGGAGAATTTAAGGTTGGTTGATTAAGTTAATTTTGTATGCTTCTTATATATCATTTAACTGTATTTAATTATGTGTTTTTGTTTGAATAGGCTAAGTCAAATAAGGGTCCGCAAAATCAGGCGAAGAACGTCCATCGCGACACTATGTCTCAGGGTGGGTACCAGACTCGGATCGAGCAGATGATGGCGGATAGGCTGAGGGCGAAGCAGGAAGAGCACTCTGCTAGGATTGAAAGAGGAGAGGTGCCTGAGGGCACACCATTAAGTCCTCCGTCGGACATCGACCGCGAGGATGTCTGGTTAGCCGGCCGCATTACAAAGATGGGATCTTTTAAAGTTGATGCCACTCGCGAAGTGGCAGATAAGATTGTAAGTAAATAATTAACTTGATTTCAATTGATATTTGTATAGATATTTTTAACACTTTTCACTTGCACGTTATTTCATTTTTTCATTGTAGATGGATCTTAAAGCACAATCCTCCCAGGGCTCATTCGTCCCTTATGGACGGCGGGACGTCTTGATGACTACTCTAGGCAAGAAATACCATCCTGGTCGGGTTATCGGTGTTCCTGGGAACGTGACCATCAAAGAATATTATGGCAAGTCTGCTTCACGAAAGCGGGTGGTCGATGAAGCATCAATTTTGGATGACATTACTCAACACCTCATGTCCAACCCTGCTATTACAACACATCTGATGCAAAGCTTAATATCCAACCCAGAATTCAAGCAGGCGCTTGCCAGAGAGCTTTCCTCCGTCGGTTCATCCCAGGACACCACAGGGCATGCCAACCCTTCACATGTGAGCACAAAAGAGAGTTATATTAGGGCACATGTGGAGGACGATGAGTTGGCATCTAGGGAGCGGGAGTTGGAAGTCCAATGCCATGAGCATGAGTTGGAAATGAAAAGGCGTGAGCTTGAGTTGGACTTCAAACGACGTGAGCTCGAAATGTTAACAAAGGTATGTATTCATTATTAATGTCCAAATTAGTCAAATAATTACTTGTGTTTTTTTTAATTATCAACAACTTATCTATTTTATTTTTCCTAAATTGAAGGCCAAGTCGACGCTCGGTTGTCGTCATCATCGTCACTCGTTTGTTCTCACTTGGTGAGGATTATGCGTTTGAGATTTTTGAATGTCCATTGGAGCACGATGGATGGGTGGCACGCCCAGATCAACAGAGGATATTTTCATTATGTGGTGAAGATCTCGGGAACGCCTGCAGAAATAACGTCTGGATGGCCAGCACGGTCTTGAGTCTCTGGTGCACGTAAGTTAATTTTAAATTTATAACTTATTTATTTTTGGTATTTTTCCATTTAATAATTTATTTTAATTTCAATATATATATTATGTAATTAACATCCACACCTTCTCATATCTTAGGTATCTCCATCGTCTTCAGCTTGATAAGGGCGTTGCATCAGTTTACGGCTTCTTAGATCCGTCAGTCCCTCTGCCCCAATTCTTTGCTGGCGATGCATTTAGTAAATACATAGGGAACTTGTTGGGAGACAATCGGAAAGAATTATATCTGGCTCCCTACTGTATGAAAAACCATTGGCAGTTGTTCGTACTTCACCCGTCTAGGCATACTGTCATATTCTTATGCTCTCTCCACCAAAGGCCGCCACAGGAGGTGGTGGAAACTGTAAATAAGTAAGTAACTAATCTTAAATTTAATTTAAGTTTTAATATCAGTTGTTTTTAGTTTATTACACACATGATATATGAATTTGTTAATTGACATGATTATTTGTTTATGATAGCGCGCTGAAGGCGAGTAGCATAAGTTGAGCCAACGGGAGAAGTAGGGCTTCTAAGGCTAAAGCAAATACTGAATGGACCTTCCTCAAGGTTTGGTAGTTTATTTATCAAATAATTAATATTATAATTACTAATTTATATGTATATTCAACTGACATTGAAATTAATTTTGTTTGTAGTCTCGATTTCAAATTGACGGGTGGTCGTGCGGCTATTATGTGATGCTTCATATGCTGAACATAGTCTCCGCATCTATTACGGATGGATGGAATAAGGTAAAATTTAAACAACTTGTTAAATTATATATTATAGTTTTGAAGATGACTTGCGTTAATGTTATTGTTATTATTTGAACGTGTGTAGGCATTTAACGACCAATCGCCTCTTCAAGAAGATGAGTTTAGAGACTTGAGGATGCGATTCGCTGAATTCTTCTTCAAGTATGCGACTGAAAAAGGAATTGACAAGATACCTCCGCAATACTTAGATGAATAGTTGTTTTGTTATACTTTAGAAACTAATTAATAACATGTATATATATATATCCTTAGATTGGTAGTTTTGTTTTTAGACATTAGAGACTAAAATTTATATATATATATATATATATATATATATATATATATATATATATATACTTGTAGATAGTTATGTTTTTCCTATACATGGGTTTTGGTTTTAAGTCCCCCCATTGTTCCTTTGTATATTTCTTTTCTTTTTGTTAATATTGAAATTTAAGGGTAGTGTTTGCTTCTGTAATGTGTGTGATATTATGTGTTACTGTGATATTTACTGAATGCAGGGATAGCTGAGGGGAGTGATATTTTAAAACTGAATTTTTAAAAAAAAACACTATTAACGTCAGTTTCAATAAAAAACTGACGTTAAAATTAAAACCTTTAACGTCAGTTCTTTACCACAACCGACGTTAGTTTTAACAAAATTAACGTCCGTTGTGTTAAAGAACTGACGTTAATAGTTTTATGTTTAACGTCAGTTGTGTTAAAGAACCGACGTTAATAGTTTTATATTTAATGTCAGTTCTTTACCACAACTGACGTTAAAATATTAACTATTAACATCAGCTGTATTTACGTCAGACAATATTCTGAAGTATAAAATCAATTTTAACTGACGTAAAAAACCCTTATTGCACTAGTGTAGAATTTTAGGAAGAGGAACATGTAATCTTGAGAGGCACTCTTAAGTTTTGGATGGGGAGGTCAATGTCATTCAGAAAACCGACTCTTTGTTTCATGGGACCTTTCCTAATTCTCAAAAGAGTTGTGCCCGTTGCTTACCAATTGGCTCTTCTGCCACAATTGGCAAATCTTCATGATGTTTTCCATATGTCGCAACTTAGAAAATATGTACCTGATGAGTCTCATGTGATAGCTCACGAGTCTTTACAATTGAAGGATAATTTGATCTATAAGCCTAGGCCTAGTCAAATCTTGGACAAGAGCACAAAGACTCTAAGGAATAAGACAATTCAATTGGTGAAAGTGTTATGGGAAAGGATTAACTCCAAAGGAAACTACTTGAAAGATGGAAGAGGACATCGTATGTCAATACCCAGATCTTGTTGTTTAAGGTAAGGTAACCTTTATGTTTGGTTTTCAGCATATGTTACAATTTGTGTGTGAGTATTTCGGGGACGAAATTCTCTAAGGAGGGGAGAAATGTAACATCCTAAAATATTCAAATATAATTATTTTAATAAAAAAAGGGGTAGTATAAGAGTTTATTATAATTGTTTTCTTTATAATAAAAATCCAGTGGGTTCCACAATAATGTAAAATTGATTTTAAAAAAATAAAATAAAAATAGGGATAAGAACCTACCCTGGACTAAATTATTGCGGCAATAATGATAGGAAACATAAGCATATCAAGGCCCATGTTGTGTTACCCATTATAAATAGATAGTTTGAGTGTTTTAAGCTCAATTTCACGTAATATGACTAGATACCTAACTTCATATGGATATTTCGTAACCAAATAGAACTTGTTTGAATTCGAGATCTGCATAAGAAATATAGCCCTGTCTCTTAGCTTTCTATATACACCAAATTCGTCCAAATTGGATTCTTGTAGCTCAAGTTATGACCAAATTCGTACACACTATTCATGTTCCAGCGCCAGAATCGTTTATTAAAATTATATCCAAGTTTTGACTATCTAAAAGTCGGTTTCAGATTTTGTGGTCTTAATAACAGTTGTAGACAACTCTTTTATATTTCCAAGGATATAAAATTTATAATTTTTTAAATGTCTATAACTCAAGATATGTGCGAAATACAGCACCATAAGCGGGCTTAGTGCGTTTTTACACGTTTTGGGCTATTAGGGGCTCTATAAATAGAATCTTAACACTCTTAGGGTGCGTTTTTGAACCCTAATTACACCTAGAAACTCAAACGGCTAAGAAGAGAAGAAATTCAAGGATTAAGAAGAGATAGTTGTGGAAGAGGGAGTCTAGGAAGAGGAAGATGGTGATAACTCTTGGCAAACGTTAGGATTCGCAGTAGGAAACGCTTAGAGCTATTTGGAGGTCTTCAAGAGGTGAGTAACAATACTTTTTATGAACCCTTTCCATGGTATATATGATTGTTTTTGTTGATAAGGGATTACCATATGGTTTTGTGAGTCTTTAATTGACTTGATGCATATTGTTAGTAACCTAAATTCTAAAATTGGGGTTTTGTTTAAAGGGGAATTAATTGATTAATTGATGTTGTAACGTGCTTATTCATGTATGATATGTTGTGATATTCATGATTGTTTGTTATTGATGGAAGTTTATATGTTTAAAATTGAGGGAAATAGTTTGTTACATGCATGAGACATGACATATTTGAGTTATAACATGTTGTATGATGTTTGCCGCAATACCACCTATGATAGGGGTATCGAAAAGTTATACCACCGTAATGAAGTATCGAAAGTAACATCCCCATATAATTGGGATGTCGAAAAAGAGCAATACCACCTAAAACGGGGTATCGAAAGTAACACCTCCACATGTTGGGGTGTCGAAAAGGGAGAAATACCGTCATGTGCACATGGGAGGTATCGAAATAGAAATGTCCCCGACAGGAGGGTGACTTCGAAACATTCCTCATGAGTAGGTGTGGGAAATGGGACGCCATTGTCATGTGATGTGTGAGATTTATGGCATGCCGTCAAGAGACCAGTTTAGTTATGAGGCCTTCGAGCCACTTGGATTAATTTAAAATTTACTTGGTATGTGGAATGTGATTCCTTGAGACGAGTTGATCTTATGCTATATGCATATGACTTGATGAAATTTTTGTTGTTATTAAAAGTATTGTTTTTATATTATTTTGGGAAATTAGCGGATACCATGGACAATTTTTCCTGTTACCGCACCGGCTGAGAGCAACACTATTTTTTCGAAACATTTTATAAATGTATTGTTGTGCACTGGGATTTTAAATCTCATTATAAGTGTTGTTTTAAGAACCCGAGGACATCGCTGTTGAGGATCCAGAGAGCTGAAGAGTTATCTTTGATTAGCTTGTTGGTTAGTAATGTAGTATGGTTTAGAGTATTATGCGGACGACGTTCTTTGGTTTACATACTATTTTTCTCAGATTGTAAATAGACGCCCGGTTTTGAGGCTTTTAGTTTTTATTCAAATAATTGGATTTAATAATATTTTTCAATACTTTGTAAATACTATTATTTTATTTAAAATGAGGTATTTTTATACTTAGTTATTTGAGAAAAATTTTATGACTTGTGTTTTTTAATTAAATGTTTTGAAGGACTTTTATTGAAATTAATTTGGGTTACTAATGTAGCGAAGGGCGTTACACTGCCTCTGTTTCCATCATTGTCCGATGCATCGTCGTATGTTTCCTCCTTCGCTGCCGACTGTTTCCTCAGTCGTCATCTTCTTCGCCACCATCACCGCCCGAAGTACCGCCGTCATTCCTTCTTGCTCCTCTCGTCGTCATTCCATCATTTGTGTGTTAGTGCAACACAGAGATGTATCGTAGAGAGAAATGGGTCAGTTTCCTCTCCAACCCTACCACACACACACACACACACACACACACACACACGCCTCATTCTTTTTGTGGTAACGACGTCGTCTGGAGAACAAATTCACACCACACCTTGCTCTTCGGAAACCTTGCTGCCGCCGCCGCCGTCTTCAGCGGTCACCCTCATTGATTTCGTCGGAAGCGACAATGCGATTGGGAAATCGAAAGGAAGAAGAGGGTAAGGAAGAAGAAGATACCTACGAAGAAGATAATTAGGCTAATAAATAACCAAACATTTTTTTTGAGTTATCATTTTTTGCTTAGTTAATTGTGTATTTTTTTTTAAACATGAAATAAGTATGAAGTTTCACTATTATTAGTAGTGATTAATCTCTCTCGGGAACTTGTCCGATGAGTTATCCCCTCCCAACCAGGTTTTCTCCATAGACAAGAGTCAGGATTCGAACCCCTAACCACTTGTTAATGATGCCCATATCCCTTTCTACTTACGACTTGAACCGACCACATGTTGGTAGTTAATTATTAGAAATTTACGTAGATAATATATATCTATTCAATATTAATCTTTTTTTTACTTTAATTTTTTTTTTAAATTATGTTTTTATTTATTTATTATTTTATAAAAAACATTTTTTTACTCAGTTTCATCTCTTGTGGTTACTCTAAATTATTTAAATAATAACTTTCTCGGCTAACTTTTATCTTTTACTATTTTATTATCTTTTCAAACATTTTTATTTTCAATTTCGTCATTTAATATTTTATTATTATTTTAAAAAGTAAAATTTATTATTGAGGTGCATCTTAAATTATTTTCAAATTTCTTAATTAATTTATTGTCCATCATGCCCATTTTACTCGGTTTAATGTTTTACTATTTTGTTATAAATCATGAATTTTTTAGCTCAATTTAATATTGCATTATTTTATTATTACTATTATTATTTCAAAAACTAAATTTTGTGTATCTGATTAGTCTATTTTTTATTTAATTCTTTTTCTCAATAATTAAATTTTCACCATCTTTTATCTTTTTAACATATTATTATTATTATTTTAAGTAGAGAGTTATTTCTCTTTTATTCATCTTTTATTATTTCATTATTATATCAAGCAGTGTTTTTTTTCTTTTTATACTTTTCATTATCTATAATTTTATTAATTATTTTTATCAAGTAGAAATAAACAATGATTAGCACTTTGTTTTATTATAAATAAATAAATAAATAATATTTAATTTTTTTGACAAAAATATTATTTAATTTTAAATAATAGATTCAGTAATAATAAAAATATAGCATTATGTAAGAAAATATATAAAATATGAAGAAAAATATTCAAAGATAGCATATCCCAACGGTACTGAACTATTCTCAAAAACTGTTTTTTTTTTAATTTTTAAAATAAAAAAACAAAAAATTCTGTTTGAAAATACTATTTGTGAACATCTAATTTTGTTCGGTTCCTTTCAACAAGCTAACTTAAATAAATCAATACATCTGATTCCTGATTAAAAAATAATAATAAAAATAATAAAAATAAAATAAATAAATAAATAAATAGGATTTGTCAGATATCTTCTTCCATCCTCTAACGTCATTTTTCCTTCCCCAACAAACACAATTTCCATGATGATCTTTCTCCTTCAGTTTATTTCTTTAACCAACATACTCCTAAGTTTTTTTTTAGCATAAGAAGAAAGCAACAGTCATTGAACATTTCCCCATACGGCTCAAGTCATCAACCACCATTTTTGGTTAAGCCCTCAGAGCTCCTGTGCATAGATCAGAGGAAGAGAATACATAAATGGAAATTGAAAGGGGACTAGAGGAGGATGAACCACTGCAACACTCTTTCAACTGGTCCCAAGATCAAAAGCAAAGGGGATCTTCAATTCTTTCTCATCTTTAAATAGCAATCATAAACACAGTAGGGAGGGGGAACCCAACAGCAACAACAAAAATTGGCTAAGAAAAAGAGAAGATCTTTGTGTGAGAAGAGAGACACAACACCTATTACCTACACCCAGCCAAACAGCATCATTGCTTCACCGGATCCGCCGTGCCCAGTCACACAGCCGCACGCCGAGCCGACCACCGTGCCAGACGCAGCCGCGTCGTCCCCTGCTCCACCGTCCAGATGCGGATCTATTCAGATCATCGCCTCCACTGGTTCGAACGCGCCGCTCCGAACCGCCGCTGCTGCTACCGATCTCAGACCCACCTCACCGGATCCGTGCACCACCGCTGTCGCCGTTAACTCTGCCACTCACCGCCACGCATCCATCGCTCGAACCCAAACAGAATCGTAAGCTTCCCCTCCGCCGTTCAGACGCCGTGCACTGCCTTCCACCTCCTGAAGTCGTCGGCCGCCTCCGCAGCCGCACGACCAGCCGCCTCCCCGCTTGCTGCCACCGTGACCCAACAGCTTGGCTACTTCATTCACGTTTTGGTTAACTTCATCCTTCATCTGATTTTATGTTTTAAATAATAGATTTTTGTTTTTATTTTATTGTTTTGTTTCAGATCTTATTTAGCTTTTTGTTGGTCTTAGAGTTATACATGTGGGCTTACCATTTGGCCCAACTTTAAGGTTTAATAACATAAAAACAAAAAAGGCTTTCTGATGGGCCTTCCAGAATTGGGTCCAATTTTTTGTTATTGACTCATAAAAAGATGTATTTTGAAAAAAAAATATAATTTCTTGTTAAAATGTATATATAAAAAAATCCTTTAGTGAAATAACAATCTCTTGAGTAAAAAATAAAAATAAAAAGAGCAACAATCTACAACGTTGATGTATGATTTTTCATTCTCGAGTGTTGTATGAATTGTAAGGGTTCATCGTATAACACTGTTGCTATCTTGGACCCTGTGCAAAAGTGAATTATTTTTGAAATAAAATCTATTTTCAAAATCTTTTCAAAATCAAATCACTTTTTTTTTCCAAAAATAAAACCAACCTATCAAACATTTTCTATAAGAACTACGTGGCTTTGAGTTTCCCATTGCACCCGGGAATACTTAGGAGCAAAATCAATCATTCTGTCAAGCCAAAATTTATTTTTTCCTTTTGTTTTGTTTATCCTCTTTATTTATTTAAAAAGTGAGGTAAAATAAATATTTTCAAAGGTTATTTAAATTATTTTGCACAATTAACTTGAGGTACCGTTCTTTTAAAACGGGCGATGTAGGATGCTAACACCTTCCCTACTCGTAACCGACTCCCGGACTCAAATCTCTATATTTTTTTTAAGACCAATTTACCTTAAAATAAATGGTTTTTTCAATGTTTTTCCTAAATAAAATATTAGTGACGACTCCTCTGTTTTTATCTTTCCTTTCGCAGCTCTCGAACGGGACCGTCGCAATACTGTTTTATAAAAAGTAGTTTTAAAAACTATATCTGTTATTTAGTTTTTAAAACAGAAAAAAGAGAACTTCCTAGAGTTGTTTCTGTTCTGTTTTGTTACTTTCAGTTCCGAAAATTTGAAAAAACACGGAGAACTGACTGTTTTCATTAATGGCATATACGTAATTCTCGGACAATCTTAACACTTCTCTTCTACCCATCCATCACATGGCACCTCTTTTTTTCACCCTTTTCCTCTCAAATTACACACACAACCACAATATTTTCAGAGATTAAGGGTCATTGTGCAATGGCTCGTTGTCGGATTGGATTTTAAATCGACAATTCACATTCTGTGCAACATAGTAGTTATCAATGGCACCCTTCTTCAACCCTTGGTGGTCCAATGTTGTATGAGAATCATTGGACCCAACACTGCTATTATAATAGGCATCGCAATAGATCCTCCACGGTAATATTAATATTGGTACCCTCCCCAAGTCGGTAAAAGACCCTTAAGCCAAAATAACCTTACGAAAGTTTTTATCATCTGAATTTATAAACCTCAATTACAGCAACAAAGGCACCCCCAAACGTCTGCATTTGTATAATGATCAATTGCACAAACAAAAGAAATGAAACTTCTTCTGAACTTCCAACTACAGTTGGTCCAGTCAGTTTACTATTTGGTAAAATGCCAAACTTACTTGAAACTTCTTGCTACTTAACCAAACCATGCTATATGGATTCTAATTATTGCTCTTAATATTACTCTGTTATTAGATGGAAACTTATATCTAGGTTGCCTAATTGATTTGAAAGTCTGAGATGAGTTTTCCTTTAACACCATGAGATAAGTTTTCAAGCTTACAGTTATTATTTTAAGAAATGGTTCTCTACAGCGTGGTTGATTTTAAGCAAATGGTATTTAAATCTCAAACTATGACAACAAGTGACATTTTTAATGCTGCAACAATAAGAGCATGGCACTGGATTACTGCAAAGGTTTCAGGGTTCAAATATCCTTTGCCATGTTGGCTATTGGACCCTGAAGCTGATATATGTTGGTTAGGTGTGATAATTACCTCTTGAGGGATCGAGCAGCTGGGTTTTTTATAGTAGCAGTAAGGGGTCAATTATTTAGAGCATATAACACATCCATTTTTCTCTTAGTAGTGGTGTCTCTCCGGGTTGAGTCTGCAGCAGGGGTATTAGTTTTACTTGCACCAATCTTGAATCAGGTTACTGATGTAGCAGGGGTATGTTTTTTGCACTTGATGCTTAAAGGGATGACTAAGATGTGTTACTGTGAGCTACCGTATTCTTTTTGTTATGAAGATGGATCAACAATAGTTAGTTATCTAAGCTCTAGCCTTGTAACAGAAATCTGTTATTGACCTATTAGCTGTGTGATACCTATATTTGTAACTAGAGTTGGTTAGTTTTTAAATGTTAGTTACAGGTTATTAATCTCCACAACCATATTCAAGTGGTTGAATATGCATAGGTCTGATGTAATTCTTGTAGGACATATTCTTTAGATTCATTGTGATCAAGAACAAACTCTGAGTGCAAGTGAGGAGAGGCTATTGTAAACTTCCCTAGAAGTCTTGCTGCTGTTTTGTTGTCCAGTTGTGATCACTGAAAGGAATTAGAATTGGCTACAGTGTGGATGTAGGGGTCTTCAATTGCCCTGAACCACGATAATCTTCTTGCTGTTTTTTTTTTGTTCTTTCTCTAGCACCTTTGTCCTTAGTTTTCTTACTGTGTGTGACTGCATATCATCATATCTGCTGGAATATCATCACAGCATTACAACAATTGGCATCAAGAGCCAGGTTCTTGGAGGGATTCTTGATAAGCCTCTGGCTTATCTAGTTTTATAACTAGATGGACTGTGGTTTCTGCGCTAATTATTCGAGTTCAATCTCGTATTCGCCCAAATTTTGCCTTGTTTTGTTCCTAAGTAAACTTTGACTCGTTCAAGGCATTTTTGGTAGTTTTTAGTCTATTTTGAATAGAATTACGCCTTTTGTTTCTTTTTTATTGTTTCGGGTTAGAAGTGAAGCTCCGAGAGTCAAGGAAAGTCAAGAAACAGCGGAAATTGTCAGGCTGGTGACACTCGCCCCGCGAGTGTATTCTCGCCACGCGATCCTGAAGACCAGCTGAAGCAGCAACAGTCATACATTCTGTCTCGCCCCGCGAGTCACCATCTCGCCTCGCGAACCTGAAGGCCTGACTGTGCCAGAGAAGTCATCCTTTCGGGTTCGCCTCGCCAATCACAGTTCGCCTCGCGATCATTCAAACTCAGGATGGAGCCAAAACTGAAATTAGCCACGCGAGAGGCTTATCGCCTCGCAAGATCCTGAAGACCCTGGAAGACAGAGACCATCACGGCCAAGCCGTGATGAAGGTCACGGCTGTGACAGATTAAGGTTTGAAGACTCGCCCCGCGAACACACTCTCGCCTCGCGAAAATCCAAATTGAATGCACGCCAATTTTAATGCTCGCCTCGCGAGAATTTCTTCGCCTCGCGATAGAGCGCAGAATCAGAACTCTATATATAGGCTGTTTCAGATCAGAAGAAGAGATCGGAATCCTAGTTTTAGCCACTGCTTTAGATCAGTTTTGTTCTTGTTACTATGGAGCTGCGTCTCCCTTTTCTTTTTCTTATTTCACTATGGAGGTTATGTCCGATTGTTTGTCTATGAGCATGAGGAACTAATCCCCTCGTCTAGGGAATCAATGAAGCCACCCATGGCGGTATAGTGTTCATGTGATGTATGTTTTTCTCCCCCTTTCTCAATTAATGTTTTCCAATTCTGATTTGATCATGTTGATCATATGCATGCGTGATTGACTAGTTAAACGTGTTGAGGCTGATCGGCGATTCGCGTTTTAGAACTTGAATTGGGATCATCGATCGAATATTGCACGAGAGTGAGTAGGAGATCGGTGCAACCTTATAGGGAACAAGAATTAATAGAGTTTGATGATTAGGATTATGAGACCTAGTAAGTAATTAATCCAATCTTCGAATACGTCCTATTGAGCACGACAGTGGATATAAGAGAATTTGGGGGTCCCGGTTGACATTGTAATTGAACTTAGGGAGGAATACATCATCACTTGGGTACTATGCATGATTGGGTAGGTGGATTTGAGACCCTAGATATTTTAATTCCTGATTTTTAGTCAATTAGCTTATTTGATTTGTTATTTGAATTGCGATCTTAATCTCTCTCTCTCAACTACTTTCCTCGCTTGACCAAACGTATCGGATTTCCCGCGAATTAGTTGAATTGGTAGCCCAATCCTTGTGTTCGACCTCGGTAAATTCTTACCGTGTTATTTTATTACTTGCGACGACCCGGTACACTTGCCGGTGACTCAACAAGTTTTTGGCGTCGTTGCCGGGGATTGGCACAACCAATTTTCCTAATTTTAGGGAAGTTTGATTATTTGGTTAAGTTATTTTTATTTTTATTCTTATTTTTATTTTTATTTACTATTATCTCTCTACTTCTTTGATTCCACTTGGTCTTGCCTTGTTTTGTATGCGAGGTACACGAGGGAATGCTTCCGGGTTGCGAATATTGTAATGGAGACCATGACACTTGGAGCTGTCCGTTCTACTTCTCTCAAGAATATGTGGACTCATGCCATAATTTCTATGACAGCGTGCCCCAGGACAACTATCAGAGTCAGAATCGGTATTGGGGTTATATGAGGGGAGACCATCCAGGTTTCGCTTGGAGTAATGCTGGCGATGGTCTAGCTTGGAAACAACAACCTCAACAGGATGGTGGAAGACGGCCTTGGGAGTTGGCTCTTGAGAGGACAATTGCGGCAATTGATAAGATGGCCCAACAACAACAACCTTGGGAGTTGACTTTTGAGAGGACAAATGCGGCAATAGACAAGTTGGGTCAGCTCGTAGAGAAACTAAATGAGCGTCTCCCAGACACTTTCCCAGGTGATACAGAGAACAACCCTAAGGACCAATGCGAAGCCATAACAACTAGAAGCAGTGGGGTGTTGGGATCTGACTGGGATGCAACTAGTTCTCAGGAAGTAGAGGAAGAACTACCACATGTTGAGGAAGAGCAACCGGAGGAAGAGGAATTGACAAGTGACAAGGCCCCGGAACAACCACATGTTGAGGAAGAGCAACCGAAGGAAGAGGAGTTGGCAAGGGACAAGGCACCGGAGCACGAAGGGAGAGTTCAAAATGAAGATAAAGTGGTAGTAGACTCCACCATGCTTGCCGAGCAATCTGATTTTGCTGCATTAAATAAATATGTTGGCTTGCATGCATGTGTGGACACTGGTAAGTTAGACCCTCCCACTTGTCTGGCACACTTCCTCATGAAAACACAATTTGACCCGAGAGGAAGTGAGTTCATCATTGCGGAGGTCAAAGAAGTTTTCACACTCAGGTCAGGTGAAATCATGGATAGAGTCATATTGCTTCTACAAGGGCCACTTCACAAACCATGGGATCCGGGTGGAAGATCTCATATGATGAGCATCTCTTGGCCCTTGTACCACAGGCTATGGGATCCAGGTGGATGCTTCTTAATAAGTCAAGCTCGGGACGTTAAACAAGCGCTACTTGGGAGGCAACCCAAGATAGGTATCCTTTATTTTTAGTTTTTGTCATTTATATATATATATATATATATATATATATATATATATATAAAAGAAGCTTGATTCGCCACGCGAATCCACAGTGGCCGCGCGAGACAGAAGCCCTGAATCTCTGAGGCTTGCTCACATTTTTGTCTCGCGTCGCGAGGGATGCTTTCGCCTCGCTATTCTGGGCAGCATCATCTGTTGGAATTCCAGATTCACCTCGCGAGATACCACTCGCCTCGCTATTCTGGAAAGTGTGAAAACAATTTTTCCAGATTCGCCTCGCGAGTTGTCTCTCGCCTCGCGAATATGCACTTAAGGTTTTAATTTGCAGGAGTTCTTCCAGGATGCTATGCAACATAAGGGAGCCCGTGAGACCAATTGGATGAGGAGGAAACCATGGAAACTTGATCAGGGAGCACCCTCTCCTCTCCTCACTTTTGTTTTGTTTTTGTTTTTGTTTTTGTTTGTCACTCTTGAATAATTTGAGAAGATCAAGAGTATGTGTATGAATGTGTGTCGGCAAGCTTGTTGGATCTTAATTAAATTGAGAATAGATTGATTGCATATATTATTTTGACCATTGATGATTTCCCCCTAGGTTCTGAAATTAGAAAAGTTGATCCCCATGTGAAAAATTGAAAACTGAACTTTGAGAATTTTATTGTGATTACTTGATTTATGATAAGTTTGGGGTGAGGGGGTGCACACACTAGGAATTGTATCTCGGTCAAACAATTTGCAAAATGTCCAGGTGAGGATTTGAGCCTCCAACTTTGTTTTTGATTGTGAGAATCACTTTTAAGTTGCACTTTCCCGAATTTGCTTGAATCTCTTCATGGTTTGCATGTTTATGTGTTGCATCAAATGATTTAGGCAATTTTCTTTGAAATAACTACTTGGCCTAAAAAGAACCATCCCTAATGCATGTTCCCTAGTTAGCCTCGTTGAGCCTAATTAGCCTATTGTTTCTTGATGACCCTATATTATAAGCCAAAATCTGAAAAACCATGTTAACCCAATCTTAGGATTAGGAGAGCATGGAAGCGTAGCAAGAGAATGGTTGTGAGAAACTAAGTTTGGGGTGGCTACAAGGTGATGTGTCATATTGGGGTGAGAAAAATAAAAATAGAGGTTGAAACCCAAGGCAAAAAAAAAATGCCAAAAGAAAAGGGGCAAAACAGAAGAAAAAATAACAAGGAAAAGGCTGTAGTCACCCGAGGCAAAAAGAAAAATGGAAAAAGGAATTTGAGTGGAATATGTGTCAAATGCTCATGCTCTCTTAGTTCCTAGGGACTTAAGCCTAGTATCCTTGAATATCCTACCCTCAGCCAGGCCCCATTACAACCTTTAAAAGATCTTCTGATGTTGCATGCATGTTTTCGTGGGAACTATTTTTGAGATGAAAATCAAATTCATGGGAAGTGCTCTTGATATGTGAAATTGAGTGAAAAGTTGATAGCCTAGACGAATCTGAGCGAATGAGTGAAATTTTACATACCCTTGTGAGGAAGGCAATTGTTTGAAATTGGTGATCTTCCTTTTGTGTGTGACTCTGATTCTCAACTTAGATTAATGCTTTCATGAATGATGAAGTTCTCAATTGTTTAAAGTAAATGAATGTGGGGATTACATTGATGCAAGGGGGGAATCATTGGAGAAAACTGTTTTGATTGCATGAAATTTGTGCGAAATCGATTGAATCCCTTAAGCTTGCCAAGTCTTGAGTCCTTTTTGAGTTTTAGCTTGCTTGGGGACAAGCAAGGTTTAAGTTTGGGGTGTTTTGATAAGCCTCTCGCTTATCTAGTTTTATAACTAGATGGACTGTGGTTTCTGCGCTAATTATTCGAGGTCAATCTCGTTTTCGCCCAAATTTTGCCTTGTTTTGTTCCTAAGTAAACTTTGACTCGTTCTAGGCATTTTTGGTAGTTTTTAGTCTATTTTGAATAGAATTACGCCTTTTGTTTCTTTTTTATTGTTTCAGGTTAGAAGTGAAGCTTCGAGAGTCAAGGAAAGTCAAGAAACAGCGGAAATTGTCAGTCTGGAGACACTCGCCCCGCGAGTGTATTCTCGCCACGCGATCCTGAAGACCAGCTGAAGCAGCAACAGTCATACATTCTGTCTCGCCCCGCGAGTCACCATCTCGCCTCGCGAACCTGAAGGCCTGACTGTGCCAAAGAAGTCATCCTTTCGGGTTCACCTCGCCAATCACAGTTCGCCTCGCGATCATTCAAACTCATGATGGAGCCAAAACTGAAATTAGCCACGCGAGAGGCTTATCGCCTCGCGAGATCCTGAAGACCCTGGAAGACAGAGACCATCACGGCCAAGCCGTGTTGAAGGTCACGGCTGTGACAGATTAAGGTTTGAAGACTCGCCCCGCGAACACACTCTCGCCTCGCGAAAATCCAAATTGAATGCACGCCAATTTTAATGCTCGCCTCGCAAGAATTTCTTCGCCTCGCGATAGAGCGCAGAATCAGAACTCTATATATAGGCTGTTTCAGATCAGAAGAAGAGATCGGAATCCTAGTTTTAGCCACTGCTTTAGATCAGTTTTGTTCTTGTTACTATGGAGTTGCGTCTCCCTTTTCTTTTTCTTATTTCACTATGGAGGTTATGTCCGATTGTTTGTCTATGAGCATGAGGAACTAATCCCCTCGTCTAGGGAATCAATGAAGCCACCCATGGCGGTATAGTGTTCATATGATGTATGTTTTTCTCCCCTTTTCTCAATTAATGTTTTCCAATCATGATTTGATTGTGTTGATCATATGCATGCGTGATTGACTAGTTAAACGTGTTGAGACTGATCGGCGATTCGCGTTTTAGAACTTGAATTGGGATCATCGATCGAATATTGCACGAGAGTGAGTAGGAGATCGGTGCAACCTTATAGGGAACAAGAATTAATAGAGTTTGATGATTAGGATTATGAGACCTAGTAAGTAATTAATCCAATCTTCGAATACGTCCTATTGAGCACGACAGTGGATATAGGAGAATTTGGGGGTCCCGGTTGACATTGTAATTGAACTTAGGGAGGAATACATCATCACTTGGGTACTATGCATGATTGGGTAGGTGGATTTGAGGCCCTAGATATTTTAATTCCTGATTTTTAGTCAATTAGCTTATTTGATTTGTTATTTGAATTGCGATCTTAATCTCTCTCTCTCAACCACTTTCCTCGCTTGACCAAACGTATCGGATTTCCCGCGAATTAGTTGAATTGGTAGCCCAATCCTTGTGTTCGACCTCGGTAAATTCTTACCGTGTTATTTTATTACTTGCGATGACCCGGTACACTTGCCGGTGACTCAACAATTCTGCAATGGGAACAAGGTTTGATGTGGAGAAGTTCACAGGGGAAAATGATTTCAGCCTGTGGAGGATCAAGATGCAAGCTCTTCTTGTTCATCAAGGGCTTGACGATGCACTACAAGGAGCCTCTAAGCTTCCATCTACACTGTCAGACAAAGAGAAGAAAGATTTGCTCAATAAAGCTCATAGCACAATCATTCTTTCTCTTGGTGATGAGTTTCTTCGAGAGGTAGCTGAGGAGAAATCTGCAGCAGGGATTTGGCTGAAACTTGAGAGCCTGTATATGACCAAATCCCTAACTAACAAGTTGTACCTGAAGAAAAACTACATCAGCTGAAGATGGAAGAAGGTTCTTCTATCAAAGAACATGTTTCTTTGTTCACAAAGGCAGTTCTTGATTTAAAAGGTGTGGATGTGAGGATATACGAGGAAGATCAAGCAGTAATGCTACTATGTTCTCTTCCATCATCCTTTGAAAATCTGGTGGACACCATGCTGTTTGGGAGAGATACACTCACCTTGGAGGAGGTTAAGGCTACCCTGAACTCTCGAGAATTAAAGAAAAAGATAACTGAGAATAAAGGTGAAGGTGGAGATCCCGAGGTATTGATGGCTAGAGGAAGATCAGAAAATAGGGATTCAAAGAGCAAGAACAAGAGGAGGTCCAAATCCAGGAACAAGAAGGCCTGCTACTACTGCAAGAAAGAGGGTCATTTCAGAAAAGAATGCCCTGAAAGGAAGAAGAAGAACAATGGTAAATACAATGATGAATCTGATATAGCAGTGGTGGCTGATGGATATGAAAGTGCTGAAGTGCTCTCCATCTCAACTGAAAAGCACAGTGAGCAATGGATTCTAGATTCGGGTTGCTCATTCCATATGACACCCAATCTGGAATGGTTCAGCTCCTATAAGGAGATAGATGGAGGGAAGGTTCTCATGGGAAACAATATGGCATGTAATGTCATTAGCATTGGAACTGTTGAATTGAAGATGCAAGATGGATCTGTAAAGCTGCTCCCTGATGTGAGGCATGTTCCTGAGCTTAAAAGGAACATGCTCTCTTTGGGAATGATAGATCAATCTGGATGTTCATTCAAAGGAGAAGGTGGAACTTTAAAGGTATTCAAAGGCTCATTAAAAGTAATGAAGGGTACAAGGCAGAATGGTCTTTACAAATTGCAAGGTAACACTATCTTGAACTCAGCTGGCCTAGTTTCTATCTCTGAACCAAATGCTACCAAGCTTTGGCATTATAGATTAGGTCATGTGAGTGAGAAAGGGTTGGAAGAACTACATAAACAAGGATTGATTGGTAATGGGAACTCTCAAAAGCTAAGTTTTTGTGAACATTGTGTATATGGAAAACAAAAGGGAGTTAGTTTCCATAATGCAACTCATACAACTCAGGGTATCCTAGATTATGTACACTCTGATGTTTGGGGGCCATCCAGGGTACCTTCATTAGGGGGAGCAAAATATTTCATAACTTTCATTGATGATTGGTCTAGGAAAGTTTGGACTTATCTGTTGAAACATAAAAATCAGGCTTTTAAGTGTTTCAAACAATGGAAATTGCTTGTTGAGAATCAAACTGGTAGGCATGTGAAGCTGCTCAAAACTGATAATGGCCTTGAATACTTAAGTGAGGAATTCAATGAATTTTGCAAAGACAATGGAATAAGAAGGCACAAAACTGTCAGATTGACCCCTCAGCAAAATGGCCTTACTGAAAGGATGAACAGGACCATTTTGGAAAGGGTGAGATGTATGTTGTCCAATGCAAAATTGGCAAAGAGTTTTTGGGGAGAAGCTGTGAATATAGCATGTTATCTAATAAACAGATGCCCTTTGTAACATCCTGTATTTCACTGTTTTAAATAACAGTAATAAATATAAATATGTTTATAAATTTATTAGAGTTTTAGAAAATTATTTTAAATAAACGGAGTTTACCACTCAATCCTACTTGAATGTAGGAAGCTACGATTAAAATTTAGGTTGGAAAGTCAAAGTGAAAACCCTACCGCAAATTCCATTGACAATATAATAATACTGCTCAAAAGACCTAATTTTAATTCGTGAACGAAAGACTTAAGTTTAGTATTTTATTTTCTACAATTATGTATTTTTAGATTTATTTCAGAAAAAAATAAAATAATTTACGTTTTTCAGGCGAAACACGTAGTCGGGTAGACGACGGAAGGGAAATTAGAGTTTCTAAGAGCCGATAGAGGGTTTACCTTAGGATTTTGAGATGATTCAAGGGGATGAATCATATTTTTTAAGTCTAGAAGGTTTTTCAGGGTTAAAGTGAAAATTTAGGAATTTTACGCTTAAGCCCCTGAACTTTCTGTAAATTACCCTTTTGTCCCTAAATTAGTTTTTAAGTTTTTTCAAGTGAATTGGGCTAGAATCCTTGTTTCCAATCTCAAATGGTCGTGGCTTAGAAGCCCAAAATTTTCTAGTTCATGGTTTGAGTCCATAAAGCCTAATTGAAACTATACAAGTTTCCTATCTTAAGCTTAATACTTAAATTTTCAAGTGGGCCCCACAAGAATGAACCCAAGCCCAAAAGTACCCAGCCCATGAGGATTTATGGCTGCCTCATTTGTTGTTGAATCAATTTTTTAGAGTTTTCCACAAGTTTCCACATTTTTCTACATTATCCTTGATTATTCTTCCACATTCTTGATTCTTCTCAAACCTTCATGAATTGTCTTAACCTATCTTTGACTCATAAATTCAGCCAACAAAGTCAAGATAAACTAGCATTTAATGTGGCAAAATCATCATCATGACCCTTTATTGACAATTTGCAAACTAGTCCTTCAACTTATGGAATCTTTGCAAAGTGGTCCTTAGAACTTAATTGCATTTGAATCCTTTAGCAAGACAACTCATCATCATCTAGATCCTTCCCAAGATGGCGCCACTATCACTATGAATACCATACTCTCACTTTTCATTTAGTTTCTTTTGCCATTTGCTTCCAAAACCCTAAAGTTCATAAGTCTCTTAGTTCTAAGTTTGTAAAACAAGTTCTTGGATTTCCTTTGTCTTTGATCTTAAAGAGGTAAATCCTAATCTTCTTCCTTAATCATGCCTATGTTCTTTAGCAAGTTTTTTGATTCAAGGCTTAGATCATAGTTGTTCATCACTTTAAAGTTTCTAACCCTAGAACTTTGAAAAGTCATAATAAATTCTAGAAAAATCCAATGATGATGAAACTACTTTCTATCTTCTTGATATCATGTATATTATCTAAATCCAAGAGCATGATGTAATCAAAAATTTCTTTCCTAAAAACCTAGCCTTGGCCGAATCTAGTAAAGTAGGTTTGGTAGAGTTTTGTTCATGTGTTTTCATGTATGATCATGTATTCTATATGACATGTATGTCTACACATTCTAATCTATGTTAGTTTCTTAAAATGAAAATCTTTACTCAAAAATCCCTATGTTGGCCGAAACCCTAGGTGGTTAGATTTGTTGAGTTTTTGTTCATAGTTTTCCTTATTGATCTTGTTAATCAAACTCTTAGTATGTATGCCTTATAAATCCAAGTTGGTTTATTAAACTAAGAACCCTAGCCCTATAAACATGTTGAGGCCGAATCCTTGTATAAAAGAGTTAGGAAGTTTTGAGTTTGAAACTTAGTTGTTTAGTCACTAATCTATGATTTAGGTTAATCAAGGATCATTAATCCATGACTTAATCATGATTAGGAATTTTAGTTAGTCAAAAACCCTAGAGGCCGTGACCATGTAGTAGGGTTTTAGGATGTTTTTAGTTTCTTGAATTGTGATTGTTTGATTGTAATGGTTGAATGTTAAGTATAAAGCGGTGTACGTGAGTTTCCGGCTTCCGACAAATTTAATTCAACTTGCTGTGGATCTTCGAGAGGTAAGAGGGGTTACTTGACGGATTATTCGGATGACCATATGTCCATGTTTGTGGTTTGTATACATTGTTTATGTGGTTATGGTGTCCGGGTCCTTTTTGTTTGGCTATATGTTTCTAGCTGTTTATCTGTGTTTCGGTTGTTTCTCTGCTTATAATTTGTTTAATTATCTGCAGTAGTATCTTATATTGTTATGATGCATGATCTGCCTGGTGATATAATTTTTGTTGATGTTGGATGTTGTTTGTGAGGACCGGTGGTGGGTCGTGCACAACCAATTAATCAGATAAAAGATTTAATAAGCTATGAAGAATTATATTCAATGTTTTATGGGAAATGTTGGAATATAATAGTGGTGGAAAATATTATTTTTGGAAAATAATGAGTTTTGAGAAATATTTTTATTTTAATGATTTATTAGTGTAAAAGTAATTTAAGAGTCACGGTGAGAGCGTAACCGTGAAATTTTTTTAGTACTGCTGATTTTTACGCAAGAAATTATGTAATATTATAAAATATTATTTTGTGAAATTAATATTCGAAATTTATTTATAAAAATAAAAATAAAAATAAAAATAAAAATAAAAATAAAAATATAATATAATAAAATAATATAAAGTCAAAGTTTGACTTTAAAAACATTTTCTTGGAAAATGATAAATAACGACAAGTTTTGAAATTATTTACAGTGAAAGTTGAAAAACAGCAGTACTTATTTTAAGAAGAAATTTAATCAGAATTGATTTAAAGAGTTGAAGTTTCAGTAAAAGAATTTTAAACGATTTGACGTTTTATAAACGAATTACAAGGAGAAAGAAATTAAGGTGAATGAGTTTTACTTAATGACTTAAAAGATGATATAGAACTTAGTAACCGAGACGTCGGGGTACTAAGGTTAGTGATGTTGTAGATTGGGTATCTACTTAAAGAGGTTAAAACATTTTTTTTAGATGTTTTTTACTACCACGAACCTAAGCCCGAGGCATCAGTCTAGGGTTTGTGATTGAGCACTCGGACTTGGAGGTCCTGTGTTTTAATGAAGTTTTAAAAAGGTTTAAATTATGGTTGGTCAAAAGCTTTAGAGAGCTTTAACAAAGAAAGATATAACACAAAGAAAAGTGTCGAGAACAAAATGTTTTTTTGCATGCATATGGCAGACGTGCCATGATTAGAAGAGGGATTACCTTGCGGCGTCAGGGTAGATCATACAAAGATGTTCTCATTGTACCCGGGGTTTGGACAATGAGGCCTCATCTCAGATTGTTATCACTGTGCCACGATGTTGGACAGTGTGCGATGGGCGTGCCTGTGGCGGTGTGCCTGTGGCAATCGAGTCTGATCAACTCATCACGAGGTTGGGATATCTCATGAGATTAAGTATGAATGTTTAGATGATGTATTGAAGTATTCATGCATTCAGATTTTAAAAACGACGATGTTCGGGTGTGTGGCCCTTTGATATATTGTGTTGTATGCCAATTTAAATATGAGAAATTAACTGATCTAGGTTTGTATGTGTTTTGTTGTGTCGTACATATGGTTCTCGCGTTATGATCAAATTGTCGGTTTCTCACTCTTGCATATTTTATTTGTGGTTTCTCTTCTGGGTTCTACGTGGTGGAATTCAGATGAACCTCTTAAGGACTATGGCATCTGGAAGAAGAAGGAGGTGTAGTTCGAGAAATGTTGATGCTGTTTCTTTTGTCGTAGTGTTTTGACCAGCTTAGGTTTAAGTTCAGTTATGTTTTGGGAATAATCTTTTTATTACAAATGTTTAAGTGTGAAACTTATGAGGCAGTATAGCTGTATGATATATATATATATATATATATATATATATGTATATATATAGATATATCTAAGTGTGGTTATGTGAACGTTGTTGTGATGATGTTGAAAGGAAAAAAATTTATCACCCATTTTGTTTAAGACAAACGTTCATAAAACATTATTTTCCGAAAGCAACCAGCAAATTAAGTTTTTATTTCCGCAAACGGGTAGCCATGTGATGACCCGAGTATGGGTGTCACACCCTTCAAGTGCAATTGAATTCAAAACACCAGAGGAAAGATGGACAAGAAAAGCTCCAAGCTATGAGAACTTAAGAATCTTTGGATGCACTGCATATGTTCATTCTAATGAAGGCAAACTTGAACCTAGAGCTAAGAAGGGAATCTTCTTAGGTTATCCGGAAGGAGTGAAGGGATATAAAGTGTGGTTATTGGATCCTGCAGGTCCCAAATCAATTATCAGCAGGGATGTCTTGTTTACAGAAGAAGACATGATAGCAGATGATCAATAGAAGTCTGATTCAATTCAGAATGGTGTTCATGCCGAGCGCAATGCATACCGATCAAGGAATTAGGTTGGAGGTGGAGAAGCTTGCAGAAACAACAGGTCCAGCAGAGGACAGAAATGAAGCATCTCATGATGAACCTATGATTTCATCAATTCCTGAACCTGCTGATACTTCATATAATCTGGTCAGAGACAGACAATGGAGGCAGATTAAAGCTCCTGAAAGATTTGGTTATGCTGATCTCATAGCTTATGCTTTGAGTATAGAAATTGATGAACAAGGCTCAGAACCAATTTCTTACAAAGATGCAATTTCCATAACCGACAGTGATCAGTGGAGATCAGCAATGCAAGATGAGTTTGACTCTTTAATGAAGAATGATACTTGGAAACTTGTTGAAAAGCCAGCAAAGCAGAAAGTTGCAGGGTGTAAATGGATTTTCAAAAGGAAACCAGAAGAAACAGGAATGGATAGCTACAGATACAAAGCAAGGCTTGTGGCTAGGGGTTTCACACAAAGAGAAGGAATTGACTATAATGAGATTTTTTCTCCAGTTGTGAAGCATACAAGCATCGGAATCATCTTGGCACTAGTTGCAGTTCACAACCTCGAATTGGAGCAAATGGATGTAAAAACAGCTTTTTTACATGGGAATCTAGAAGAAACAATCTATATGAATCAACCTGAGGGATATGAGGTAAAAGGGAAAGAGGAGATGGTATGTTTGCTGAAGAAATCTTTGTATGGACTGAAACAGTCCCCGAGGCAGTGGTACAAAAGATTTGATTCTTTTGTAGTGTTAAATGGTTTCAGCAGAAGTTCTTATGGCAGTTGTGTCTACTTCAGAAGGTTGAAGCCTGATTGTTTCATCTACTTATTGCTCTATGTAGATGACATGTTGATTGCAAGTGCAGATATGAAAGCCATCAAAGAGTTGAAGAATCTATTGCAATCCGAGTTTGAAATGAAGGATTTAGGGGCTGCAAGGAGAATACCGGGAATGGATATTATCAGGAAAAGAAATGAAGGTCTGTTATATCTATCTCAGTCAAGCTATGTGCAGAAACTACTAAGAAGGTTCAATATGCTTGATTCAAAACCTGTATCAACACCTATTGCTGGACATTTTAAACTGTCAATCACTCATTCTCCAAAACACAGAAGATGAGATCAAAGATATGAGTAGAATCCCCTACTCGAATGCTATAGGTTCACTTATGTATGCTATGGTCTGTACAAGACTAGATCTAGCATACTCAGCTAGCATTGTAAGTAGATTCATGGCAAATCTTGGAAAACAATACTGGAGTGCAGTAAAGTGGATCTTTAGATATCTAAAGGGTTCAAAGTCTGTTGGTCTGGTCTATGGAAGAAAGACACAAAGAATCAATGGTCTGTCAGGCTATGTTGATGCTGATTATGCAGGTGACATTGACAAAAGAAGGTCCTTAACCGGATACTTATTCACTTTATATGGAAGTGTCATAAGTTGGAAGGCTAATCTGCAACCAGTTGTGGCTTTATCTACAAACTGAGGCAGAATATATAGCTCTCACTGAAGCTATAAAGGAAGCCATATGGCTTAAAGGTCTTGTTCATGAGCTCGAAGGAAAGATTGGTCCTGTTGAAGTATGGTGTGATAGTCAAAGTGCAATTTGTCTCTCTAAAAACCAAGTTTTTCATGAGAGGACAAAGCATATTGACATTAGGATGCATTACATCCGAGACATCATAGCACAAGGTGAAGTTGAAGTGAGGAAAGTGACTGGAGAGAATAATCCTGCAGACATGCTGACAAAAGTAGTTCCATGTTCAAAGTTCACTCATTGTTTAAACTTAGTGAACATTGGAACTTGTGACACTTGAAGTCTCTGTAAGAGACTGTATGAAGGAGAGCTTGCTGGTCCTAATATTGAAGATCCAAGGTGGAGATTGTTATGAAGATGGATCAACAATAGTTAGTTAGCTAAGCTCTAACCTTGTAACAGAAATCTGTTATTGACCTATTAACTGTTTGATACCTATATTTGTAACTAGAGTTGGTTAATTTTCAAATGTTAGTTACAGGTTGTTAATCTCCACAACCATATTCAAGTGGTTGAATATGCATAGGTGTATATAAGTCTCAGCTGATGTAATTCTTGTAGGACATATTCTTTAGATTCATTGTGATCAAAAACAAACTCTGAGTTCAAGTGAGGAGAGGCTATTGTAAACTTCCCTAGAAGTCTTGCTGCTGTTTTGCTGTGCAGTTGTGATCACTGAAAGGAATAAGAATTGGCTACAGTGTGGATGTAGGGGTCTTCAATTGCCCTGAACCACGATAATCTTCTTGCTGTTTTTGTTTTTTTTTTGTTCTTTCTCTAGCACCTTTGTGTTAGTTTTCTTACTATATGTGACTGCATATCATCATATCTGCTGGAATATCATCACAGCATTACAACACTTTTTGTTTCAATGGTTAATACCAATCAAGTATATATGCAAATCACCGCACACTAAGACTTCTCTTAATCATAACCACTTTTCAATAAGAACAAAAAAATACCAAAAATTCTGACACAAAATCAAATAAATAAAAAAATGAAGTTAAAAAGAAAAAACTACAAATCAAATGGGTTTTGCGGGCGTGCTTTTCTTTGCCTTCGATCTTGAAGACTTCCAATTTCTCAAGCAATTCTTCCTGTTCAACTTCAGATACAATGGTTCAACACCCTCTTCCTCTTCCTCTTCCTCTTCCTTCTTCTCCCTTTCATTCATTCATCGCAAACAAATTCAGAGAGCGCGTCGAAATTGAAACTGCTCTAAAAGATTCATTCAACTGCTGCTTCTATATTTTCTTCTTTCAGAGAATGAGGTATCAAGAAGACAAAGGTTAGCATCTTCTCTTCTCTTGTTTCTTGCACAAGTTTTCATTAATTTTGTTTTTCTCTACAAATTCTCTTTCACTCCCCTTAGACGCATTAATACCTAATAATAGCATTCCAATTTTTGTATCAGAAGCAAGAAAGAAAACAGGGGATGGAGAGATGGTGTGGGAGGCTATGGGTGAAGAGGAAGGAGCAGAAATAGAGAAGAATAAGAATAAGAAGAAATTAATGGGGTGGGGGTGTCGAGGGAGAATCTATCCCATCATGGGCCGGTGATGAGCCGTAAACTCGGACACCTATCTGGCTCGAATGGGGTGGGGGAGGGTGTCGTGGGAGAACCTATCCCATCAGGGGCCGGTGATGAGCCGTAAACCCGGACACCTATCGCGCTCGAATGGGGTGGGGGAGGGTGTCGAGGGAGAACCTATCCCATCAGGGACCGGTGATGAGCCGTAAACCCGGACACCTAAACCCGGACACCTATCACGCTCGAATGGGGTGGGGGAGGGTGTCGGGGGTCAGGGGCCAGTGATGAGCCGTAAACTCAGACACCTATCGTGCTCAAATGAGGTGGGGAGGGTGTGGGATGACTTTGTGGCAGGCCTTTTTCCTCCACTTCCAGAAGAGACATCAAAATCTTCCAAGTTTTCTTCAATTGGTTCTCGTTTTAACGTATCATTCATTTTTCTAGTCTTCATTGTTAAACTTTTGGACTTTGTCACAGATAAATAACAATAAACTTGTTTATAATTATCTGAATTCTGATGAATTAATTATATTCACTGCATCATTCTCTGTTCTCAGCTAGGGTAAGATAATTTACTAGTATGTGTTGAGAACCTATGTCATATTTGTTTATCTCTTAACTTAAATTATATGCATTTGTAGAAAAAATGTAATGTGATGAATTACATTCATTGGAAAATACTTCTTAAATTCGGGCTTTGGGCTAACTCAACCCCACAAAACCGGCTTGTAAGGTGAGGACTGCCCAATCCTTATAAGCACTACTTAGACTATATCTCTAATCGATGTGGGACTCTCAACAATACTAATGTAATCATTCTCTGTTTTCAGCTACCTATGTCACATTTGTTTATCTCTAACTTGAATTATATGGATTCGTGGAGATAAAAAAAAAATGACGATGATTCGTTGTTTTCATCTGCAGGGGACTCCAGTGAATTTATTGTGGGTTCTCATGTCTGGGTTGAAGATCCAGGTGTATCTTGGATTGATGGACAGGTTTCAAAAATCAATGGAAACGATGCTGAAATTGAAACTACCAATGGAAAGAAGGTTTGTACTTTTGTATCTTGGTGTTTAATTTTTCCTTTTATATCCGAAGATTTTAAAGAAGATTGATTGATGGATTTGTGGTCAGTTTTTTTAGTTATTGACAGGTTGGACCCTACATTGATAAATCACACTTACATTCTGGAAGAAATGCCATACTGTAATGAATAGCTAAACAATTTGAATGACACTAGTTTCTTTCATTAAACCAGTTAATAGGAAAAAAGGAGCAAGTAATAATGACAGGAATGATTTACCTCTCCTTTGTGATCGTTCTATGTTTAGACTTAGTAACTGCCTTCCCAGCTGATCAGCCAAACAAAAAATTGCACTCCTAGAGTAGTCAGTAGTTATGTCTGAACTTAAATTACATAACAGAAACAAAAAAGAAGGGGGAAGAGGGGGAGGGGAGGGGAGGGGAGGGGACAGTAAAAAGTAACAAGAGAAGAGATCTATAAATGATAATTCTTTCTTCACCCTTGACCTTCCTACTTTGGGCTTGAGTTTTAAATCATCATTAGGATTAGGGAAAATTGTTAATAACTTCCTGAAAATCTACTGTCAAAAGCATTGCAGTTGTGAACTAATTTATTTCTATCTCTGTGTTGAGAGTCCCACATCGACTAGTGATATAGCCTAAGTAGTGCTTATAAGGTTTGGGCAGTCCTCATCTTATAAGCCGGTTTTGTGGGGTTGAGTTAGGCCCAAAGCCCGAATTTAAGATGGTATCAGAGCCTATCCTAGATCCATTATTGGGCCACCCACCATATTATCCACGCACCAAGCCCAATAGTACTGGGCTTGAGCGGGTATATTGGGAAAAACCCACGTGAGGGGGTATATTTGGAAAAACCCAAGTCCCACATTGACTAGAGATAGTCTCTAATAAGACTTTATAAGTAGTGGGCAATCCTCATCCTATGAGCTAACTTTTAGAGTGGAGTTAGACCCGATTATTCTAACATGGTATGGGCGCGAGGGGGTGTATTAAGTGTCTAAGTCCCATATTGGTTGAGTATATGAGCCAAGAACCATTTATAATAACTTGCCCAATTATTCTAACAATTTATATTGGGAAAAACCCACGTGAGGGGGAATATTAGGAAAAACTCAAGTCCCACATTGACTAGAGATAGTCTCTAATAAGACTTTATAAGTAGTGGGCAATCCTCATCCTATGAGCTAGCTTTTAGAGTGAAGTTAGGCCCGATTATTCTAACATGGTATCAAAGCCTCTCACGATGTTGGCCACTCGCAGATGTCCAGTCCTGCAAACTTCACGCTCCAGATGTCCAGTCCTGGGCGTGAGGGGGGTGTATTAAGTGTCTAAGTCCCACATTGGTTGAGTATATGAGTCAAGAACCATTTATAATAACTTGGACACCCCTCCCTCTATGAGCTAGCTTTTAGAGTGGAGTTAGGCCCAATTATTCTAACATGGTATCAGAACCCATCTTAGATCTGTTATTGGGCCAAGATCTCTGTTATTCCACCCACATTTGTACACGCTCTAGATGTCCAGGCCTGGGTGTGCCGTGAGGGTGTGTGTTGAGATCCATGTTATTCCACCCGCATTAGTCCACGCTTCAGATGTCCAGTCCTGAGCGTAAGGGGGTGTTGAGAGTCCCACATCGACTAGAGATATGGCCTAAGTAGTGCTTATAAGGCTTGGTCAGTCCTCATCTTATAAGTCGGTTTTGTGGGGTTGAGTTAGTCCCAAAGCCCGAATTTAAGACTCTACTGTTTTCTGAACTAATTGAGTTATTGCCATGGTCATTCTGTTCCGCAGTTGAAAATAATATATACTTGTATACTTTTGGAGTATTTTTAATGCATTCCTTTGGGGAAAAAATGTTTTTTTTCAGGCTTGTATTGCTGTCTGGAAAAGGTGAAAAATATTGTAGCAAGGCATAGATTACTTCTGAATTATTAATTTTGCTTCTATTTTGCCTATTTCAATGTTGTTGCAAAGTTATCAAAAATATATCCCAAAGATATGGAAGCTCCTGCTGGCGGAGTGGATGATATGACTAAGCTGTCCTATTTGCATGAGCCTGGAGTCCTGCAGAACTTAAAAATTAGATATGAATTGAATGAAATATATGTAAGGCTTTGTTCCCCTCATTATGATCGAGCAAAGTTTGTCAGCCCAAAAGTTATTACCTATTTTATTAATTTCTATGGCAGACTTATACTGGAAATATTCTGATTGCAATAAATCCATTCCAAAGACTATCTCATATTTATGATGCACACATGATGCAACAATACAAGGGAGCACCGTTTGGAGAATTAAGCCCTCATGTATTTGCAGTTGCTGATGTTGCATATAGGTAATCCTAAATTTCTAATGATCCAGATACCATTTCTATCACTGAACCAAATTTTGAAATGATGTTTTCATTAATATCAGGGCAATGATTCACGATGGAAAAAACAATTCAATTCAGGTCAGTGGGGAAAGTGGAGCTGGTAAAACTGAAACTACAAAAATGCTTATGCGATACCTTGCTTTCTTGGGTGTAGAGCTGTCACTCAAGGGCGAACAGTTGAACAACAAGTTCTTGAAGTATGATTCCCTAAATCACTCATTTTTCTAGCTCAAAAGAATTTCGATACCTCCCCCACCAAAAAAATAAATAAATTGACATTCCATATTTTTCCCCTTGAATTTTGACTTCTTTATTAACTGAGCTGAGTGCAGTCAAATCCAGTTCTGGAAGCATTTGGCAATGCTAAAACTGTCAGGAATAACAACTGATCTATAAATATCTATCTGAATGGGCCGTAAAGAATCCCTTGAGATTTATTTTATGATACTATGATCTATAAATCAACTCTGTTGTGAATCTTTCTTACATATGGGCAGTAGAGGATTACTTGTTTTCAATTCTCCCAGATAGCCTGATGTATAAATTAACTTGTCTCTAGTTTGTCTCATTGCATTCCCCCATTCTCTATCATGCTGCCGAATGTCTCTGTGTTAATGACAACGGTTAAATTGATTGTCGTCTATCAATTTTGCTTTCCTGAAATGGAACGTGAAATTCTAGGATGCATGCTCAATGTTTAATCTATTACCCAAGAATTAGTTTCAAATTTTCCTTGTCTTGTTAAAAGACTTGAAAGTAGTTTAGACTAATTAAGGAATTTGTGTAATGCTTGAATCATTTTATTCATCATACTTTGATATATATATATACACACTCAAGAGTAAATACAATTTACAATTTACAAGGAAATTAATGATAAGCTAATTGCTAGGAACATAGTTAACTTAATACCGTCCGCACCGTCCAACTAATTCTAATACTCCCCCTCAAGCTGGAGCATACAAATCAAGTGCTCCAAGCTTGGAACAAATATTCTGAATTCTCCGTCCTTTTAGAGATTTTGTAAAGACGTCTGTCAGTTGATCATTAGAGGCTTAGAGCTAATAGATTCGGTGACGACTTCTTTAGAAAAGACTTTCTCTCGGACAAAATGACAATCGATCTCGATATGTTTAGTTCTCTCATGGAATACTGGAATGGAAGCTATATGGAGGGTTGCCTGGTTATCACAACATAACTTCATTTGTTGAGTATCTCCAAACTTCAATTCCTGAAGAAGTTGTTTAATCCAAATGAGCTCACACGTGGCTACAACCATAGCTCTATATTCAGCCTCTGCACTAGACCTTGCAACAACATTTTGTTTCTTACTCTTCCACTAGATAAGATTTCCTCCAATAGACACACAATACCCTGAAGTGGAACGCCTATCAATGGGTGATCCTGGCCAATCTGCATCGCAAAATCCAACTATTTGAGTGCTTCCTTTGTCTTCATAAATTAGTCCTTGTCCTGGAGTCTTTTTAATGTATCTCAGAATTCGAATTACTGCATCCCAATGATCATTATGAGGAGACTGCATGAATTGACTCACCACTCCAACTGCAAAGGAAATATCTGGCCTTGTAATAGTGAGATAGATGAGCTTCCCAACCAATCTCCGATATCTTTAAGGATCAGAATAAGGCTCCCCCTGATTGGGTAGCAATTTTTGATTCGGATCCATGGGACTATCAATTGGTCGACAATCTAACATACCAGTTTCTTTAAGTATGTCTAATGCATACTTCCTCTGTGAAATGATAATCCCATTCTTTGACTGAGCAACTTCAATCCCAAGAAAATATTTCAATTTCCCCAAGTCCTTGGTCTGAAAATGGCTACATAAATGTTCCTTCAGTTGAGAAATTTTTTCCTGATCATTTCCTGTGATATCATCTACATAGACCACCAAGTAAACGCATCTATTTGGAGAGGTATGGTAATAAAAGACTGAATGATCTGCTTCACTACGTTTCATTCCAAAAGCTTGAATAACTGAGCTGAATTTTCCAAACCAAGCTCGTGGAGACTGTTTCAGTCCATAGAGAGATCGTCGTAGCCTGCAAACCAAACCGTACTCCCCCTGAGCAACAAATCCAGGAGGTTGCTCCATATAAATTTCCTCTTCTAACTCCCCATGAAGAAATGCATTTTTAATATCCAACTGATATAATGGCCAACGACGGATGGCAGCCATGGCAAGAAATATTCGAACAGAAGTGATTTTGGCCACAGGGGAGAAAGTATCCCATAATCAAGTCCATAAATCTGAGAGTAACCTTTGGCTACAACTTTAATAGCATATACCCATCGACAGCCAACAGGTTTCTTTCCCGGAGGAAGACACACGACTTGGTCCCCATATATCTGAATGGATAACTGAAAAGGGAGAATCAACTCGGCTTTCAACTTTGCTGGGAAAGGAAGAGCGAACATGCTTGCCTAGTTGACACGACTCACAGTTCAATGATGACATTTTTGCAAGATTCGGAATCATTTGCTTCAATTTTGACAAACTTGGATGGCCCAATCGTTCATGAAGAAGACTTGGAGACTCGACTGCGGTACAACTTACAGAGTGTGCTGGTTGGAGGTAATAAAGACCATGTGATTCATGTCTTATGCCAATCATCCGACCCGTACCACGTTTCTGTATAGTAAAAGAACCAGCATCAAAAGTTACTGAGCAGTTTAGAGAGCGAGTAAGTTGACTAACGGAGATCAAATTAAAAGGGCAACCAGGTATAAACAAAACAGATTTTAAAGTTATAGAAGTAGTGACTGAAACATGATCGATTCCTTTGGCGCTGACCTTAGAACCATCCGCAAGGGTTATGAAGTGAGGTAATTTAGGAGAAGATATTGAAGAGAATAAAGAACGATTACCAGCAATATGATCAGAGACACCTGGATCAATTATCCAAGGATTTTGATTGTTACCAGATTGAGATATGAAGGCTGCGGAGTCATGAACACCAGTGGCAGTAGACCCATGAGACTAATGGCCAGCTTTCAATTGAAGATACTCTTGGTACTCAGCTTTGGAAAATTTTTTCTTGAACATTTCAGCATTGAAGACATTTACTGATTTTCCGGGAAAACCATGAAGAGAGTACAGGTCTTTTGAGTGTGGCCCATTCTTTTGCAAAATGTGCATTGAGGTCGACCCATTCTCACCAAACCAGACAGAGGAGAGGCTGACTTAACTCCTGAGATTGTAAAGAGACCAGCAAGCAAGGACCAGAGAGCAACAAACAAGGACCAGAACAGAGAATACGAGCAGAAATGGAAACCAGAAAATGAAGGGGACAAAGGGATAGAGACCCACTCTCTAAACGACCAGACTAGAGGATTTCGATCACCTAGACGAATAGAGGAGGTGATTCCGACCTGTTCTGGGCAATCGCGGCGAGTTTTTGGCGTCAAGAGGGTGGCGTGTAATGTACACGCGCCGGCAGGTGGAGGCGCGTGGAGAAGCACGTGGCGGCGAGTGGGGAGGATTTCGGTGACGGGACTTTTGGATCTGGCCGGCCGGGGACTTCTGATGGGTTTTCCGGCAACGGTGGATATTGGGTGGCCAACGGCAATGACTTTTGAACTTGGATAGTGGCTGTTTAGGTAGAAACAAAGGACAAAACTTGGGATTTTAAGGGTTCTGCTGGACCAGAAGCAGACACCTTCAAAGGACAAATAAACCTGCTCTTGATACCATGTTAAAAGACTTGAAAGTAGTTTAGACTAAGGAATTTGTGTAATGCTTGAGTCATTTTATTCATCATACTTTGATACATATATACACACTCGAGTAAATACAATTTACAATTTACAATTTACAATTTACAAGGAAATTAATGATAAGCTAATTCCTAGGAACATAGTTAACTTCACACCGTCCATACCGTCCGCACCGTCCACACCGTCCAACTAATTCTAACATGTCTTAATGGTGCAGTCGTTTTGGTAAATTTGTTGAGATCCAATTTGATAAGAGTGGAAGAATCTCAGGAGCAGCCATTCGAACATACCTTTTAGAGAGATCCCGGGTTTGCCAAATTAATGATCCTGAGCGCAACTACCACTGCTTTTATCTTCTTTGTGCTGCACCACAGGAGGCAACTTGCTGCAAAATCTACGTATTGTTGATTCTTTTAATTATATACTCATTGTAATATCTGCTAACAGGAAATTGAGAAATACAAATTAGGGCATCCTAAAACGTTTCACTATCTTAACCAGTCAAAATGCTATGAACTGACTGATGTAAGTGATTCTCGTGAGTATCTTGCCACCAGAAGAGCTATGGAAATTGTTGGGATAAGCCAAAAAGAGCAGCAGGTATTTCTTCTCATGAGTATGCATTTAGCATCTTTCTTTCTAGAATATAGAACGATTAGCTTCTTCCTTGCTAGAATATAGAATGATTAGCTTCTTACCTCTCTACTTTCCCGTGCTGTAGGAAGCAATTTTCAGAGTTGTTGCTTCAATTCTTCATATTGGTAATATCATTTTGCCAAAGGAAAGGAAATTGATTCATCAATTCCAAAAGATGACAAATCCAAGTTCCACCTGAAAACTACTGCTGAACTTCTCATGTATGGATGCCAGTGTATTATTGCTCTCTATGTCCATATGATTTTCAATTTCCCATAAAATGTATTGGATTTCACCCTTTATCAGGTGTGATCCTGATGCCTTGGAAGATGCATTATGTAAGCGTGACATGATCACTCCTGAGGAAGTTATAAAACGGAGCCTCGAACCCCAAAGTGCAGTAATCAGCCGAGATGGCTTGGCAAAAACAATTTACTCTAGACTTTTTGACTGGTAAGATGCTGAAAATTGTAACAAATCCATAGTTTATATTCTTTATAATTCTAGTTAGTACCACAAATATAGAAGGTAAGGACCTAGGATTCTGGTTTTGATGCCTGGTGCATTAATATGGTTGTTAAACAGGTTGGTGGACAAGATTAATAATTCAATCGGACAAGATTCCAATTCTAAATCTTTGATTGGGGTCCTTGATCTCTATGGTTTTGAAAGCTTCAAAACTAACAGGTAATATGTAGCTTATAAGAGTAAACATACCTATCCGTATAAGTACTTCCACGAGATTGCATTACTGAAGATATTGAAAGCAACCACCTCTGTTTTCAATCCTTCGTAACTTAGTTTCAACGTATCATGATCTGCAGTTTTGCATTAATTTCACAAATGAGAAGTTGCAGCAACATTTCAATCAGGCAAAGTCTCATACCACAATAAGCACTTAAAGTTTGTGTTACCGTTATTTCTCTCTTTAATATGTTTTTGGTGATGAATTTCAGCATGTGTTTAAAATGGAGCAAGAAGAATATACAAAGGAGCAGGTTGATTGGAGAGCTACATTGAATTTGTACAACCAAGATGTTTAGGACCTTATTGAAAAGGTTTTCTTTTTCAATTTTTTTCACTTCTCTTGAGGGCTAGAGAATGCTTAGTTCATTTTGAGTTTGAAAGCAGTCAACTTAGATGTTCATAAACTTGATGAAATGGAAAGCTAGTTCTAGCATGCTTTTGATATTTTTACTGATGATCTTTATTATGATGCCTTGTCTGATTATTATTTAAATTTCTTCTCAATCTATTTTGTGCGGCTATACTTCCCTTATAAATAATGAAAATTCTTTTGATCGTAATCTGCAAAGATCAACTAAAGAATTACAAAACAACTGCATACATTTAGAAAGGAAGAGAAGCAGAAGGCAGGGTGAGGGTGGAAATGAACTTGGTTAATCGGTTTTGTTGTTGTTTCTTTGGAACTGATCAACTGAACCACAAGAGCCCTATTAAGTGTTTGCACAATCTTTTATATTTGGGATTCGGGACGAACATAACTTTACAGTTAAGGAAGTGCTATTTCTGATTGATATTTTCCTAGGTTGTAATTTTAGTTTTTACTGTCTGCCAAAATTCAATCCCTTTTTTTGGCTTTTCCTTCCCTTTTGTTCCCCCCCTTCTATTTGTACGACTCTGTAACATAGTTTTTTCTTTTGTAGAAACCTGGAGGAACCGTTGCTCTCCTTGATGAAGCTTGGTAAAATATTTTTTTCTCCCGAGTTTCTTCCTTTAAAGGATGGAAATTTATAGCTTGCTAGATGATTTTTAACTTTCTTCTTTGGTTGGAAGAATTGGACATGATCCAGTTTTTGTCTTATTGTTTTGAGTCTAAAGCTCATTATTATTTAACATATCAAATTTACTCCTTCATTCTGACTTTTCCCCCTCCTTTGGTCTACCAGCATGTTTCCAAAGTCAACGCATAAAACATTTGCAAACAAGCTTTATCAAACATTTAAGAATCACAAGCGCTTCATTAAGCCAAAATTGTCTCGAACAGATTTCACTATTTCTCATTATGCTGGAGAGGTATGGCTTATTATTGTCATAACATCATCTTCAGCAAAAATGAGACATCTTTGCTTATTTATTTTTACTGTCATAAATGTGCAAGTGACATACCAGTCTGACCATTTTTTAGACAAAAACAAGGATTATGTGGTTCCTGAACATCAAGATTTATTGAGTGCTTCCAAATGTCCTTTTGTGGCAGGCCTTTTTCCACCACTTCCAGAAGAGACATCAAAATCTTCCAAGTTTTCTTCAATCGGTTCTCTTCAAGGTATCATTCAATTTTCTAGTCTTGATTGTTAAACTTTTAGACTATAAACTTCTTGCATCAACATGTACAAGCCCATGCCTGTCGACAAAAAATTGAACTGCATTCTTAATATCAGGAGGCTAACAAACAATGTTTTCACATCTGATAGAGCCCAAGATAAGTTTATGGGTCCAAATGTGCATCTGCTAGGCCAAGAGCCACATGGACCCAAATTGTGGGAAGTTTATACTAGGAGAAACAAGAGAGAATCAGGAAATAGGCTGTGCTGGCAGAGAAAGAAAGAGAGGAAAGAGGGTAACAAACTGATTCGGGTATAATTAGGCTCTGTGGGTGTCAGTGACATATCTTTGGAAATTATGGAGTTTATTATGGATGGAGAGCATTAACTCTCTATAGCTTAGCTCTGTGGTGGAGGAATACTCATTCCCAATAAATCTTTCTCTTCTCAGTGAATAATATATTATATCTCTACATTTTCCTTAAGCTGTTATCTATTGTTATATGAGTAAATAGTCAAAATGGTTCCTGAAACTGTGAGGTCGTGTTAAGTTGGTCCTTCAAATTAACGAAATTTCAAAAAGGTCCCTGAAACTGTCAAACGTTGATCAAGTTAGTCCCTCCGTTAGGCAGGGTTCCTTGACACTGTTAACGACGCTTATGTGGCTGCCAACTCATCCTGCCACATAAGATGGGCACTATACACGCATATTTGAGGGACCAAATTGATACAGGGACCAAATTGACACTCAATTTTTTTTCAAAAACCCTATCGTTCATCTTCTTCTACCTTCGTCTGTCTTTGGTTCGTCTCTCTACTCTCTCTCCTTCCTCTGTTTCTGTCTCTCTACTCTCTACTCTCTACTCTTCGTCTGTTTCTTGAATCTGATGGATTTTATTAGCAAAAGAAAGCGTATGTCAGTGATTGTGCGTGACGAGGATGGAAGCATTATTCTTTTTTGCAAAGGAGCTGACAGGTTAGCTTACATAATGTGAAAGAGAGTTGAAAGAGAGTTGATTCTTGTTGGGCTACTGCTGTGGAAGATAAACTGCAGAAAGGGGTAGGTGGTATCATTCTTCATAGTCAATAAATGTTTCTGCTTTTCTCTGCTTCAATCACTTAACTTTCTATTCTCCTCAAGTGCCTCAATGCATTGATAAACTTGCTCAAGCTGGTCTAAAGATCTAGGTGTTGACAGGGGATAAGATGGAAACTGCAATCAACATTGGGTCTGTCTACTGCAAATTACTTAACTGCATAGCACCGTTTCATATCAGTTTTAAGGCCGAACTTGCTCAGGAATGGCGCTGTAATTGATGAAATATTGTTTATGTGGTGCAGATTCGCTTGTAGTTTGCTACGACAGGGCATGAAACAAATATGTATCATTACTCCAAATTCGGATCCATTAGCCGATGAAAGCACAGAGGTAAGTTCTTTCATTTGAGATAGCATAGAGAAATTTACATTTTGGTTGTTGGTTTCATCTGATATGGGTGTAGTCCTTGTAACTCCTCAGGTCATTAGAGGGAACATCTTGAATCAAATCACCAATGCCTCACAAATAATAATGCTGGAGAAGGATCCGCATGCGGCGTTTGCATTAATTATTGATGGGAAAACTCTAACATATGCTTTAGAAGATGACATCAAGCATCAATTTTTGGGATTGGCTGTTGATTGTGCATCTGTCATTTGCTGTCATGGCTCTCCTAAACAAAAGGCATTGGTAGTGTAGTGTTTATCATGTCTTATCTTATTCTCTTGATCCTTTGGCATCAGGTAACAAGGTTAGTGAAACAAGGAACTAGGAAGACCACTCTAGCAATAGGTGATGGTGGATAATAGATGTTAGACGAAACAGACGAAGGAGAGAGAGTAGAGAGACGAACCAGAGACAGACGAAGGAAGAAGAAGATGAACGATAGGGTTTTTGAAAAAAAAAAAAGAGTGTCAATTTGGTCCCTGTATCAATTTGGTCCCTCAAATATGCGTGTATAGTGCCCATCTTACGTGGCAGGATGAGTTGGCAGCCACATAAGCACCGTTAACGGCGTCAAGGAACCCTGCCTAACGGAGGGACTAACTTGATCAACGTTTGACAGTTTCAGGGACCTTTTTGAAATTTCGTTAATTTGAGGGACCAACTTGACACGACCTCACAGTTTCATGGACCATTTTGACTATCTACTCATTGTTATATTCTGTGTGCTCTCCTGGTTCGTATCAAACTGATCCGACCTGCCGGATGTTCGAGAAGGAGCCAATGTCGACGGAGATGGAGGATGTGTGGGTCAAAAAGGTGGAGCTGTCGGAATTTTCAGGGACAGAACCTGTTGGATGGATCTCTAAAGCTGAGAGGTTCTTTGAGAAGCAAGGAATTCACCCGTATGATAAAGTGCAGTGGGCATTCATGAGCATGAAGGAAATAGCCATGCTTTAGTTCTACTCTTGGAGCCAAGAGGACCCAGACCAAAATTGGGAAGCATTTTCCATGGCTCTGATCGAAACATTTGGAGCACAAATGGAGCACTCGGCGGAGAACGTGATGCTGAAAAATCAAGAAACAAAACCAGATTCGTGGAGAGTGACAGAAATAAGAGATGAACCGATGGTAGAGGTGATTGTCGGGGTGGAGAAGCTTCAGGCGGTGCATGTGGAGGGTATCGAGACGGAAGGTGACAGTGGAGATACCTCATATCTTTCGGAGGTGATGGCGAAGAAGGAGGAAGAATGCCATGACGGTGAGCGTGTGCCGCCACCGGAGCCGCCGGATCTGGGCGTGTACCTGAAGGAGGGCGGGTCGTTAGCAACGGCGAGGGTAAGGTCGTCACATGGCATGCTCAAGCTTCTGTTGTCACCCACGATGGCCGAGTTCGGGTCGCCCAGAACGTTGTTGGCGCCGTCATAACCGCTAGAGCCGCCGCGGGAACCTCCAGACCGGGATGCATTCGTGGAGGAGCGTGGGTCACTCGTGGCGTCAGGGTTTGGGTCATCAAGAGGCCTGCTCAAGCTCCCACTGCCCGAACCACCAGACACCGGCCCACTTCCGTCGGCTCCTCCACAGCCAGAGTTGTCGTCCGCCGGTTCCCTTGCGAAAGCCATACGATCATTGTTGAAGCAGTCACCCGGGCGAGTGCAAATCCACGCCGCACTGTAGAAGAGTCGACCTTGGAGAAGGAGAAGGATGCAGGGGCAGAATGGGAATTCCGAAAAATGAGTCTCATGGTTGACCTACTAAATCAGGCCCAAATTGACCTTAGTATTTGGGTCCAAGTTGCAGTTGTGGAGGAGTTGCAAAGCTGCCCATTGAATCTAATTCTGGAATCAATGGGCCAGGCCCAAATTGATGATAGCATCTGGGTCCAGGTAATTCAGAGTGTTGGGAAGTTTTTTTTTTCAGATCCACAATATTTGAGACACTGCTAAAAGTGTGAGCAGAGCAAATGAATGCAATGACTGAGCTAGTTGCATTTAATGGATGGAAAGAGATAATTGTCTTCTTGGGTGATGATTATCGAAGGAATGGAATATCTGCTTTGAGTAATGAACTTGAAAAAGGGAGATCGACAATGTTTACCATTGCCCACCAGTTTCGAACATAACTACATGGCATCACATACAGAAGAAACTATTATTAAGCTTGAAAAGTTTTTCTTTGCTGGTGGATCTGATATGGTCGACAGATTATTACAATCAAATTTTACTGGTATGAATGGTCAACTTCAGTTTAATTCAAATAGAAATATCATTAGTGGTGGTGATGATGTTATCAATATCAATGAGATGACAAACATTACGGTTGGTTATTGGTCTAGTCATTCAGGATTCCCTGTTGTTCCTCCTGAAATTCTTACTCCTTGCTCCCTACTCCTTCAACTTAGTGGCACATTAAAAGTTCTTTCTGGCACAAATATATCTATTTTGAAGGAGGTCAATGCATCTGTAATTGGAGGTACAATCATTTGGTATGGTGTCCTTCATATTCAAGCTACCAAAATGACATCTAATTCACTTCTGAGCCAGATAATTAATTTGGTGGAGACACAGCCCAGATGTCCAAAGCTCCCATTCAAAAATTTGCTAAGTTTGTAGCAAGCATATTTGTTCCTACAGTTGTGGCTTTGTCATTAATGACCCTATTGTGTTGGTATATTGTTGGGGCTAACAATGGTGCTTTCGTTGAGAGTAAGTGTAATGGCATAACAGTGATTGAATGGCTCATTCCTTGGAAGGCTCGAGCAGTAGAAGAGGCTATTTGGGAGGAAGCGGATTTCATCAAGCAGCTGCACCATCCTTTCTACCTCGAGGGTTGGGAAATGGCAACAACTACTGAAGAACCATTTTCAATTAGGGGTTCACATGAATCTTGAGAAATGACTCCAATAGAAGATCCAATGACAATTCCTCAGAAAGGATATTCTATTACAATAGTTTTTTCTGTTCTGGCATTGGTTTTGTCTATCCGATGGTTACTTTATACTGAGCAAGCACCTTCAGCAGGGTTCAATTTTGCTTTAATGCAGCTGCAGCATCATTTGCAACAATCACAAGGGAGAATGAAGAATCTAGGTTTTAGGAAAAAAATATTTTTATTCCTCTTGTTAAATGAAATAGAAGTACAGCGGTATTTATGCAGAATTGAGTAACCAATTCTGCTACAATAAGGATCCTAATTTGAATCAAATCTCCTGAAAAACAGGAGAGGATAAAAAACAGAAAGATAAGACTAATATCTAATCAAATCTGATCTGATTTGATTAGATTTATTCCTCCTAAAAATACAAACTGATTTGAAACAGATTTGACCAATGAATCTGGACAGATTCATGGTCAGTTTCGTCACCCCCCTCAAGTTGGTGCATAGATATCTATCATGCCCAACTTGCTCACAAGAAGTGCATACTTGGGTCGAGAGATTCCTTTAGTGAGAATATCAGTCACTTGTTGTGTAGTTGGAACAAATGGCATACAAATAACTTTCTCATCAACCTTTTCTTTAATGAAGTGCCTATCAATTTCCACATGCTTGGTGCGGTCATGCTGTACCGGATTTTGTGCTATGCTTATAGCTGCCTTGTTATCACAAAGATAGCTTCAATGGTAAACTAATAGGTGTTCCCAACTCTTCAAGAATTCTTTTCAGCCATAACATTTCACAAACTCCTTGTGCCATGGCTCCATATTCGCCAGCACGCTTCTTGCCACAACATTTTGTTTCTTGCTACGCCATGTGACTAAGTTCCCCCAAACGAATGTGCAATAGCCTCGATGTAGATCTTCCATGTCCATGATTGATCTCGCCTTGATCAAGATCAAGATAGGCCTCTATAGTACATTGCGTAGTCTTCTTAAAGAATAATCCTTTACCTGGAGCACTCTTCAAGTATCTTAGGATTCTCAGAGACAGCTTCCGAGATGTTCCTCATAGGGTGCATGCATGAATTGGCCGACAAGACTAATCGCAAAAGCAATGTCCGGCCGTGTATGTGATAGATAAATCAATTTTCCCACTAGCCTTTGATATCGGGTAGTGTCAACCGGAGTGCCCCGCTTGCTGTCTCCAAGTTTTCGATTTGGATCAATTGGAGTATCTCATTTGGTCTACATCCACTCATACCTGTTTCTTTAAGAAGGTCAAGGACATACTTTCTTTGTGAGAGGATAATTCCTCTTTTTGAGCGTGCTATTTCCATTCCCAGAAGTATCTTAAGGATCCAAGATCCTTAATTTCAAATTCGATGCAAGTGCCTCTTTCAACCTTTTTATTTCTCGCCAAGTCATCTCCTCGTGACAATTATGTCATCCACATATACAATTAGAATAGCAATGCTTCCATTTCCTGACTTCCTTATAAACATAGTGTGATCGGCTTGACTTTGGATATACCTTTGTCCCTTTACAAACTGTGTAAATCTTTCAAACCAAGCTCGAGGTGATTGCTTCAATCCATATAGGGACTTCTCTAGTTTGCAGACTTTTGAATTGAATCTCTTTTCAAATCCAGGGGGTGCATCCATATACACTTCTTCCTCCAAATCCCCATTTAGTAATGGGTTTTTTACATCTAGTTGCTGCAATGGCCAATCTAGATTAGTTGCAAGGGATAAAAGGACTCTCACGATGTTCAATTTTGCAACTGGAGCAAAGGTCTCGGAATAATCAATTCCATAAGTTTAAGTGAAGCCTTTTGCAACCAGCCTAGCTTTGTACCTTTCGATTGAGCCATCAGATCTGTATTTTATAGTGAATATCCATTTACATCCCACTGTATTTTTCCCTTTGGGCAGCTCTACCATTTTCCACGCCCGATTTTTTTCAAGAGCCTTCATCTCTTCCAAGATTGCCTTCCTTCCACTGGAATTTCTAATGCATCCTGTACATTTTTTGGAATTTCCATGCATGACAATTGAGAGGTAAAAGCACGAAAGTTTGGTGAAAGTTTATCATAAGAGACAAAGTTGGAAAGGGGGTGTTGGGTACATGATCTGACACCTTTCCTAATAGCTATAGGAAGATCACAATCATTTTCAATCGGTTGAGAGAATGGTTGAGAGAATTCGGGATTAGGATTACCTAGAGGGTCCTCTGATTCATGGTGGAGCAAAGGATCACGATTCTCTACTCTTTGAACATGTTTCCTCCTTGTATAGAAGTGCTCAAAATGTTTTTCCTTAGTTTCAATTCCCTTTTCGGGTTCAAGATCATTGCCTTCCTCGGCCGAGAAGGGTCACTAGTATTTTCACATTCAAGACTAGTGTTTTCACGACCAAGAACCATGTCATGACTAGTAGGATTTCCAAAAATTTCATTATTCACAGGACTTGTCCCATTATTTAACATGTTTGACTTATCAATTGATATATTTGACTCATCAATAGTAAGGTATTTGGTCGAGTCTTCTATAGTTCTCCCCCGAAGAGGAGACCGAAAAAAGGTTTTGACTCAAAGAAAGTGACATCCATAGTCACAAAAATCTTCTTAGTGAGTGGATCAAAACATTTATAACCCTTTTGAGAGGGAGCATACCCAACAAATACACACTTTTTTGCCCGATGGTCCAGCTTTACTTAGATTTGGTGTATTAACATGGATGAAAGTCATGCAGCCAAATGTTTTTAGAGGTAGGTTAGAGAGCAATCTATTTGTAGGAAAATGGTTCGTAAACTTTCCCGGGGAGTATCAAATTTTAAAACTTTACTAGGCATCCTATTAATCAAATAGGTCATTGTTAAGACAGACTTCTCCCCAAAGGTATGTAGGAACCATAGTCCGAAATAACAAGGCTCTAGCTACTTCCAAGAAATGTTTATTTTTCCTTTCAGCCTACCCCATTCTGTTGAGGGGTGTCTACACATGAACTTTGATGTACAATGCCCTTTTCTTCAAAAAATTGGTTGAGATACTTGTTGAAGTATTCTCTTCCATTATCACTTCTAAAAATCTGAATTGTTTGTTGAAATTGAGTTTAAATCATATTGGAAAAAGTTTTAAAAATGTGTTCAACTTCAGATTTTTCTTTCATTAGATACACCCATGATAACCTAGTGTGGTCATCAATAAAGCTTACAAACCATCGTTTGCCCAAGAGGGAGTACTTACACGACTCGGTCCCCAAACATCACTATGAATGATTGTGAATGGATTAGATGGTTTATAAGCTTGAGCAGGTAAACTGAAGACGGTGATGTTTAGAAAATAGATAAGTCTCACAAGTAAAGAAAGATGGATTTTTATTTCTAAAAAGTTCAGGGAACAAGTGCTGTAAATAATAGAAACTAGGATGGCCTAACCTATAGTACCATAGCATTATTTCATTTTGCTGGAATTCAGAAACAGAATTGAAACAAGCATTTTTAGAGTGCCTTCTTAAATTAGATCCATCTTCAAAGATGTAGAGACCATCAACTTCCTTAGCACTGCCAATCATCCTCCCCAAGTCAATTCCCGAAAATTACAAACCGGAAGGGTTAAATATGACACGACAATTCAGGTCAAGGGTTAACTTGCTAATGGACAGTAGGTTGCAAGATAAATTAGGAACATGAAGAACATTGTGGAGTGTTATTAAAGGTGAGAGAGTGATAGACCCAATTCCGGCTATGGCAGAGAGAGTTCCATCAGCAATTCTGATTTTTTTATTCCCTGCACTAGGATTATAGGATGAAAACAGTTTTGAGCAATTCATATGATCAGTTGCTCCGGAATCAATCACCCAAGGATTTTGTGGTTTTTGGGTGAAAAAAGCAGTAGTAAGGTGAGTACCTTTTTGGGCCAAAGAACAAGAAGGATTGGTTGTCATTTTTGAGGAAAAGAATTTGTACAGATGCTCTAGTTGTTCCTTTGTGAATGGAGTTGTCTCTGAAGTAGGTGGAGGCTCTTGTGGAAGCACCGGTCATCGCCGTCTTCACCATGATTGAAAGAGGTCAGAGCCGCAGCTCTGATACCATCTAGGTTTTAGTAAAAAAATATTTTTATTCCTCTTGTTAAATGAAATAGAAGTACAGCGGTATTTATGCAGAATTGAGTAACCAATTCTGCTACAATAAGGATCCTAATTTGAATCAAATCTCCTAAAAAACAGGAGAGGATAAAAAACAGAAAGATAAGACTAATATCTAATCAAATCTGATCTGATTTGATTAGATTTATTCCTCCTAAAAATACAAACTGATTTGAAACAGATTTGACCAATGAATCTGGACAGACTCATGGCTGTTTTCGTCAAAGAATCAAGCTGATTCTAAAATTAAGGAAAAGAGTTTAAGGGGATTGGGTGTTACTGAAATTGGACCCCCATAAGCAACAATCAGTGGCCTTAAGAATCAATGCCAAGCTGTCTACAAGGTACTCTGGTCCTTATCAGGTGCTGGAGTGTGTGGGGGCAGTAGCGTACACAATCAAGTTGCCTGTAACATCCAAAGTACACCCAGTGTTTCATGTCTCTGTGCTAAAAGAGGCAATTGGCAATTATCAGGTGCAGGAAAACACTGCCCTCAGGCATGGAAGGTGACTTTTCTGAGGTACTTGAACCAACTGTTGTGCTAGCAACTAGAACATTGCGCAAGAAGGGAGAAACAGTTAATCAAATGCTGATCCATTGGAAGGGGAGACCCACTGAAGAAGGAACATGGGAAGATGAAGTCACTACCCAAAGCCAATTTCCACAAGTCCGCCTTGGGGACAAGGCTGAAGTCGAAGAGGGCGGTATTGATAGAGCCCAAGATAAGTTTATGGGTCCAAATGTGCATCTGCTAGGCCAAGAGTCACATGGGCCCAAATTGTGGAAAGTTTATAGTAGGAGAAACAAGAGAGAATCAGGAAATAGGCTGTTCTGGCAGAGAGAGAGAGAGAGGAAAGGGGGTAACAAACTGATTCGGGTATAATTAGGCTGTGTGGGTGTGAGTGAGGTATCTTTGGAAATTATGAAGTTTATTATGGACGGAGAGCATTAGCTCTCTATAGGAGCCTAGCTCTGTGGCATAGGAATACTCATTCCCTGTAAATCTTTCTTTTCTCAGTAAATAATACACTACACTTCTACATTTTCCTTAAGCTACTATTGTTATTTTCTGTGTGCTCTTCTGGTTTGTATCAACCTTAATGGTGCAGCTGCAACTACAACAACTAATGGAGACACTAAACTCTACAGAGCCTCGTTACATTAGATGCGTGAAACCAAACAACGTCCTCAAGCCTGCCATTTTGAGAATGTCAACATTATGCAACAACTTTGATGTGGTGTGAGTATACTTTGACGTTCCTCCTTTATTTCATTATTTGGTTGATGGTGTCCAAAAGTATATCCGTATTCCGTAGTTTCTTCACGTTTTCAAGTTTCAATTTTTCTTCAGTTGTCTCTAATGCTTGTCCCCGCAGGGTGTTTTTGGAAGCGATCAGAATCAGTTGTGCTGCCTATCCTACTCGCAAGCCATTCTTTGAATTTATAAACCAATTTACCCTCCTTGCCCCAGAGGTCACAGAAGCACAGTAAGAAGTCTTCTAGTAAATCTTTTATCCCAACAGGAACGCAGTTTTGGCTTCATGTTTTCAAACATTTTGTACCAAACTTAGACGGAGCTAAGCTGTTAAATTTTTTCACCTATGGGCAGCAATGATGAGAAGACTGTTTGCCAAAAGATACTGGAAAAGATGGGGCTTAAAGGATATCAGGTACCTTCAAATGTTTCACCAGAATAATTATTTTGGTCCGGTGTTCTTATTTGTAAATTGTAAATCTCTTTAGAGCTCTGAAGGCCTTAGCAACAATTACAATACATGGAAATTGCATCAGTAATCGGTAATTTATAGTAACTGTTTCAGCTATAATTATTTAATTCAACAGGGGTATTTTATGATCATGTAACATGCATGTATGTATAATATTATGCTATGCTAGCATTCATGACAACAAAGCTCATTTGATTGGCTGTCAATTGTTGTAGATAGGAAAAACGAAGGTATTCCTAAGAGCAGGTCAGATGGCCGAACTAGATGCACGAAGAGCTCAAGCTCGTAAACATTATATTGCATTGTGAAAGATGACAATGTATGTGCAGTCTCTGTGGAGAGGTAAAATATTTTAAAAGTGAAATAGCCTAAATCATTTGTTAGGATAGGTGCTATATCATATGGACTTCCCTAATTAGAATGGTCTGTTCCATGCTATAGGACATCTCACTGCTTAATCAGTCTCCTTTATTTACATATTTTTAAAGAGTTTAATTGTTATGTATGTAAGACTAAGCCCTCATTCATGTTTTGATGTATGACAAGCAAAGTGTATTTTGCATAAGATTTTTGATTTCGACTATATTCTTATTATGTGTTAAGTTGTATGCAAGATTACTCATGAAAAATGTAAATCAAGGATTAAATGATGGAAGACCAAGGATACAAAGCAATGGACAAGGACTAAAGCATCAAGCAATGAAGATCTTATACTTTAGATGCTATTGTAAAAATAACACATTTGATTTCTTAGGTGAAGCACTTAAATTTAAGAAGATCAAGGAATAAGTCTTCGTAAATGAAAATGATTTTGGTAATAAGATTTCATAAGCTCCCGTCCAACACTGGGATAATATAAGCACTCGTCCAACAGTGGGATAATATAAGCGCTCGTCCAACACTGGAATAACAGAAGCAGAAGTCCAATGAACTACTAAAAAGCTGACGTCCAATGAACTACTAAAAAGCTGACGTCTAATGAACTTCTAAAAAGCTGGCATCCACTAAACTGACAGAAGCTCACGTCCAATAAAGTGACATAAGCTCACGTCCAATAAAGTAACAAGAAGCGCTCGTCATTCACGATGTGGCACATGGAGCTCGCTTCATCAAGTAACAAGAAGCGCGCGTCTACTGAAGTAACGAGAAGCGCTCGTCTACCAAAGTGGCATATGAAGCTCCATCCACTAAAGTACTAAATGGAGCACGTCCAATTACTTTGTGTTAGTACTCCCGTCTGCTGAGGTTGCAAATGGACGCGGCTATTTTCTTCAACTGAACGCGGCTATTTTTCCAGATGGAAACGATTATTTTTCAAGATGGACGCGAATTCTACAAGAACAAACAAAATCTTATTTCAAGAACGAGAATCAAGAAAACAGATTTTGTTAAATCAGATCCAAATCTGTTTTAATTGATCCCAACGACTATAACTTATTTTCTATATAAAGAGGGATCAAAAGAACACTTTTTAATATCTAAAACATTCTGAAAGTAAAAATTCGAAAGATTCAGAAGCTTCCAAAAGTGCTTCATCTTTGAGAAGAAAAGTGTGATATTTCTTAGAACTTCAATTTGTATAATCAGACTTTTAGAGTCTTTCTTCTACTCAATTATTTCTGTGAATTAGTGTGATTAAGAGAGGGTATCTCTTAGGATTGAACAAGGATAGAAGGGGATCCTTGGGCATAGAAAAGCAAGTGTGCTTTTTAGTGTGTTGTTGAGCAAGGAGGTTATCCTTGTGAATGCTGTAATTGGATGTTGTAATTTCTGGTTATAGTGGGGAAAACCACAGAGGTGTAGGACTGGATGTAGGCTTACTAGAGGAGGTAGCTGAACCAGGATAAATCGGTTTGCGTGTTCTTCTCATCTCTAAACTCCATATACTTGTTATATGCACGAGTGCGTTGTGAATAAGTTTTAGAATGCTTGTTAACTTGAATTTTTGATCTGCAATATGTGTTAAACTTGTTGTTACTTCTTATAATTCTTCTTAACATCATTACTTATTACATAACCTGATTCTTGAGAATTAAAATTGAGTGAAAACCAATTTTCTTTAAGAAAACTCTGTTTTGCATTAAATTGTTGAAAAAGTTTTCAATATCTCAATTCACCCCCCTCTTGAGATTGTAGCCATTACCCACAATGCATTATCAGTGTAAAGTTTTTTACACTGGCAACCAATCAGAATTTGGTATAAATGACTCTTAAGGTGTTTTGGAGGAGAGTGAGATTTTTAATGATTTATCAAATTCTGATTGATTGACGGTGTAAAAAATCTTTACAATGTCAGTGTATATCAATTAAATCCATTTTTAACATAATATATTCTGTAGGTAGACTTGCATGCAAATTTTATGAGAACATGAGAAGAGAGGGTGTTGCTGTGAAAATTCAGAAGAACATACGCAGATATAAATCCAGGAAAGCTTATATATACTAAACTCCAAGCATTAGTACTTACATTGCAAACAGCTTTAAGGGCAATCGCTTCCTTTAAGGAGTTCAGTTTTAGGAAACAGATTAAAGCTTCCATCATTATTCAGGTTACAGTTGACTATTATATGATTAGAATCATCCACAAGGGTGATCAGTATTCAATATTTAATCTCTCTCAATTTCAGGCTCGGTGGAGGTGCCACAAAGCTGCTTCATATTATAAGAGGCTCAAGAAAGGCTCAATAGTCACACAATCCCGACAAAGCTGCTTCATATTATAAGAGGCTCAAGAAAGGCTCAGTAGTTACACAATGCCGATGGAGGGGACGTATGTCCAGGAAAGAACTTAGGAATCTGGAAATGGTAAATCTCTATGTTTTCCACTATTGTTAAATCATTTGTTTAAGTATCCCATAATTAAGTAGAACCCTCAGAGATAGAATAGTAAAGATGTAATTCATTCAACCTACGTAACTAAAGTCACACAAGGCAAAAGATGCTATCTGGTTTTTTTATTTCAAAAGTATATTTTTGGATTTTGAGCCCAACTCAACCCCATCAAATCGGCTTGTAAGGAGAGTACCCGAACTTTATAAGCTCTTATTTGGTCATATCTCTAGATGATATGGGACTAAACACACATTCGCAACCAGCACGGTGAAGATGCTTGAGGCTGTAATGAAGGCAACTCAAAGTTACCGCAATTAAGACGGCTTTCTAACAAATATCATGAAGATCTATATAAATAATGTCCATATATTTTTTCATCATCAGTGCCCTTATATAAGGAGAAAAAAATAAAAAGAAAAAAGAAAAAAAGTTGTCATCTGATCTAAAAAATGGAAATGACGTCTCACTTTGATTTATAGGAGCCAAAGTTTCATTCTTTTTCTATTCTCTATTTATTTCTTTTACTATTATCATACTTAAAGAAAAAAAGTGAAGTAGATACAAAATAAATCTTCTACCGAACAACTGAAATAATATCCCACCCGCATTGGCCTGAATCACGCATTATGTCTCCTTCAATGATTTTTAATTTTTTGTTCTTTTTGTTGGTTTTATGAATGACCAAAATCGAACCAATTAAGCTGCTCATTGTGTAATATTTTAGTTGCACAAACCTCTATTTATTTATTCCTGTTTTTTTTTTCAACATGTTTCTCTTTCTCTCTAGGTGACATCTGTTTCCATCTGCTTAAGGCTGCAAGAAAAACTGGTGCACTTAAAGAAGCAAAGGACAAGCTTGAAAAACGAGTGGAGGTACTCACTTCGCGTCTCAGAAAAAAGTTTTAGGGTGAGATATATGTTTTGCAGTTAAAGGACCAAGCTTTGCAAGTAACCGAGTATCTTCTGAATTTGTAAGCCCTAAAGAAAACTATGTGGATTCCTGCAGACCAACCTAGAAGAATCCAAAACACAGGAGGTTTCAAAACTGCAGAATTCACTGCAGGAGGTGCAGTGCAAAGCTGATGAAACGGTTGAATTGAAAGGTTTTAGATAGGGAAGGAGGAAAAGACTAATATTGAATCAATGTAGTGATGATGTGATTACAAAAGACAACCCAATAGTCATATTTATACTAAAAGTAGAATCCTAATCTTAATCAAATAGAGAATACAACAACAACCAAGCCTTATCCCACTAGGTGGGATCGGCTACATGGATCGTACGGTGCCATAATGTTTTATCATGAATCATGTTAATAGTTAAATCATTGGCCTCTAAATCTTTCTTAATAGTTTCTCCTATTGTTTTTCTTGGCCTACCTCTGCCTCTCTCGATTGGATTACCCTCCACCTGGTCCACTCTCCTTATTACAGAATATAAAGGTCTCCTCCATACATGCCTAAACCACCTAAGTCGAGATTCAACTATCTTTTCTAAAATAGGTGCTACCCCAACTCTCTCTAATGCTATCATTCTTAATCCTATCTCGTCTAGTTTTTTCACTCATCCAACGCAACATTCTCATCTCTGCAACATTGATTTTACTCTCGTGTTGATTTTTTACCGCCCAACACTCCGTTCCATACAACATCACCGGTCTAATAGCTGTACGATAAAATTTTCCCTTTAGCTTAAGAGGTACCTTTTTATCACACAAAAAACCCGAAGTCTTCCTCCATTTCGACCACCCTGATTGAATCCGATGGTTTACATCTCCCTCAATTTCTCCGTCATTTTATATAATAGGCCCAAGATATTTAAATCGTGTGACTTGTGGTATGTTGTGGTCTCCAACTTTCACCTTTAAGCTAGAGGTGTTTCACCTTTTGCTAAACTTACATTCCATATACTCCATCTTGCTTCTACTCAAACGTAAGTCATGTGCTTCTAAAGCTTGTCTCTAAGTTTCCAACCTTCCATTTATATCCTATCTCGACTCTCCAACTAGAACTATATTATCTGCGAAAAGCATGCATCACGGTGTTGGCTCTTGAATGTGCCCCATAAGTACATCTAAGACCAAGGTAAAACGATAGGGGCTTAAAGCTGACCCTTGGTGCAAACCTATGGTTATTGGGAAATCTTCTGTGGCTCCACTCAGCGTTCTCACACTAGTCGTGGCCCCCTCATACATATCCTTGATAGCTCGAATATAGGCAGTCCGAACACCTTTCTTTTCTATGGCTTTCCATAAAACCTATCTTGGCACCCTATCATATGCCTTCTCCAAATCAATGAAGGCCATATGTGAATCTTTTTGATCCCTTCGATATTGTTCAATCACTCATCGTAACAAGTAAATTGCTTCCATGGTCGACCTATCGGGCATAAAACCAAATTGGTTGTCGGTGATTTTGGTTTCTTTTCTTAGTGTTTATTCAAGCACCATTTTCCCATAGCTTCATAGTATGACTCATAAGCTTAATCCCCCGATAATTTGCACAATTTTGTATATCTCCCTTGTTCTTGTAAATCGGAACTAAAGTGCTTTTCCTCCATTCATCCGACATTTTCTTTGACCTCATAATCTCGTTAAAAAACTTCGTGAGCTAACCAATGCCTCTATTTCCTAGACTCTTCCATACCTCCACAGGTATATTGTCTGGTCCAACTGCCTTTCCATTATACATCATTCTCAAAGCTTCTTTTACCTCATGCTCTTGGATTCTACAATAAAAAGTGTAATTTTGGTCCTCCTCTCTATGTCAAGCACCCGTGAGCACGCTAAAACTTCAAATCCTTCATTAAATAACTTGTGGAAATAATTCTTCCATCTATCTTTAATATCTTGTTCCTTAACCAAAACTCTACCTTCTTCATCCTTAATACACTTCACTTGGTCCAAGTCTCTTGTTTTCTTTCTCTATTTTTAGCAAGCCTATAAATAGATTTCTCTCCATCTTTGGTACCTAAGGATTGGTACAACCCGTCAAAAGCTTTAGTTCTCGCTCCGCTCACTGCCTTCTTGGTCTCTTTTTTGGCCACCTTATAATTTTCCCAATTTTCAGCATTTTTACATAAAGACCAAGCTTTAAAACATTCACTTTTAACCCGAACTTTAGCTTGCACACTTTCATCCCACCACCAAGATTCTTTACCCCTAGGTCCGAATCCTTTTGATTTGTCAAGCGTCTCTATAGCTACCTTTCTAATCCCCTTGGCCATATTGTCCCACATATCATTTGCACTTCCGTTTGCCTCCCAAAACCTTGTGTTGGAAGATCTTTTGTTTTTCACCCTTCAGTTGCCACCACTTGACCCTTGAAACCTTTTCGTGGCCTCTTCTCTTTACACTCATCTTTACTTTTACATCCATAACCAAGACTCTATGTTGGGTAGTCAAGCTCTCTCCATATATGACTTTACAGTCCAAACAAATCTTTCTATCCGATCTCCTAATAAGAAAGAAATCTATTTGAGAGCTTGTTACCCCACTTTTGTACGTGATAAGATGCTCCTCACGTTTCCTAAAACTCGTATTGGCTATAGTAAGATCGAAAGCAGATGAAAAGTCCAGGATAGACTTACCCTCACCATTTACCTCCCATAGGCCATATCCCCCATGCAAACCCTTGTAACCTATAGGTGCCCTTCCTACATGCCCATTTAGATCCCCTCCTAAGAAAATCTTTTCATCTAGCGGTATTTCTTGAATTAGGCCTTCTAAATCCTCCCAAAATTTTACCTTGAAGTGTTCTTCTAACCCTATCTGAGGTGCGTAAGCACTGATCACATTAAAGGTGTCTTGTTCCACTACAAATTTTAGGGCAATGATCCTATCTTCAACCCTTTTTACATCCACAATATCATTCTTCCAATATTTATTCACAATTATGCCCACCCAATTTCTCGATTTTACTTTGCCCGTATACCAAAGCTTAAAACCCGAAGAGTCTAATTCATTTGCCTTTTCTCCCACCCACTTAGTTTCTTGTAGGCACATGAAATTGATCATCCTCCTAATCATAGTATCAACTATTTCCATTGATTTACTTGCAAGTGTGCTTATATTCTAAGTTCCAAAGCGAATCATACTCTCGTGAACTAGCTTCTTTACCCACACTCGTTCACAAAAATGTGGGAACCCTTGCTTATTTTTCACTACATCCAAGCGGCGATGCAATGACTCTTTCTCATTTGACACTGTACTCGAGCTATACAGCACGTTGTTTCTGGGCAACGACCTAACATTAACATTATTACGTCGTTAATCCATGTCATAGAGATTCGGCTAAGTTTTATGTTGACTGTCGATGGCCTAACACAACCCTCTCCTTTTATCCGGACTTGGGATCGGCTATGTTTAGCTTTGTCACAAAGCACAACATAGGCAATATTATCAAATAGAGAATCAAATCATAAAATATAAATAATAAATAAATCCTAAGAGATTATCTAGGATACTCTAAGATATGTTAAGATATGAAAAGATATTATCAGACATTTCTGTTTTTCTATCAGAAACCAATGCTATGCTTATCAAAGAGCGACAGAAATCAAAGAAAAAGAAACTCAGGTTATTGTTGAAGACACTCAGAAGATTGAATCACTAACAACGGAAGTTAAGAGCCTAAAGGTAAGCTAAACTGTTAGGTAACCTTTATTTTAAATCATGCATTTATTTCTGCATATAAAGCTTAATATTTAAATCTTGTATGACTATATACTTCAGTTACATACAACTTTTATCATTGTAGGTGTGGTTCATCAATTCTTATGTCTCTTTTACTACTTTTCTATGTTTAGTTGGAAAAAAATTGATGACATATTTAGCATATGGTATATCAGAGAGAGGGCCAGAAAAGAATTTCAATGTGAAGATGCTATTTAAACTAATATTTTGTTCTGAACACTATAATCCAATTATATATTTGGTGAAAATAAGATTGTTAATGTCAGCTGATGTTCATTGACGTCTTCGGCTTGTGTCAGGAACCAGTCATCTTAAAAGCTTAAGTTGTTAGGTAGAGGAACATGAATGATTTAACTATGGCAATGCAGTGACCCACTTCACCTTGTGCTGAAATTTAATTAAGAATGAACGTGGTTTGGAACAATTCACTTGGTTATGGAATACCATATTAAAATCCAGTCATCCAAAAGGCGTAAGTCGAGGCAGGATAATGGTTTTATTGGACAGATTACGATACCCGGGAATGCAAGAATGATTAAGTTAAACGTTTATGCATATATGCCTTTTGACTTTATCACAAAATTATTGAGGAGCGTTTTTTTTTCTTAAGCGTTTAGTGTTGAAAAAATTGGCAAGTGCAGCTTATCGTTTTGTAGTATTAAAAATATTGTCCACATGGATTGAATCATGAACTATTAATATACTAATTCAACTTCGTTTGAGCAATCGAATGGTTTGAAATTGGCTTTCGCCAATAAGTAAGAACAAAAACTTAATAAAGAACAAAAAATATTTTTGGTATTTTTCAAGTGAGAAAATAAAACACAAAATTGGTTTTTAATAATCAAAGAAGAAATTATTAGATGATCGATTTCCCTGCATGTCCTACTTATTCAATCCTATAAATTAACTTTGAATAGTTTATCCAATTTCAAGAAAATGAGTTTTGTAATTTATCTCCTAATTTCTTAGGTGAATAAGCATTCCTTGAGTATTTGATAAATAACAGAAATATTAAGAAAGATTTCCACTCAAAAGAAGTTAATTTGGTTGTGTTCTTATTCCTAAGTAACACGCACAAATCGTTTATTCATAAACAGTGATTATGAACTCGAATTTTCTAATTGCAAATTCATAAGATAAACATGAAAACAATTAATAAACTCTTGAAATTAAACAAACCAAAACAAGTAATTATCCAGAATTAAAATAAGTTATCTAGACAGTTTTGACAAAAAAAATTAACTAGACATACTTAATCGTAAAACAAAATGAAATAAAGAGTGAGATAGAGAAGAAAACTCTTATTGAAATGAAGATGATCCCAACAGTACCCAAGCCTGCCAGCACCGTTTCCACGTTGGTCTCTCGTTACAGACAACCCCCCCCCCCCCCAGTACGCCACTCTCTTTATGTTACTTTTTCTATCCTCCCCACTGTCGCTGCGCGTCCTCTTCTGCTTTTTTCGCTGCCTTCCGTTTTTTCTTCTCTAAGTCATGACTGCCAGTTTTATTTTCCAAGCAAGTGTACTTTTTTACCTCTTCATTCCATGCGTTACTTTTTCTTCTTTTAATTCCAAACCTTCCCTCATAATTCCAGCCCAAGCTTCACGTGAGTATATTTACCAAAGCAATTGAATTTGTTCCTGATATTTAACTCACATCATGTGGCCTTTTCAATGTTTCACATGGGCCTTTTCAATCTAAAGTCCAATTCCAATTGGACTTTCAATTCAAATTCCAGCTTCATTTACGTATTCATAAGGTGCAGCAACAAGTATTTCATGTGTTAATTGGACTTTTTCTTTTGTCATGGCTTATGTCATTTATTATTTCTTAGGCTTAATTGTACTTTTGGTCCCCAAAGTATTGGTAATGTGCGATTTTGGTCCTCACATTTTTTTCGAGCGCATTTGGTCCCCTAGTTTTTCAATTGTACAATTGTAGTCCTTCTATCCATCTGCTGTCAAATTGGTAACAGAGTTTGCTCATGTCATACCAAGTGGATTAAAATATGTTTATTTATTATTAAATTTTTTTAATTAAAAATTTTAAATATTATTTTTAGCGGATGACGGGTCCCTTAATCTGTGTCAAATGAGCTCCAAACCTATCCCTTTGTTATAGATAGAATCCTAAATGTATTTTGCTCCCAAATCCTAAAATAAATATATTTTAATCCACTTGGTAGTCAGCAAACTTTGTTACCAATTTGACAGCATATGGATGGAAGGATTATAATTGCACAATTGAAAAACTAAGGGGACCAAATGTGCTCGAAAAAAATGTGGGGACCAAAATCACATATTACCAATACTTGGGGGACCAAAAGTACAATTAAGCCTATTTCCTACAAAAATAAATAAAAACATTATTATATTAACTTTAAAAAACATGAAATTAAACTAAAATATATAAAACAATATTAAAGACTCAACTAGCTAAATTCATGGACAAAACTTAATCAATTAGCATAATTAGAAGCAAAAATCCACTCGATAAGCACACAAAAGTCACATAATGTAGCGGATTATCACACCCTCAAACCTAAGTTTTTACTGGCCCCAAGCAAAAGTAACTCAACTAACACACAAAACACTAAGGACGACAGACCAAGCAAACATCGACTTAAGGGACACCCTAACTTAACAATAACAAAGCAATGCACCACCCAACCATGTAAGAAATGTTAAAATAAAAGAATCACCTTATAACAAGTTCACATCCAAGAATATTCCAAAGAAGAAATCATAACAATGATGCTTCAATATTTCCACACTTGAAAAATTAAAGAACATGGCTAATTCAATTAAGGAAGAACTATTGGACACCCAACTACTCACAGGAAGTACAATTTCACTCAATCACACAAATTTATGTGGGTAATAATTACAAGTGTATCACTCAAATTCACACATCAAAACCATGCAACTTCAAGTTTGATTTTCATCTCAATCATTCATCCACAATTCATAGCATGCATAAATCAAAGGGGCTTTATTTAGGATGTAATGTGGCCAAGGTAAATGGGAAGGATAAGAAAGGGTAAACAAGCTAGCACGAAATAGGAGAGCAACAATTACTTTTAAAGAATCATGCTTTGCATACAACCATTTTCCCACCTCTTTCTTTTTTACTTCCTTCACCTTCTTTTCTTTCAAAGCACCACTTTATTTTTTCAAGTATTTCATACCATTTTTCATATTCCTTCTTTTTGCATTTCTTTTTTTGTCGTCTTCTTTTTTTTTTTGGTAACCATTCTTTCCTTTCACCAACATATAAGCACAATATTCTCCCCATACTTATGTCAAGCCCACACACAATAATTCAATGCTCTCCTATCCACTAAGGTTGGGTAGAAACATTGTTTTCAAAGTAAGGCTCATGGGTAAAACAAACAAAGATATACATTTAAAGCTCAAATGGGCTAAGCAAAGGGAAAAATTCATGTTGGCTATTTGGTCAAAGTAGCTATATGAAAAACATCCCAAATCATTTTTATAACATGCATGTGAATCATGAACTTCAAACAAGAACCAAGCAAACTCGAGCATGAATTTCAATGGTGCACTCACAAGAAAGAATTTACAATTAGAGGCTCAAATGACTCACAAGGGTAAAATTAAGCAATCCAATTAATTCTCACCAAAATTTTACAGCCATGAACTTTAATCAACAAGGTTTAACACAATGCACCAAAGTTATGAAATCCAGTCAAGAACAAACTCAAATGACAAACTAAACCACAAGTGTCATCTTCATATCAAAGGAAAACAAATATGGTGGGTGCACAATACAATGAAATTGCCAAGAATGGGGTTCCACACAAGCATGCTTATTATTTTTTCTTTTTCAAAGAGGAGTACTGACCTTAACTTGCACACACTAAAAAAAAAACACTCAAAAATAAAACAGCACACAAACAGAAAAAAATAAAAACAAAATAAATAAAAAGAAAAGAAAACTCTCCTATCTTGCGCTTCCAAAATTTGGTCCAAACTTGAGGTTACCATCATTAGTGCCTCCTATCCTTCCTTTTTGTCATGAGGTACCATGAAGCACAACTAAATATATATCTCAAAACTGAGAAAACATTAGCACAAGATAGGCAAGTCATAAAAGAAAAAGCAACTAAATATATATCTGAATCAATTTTTTTTTCTTGACAGAAACTAACAAGTTAACAAAACTAAAAAAAAATATTATTTTTGTATTTGTCTTTTTTTATTATAAAAAAAACTAAAATAAAAAATTAACAAAGAAAAGAAAAACAAAACTACCACTTGGAATGTCTCCCAAGAAAAATTCATGTTATAGGACTTAGTGAGATTTCTCATCCTCCTTAGAAGGCGAGTGAAGGGTAATGTTAACCCTGTTCCTATTCAACTCACCCTCAAAGTACAATTTCAACCTTTGGCCATTTACCTTAAAACTTCTTCCAGAATTTGGCTCTGCAATCTCAATTGCACCATAGGGACTCACTTCCTTAACAACAAAAGGACCCGACCATCTAGACTTTAACTTTCCAGGGAAAAGTCTTAGTCTAGAATTATATAATAACACTTGTTGTCCTGGTTCAAATTCTTTCACAATTATTTTTTTATCATGCCATCTCTTGGTTCTTTCTTTATAAATTTTAGAACTCTCATAGGCTTGCAACCTAAACTCTTCCATCTCATCTAACTGCAACAACCTTTTCTCACCTGCAGCTTTCAAGTTAAAATTAAGTAGCTTCACTGCCTAATAAGCTTTATGTTCCAACTCAACTGGAAGATGGCATGATTTGCCATACACTAACTGATATGGGGATATTCTAATTGGATTTTTGAAAGCTGTCCTATATGCCCAAAGCACATCATCCAATTTTCTAGCCCGATTTTTTCTTGAGGAACCTACCACTTTTTCTAGGATCCTCTTTAGCTCTCTATTTGAAATTTCAACCTGTCCACTAGTTTGTGGATGGTAGGGGGTAGCTATCCTATGTTTCACACCATATTTATTCAGTAATGATTCAAATTATTTATTACAAAAGTGTGACCCCCCCATCACTTATCACAACTCTAGGCACCCCAAACCTTGTAAAAATGTGTTTCTTAAGGAAAGAAACCACAACCTTGGCATCATTGGTTGGTAATGTCACAGCCTCTACCCACTTGGAAACATAGTCTACAGCAACCAAAATATATTTATTAGAGAAAGACGATGGGAATGGTCCCATAAAGTCAATCCCCCAAACATAAAAAATTTCAACCTCCAAGATGGATTTAAGAGGCATTTCATTCCTCTTAGAAATGTTCCTTACTCTTTGACATCTATCACATTTTACAGTAAAATTGTGGGCATCTTTAAACAAAGTAGACCAGTAAAAGCCACATTGCAAGACTTTAGCGGCAGTTCTTTTACCACTATAATGCCCACCATATTTAGACCCATGACAATGCCACAATTTTTTTTCAAATTCATCATCTGGGACACATCTCCTAATGATCCCACCAGTACATCTTTTAAACAACAAAGGTTTATCCCATTCATAAAATTTGGCATCATGAAAAAACTTTTTCTTTTGCTCTCAACTGAAATCAAGAGGGACAATACCCGCAGCCTTATAATTTGAAAAATTAGCAAACCAAGGGAAAGAATTTACCATCATCAATTTTTCATCAGGAAACTCCTCCGAAATGGAAGGAATGTCCTTGTCCCCCTCAATTTGGACAAGTCTAGAGAGATAATCTGCCACAACATTTTGCTTTTCTTGCTTGTCTCTTATCTCCAAATCAAATTCTTGGAGAAGCAATATCCACCTAATCAATCGTGGCTTAGTGACACGCTGTCGCACGCGCGTCAAAAAACGAGTGGTTTACAAAAACCGTAGTTAGGGCGCGACAACTCGAGTATCGTCTCACAAGGACTCTTGGATTGTTATTCGCAGAAAAGTCAGTTTTGGGGGGTTTTGGATTTGAAATTAAATTAAGAAAACAGTTAAGAAAATAATGCAAATAGGTGATTGTCAATAATTGAAACGACTAATCTACTGCTCTCGGTTTCCCACTATCATTGATTCATATACATTCCAAGCCCTAAGCGGATTCTAATCCCTTTTCGATTGTAGCGACAATTAACAAGCGAAACCGACACTACGAGACGTATGTTCCTAATTCCCGAATTAAGCAAACGGGGTGAAGCACTCGTGAATTAAGTAAACACGATTGAACACACGCGAATTAAGCAAACGCGATTAAGTATAGGAACACTCAATCATCGAAATAAATCAATACCTATTCTATACAATCCTGAATTAAGCAAACAGAACATATAGAACAATATTGAAAGAGAATAGCAAATCAATTGGGAATTACAGAACCTCAAGTGCGGCGGAAACCGGTTACAGTAGATCAATCCAAGGGAGTTAGTTCTCCATTACAAATATGACAAAAACCTAATTCGCAGCCGTTTAATCTAAAAGGAAAAGAAGATCGATTTGCAATCTGCCCAAAACAACAGTTTATATCCTTCAGCGTCTGCGCCCGCTCGCGAGGCGAGTAGCCTCTCGCGACGCGAATATTAAGAATGGCGCCAGTTTGAATTTGGATTCTCGCGTGGCGAATAGTGGCTCGCGAGGCGAGACAGAAAGAGTCTTCTCATTACACCCGTGATGAATATCACGGCCTGGGCGTGATAGCTTCTGGTCTTCAGTCTCGCGAGGCCAGATATGGTTCGCGTGGCGAGACAGAAAGGATGACATTCTGCTGATCAAGCTGGTCTTCAGTCTCGCGAGGCGAATCTTCCAGACTTGCATTCTCCACTGCTTTCTCCATTCCCTTGGCTCTAAGTGCTTCCCTTTCTAACCTGAAAACATGAGATAGCAGTGAATGCTTTATTTAACTCAAAAACTAACTAAAATGTCCTAAACTACTTAAGAAACTCAAAATGTTGCTTGAGGACAGTTAAATCCAAATATGGGCTAAGACGAGATTGAAACTCGAATAATCAGTGCAAAAGCCATGGTCTTACTCGTTATAAAACTAGTCAACCAGAGGCTGATCACTTAGCATCCTGCTTAGCAAACAAATACCTCAAGGCAGAGTGGTCAGTGTAAACAATGACTTTAGACCCAACAAGGTTGGATCTAAATTTGTCAAAAGCAAACATAGTAACAAATAACTCTTTTTCAGTTGTGGAATAATTTTTCTGAGCATCATTCAACACACGACTTGCATAATAAATCACATGCAGAATTTTATTTTTTCTTTGTCCTAACACTGCACCTACAACATAGTCACTCACATCACACATAATTACAAAAGGTAAACTCCAATCAGGAGCAACCATCGCAGGTGCATAAATTAGTTTTTCTTTTATTTTATTAAAAACGTCCAGACATGCATCATCAAACACAAAATTTGCCTCTTTTTCCAAAAGGTTTGTTAAGGGCTTAGCAATTTTAGAAAAATCTTCTATAAATCGCCTATAAAAACCAGCATGCCCAAGAAAACTTCTTACCCCTTTCACATTAACTGGTGGTGGTAACTTCTCAATTACCTCCACCTTTGCTCTATCCACCTCAATTCTTTTTACAGAAATTTGATGACCAAGAACTGTACCTTCTCTTACCATAAACAAGGTTGGATAGGCAAATATCAAATGAAGATCCAAACACAGAAAAATCATCCATAAAAATTTATATGCATTTTTCAATTAAATCGGAAAAGATTGAGAACATGCACCTTTGAAATATGGCGGGTGCATTACACAACCCGAAAGGCATACGCCTATAGGCAAAAACCCCAAATGGACAAGTAAAGGCTGTTTCTTCTTGATCTTCTGGGGCTACTGCAATTTGATTGTAGCCCGAATATCCATCCAGAAAACAGTAATATTCATGCCCCGCCAACCTTTCTATCATCTGGTCAATGAACGGAAGCGGAAAATGATATTTCCTTGTAGCTTGATTAAGCTTCCGGTAGTCAATACACATCCTCCAACCAGTGACTTGCCTTGTAGGAATCAACTCATTGTTTTCATTCATCACCACAGTCATACCATCTTTCTTGGGAACCACCTGAACCGGGCTCACCCACTTACTATCAGAAATGGGATAAATTATACCTGCATCAAGTAACTTTATCACTTCTTTCCTCACCACTTCCTTCATAGTTGGATTGAGCCTCCTTTGATGTTGAACCATTGGTTTAAAGTCCTCCTCCATAAATATTTTATGCATACAGAATGTAGGACTTATTCCCTTCAAATCACTGATGTTCCAACCAATGGCTGACTTGTAATCCCTTAATACTCTGAGTAATTTTTCCTCCTCACTTTCTGACAACTCCACATTCACAATTACCGGATTCTTCTTTTTCTCATCCAGGAAAGCATATTTAAGATTTGAAGGCAATGGTTTCAGCTCCCTGGGTGGGTCCTCTTTCACTACCTCTTCCTCCTTTTCCAATTCTTGTAATTTTTTTATTTGAAGAAGAGGTAGATTCCATAGCTTCCAACTGATAGATACATTCCACCACCTCAGAATTGACTTCCTCATGCACCTCTTTAATTTCTTTGCCTTTCATCAAAGTCGCTTCCAAGGGACTTTCTACAACACTTTTTCAAATTCCTCTAGGACCAAGGAATCCAAAACTTCAACCCGAAAACAATAATCAGAATCTTGAGCATGCTTCACTTCTTCTTTAATTGAGAAAACCACTTTTTCATCTTCTACTCTCAAAATCAGTTCACCTTTCTGCACATCAATTAAAGCACGACCCGTAGCAAAAAATGGCCTACCAAGGATAAGAGGAACTATCACATCCTCTTCCATATCCAGCACTACAAAATCTGTAGGGAAGATGGATTTATCAATCTTAAAAAGTAAATCTTCTACAATACCATAAGAATATTTTACCGAACAATTTGCCAACTGAAGAGACATTATAGTAGGCTTCACTCTACCAATTCCTAGCCTTTTAAAAATTGACAAAGGCATCAAATTGATGCTTGCTCCCAAATCACAAAGAGCCCTGCCAACCTCCATATTACCAATCTCACAAGGAATGCTGAAGCTTCCTGGATCCTTCAACTTAAGAGGCAATTTTTGTTGAATGATAGCACTACACTCCTCTGTAAGCATAACAGTTTCCTCTTCATTGGCCTTCCTCTTCTTGGGTAACAAATCCTTCATGAACTTAGCATAACTTGGTATTTGTTCCAATGCCTCAGCAAATGGAATATTAATCTGCAGCTTTTTGAACACCTCCAAGAACCTGGAAAACTGCTTGTCTTCATTCTTCTTCTTCAACCTTTAAGGATAAGGAATTTTAGGAACAAAGGGCAGTGGCTGTGTTGGCTTATCAACTTGTGAATTTTCAGATTTTTCAACTTCTTCTTTCTTCTCTTCAACCACTACTTCCTCCTCCCCTTGCTTTTTATCATGAACAACTTTTTCAACATCCTTTTCCTTAGAAGACTCCTCTTGGACAGCATTGTTCAGAACCTTGCCACTCATCAAATGATTTGCTTTGCAGTGCTCTTTTGGATTAGGAACAGTATCACCTGGCAAAGTACCTGAGGCTCTTTCAGACAATTGTTTAGAAATCTGCCCAATTTGCATTTCCAAATTCCGGATAGACGTCTCTTGATTCTTGAAGTTGGCCCTTGTCTCAGTCATGAAATTTGAAGATTGCTCCACAAAATTAGAAGTATTAACAGACAATTTCTCCAAAGCACTCTCCAAAGATGACATTCTATTTTGAGGTTGTGATTGTCCTTGGAATGAAGAATTCCCTTGTTGTTGTAGTGGCTTGAATTGATTTTGACCTTGTCCACCCCATGAGAAATTAGGATGGTTCTTCCAACCTGGATTGTAAGTGTTTGAATAGGGGTTAATTTGTTGCCCAAATGCATTCACTTGCTCTCCGAGTTGATTTGTACCACAATCACCATTACGATGCTCTCCACCACAAAAATCACATACCAAGGGAGGTGTGCTCAGTGCATTAACTTGGCCATTCCCCAACAAAGTAGCAAGTTGTTGAGAAATCACCTTATTAACTTGTTGCTCAATTAAATTACTATCCACAACATTCACCCCCAAGACTTTTCTGTTTTCCCTATCATGTTGCATATTAGCACTGCTGGCTGCCATGGTCTCTAGTACTTCTAAAGCCTCTTCTGGACTCTTCAAATCAAAAGCTCTTCCACATGCAGCATCCATCATCTGTCTTGCATTCGGATCCAGACCATTATAAAAGGTTTGAGCTAACAACCAATTGGGCAAAGAATGATGAGGACATTTTCTAAGTAGCTCCTTGAACCTCTCCCAAGCATCAATCAAAGTTTCTAACTCTAGCTGTACAAACTTGGACTCCAAATCATCCCATGTTGAGATACTGTCCTGTTATTGTGACTGAAGCCAACTTCTAGCTTTATCCTTCAAAGAGAAAGGAAAAAGCCTCAATCTAATAGCGTCATCTGAAGCTCCATTGAACTTCACTGTATCACACATCTGCAAGAAATTCTCCAGATGATGATTGGGATCCTCTTGAGCTCCTCTACCAAACTGGTTCCGATGCATCAAATTAACGAGTGTAGGCTTAATTTCAAAGTTGTTAGCCTGCACAGCAGGTCTCACAATAGAACCCCGGGCACCTTCAGTATTGGGCTTGGAATAATCCCTCAATGTCCGTCTAGCAGGTTGCTCGACCATGACTATTTCAACTTCAACCACCTGTTGTTGTAAAAGTGCTTGTTCCCTTTCTTATTGCCTACGAAGCTTGGCCACCTTCTTATTACTCTAAGCTGTCTTTTCAATTTCAGGATCAAACAACAAAGAATTCTTGTCAATAGTACCTCGCATACACAACTCAAAAGAAAATCAGTGCACACTGATAATATAAAATAAAAATAAAATTGCAGCAATTATAATAATAGAAAATAAAATGCTCAAATCGAGATTTCCTTGGCACAACTAATATTAACAAAAATCAATCCTCGGCAACAGCGCCAAAAACTTGTTGAAAAAATTGGCAAGTGCACCAAATCGCTTTGTAGTAATAAAAATATCGTCCTCAGGGATTGAACCGTGAACTACTAATGTACCAACTCAACTTTGTTTGAGCAACCAAATGGTTTGAAGTTGGCTTTTACCAATAAGTAAGAACAACAACTTAACAAAGAACAAAATATTTTGGGTATTTTTCAAGTGAGAAAATAAAACACAGAAAATTGGTTTTTAATAATCAAGAAGAAATTGTTAGAGGATCGATTGATAGTGTATGATGAAAGGATTAAGCATGTTTGAAGGCTTAATCATGCTCCTTAGGTGTTAGTAAGCTTATGTTTCAAGTTTGAGGAGAATCAGAGTTGAAATAGGTTCAGAACGCAATGAAACACAAACCGAGCGATTATTGATCGATTAATGAATTGAGTTGGAATATTGAAATTAGGTTAGACATGAGCACAAGTTTTTAGGAGTAGCCTAAAATAACACAGGGAAGATATTCCAGCAGTAGGAAGATGCGAAAGAAAACACCCGGTTGTATCGACAAAGCAACACACGATGACACATGTCGTCATGCTAAGACGCCACATCACCATTCCACTCACCCAACCTAGCCTAGACTCTTGACACATGGATTCTACTACCATTTTTATATGACACCTAAGCTAATGCCTATGTTGACACATGTTTTCCACTAAAGTACCACTATGACACCTAACAACCTAAACTTAAGACACCTAGCCTACATGCATATAACTTAACTAAAAATGTAATAAAACTAAAATAGAAGTCTGCTTCTCCTTGTTCATTCACGCACAAAAATAGAGAAGAGTGGGGAGGAAACTCTCAAAGGAAGGCAGCCATTGTTGTGTAAAGCTTAGTTGGAGTGGTCACTGTGAAATCATCACAGCATGCTCTTCAGCCGTTGGATCGTGCTCAAATTTGATATGAAGGTTCTAGACTAGTGTTTCTTAATATCCAACGATCAGAATTCGAAATAACCTCCAAAGTGTGAGATATTCAGCTCACACAGTGGACTTGCATGGTGAGAAACTCAACCCGTATAACATCCAACCTGTCACCATAGAACGGCCATCCGAGGTTCGTTCACCATTGGATCTGGCTGAAACTTTTGGAGGAGGTTAAGGACAGGTTTATTCATTCTCACCATTCAAATTTGTAAATAAAGGTCTGGAATGTGAGATATGGAGTTCGAACACTAGCTCTTTTAATACATTTTCTCTTAGATCTTGAACTCACTTTCTAGTCCGAATTTCGTTTAATGTAATGGTTGTTTGGGATTTGTGAACATTGTTGGAAAATGTGTCGAGGTTCGTGTCGGAAGCGCGGACGCATCCAGAGTTTGTACGGGAAATTGCGCACGTCAATAAGGTGGGGGAAAGAAGTCATCTAACGTGAAACGACGAAGTGGCATTTATTTCGATAACGACGTAGGGCGACCGAAACCCTACTAGAGTGCGAGTAATGGACAATATCAATACCACATGGAGACTACATAGTGGTACCAATGATGATATTGGAATTGTAGGTTTATCGCCGTTAAGTATAAAATATATTATTTTATAAATGATGTTGACTGTTTGACTATTACTGATATGCTGCTTGTTATGTGATGAGTTGTCCGGAAATAGTATGATTATTGGACTGCTTGGATATATTGATAGGTTGACGAAGTGTGTTCACTTTTAACCTATTGGTGCAAGCTACAGTTTGGAGAATTTGACCCATATCTATATCAAGGAAGTTGTAAGGTTGCACAGTGTGCCGTCGAGTATTATCTCCGACCGAGATCATAGATTTACATCTAGATTTTGGAGACAGTTACACAATGCTTTGGGAACCAAGTTGAGGATGAATTCAGTAATCCTTTGACGTATGGGAAGTCAGAGAGAACGATTCAATCATTGGAGGATCTTTTAAGAGCCTGTGTGTTGGAACATGTTGGCAGTTGGGATGAGTTCCTACCTTTGATTGAGTTCACTTACAATAACAATTTCCACAACAGTATAGGTATGGCTCCGTACGAGGATTTGTATGGGAGAAAGTGTAGGACTCCGTTGTATTGGTATGAGACTAGCGAGAGCCAAGTGTTGGGTCCTGATGTGGTACAGCAGACAACGGAACAAGTCAGAAAAATAAGAGAGAAAATGAAGAAAGCACATGATAGGTAGAGGAGCTACAGTAACAAGAGGAGGAGACCTTTAGAGTTCCAGGAAGGTGATCACGTGTTTTTGAGAGTCACTCCGAAGACTGGAATTGACAGAGCTATAAAGTCTAGAAAGCTTACTCCCCAATTCATTGGACCTTTTCAGATTCTTCGACGGATTGGTACAGTGGCTTACCATATAGCCTTACCGGCCCCAAACCTTTCTAGACTACATGATGGCTTTCATGTCTCTCAGTTGAGGAAATATTATCCCGATCCTTATCATATCATTGAGCCTGAGTCCATACAACTCCGAGATAATCTAGAATATGAGGCTTTACCGATTAAGATTGCAGATAGAAGGATTAAAGAACTTCGTGGTAAACAGATTCCCTTGGTTAAGGTCATTTGGGATGTTGTTACCGGAGATTCTACTTGGGAGCGTGAGGCAGATATGCAGCAACAATATCCGCATTTTTTATCAGGTACGTAAATTCTGAGGACGGAATTTCTTTTAAGGGGGTAGTAATGTAACACCCTGTTTTCTTGAGTAGTGTATGAGGAAAGGATTAAGTATGTTTTAAGGCTTAATCATGCTCCTTAGGTGTTAGTGAGCTTATGTTTCAAGTTTGAGGAGAATTAGAGTTGAAACGGGTCCAGAAAGCAAAGAAACACAAACCGAGCGATTAGTGATCGATTAATTAATTGAGAGTTGGAATATTGAAATTAGGTCAGGCATAAGCGCAACAAGTTTTCAGGAGTAGCCTAAAATAACACAGGGAAAATATTCCAGGAGTAGGAAGATTCGGAACAAAACACCCGGTTGTACCGACGAAGCAACACGCGATGACATATGTCACTATGCCAAGATGCCACATCACCATTCCACTCACCCAACCTAGCCTAGACTTGACACATGGATTCCACTACCATTTTTATAGGACACCTAAGCTAATGCTTATGTTGACACAGGTTTTCCACTAAAGTACCACTAAGACACCTAACAACCTAAACTTAAGACACATAGCCTACATGCATATAACTTAACTAAAACTGCAATAAAACTAAATATTATACATCTGATAGTGGAATGAAAGAGAATTCTTCTTCTCCTTATTCATTCACGCACAAAAATAGAGAATAGTGGGGAAGAAACTCTCAAAGGAAGGCAGCCATTGTTGAGTAAAGCTTAGTTGGAGTGGTCACTGTGAAATCGTCACCACACACTCTTCCACCGTTGAATCATGCTCAAATTTGATATGAAGGTCCTAGACTAGTGTTCTTTATATCCAACGGTCAGAATTTTGAAATAATCTCCAGAGTGTGAGATATTTTGCTCGCACATTGGACTTAGATGGTGAGAAACTCAACCCGTATAACATCTAACCTGTCACCATAGAACGACCATCTGAGGTTTGCTCACCATTCAAATTTGTAAATAAAGGTCTAGAATGTGAGAAATGAAGTTAAAACAGTAGCAATTTTAATGTTTTTTCTCTTAGACCTTGAACTCACTTTCTAGTCCGAATTTCGTTTAATGCAGCGGTTGTTTGGGATTTGTGAACGTTGTTGGAAAACATGTCGAGGTTCATGTCGGTAGCACGGACGCATTCAGAGTCTGTACGTGAAATTGTGCAGGTCAATAAGGTGGGGGAAAGAAGCCATCTAACGTCGGAAATGGTGAAGTGACATTTATTTCGATAACGGCGTAGGGCGAGCGAAACCCTACTAGAGAGCGAGTAACGGACAATATCAATATCACATTGGGGACTACGTAGTTGTACCAATGATGATATTGGAATTGTAGGTTTATCGTCGTTAAGTATAAAATATATTATTTTATAAATGATGTTGACTGTTTCACTATTATTGATATGCTGCTTGTTATGTGATGAGTTGTCTGAAAATAGTATGATTATTGGACTGCTTGGATATATTTATATTATAATATAATATTTTATTATGATGATTATATGTTGGTATGACTGTGATTATTGTGCTTAGAGATTTTTATCAATACTGAGACATGATGAGTTATGGTGATGTATGTGGGGATTCATAATACATGTGTTCAGTAGTGCCGAACCGAGATGATTATTGTGATATTGAGATGAGATATGAGTAATGTTGAGGTTGTCCATGAGATAGGGATGCGAGGTTCAGGCAATAGGAGATGACCCGAGAGATGGTATGTGATATTTTCATATGCCCTAGGGGTTTAATTCCCCGGGGGATGTATTCCCGTGGTTCAAAGGATTTGCAGGACCGTCCCAGACATTATTATTATTGTCGCAGCTATAGTTCATGCATTGCATGAGCACCCTCACCGTGGGACCAGGGTGTGCACCGACGTGTATTGTGCAACTATAGTACCATTGCTTTGCATGTGCATTCTGTCTCCGCGGATGAGGATGTGCGCCGGGGACTCTGGAGACGTGTCGTTGATTGAGATGGATATCCAGATATGTGGTCGTACATGATCATACACATTGTACTGCATTGCATCGTGAGGGAGGGTAGAGGAAAATAATAGACGTTTCGAGGATGATTGTACTTATATATATGTATATAGATATATGGAGATGTATGTTTAGTGTGCTGTTATGGATTTAAATGTTGCTAAACCCTTTCCACGTTTGATGTTAAATAGTTTCTTATCTCCTTTCTTCTTGCTGTGGTGTTTTGTTTTATTTACCATTTTACCTAGACCCGAAGCACGTGGATGGCGCATTGGGATCATCCATGGATGACGCAGCCGGCGGGGTTCCCCCTCATGGGGACTTTTGAGTTTGAGTTTGTGGATCCCAACGGGTGGGTAGTGGACCCAGTCACTCGGTTTGCGGTATATACGAGTCTCGTCTCGGTGACTACTGGATTAGGTCAGGGAGCTCCCACTAGTGCAATAAGTGCTTTTTACGTCAGTTAAAATTGATTTTTTACGTCAGAATACTGACTGACGTAAATACAGCTGACGTTAATAGTTACTATTTTAACGTCAGTTGAGAACTGACGTTAAATATAACACTATTAACGTCAGTTCCTTAATAAAACCGACGTTAAAATAAAAATATTAACGTCAGTTCTTTAATACAACGGACGTTGATTTTGTTAAAACTAACGTCAGTTGTTATAAAGAACTGACGTTAAAGGTTTAATTTTAACGTCAGTTGTAATAAACAACTGACGTTAATATAGTACTGTTTATTTTATAAAATACTATTAACGTCAGTTGTTTGATACAACTGACGTTAATAAGTTTTTTTTTTTAAATTCAGTTTTAAAATATCACTCCCCTCAGCTATCCCTGCATTCAGTCCCAGTAACACAGAATATCACACACATTACAGAATTGCAAAGGAAAATTGAACAATGGGGGACTTAAAACCAAAACCCATGTATATATATAAATAAATTTTAGTTCCAATGTCTAAAAAACAAAACTATCTAAGGATATATATATACATGTTATTAATTAGTTTCTAAAGTCTAACAAAAAAACTATTTATCTAAGTAGTGCGGAGGTATGTTGGCAATTCCTTTTTCAGCCGCATACTTGAAGAAGAATTCGGCGAAGCGCATCCTCAAGTCTCTTAACTCATCTTGTTCAATAGGCGATTGATCGATAAATGCCTAGACACGTTCAAATAATAACAATAACATCAATGCAAGTCATCTTCAAAACTATAATATATAATTTAACAAGTTGTTTAAATATTACCTTCTTCCATCCTTCCATAATAGATGCGGAGACTATGTTCAGCATATGAAGCATCACATGATAGCCGCACGACCAACTGTCAGGTTGAAATCGAGACTACCAACAAAATTAATTTCAACGTCAGTTGAATATACACATAAATTAGTAATTATAATAATAATTATTTGATAAACAAACTACCAAACCTTGAGGATGTTCCATGCAGGATTTGCTTTAGCCTTAGAAGTCATACTTCTCCCGTTGGCGCAACTTATGCTACTCGCCTTCAGCGCGCTATCATAAACAAATAATCATGTCGATCAATTAACAAACTCATTTATCATGTGCATAATAAACTAAAAACAACTGATATTAAAACTTAAATTTAATTTAAGATTAGTTACTTACATATTTACAGCTTCCACCACCTTCGGTGGCGGATCATGGTGGAGAGAGAGGAAGAATATGACAAGTATGCCTAGACGGGTGAAGTACCAACAACTGCCAATGGTCATTCATACAGTAGGGAGCCAGATATAATTCTTTTCGGATTGTCTCCCAACACCTTCCCTATGTATTTACTCAATGCATCTCCAAAGAAAGAACTCGGGCGGAAGGATTGACGGATCTAAGAAACCGTAAACCGATGCAACGCCTTATCAAGTCAAGACGATGGAGATACCTAAGATATGAAAAGGGTGTGGATGTTAATTACATAATATATATATATTGAAATTAAAATAAATTATTAAATGGAAAAATACCAAAAATAAATAAGTTATAAAATTAAAATTAACTTACGTGCACCGTAGACTGATGACATTCTTGTTCATCCAGACGTTATTTTCGCAGCGCTTCGAGATCGTCACCAACGAAGGAAAATATCCTCTCTTGATTTGGGCGTGCCACCCATCCATCGTGCTCCAATGGACATTCAAAAATCTCATACGAATAATCATCACCAAGTGAGAACAAACGAGTGATAGGTGACAATGCAACCGACGCCGACTTGGCCTTCAGTTTAGGAAAATAAAATATATAAGTTTTTGATAATTAAAAAACACAAGTAATTATTTGACTATTTTGGACATTAATAATGAATAAATACCTTTGCTAACATTTCGAGCTCACGTCGTTTGGAGTCCAACTCAAGCTCACGCCTTTTCATTTCCAACTCATGCTCATGGCGCTGGACTTCCAACTCCCGCTCCCTAGCTGCCAACTCATCGTCCTCCACATGTGCCATACTAAAACTCTCTTTTGTGCTCACATGTGAAGCGTTGGCAAGCCTTGCGATGTCCTGGGATGTACTGACGGAGGAAAGCTCTCTCGGCAAGCGCCGCTTGAATTCAGGTTGGCTATTAAGCCTTGCATCGAGATGTGATGTAATATCCGGGTTGGTCATGAGGTGTCTTGAGTAATGTCAGCCAAAATTGATGCTTCATTGACCACCCGCTTTCGTGAAGCAGACTTGCCATAATATTGTTTGATGGTCACGTTCCTAGGAACACCGAGAACCCGACCAGGATGGTCTTTCTTGCCTAGAGCAAGTCATCAAGACTGCTGCCGTCGCGAAGGGGACGAATGCGCCCTGGGAGGATTTTGCTTTAAGATCCATCTATAATGAAAAAAAAATGAAAAAACGTGCAAGTGAAAAGTGTTGCAAGTATCTATACAAATATCAATTGAAATCAAGTTAATTATTTACTTACAATCTTATCTGCCACTATGCGAGTGGCATCAGCTTTAAAAGATCCCGCCTTTGTCATGCGGCCGGCTAACCAGACATCCTCGCGGTCGATGTCCGACGGAGGACTTGATGGTGTGCCCTCGGGCACCTCTCCTCTTTCAATCCTAGCAGAGTGCTCTTCCCGCTTCGCCCTCACCTATCCGCCGTCATCCGCTGGATCCGAGTATGGTACCCACCCCGAGACATGGTGTGGCTGTGGACGTTCTTCGCCTGATTCTGCCGACCCTTATTTGCCTTAGCCTATTCAAACAAAAACACATAATTAAATATAGTTAAATGAGCTATAATAAGCATACAAAATTAACTTAATCAACCAACCTAAAATTCTTCATCCTGTCGACTCCTGGAAAACATATCCCAAGTATCCTGATCAATCCAGGGATAATCCGAGAACATTTTATCAAGCCGCTTCTTCCCAGATAGATAGTACCTGGTAAGATCATGCTTGAACCCATTCCAACGCTTTGATGCCATTTTCATACATTTATGACGATGATCCTCGTCATTTGGCACAGTCCAAGCTACCTACACATTAGATACATATATAACAACTGGATGGATTATAACTCGGATAATTATCTGATAATGTAAATCAAATGAATGTAAAGGTAAAATACCGTGATAGCCTCCCAAATCTGATCCTTAACGTTCTGTGGAACGTCATTCCGATGGTTGTAGTTGATGCTTACGTGTTGCTTCGCTTGTAGAAACACCCACTTATTAAATTCTTTAGCACGGGGTCCCCGGGCATTTAGATTAGCATCGAAGGACACCTCAAGCTTCGTCCGCTCTGCCTGTCCTTCTCTAGTTTCTTCAACGAGGTGGCTCCTCTACCCCGTTTCCTATGAGCCTGTGATGTCCGTATGGACAAAAAAAATGATAAAATAGAGGGTTGTAACATTATAAACTTACATTAACAAGAAGGACTAAAGACAAGTATATAACATGCATGTAAACTTACACTAGAATCAGCGGGCGTAGGCGTGATCGGGTCCTCGCGAAACCCCAACAGTGTCCTCCCGTGCATGTGGGCTATCCGACCGATCCATATGTATGCCTGTTCAAAAACAATATATATGTATTAACATAGGTTATAACTCAAAATAAATACAGAAGTATAAATAAAAATAACTAGATAGGTCCTGTAGATATACAAAACATCTATATATCCAATATAAGGACAATACGGAGATTGAAAACTATAGTTTTTGAACATTGCCAAGCACTGGTCACGGCCCGGCCGTGATGTCCATCACGCCTAGTAACGTGCCAATCGAATCAGACCCTCATAGGCGTAACCGATCACGGCCAGCCGTGATGAGCATCACGACCGTGACAGATCAACCAAGCAGAGCAACATGCACTCAAAACCAAAAATAGAGACATTCCAAACAACTCAAACTCACGATTTAAAGTTACAACTATCGAGACTACAGTTTCAACATACACTCAAAACCAAAAATAGAGACATTCCAAACAACTCAAACTCACAGTTTCAAGTTTCAACTACCGAGACTACAGTTTCAAACCAGCAGAGCAACATACATGCACTCAAAACCGTGAATAAAAAAAATGTGCCCTAATTAAAGAATCACAGAAATAGGCGCCGCGTGGTGGTGGGGGAAGCTCGAGTGGTGGCCAACGTTCGATGTGGTTACCGAGAGCAGAGGGACAAGGAGAGTTAGTGCGCGGGAAGGCCAGGGGAAAGAGAGATGTCAAGTTATTGCAAAGAAGGAGCGGGGAAAGACAGAGTTAGGGGTTAAGAGTGTACCTCACGGTGGTGGCGAAGAAGCCCTCGCGGTGGTTGCGGTGGAGATGAGCGCGATTAGGGCAGAGTGAGAGCGAGAGTGAGGTTGAGCGTGATGAAAAGAGAAAAGACGTAGAGAAGTGGAGAAGGCGCGCGGGGGTAAACGTTATAATTAAAATAAAACAACATTTTACGTCAGTTTTTGGTAAAACCTGACGTTGAAGATCATATATTTAACGTCAGTTGTCTTAATAAACTGACGTTAAAAACTCTCACACTTCTTACGTCAGTTGTTAATAATAACTGACGTTAAATGTCATATATTTAACGTAAGTTGTATTAAGAAACTGACGTTAAAAACACTCACAACTTCTTACGTCAGTTGTATTACACAATGGACGTTAAAGGTTTATTACTTAGAATATTGACTACTGTACTACTTACCCATTCACCTTTGTACCTAATCCTCTTAATGAGCATTAAGTTTATAGATAAGTTTTCAAGAAAATCAGAATAACTTAGTAACTTCATCCACTGCTCCTATAAATAGCTTCCTAGCTTCCATCTCCTTTTAATTAATTTTCTGCTTCACAATATGCTCTGTAGTGTGAGATTAACTTCATCACTCTTTCTTCCTATTCCTAGACTCAAAGGTCTTTGTCTTAATGGTCAAACAACTTCTGAGTTTGAGTAAATTACATTGCATGGATATTAAGGTTGGGTGAATCACGTAATGTGATTCTCTCACTTTATTTCATCCCCGTCATCCCTTTCACTTTGCTTTGGAAGCAAGTGATTGTGGATTCAAGATGATGCATCCAGGAACTCCACTGAAGAAGAAAGATGCAAAGATCCATTTCACTTTGCTTTCGCTGCTAGTGACTGAGGATTTACTTTGCATCTTGGAATTCAAGTGAGGGAGGTGATGCATCCATTGGAGTTTCTGATGACAGGACTGAGAAGAAAATGATGTTGATGCAGAAACTTTTTTATATTTTAGGGCTATGTTGCAGAAATTTTTTATCTTTTAATCATGTAATTTAACTTATGAATCGCTTCAATTAATGTCATACGATTTGATTATATATAACTTGTTTTATGTTAAGTGTTTATTTATTTTAATTTGCACAATAATTTGTTTACTAATTCAAGCTAATTAATAAAAATTAAAAATAAACTTGTATAAAAAAAAGGTTTAGAAATAAACTGCAGTACTATATGGAGTGATCTCGCTTTAAGAGGGACAACGGGGACATGACAACCAATGAATAATTATTTACGTCGATTATTTATAGAATCGACGCAAATAGTTTACCCACCACCTCATTTTTAACGTCAACTTATTTGATGACTGCCAAGTTCCCGTATATTAATTACATTATTTCCAATATTCATTACGCACGTGTATAATATATAGGATTATTTACGTCGACTATTTATTTAATGAAGTAAAAATCAAACTTTTAACGTCGGTTGTATGAAAAACTCGACGTTAACAATTAATATTTTTTATTAAAAACACTTTTAACGTCGGTTTTTAAAAAGCGGCGTTAAAAGTGTATAGATATCTGCAAAAACATTCATTCCTTTGACTGTACTGTGCTACTTACCCATGCACCTTGTAACTCAATCCTTTTAATGAGCATTAAGTTTATAGGTAAGTTTACAACAAAATCAGAATAGCTTAGTAACTTCATCCCCTGCTCCTATAAATAGCTTCCTTCCATCCTTTTAATTTTCTGCTTCACAATATGGCTCTGCCGTGGAGATTAACTTCATCACTCTTTCTTCCTATTCCTAGACTCAAAGGTCTTTGTCTTAATGGTCAAACAACTTCGAGTTTGAGTAAATTACATTACATGGGTGATAAGTCCGAGTAAATTACATTATGTGAGTTGCTCACCTTATCACCTTCCGGAGAATCATTCTTTGGAGGGCTAATCGGGTGCTCGGGGTCACAGTTCCAAAACCTCGGCTTTGGCGAGGCAAGTGACCGTCTTGGAAGTCTCTGGAACCACTGCCTTTGCTTGAAACGGATCTCGGTGCACCTGTTTTTGCCTCTCTCTTGAGCTCTCTCATGCCCCCCAGTTTTTCGAGGTCTTCGGAGTATATATAGTTTTCCCTTTGGCATATTTCATAAAACTCTCTGATGGGATGTAGCTTTAATGTTTAGGATTTTAAACCCTTTCAATGTAACTTTTTATAGGATTTTAAACCCTTTCAATCTAACTTTTTATAGTATTTTAAACCCTTTCAATCTTCTATATCGATCAGTCTGTATTACACTTCATGAATGAGATCCGGTTTGGGTTATTGATTCAACTTATACTTCGCACATATATTTTAGTTTTCAAAACAGAAACACAAAACATCAAAGCAATTCATGTGAAACAGAAACTTTGAGGAAGACAATGCGGAAGGAATCGTATACTAGATTAAAAAAATTATTAAAATAACTTTTAACGTCTGTTGATGTAGGGACTGACGTTAATAGTGAAGAGACTTACTTATAACGCCGGTTCTTTATCGAACCGACGTTAAAATGTTCACTTTTAACGCCGCTTCTTTATTGAACTGACGTTATAAGTAAGTCTCTTCACTTTTAACGTCAGTCCTTAAAACAACTGACGTTAAAATTGAATTAATGAAGCCTGATATTTACAAAACTGCCACCGCCTCCTTTTTAACGTCTAGCTTTTGGTTAACTGACGTAAACCTTTACCGTCTAATGTATATTTTCCACTAGTGTCCGCTTGGTTTGGTTGGTACTTTTCCAGTCTGCTAAATGTTTCCCTTTCCTATCGGATTTCCGGATGCACCGTTGCCGCCGATGCAGGAGGTAGTACCCGTTCCCTTTCTAGTACGCTTTAAGGTACCTGCACCAGAGCCCGCACCAGCACCTGCACCAAAGCCTGTCATGGCACCCGTTCCTGAGGAGGATCCAGTAGTACCAGTCCTTGATCCGATGCCTGTCCCGGAGGTGCCCGCACTCCCCGAGGTTAGAGCGACAGGGTCAGAGTCCTCTAGAGTGTCATCCAGGTTGCCATCCAGAGATAGCAGAGCTTACCGACGGTTGTTCCACATGTCTTATGATAAGAGCTCTTCTAGCGGGATCAGAGGAGTAGTGGGACCGTCGAGACTTGGGGGTGACGGCGAGGGTAGTAGTCAGTAACAAAGGACAGTAAAATCATATGGGAGAGTTTTTATTTATGCACAACAAGTAACAAAAGAAATTAATAATCCAATAGAAATATTAAATTATATCAAAATATTGGATTCTTTTTCAAATCTATCCATTGGTCATAAAATAATATTAACAATACCTGTAACAGTTGCTACTCAAAGGGTTTTTTTAAAATTAAATTTGTTTAAATCATATCTTAGATCAACAATGTTACAAGATAGATTGAATGAGTTAGTTATGCTATCTATTGAGAATTATTTTTTTTTGAGAGATTGAGAATTACTTTTTTTGATAAATGATTTTGCAGCATAAAAGATCAGAAAAATAATATAATAATTAATAATTTAAATTATATTAAGTTTTTTTTAATAGTTTTGTCTTAGATTCCAAAATATCTGGATGTGTCCCTGATAATGAGAATGCATGTGATCATATACGTAAAACAATCCAGTTCTTTCATTACATAAAACAATCCAGATTTTGATGTTAGCCTTTTGAGTTATACATATGATGTCAATGAATTCTATCTTATATACTTTAAAAACTTCCATGTGACGTTCCTAGGGCAAACAATTAATATTTGTCAAGATCAGAGGCACAGTAAAAAAAAATGAAAAGAGAATATATTTCATGTAAAAAATCATTTTTATATATTACAATACATAAAGAGTAAGAAGTTACTTGTAAAGAATAATAATATTTCTTTAATAGTTAGTTATATGGGATAAAATAGAAAAATGTGATTGATTTCGAAATAATCAAAAGCTTTTTTCAAACAAGGTTTACGTCCGGTTTGGAATAGCTTTCAAAAATGGCTTGTATGATGTAGAAGTAGAAACAAAAACTATTATCAGAAACAAGCTAGTCTGTGTTTGGATAAACTTTATAAAGAGGGGGTTTTTGTGATATTTATTTCAACGACATTATTATCCAATAAAACATGATTAATATTCACTCTCCTTATTTTATTACTTCTCCTTTTTTAGAAGTTAGGAACTGTAGCCTCTAAAAAAATATCAAAGTATTTTTTTTCATTGTTTTGAATTTTTTTAAAAGTCATTCAAACACCTGTTTTTTTTTTTCAAAAATAAGCGTTTTTCTCTGAAATCACTTTTCCTTTAATTTTTTTTTATATTTTAAATTAATTTATCAAATACTCATATTATTTTCAAAACAACCTTTTTTAGAAAAAAAAATTCCTAAAAAAACTCTCTCAATCACACTTTTCTTTTTGGATTCCTCGCTTCAGTTACCTTAGTTATATCCTTTTCCTTTATGCTCCTTCTTTACTCTCCATCACTTTCTCTTTGCAAATGGAAAATCTCATGTGACGAATTTGGATTCTTCTATGATGTTGATGTCTGTTGATGTTGTTGGTCTACTTCTTCGAAAACATCATGGTTTAGTTCTTCTGCTCACTCTGCTCGTGGGTTTTGGTCACTGCCACATTCCAACCACTCTTGATGGACCCTTTGATCCTGTCACCGTTCCATTCGACCCCACCCTGCGCGGCGTCGCCGTCGACTTGCCCGACACTGATCCTCGGGTTCGCCGCCACGTCCGGGGTTTCCAGCCCGAGCAGATTTCACTGGCTCTCTCCACCTCCCATGATTCCGTTTGGGTCTCATGGATTACAGGTATATCTAGTGTTAATGGTGTTATGATCAAATTTTGTGTATTATGATTTTGATCACTATGGTTTTGTTGATGGATGTAATTGATGATTTGGATTGAACTTAAATAAATGAATAATGCTACTCATGCACAGTTACATATATGTGGGATTTGCACCATTGGAGATGCTCTTATATCTGGGCGGTTTTCATCTGTCTGAAGTCAGTCTCTACACTTAATCCTTGATTCCATCAACTAGACAAATGTGAGGAATTAATGGATGCAAGGTTTTAAATTGCAGCCACAATATTGCATTTTTAGTAGTCGTTCTCGCGTCCACAACCATAATTTAAAACCATGAATGGATGTATAGGAAGCTTTTTCCTTGATAAAATTGGGTTTTGATAATTTTAATCTAACGCTATTATTCATGTTTTTCTATTAGGGGAGTTTCAAATTGGTTACAATATAAAGCCATTAGACCCTAAAACTGTCTCAAGTGTTGTTCATTATGGAACGTCAAGGATTGCATTGGTGCATCAGGCTAGAGGCCAATCTCTCATCTATAATCAGCTTTATCCTTATGAAGGTCTTCAGAATTACTCTTCTGGAATCATCCATCATGTTCGACTGACAGGTGAACTTTTTCCTTTATGTTTTCCACTTTTCCTGTAAAAGTTCATAAAACAAAAGTGACCCAAATAATTGTTTCAAGTTTTCTGTTTAAGCGTTGGGTTTTTCTGGCTGTAGTAGTTTAGTATTGGGTTGGATCAGAGAGTAAACATAAACCTTAATGAGGAATTGAGGATCCTTATTTTGCATTCAGCCTATCCTGTGTCAATCACTGGAAACCATTTCAAATCATGGTAATGTATTGCTGTTTAGTATCCAGGTCACAATTTGAATAGTCCTAGATACTTTTCCAAAAGCTTTTTAGGGCTGTTAGGATGTGTTTCTGGTTTTGTTGGCTGCTTGTATTAGTCTCTCATGCCCTTTTGCAGCCAGTTTTTCTTTCTGGTTTTCAGACTTTGTATAGCCCAACTTTGGCACATCTTGTGCTTAAGTTTGGCTTTCATTTCTTTTAATGAATTACTCTTATAAAAAAAAATGGAAATTAAGCTTAATACCTTGGTTTTAAATTGCAGTCCGTAGCCGTAGTTGAGGCCTGTTTTCATTGTTTCCACTACCACATTGAGACAGCAATTGTTGCCGCATTGTTCTGCACTTGACTACAACTGTGAAAAACTTACTGTGACCGCAACTATAATTTAAAACCATGCTTAATACTTTAAGTAATTTCCTGTTTGCAAATTACAGTTTATTGAAACTAGTTTTCACTGTATATGTAGGGTTGGAACCAAGCACACTATACTATTATCAATGTGGAGATCCCTCATTACAAGCCATGAGTGATATCTACTATTTCAGGACCATGCCAATTTCTGGTCCAAAGAGCTACCCTGGCAGAGTTGCAGTAGTAGGAGATCTTGGTCTAACTTATAATACAACTACTACCATCAGTCACCTGACTCATAATAATCCTGATCTTCTTCTGTTGATTGGTGATGTAACCTATGCGAACCTGTACCTCACAAATGGAACTGGCTCTGACTGTTATAGTTGTTCATTTCCACAAACTCCTATACATGAAACCTACCAGCCTAGATGGGATTATTGGGGAAGGTACATGGACAAAATTATGTAAATTTTAAGCAATAGTTCAAGGCTGATGAAAAAGTGCTGTGTTATTATTTTTATATCTTCTTATGCTACCAAAACTGAATAATTCCAGGTTTATGCAGAATCTAGTTTCTAAAGTTCCAATGATGGTGGTAGAAGGAAATCATGAAATTGAAAAACAGGCAGGAAATAGGCAATTCGTGGCTTACAGTTCTCGATTTGCATTCCCCTCTGAAGAAAGCGGATCTTCGTCCACACTCTACTACTCTTTCAATGCTGGGGGCATTCATTTTATTATGCTTGGTGCTTATATTGATTATGATAGAACAGGTATTTCCCTGTTTTACCCCTTTTCACTGTATAATTATTTTCCTTACATTGATTTGTTTTGGGTTATTAGTTATTAATATTGATATAGAAGACATGCTTTTCATGCCTTGCTTTGAAAGACAGGTCATGAATAAAACCAAATTAAAAGGAAAAAAAAAAAGAATTTTGAGAATTTGAAGTTTTGCCTGTGTGTGGAAATCATGGTTAACTAAGACGGAGTTATTGTTTAGTTTACTGTCAGCTATGAGTTTCCAAAAACATTGGCCATTGATCAATTTGAGAAGTTAATTAGTGTTTATTATCTACAATGACTGGCAAATAATTTGACAAGTTAATGTTGTTAAACGAACTGCTTATTTCATTGAGTTCCTTCAGAATAAATATTGAAAATGAAAAAAATATTTGAGAGCTTCCTGAGAGGACGACCCAAATGGAACTTCATTATATCGAACTTATCAAGATTCAAGAATATGGATGGTATTTTGAGCTAGCAATCAATACCGGATTCACCTATGTAATAAGTACATGTCAACTGAACCTGGAAGAAGTTTTATAATCTTGATAAAACACACTTTTTCCTTGAGTCAAAACTTTGATGCACAAGAAGCCTAACTCTATCAACTAAATTTCAGGGAAGAAGTAATATATTTTTGTTACTGACTTAAAAGTTCCTACAGTCAAAGAGGAAAAGGAAAAGAAAATATTCTGCTGTGGAAATAGTGACAATTATTAATATTCAGTTATGTTGGAAGGAATAATTTATTGGTTATTGAATGTAATAAAAAATCTCATTCTAATCAATTCAAGCTTTTCTCGGTTTCAATTTACAAACATATGTTTTATTTTCTGAATTGATCTAGCATAAATTAACCAAGTATAGTTGACTCTTTTTTTCCCTATCTCATTGCCTAAGATGACCCATTTCCTTGACAGCTGAACAATATAAGTGGCTGGAGAGAGACCTGTCTAGTGTTGATAGATCAATAACTCCCTGGCTTGTAGCTACATGGCACCCACCATGGTATAGTACTTACGAGGCCCATTACAGAGAAGCTGAGTGTATGAGGGTAGAGGTGGAAGACCTGCTATACTCATATGGTGTGGATATAGTACTTAACGGACATGTAAGTTATCCTAATCATTGAAATGAACATAGTCCATTTAAGCTTGTTCCCTTACATCCCCAGTGGACCGTCTTAGCTGTGAGAAAGAGAGGAAAAAATGTTTTATACTAATGATAAAGGGCCATTTATTACTTTTTTTGGGGTAAGATTTATTACCCTTTTTTTTGTAGACTGAATTTGTGAAATAATTAAAAGATTCAGCTGCCTATGTACAGCTGCAGTATGTAGTGATTATATAAAACAACTTGAATACAAATGGTAACCTAATGATTTTGTTTTTCTGAAGCAAATTGGATCATTGTTTTTCTTTCTCAATCAACCATGACAATGGATTTATGTTTAATCTTCTTCCTTCCTTTGTTTGCCACAAGCATGTTGTTATGAGGTTAATAATCTCATACTAGTCACATAAGGACTATTTTTCTATGATTTCAAACAACCATGAGTTTTATGATCTCCTCTAGCTAAGCTTAGACCTTTACTTATTTGTTTGGTACTTAAATTGATCGCCAGGTTCATGCTTATGAGAGGTCGAATCGGGTTTATAATTATAATTTAGATCCATGTGGTCCTGTACATCTTACAGTTGGGGATGGGGGAAACAGAGAGAAGATGGCAATCCATTTTGCAGACGAGCCGGGTCATTGTCCTGATCCATTAAGTACTCCTGATCCTTATATGGGTGGCTTCTGTGCAACAAATTTTACGTTCGGCTCTGCCGTGAGTAAGTTTTGTTGGGATCACCAGCCAGATTACAGTGCTTTCAGAGAAAGTAGCTTTGGCTATGGGATTCTAGAGGTACCATTCCCTTATAACCCCACCTCCCCACCCCTTCCCCCTTATGCTTGAGTACACATTATCTGGACATTAAAGCATTAATAACTCTGCTATATCATGTTAGGTTCTGATGCTATGAATTATTGTTTATGAGCATGAAACTAGAATGTTGTATTGTTAACATTAAATAACACTTGGATTTGTTGGTTTTTATTTCACTTTAGGATATATCAAAATCAAACAGACTCATTCCTGGATCTTAAAAAATTTCAGTTGCAAGTCCTATTTTTAATTTTCTAAGGATAATCTTGAGGTCTTATTAGTCACTTGCTTATATAATCTGAAATTGATTGAACAAAGTATCAGAACTCGCTAACCTCAGGTGGAGCATTTCAATATGTAATATGCAGGTAAAAAATGAAACATGGGCTTTATGGACATGGTATCGAAATCAGGACTCGTATAATGAAGTGGGGGACCAAATTTACATAGTCAGACAACCTCATCTATGTCCTGTTTATCAGAAGGTGTATAGAGAATATTTTGCTGCTATTTAAGAAACGTGAGAAGTTCATTTGCTGTCATTCCTGAAAATGTCACAGCAGGTGAATACGTACAGAGAGCTGAATGTCACAGCTGGGATGAGTAGGCAAGCAATCTATCTTTTGTTAAGATGTTTTATGCTACCTTGTAGTAGTGCCTAGTATTACAACAAAATCTCTGATTTATCAGCCATCTACATACAGAATGTTGAATGAAATTAATGAAAGAATTTGATCAAAATGGTAATGGAAAATGCTCAGTATTCTTAATGTGAGCTTCAAAGCTCTATTTATGGTTGCTTACACTCGGTGTACTCATTAAGTGCTAACTATAAACAAGTAAATTTTTTTGAACATTTGATTTTGAGAAGTTCTTGTTCATGAATTTGTTTTGTTGGATATTTGAACTACCTGCAGTTCTGAAAGTGATGAGTTGTGCTTTTCTAATATTTGAAAAAATCACCAATTTCTTGGTAAGGATCAGGCTCAGAGGGTAATAGTGGAGAGGTTGTGATTTGTGAACTCTTTACATGTGAAACATTTGTCTTTCCCATTCCATTTAGGATACAGGAGAAGAAACGACTCATCTGCCCAAGTGAAAAGAAACCAAACAAACAAACTGATAAGAAAATAAAGCCAAGAACCCGTAAGCACATAGAGCACAATGTAGCAGCCACACAACAGATAACCTCACTGAATCCCCATGTAAAAGCACCAACCCAATAGTTAACCCTTGAACTCAAGAAATCAGCTCGAAAACCATACACAAACAGCAGACAGCAGAGGTTACAAGTCAACAATAAAGCCAAATGTGAAAAGTGCAGATCCAACCTCCAACCTGTCCAAACAATAGCCGAACAACCACAACCAAAAAATGAAACACCCACCACCACACAAGCAAAAGGACGAAGCCACCAAACCAACACAGAAACCGCAGCCACAAACACAGCATAGCAGAAAAAAACAGAGGACCAATGACCTATAGAAGATCAGTTAAAAAAGCTAGGCCAAGATTGATCACCATAGAACACTGACCAGTAATGAAATCCCAAAAAATGCCAAAGAGCCATAATATGCATCAACAGTATAGCCTCCACTTCCAAGAAAGAAAAGCATATCAAATTACTTTGTAACTCTCTACTGGCACCCTCAGTTTACCTATTTTTCTAGCCTACACCTTTAACTTAAGACCAAGTAAATTAACCTCAAGCTCAAATCACCTTAAATGAAGAAATGGGGTACAATACACATTGAATTTATGAATTTCTATTCTTATCGCGTCTTCGCTCATTTCCTTATAAAGAAGTTTACTTGCAGGTTAAATTCTACCCCAAGATATATAATTTTATACTTAAAATATATAATTTAAATAAACTTACATAAAGTATTTAGAAGGAAGACATGATCCAGTATTACTCGTCGTGTTTGGATAAGCGTTTGATAAAAGTCATTTTAAATGAAATTGATTTCGTAAAATTGATTTGGTTAGAATTGAGTTTGTAATGAATTGATTTATATTTGAATGTTTTTAGTTTGATAGCAAGTTTGATGTAAAACTTAGTATAAAATTTTCAAATCAATGCAAAAGCCAATTTTATAGCTTCTAGTCAAAATGCCTTCTGAAGGCAAAATCAATTTTATGATTATGAACCAGTGAGACACATGAATAACCTGTAAATTTTCAGCTCTATTCATGGGAAAAAAGAGAGTATGAATGTATCATCATAGAACTTAGAACTTCTTCATATTCATGGTTTTATTGGGAGTCACAAATTAAATTATTTGAGGGATGAATATGTTTCTCTAATTCATGGAAAAATAATCAATTTCTTGGCAATGGTGAGAGAGCAATGGTGGTAAGGTGCTTGTAAAGACCCCAAAGAAAAGCTTTATGCCTTTACCATTGTCACTGGTGCAACACAAATTACATAATCACAATTGGAATGGAGTACAGAATAATCAAACAGATGAACACATAAACAACCCTTATGAAAATTTTCATCTCTGTTCATGGAAATAATAAACAGTAACATAATCATCCTCACTCTTATTCAGACCTCAAAACTCCACCTCACAAGAGAGAAAGAAACAAATAATAACAATAATAACAACATTCAAAGAACAAAAAGAGAGAACCATAACATAATCAGAAAATTTCAAGAATCTCCAAAATGAAATTGTGGCATAGAGGGCAATTTCCCTTACCCACCATAAGCTCCCTTGAACACATCCTACAAAAAGTGTGGCCACAAAGTGTAAAAGCAGCACTCTTATGCTTCACCATGCAAACACAACAAGTATGTTCCATAGAACCTTCACCATCATCATCACCACCTCCACCTCCTTTTTCTTCTTCCTCATCATCATCATCAAAATCTTCATCATCACTCAATATATACCTTGATCCTTCAAGCCCCATCTCCCTATCAGTTTCCTCCAGCAAATCCATCAGCGACATCATCATCATCGGCTGCCCCGCCATCTCCGCTGCAGCCGCCTCCGACGCCTCCTGCGCCGCCACCGCCTCCCTCGCGGACAACGTCCTCACCGCTCCGGGGTTCACGCCGTCGTCGGAATCGTCATCGTCAAAGTTGTCCCGGAAAGTCACCACCCGCCCCTGTCGGTAGGGCTCAGACTGTGACAGCACGGTGGTGGAGTTCCGCCGCGAGAGCTGAGGCCGGAGATTTCCTCCTCCGCCGTCGGGGAAATCGCCGGCGTCGATAGGAGAGCCGTAGCGAGTGGAACTCCGACGAGAGAACTGGGGCCTGGCGGCCGGCAGCGGAGATTCGGAGTCGTCGTTGGGGTCGAGGTCTTCGACTTGGCGAGCGTCGTAGTGAGTTGACATGTCCGAGTTGGAGTGAGTTTGGAATCGGACTGAGTTGCGACGAGCGAGTTGAGAGTAGGTGATTCTGCTGTTTGGTTGGGTATGGATAAGGATATCCGAAGTTGGAATGTGAATTGATGATGTCCAAGCAGACCCCGCGCGCTTGAGCCTAAGCTTGTCCTTGAAAGCTTTCCACGATCTTCACAAAGAGTAAATTATTATTATTTGAGAATCTATGATAAATTATATATGAGATTAAGTTTTTATTAATTAAAAATGTTAGTTAACATTTAACAATAATCTTAACTTTCCAAATGAAAACAACTAATAACATAAAAATGGTGTAATTATTGTCGCTCCCAATTATATACTAGTAATTTTACAAGATTAAAAATAAATAATAATTGATTAGTATAGAGAGTGGATATTAATTTTAAGTATTAATAACATTCCTGATAAAATAAAGTATTAATAACATTAAAACTATGAAAGGAAGAAGAAAAGTAACAAGTTAACTAAATTATGTGAGACCTAAGTAGCACTTCAATAAATTTTGATAAACTCAACCCTATTAACAATCATATTTGACAATGTTAAATTAAACTAATTGAGTGAGATATTTGATTCATTATCATGATTTTTCATTACCTGCGATCCTTTTTGTTGCTCTCGTCTTCTTTGATGATGTCTAGTAAGGTTCGGTTCTTGGGTTGTCTAGGTGGCGTGCCGAATAATCTTTTCTGGTTGGCTAAGACGTCGTCAAGGGTCAATCCAGCTAGCCTCTCTCGACTGCTGTCCAAACTTGACATTAGATTCTAAATCGTTATTTTCTGGCGACCTTCCATTTTTCCCCACAAAATTTCAAAAATAAAATTTATTAGAACCTGGATTTTTCCACAAAATTATAACATGAAAGCATAAAAGGTTCTAGGTGATGCGATTAATAGGTTATCCCATCCAGAGAAAACTTGGTTGGTTTGTTTCTATCATAAAGAAAGGTGGAAATTTTAAAAGTTTCGAATAGGGGTTGGAATATGCCAGATCGTAGGGATGTTCGCGGATTTGATTGGGTCGGTTTTGAGGAAAAAATTGTTCGATCCATTCCCTTTGATTTTCTTCTTTGAGCATTCGATCGGTTTAATTTTAAAACCAAATCAAATCCAATCCGATCCCATTTTTTTGGGTTTGGATTGGATTGATTTTCAATTTTCCAAAGAAGCTATATAGTATTAAGTATGTGTTGATAAAAAAAATAGTATTAAGTATGTTCTTCGTCCACCATTTGCATGTCTAGCAACTTTTGTAAAATTGATCCTTTTTATTTTTTGAATAAAACATACAGTTTTGGTCCATACGATTAACTTATTCAACAATCACTTAAACAAATTATCATTACAACACAATACAAGTTTGTGAGTTCTGATCCTCAAATAACAAATTAAGTGTGTTTGCTTATAAAATAACAAATGAGTGCATTTCGAATAACATATAATCCACAGAACACAATAAAAATATTAAAGATAATGAGCGTGTTCGTTCATAAAGGATGAAAAAACAACGCTTAAATGTTAGTACTATAATTTAAAAAATAATAGGTATATAGTAGGTCCAATTTTTTCATTTTTGATTTTTTCAGGATTTTTGATTTTTTGATTCGGTTTTTATAGTTTAAATTGATTTGGAATGATTGATGAACACCCCTACCAAGCCGCTCGACGTGGGCCTATGATCTGACATATTTAAGGTCTGATCTAGCCTAACCTAACCTATTTAACAAAAAAGGTCAGGTCAATGTTTTTTTAAAAAACTCATAAAGAGCATGGTAAAGCTTTTAAACAATCACATATATATTAATATTATAATATATTTATAGTATTTATAATATTTGAAATTAAAGGCCTACTGGTCTATTTAAATATAGAAGCTTAGTTGTATATTTATTTGTGAAGGCCTACCGACCTCTTTATCATTAGAGGTCTACAAGCCTACTTACAAGTGAAAACTTATGATTTATTTATAGGTTGATACATAATTAAATGTCTTTTTGAAAAGTATGTCTTTACATAGGCTTGCGGGTCATGCTAGATCTTGAAGTAGGTTAGACCAAACCTTAAAAATTGGTCTATACTAATTTAAAACGTCAGAATTAGGCATTGAGATTGAAACATAGGTAAAACTCATTTATGTTAGAATTTAGCCTAGTCTGATATATTCCCACTCTTATTTGCAAACTTCGCCGGAAGAGCAAAGGAAGAAAATCAAAGGTTCCAAAAGGTTAATGATGTATTGACAAGTAATGTGTCAAAAAATTCGACCCAAAATTTTGTCTTTTTTTTTTAAGAACAACTAAAAGACTTTCAGAAAATATTTTTTTATTTCTTTTAAAAATTATAAAAATGTCACTTTATTTTTATTTTATTTCTTATTTTTAAATATTTGTAGATAAAGAAGTATTTTTGTAATGAAAAATATCCTATTTTTTAATTATAATTTTAACTTTTTTTTGAAATCTACGGTTTCTGAATTGTGAGGGGATTAGCATTAGCATGAAAGACAACGGAGAATTTCACACAGGAAAATGTAACGGATAGTTTCATTTTTCTACGGGTATTAATTTTCCCGGGAAAACTGTAAATTTTGCGCAGGAAATGCAGGAGAGAACGTTCGAACAGGTTAATTAATGATTCAATACGCACTGGGTCAGCCTATTTCTCAAGAAAATTGTCTTTTCAAAGTAAACAGAAACGGAAAGAAAATAGAAAAAGACAAAACGAACTTCTGGCAAAAACTGTGAAGGAAAAACGTTTTCATGCATTGAGTAACATTCATTAATGTGGTGCCCCTTCATAAAATAACATAAAGCAAGACAAAATGAGAAAACTGAAAAGAGAGAAAAGCCTTGATACCTTGGGTCCCCGAATCGATTGAGATAGCCCACAGATTTACAATATGTGCACTTTTTTCCTTGGTTTAATTTGTTTCTGCAAAATCCAAGAAATAATTATTCATAAATAAGGAAAATAAATTCATAATTGAAGAGAGTTAATAGAAAAGGAAACGGTGAATTTGTTAGAAGGAACAGTAAAAAAAATCATTTAGGTGAGTCTTATTTTATGGGTTTGTCACCTTGTGTGAAATTGCAACAAAAATTGCAATGGGTGCCTAATGGTGTGACAAGGTTAAGGACAAAGATAAAGAATTAGGGAGTGGGAATGCGTTATGGAAGAGAAGGTTGGATTTTGGACATGGAGACGGGTTTTATGGGGAAGCACATCTCTCCCCGGGAAATTTGTGAAAAAATAATAGAACTAAATTTTGCACTTGGTAATGTTGGTTGGGTTTTTTTTTGACTGGGTAATGTTGGTTGGGTTAGTCGTTTTTATTTATGATTTTTTTTATTAAACGATTTTTTTCATTGATTAGTTTTTAAAGATTATTTAATTAAAAATCAATAAAACAGAACTTACAATAAATACAAAAGAGTAATAATAGATCATCACTTTTAATAAATGCATATAAAAAATCATTCTAATCAATGTTTTAAAAACCGGACAGGAGATCAAAGCGAGGCCTTCGAGTCATGGTTTAATTGGTTCAACCGGTTGAACCTGATAGCTAATAAATAAATAAATAAATAATAATTATATATATTATTATATTATAATATATATCTTTATTTAAGTGTTATTATATATATATATATATATACAAAGTTAATTTTTTTTAAAAAAAATCAATTTTGAACGTTGTAATAATATACTAATACTGTATTAGTAGTACATGACTCTCTTGAAAAGAACCTTGCAGCTCTAACCCACTATCTCATTTCTCGAAAAAGGCCACATCATTCTTTGCAAGTCTTTTCATTTCCTTCAGTTTTATTTTCATTCATTTTCCTCCTTTGTCGTTATCCTCGATTCCTCATTCACTCACCATGTTTCCTTTTATTTCTCCAAATCTCCTTTTCATTTCCTTCTCTATTGTCTTCTTCTGTGGCAACACAAGCCAGATTTACATTTACTTAATGGCGGAGATACACCTTTGTCTTCCCCTTTCGACCTTTAACTCCCAACCCCAGCCACTCTGTAGTCTGCATGTCTCATTGTTCGACCCCTGTGCAGTAGATCCAGCCATCTCAGTGCAGCTCCGTCGCGCAACTGCGGTGGTGAATAGACAGTCGCCGCCTGAGTCCCTTGCCAACGACTCATCTCAGTAACCGGCCGGTTTTCGAAAACCGCTTTGGTTTCCGCACTACAAGAATAAGGTTAATTAGCGACGAAATTTTTGCGACGGCCTCAAATCCGTCGCTAATTTTATGTTTTGTGACGGCGGTAGAAGAGATTACTGACGGAAGTTCCGTCGCAAATCTGTCAGTAACGTTCCCGCCATTTTACGCAAAATGTTGGCGCCAATTTGCGACGGGCATGGCCGTCGCTAATGTGCAAATGTTTGTCCAAGGTCATTTGCAACGGCCATATTGGTTTGCGATGCATGATCTCTTTGCGACGGTCATTCTCAATTTGTGACGGAATCATAATTTGCGACGGCCTCGCCGTCGCTAATATTAAAAGGTCGTCGCTAATTTCCAATAAGTAACTCGAACAGTTTTCTTCCTCCCTCAGTTGTCATCTTCGCCATTTCTGCTCCCTCTGCTCCGTTTCTGCTCCCACATCGCGCCACCCAAGCAGCACCTGCCGAAGACCAACGAAGACCAAACCTTTGTCGGCGTTTTTGTAACAGTATCTTTCTCCCAAGGTACTTTTCTCTTTCTCTCAAGATTCTGTGATTATGTGATCATCTATTTAAGTGTGAAGGTCTTCCGTTGTCAACTTCACATTTCTCTTGTTCTTTAGATACTCGATCTGCATTCCAATCTCTGTTATAGGTACTTTGTTCTTCAATCTTCAATTTACCCTAATATCTCGATTCCATAGTGTTCTTGAGTTGAAAAATCTGGAAATTCCAAACCATTGTTACCTATTTCTGGATTCTCTATCTCAATTTGAGAAAGTAAATACACGAATTTGGAAATTTTTTGTTTCATGCTTGTCTAAACTTATATAATGTGCCTTTTTATTTTGGGCTCAGATTTCAGGTTTAGGTAATTATATTGAATTGAGGTTCTGCCCAAACAAGGCAGGAAATAAGCAAATTTGAGTTCTATTTTAGTTCATTTAGTGAAAGGTATATGGGTCATCTACATTTAGTTGTTATGTCATAATATATAATATATTCATATAAGGTGAAGGTCAATATTATGTAATGCGACTATTGAGTTCTATTTTAGTGGATTTATTTTACTCTTGTGTAACACTCCCCTGTATTGTTTTGTTGCCTGATATCATAGTTGGCGGAGTCTTTTAGTTTTAGAGGACTGGAACATGTGTTAGAAGAATAGTATTGCTTATATCTAAATAAAATGAAATGCGCTAGTGTTTTTATACTTTGTTTTTGCTCTTTCTGGTCACACTATACTTTTTAGCTAGTTTAGATATTATATATATATATATATATATATATATATATATATATATATATATATATATCTATCAACATCAAAATTATGTTGTCAAGATAATCCGACACTCTTATTGAACTTCTTTCTTGCAGAGTCTTTCAGATCTCGAAAATTGCTAGATGTTATCTATTCTTTTGCCATTCCCTCTCACGCAATGGCAGGTTGGAGTAGAATCTGGTTTGGGTTCTTCTCCTCATAGTAAGGTTTGAGTATTTATCTATGTTTGCACATGTTGAGATTGTCACTTTGGCATTAATTTGTAGTCTCCATGTTCTCGGTTGGTCTCGTTGATGCAAACACTTGATGAGTTTATTTTTTTCTGTACTAACTTTTATGCTCTTTAAGATAGTTTAGAAATCTTACTTCAATGTCCTGAGATATAAGAATATTATGTGAAACTTGATGTGAAAATTGATAAATTTGTTAAAATCTGGTTTGTTGATACTTTCACTGTCGTGACTAGTCTCTATATGTGTTAAATGTTGGTTGATGAGTTTGATTCCTTTTACTGAAAATAATTTGGCTTTGAATTTTATTGCTTGATTGTACACTAAGCATACCACATGTAAATCCCAAATGGAAATCAGCTATGGACTCATTAATTATCTCGAGACATGGATAATAGTTCAATATGTTCACTTTGATAACATGTCAATTATTTAGGTAAAAAACTTGAATTGAATTTCCCTTAGGTGTGAGGGTGAAGGACTCTTTTTTTCGCTTCAGCAGTTTTAATTCTTCTAAGAAGGGTTAGAATTTCTCTTATTGTATTTTTTGTTGTGGAAATATGATCTAAATTTTGAAGGATTTGTTTTAAGGAGGTTTGAACTTGAATGAAGACTTAATTTCAAAATGACTGTGGATTTTGTTAGCTTTATAAAAACTGATTTGGGCTAGATATTTAGAAGAGTGTTTCTTTTTTTTACAAGATACAAGTTATTGGAAATAAGCAATTTGTACTTGTATATGATACATGACCAACATCTATTTTTCTGGTTTCAACATGTTAACAGGTGCAAAATCATTATTTTGTTTCTCTCTTCTTCAGTTTTGTGTTGGATGGTTGTTCTTATCCAATGGTATTTAGATATGGTTATTTTTAATGGTGAGTTTCAGTAAATTTAATGAGAAGAGTATGGCTAGGATCATCTCTTATTAAGCTTCTTTTATGCTACTGTTTGATTTTGCCACTGTGATTTGAATTCAGCAGTCCTTGAGGATTGTTTTGTCCTGAACTCCGTTTTTAATTGAATTCAGCCATGATATGAAAACATGATTTAAAATTAAGTAAGAGTGTTGTCGAATATTGAAGCTTCATTCAATTTGGGGATTCAGTTTGTACATTGTCCTTTTGTTTGATGAAAGATTTAAAAGACCTTTTTGTTGTTGATCTAACACTGTTAAGCATTATGGTATTGGTGAAACTCTTGTTGGCATTGCCGGAATATGAAGACTTAGAGTCTTAAAAAGCAATTTATTTTCTTGAATCTGTAGCCACTCAAAATAGTTGATTGATGTTTGATCTTGGAAAGAGAGAAATCTCTATCTTTGATTTCAAGTAATTTGGGTCCAAATAAATGTTAAGTTAATAGTGTTACTAAAATTAAAGGTTGATTATACTTATAATAACATGAATCCTTTGATTTTAATATGGTGCACTTGGCGTTGGTGTCCTTTCCTACTTGAGTAGAAGAACTTTGCTAAGACTAGCAATACCCATAGATAAGAAAAGAAAGCTAGTGTTGCTCTCATTCTAATTGGTAAGTGATTTTAATTACCTTTTCCTTGTGGTTTAATGTAGTATATTAAGTGGTTACTGTTGATGCTGTCTTTGCTCTTTAAAAATGAACTATTATGTAACATTAACAAATAAGATAAATGAGGATAAACATGAGCATGATAAGAATATTACACAATCAACTATACATGTAACCTGACAATTTTTTTATGATTGTGCTATCGTTTATAAACAACACCATGTGCTTTGTTTTTTCCTTATTCACTATATGGTTACTACAATTAAGTTGAAATTTTGCATCATTAATTTTTGTTCCATATTTAATCTCATAATTGCTGCATATATTTGTTTATGAATTAGTTCTGGAGAGTCACGTTCGCTGAGATAGTAAGAACGCGACTTTGAGGTTCAACAAGGGAAAATCGCTTCCAAGCAAACAAAGCAAGAGAAGGTGTGTTTTTTTTAGTTAATTGAAAGAATGTTTGATATTGATTTGATCATTTTTTGGTGCACCTTGATATGGAGATTGTAATTGTTTGGTAATATAATACCTTTTGATTAATGTCTATAATCTGTTTGTTGAATCACCTAAATGCTTTTAGGTTGGAATGTGGTCATGTTATAGGTGGTTGTGTTAGTTTTCTTTTGATATTAATGGCTGAATTGGTGAGTAGCTTGAATCATAATCTCTTCTTGTGCTGAATGGACTATGAATTTTCTTTATTGGTTTTGTGTATTTTTGACAGGGTTATGGTTATCAATATTATATTAAATGATCCTTATATCTTTTTGTTCACTTTTGCCTATATCTGTTAAGTGTTTTAAATTTTAAGTTTCTTCCCTATATTATATTAAATGATTCTTATTCTTGTAATGTTGTTTATGTTTTGTTTCAAGTATGTTGGGGATATTATAAATTGTCTTTATAATAAATATTTATTTTCTAGATGAGTTGATCGTCGAGAAAAACCTTAGTTACCCGTTTGAGGTGCAATATTTTAGAGCACGTGTACTGTTGCAAGTCATTGTACTATTAATATTGGACCTCGAATTGTCCAAGTGGGACAGTTTGAGAAAAAACTTTTTCTTTACTAGTATAATAGCTATTCATTAATTCTTACGTGATATATCTGATGAAAATTTGGTCTGACGCATTACCATTTGTTCTTTGGGTACATACTTGATTGTGATATCTCACCCTGGTCAAGTCATGTACTTGGAGACCAATGGGAAATGCTGCTGAAATTTCGTCAGATATTAGACATGAGAAGTGATGAGTAACTATTATACTAGTGTTGAAAAAAGTTTTTCTTGAATGGGATAGGGCCATACCAAATAAATAAATGGAGCAGTTCTGCGAGTTTGCCCAAAATAGTTTTTCATTATAGTTATCTTTTTTTGGCGCAAATGCAGAGGATGGAATTTGTTCCTTTGAATCGTACTTGGATGTATGATAGGGTTTATCCGCGTAGAGGGGGATTAAAACAATCTTTCTTAGATGGTGTTGAAGAATTTATTACCAAGGCAAGTCAGCAAGATACTTATAACAATGGGGGGTTGATTAGATGTCCTTGTGTGAAGTGTGACTGTACCCGAATTAAGAATGTAGACGATGTGAGGGTCGACCTGTATAAAGTTGGGTTTAGGCCTAATTACTGGATTTGGACAAATCATGGAGAAGAAATGTCGCAATTTGATTTTGGCATTGACCAGAATTGCACCGGTGGTTCAAGTAGTGGTGCAGAAGCTGGATATGGAGATCATATTGTTTCCATGGAGGAGATGGTGTGTGACGCTCTTATGATGTCCGGGTCGTTTGAGTCCAATAATACAGAAGAGCCTCCTAATGCAGATGCACAAAAATTTTATAATCTCCTAACAGAGGCAAATAAGCCTTTGTGGGAAGGGTCCCCGACTCGAAGTTATCGATGTGTGTTCTACTGTTGTCTGCCAAGTCCAATTGGAGCATACCTGAGTTAGGCTTAGATTTCATTACGAAAATGGTTTTGGCCGGGACGCCTTTCAAAGGAGGATTACTCAACAATTATTATGATGCGAAGAGGTTAATGTCCAAGTTAGGATTGGAGTCCAAGAGGATTGACTGTTGTCAGAATGGGTGCATGATCTTTTACGATAATGAATTCGACAAAAATGATGGCGCATTGGTTGAGTGCAGATTTTGTCACGCACCAAGGTATCGTCAGCGCAACGCAAGTAGAAGTAATCTGAAACCAGTTTCGATAAAGTCGATGTTCTACTTGTCCATCATTCCTAGATTACAGAGGATGTTTGCATCGATGCAGACTGCAGGAAAAATGACATGGCACCACGAGAATAGGAGGAATGCAGGAGTGTTACGCCATCCTTCTGATGGTGAAGCATGGAAGCACTTTGATCGGGTGCATCCGAATTTTGCCGTTGATCCTTGTAATGTACGACTTGGGTTATGCTCGGATGGCTTTACCCCATATACCCAAGCCTCGGCATCACCTTATTCATGTTGGCCCGTTGTTGTTACCCCTTACAATCTTCCTCCCGAAATGTGTATGTCAAAGCCATATATGTTCTTGACTTGCCTGATTCCGGGTCCATCTAATCCAAAGGCAGGCATTGATGTATACTTGCAACCTTTGATTGATGATTTGAAGAGGTTGTGGAATGGTGTTATGACGTACGATATTTCTCGAAAACAAAATTTTACAATGAAGGCAGCATTGATGTGGACAATTAATGACTTCCCTGCGTATGGCATGTTGTCTGGTTGGGGGACGCATGGGAAGCTTGCATGCCCGCATTGTATGGAGCATACTAAGGCATTTACCTTAAAATACGGGGGGAAGTCGTCCTGGTTTGATTCCCATCGCAGGTTCTTACCGAACGATCATCAATTTAGAAAGAATAAGAATGCCTTCAAGAAGGGGGTTGTTGAAATGGATGGACCGCCTCCGAGGTTAACACCAGAACAAATTTGGAGTAGAATCAGGGACTTGCCAAAAGTGATCAAGCCGGGGTTTCCAAATTAGATGGTTACGGGCAGTGGCATAATTGGACAAAGAGGAGTATTTTTTGGGATCTTCCTTATTGGAAAGATAATTTATTGAGGCACAATCTTGATGTAATGCACATTGAAAAAAATTTCTTTGACAACAGTTTCAACACTGTGATGAACGTGCATGGCAAGACCAAAGACAACGATAAGGCTAGAATGGACTTAAAGTTGTACCTGCAGAGACCGGATTTGGAGCCGAGACATCGGGATAATGGGAAGATGTACAAGCCAAAGGCCAATTATACCTTGACTATCCAGGAGGCAAGGTTAGTTTGCCAATGGATAAAGGGGGCTCAGGATGCCTGATGGTTATTCTTCTAACTTGGCAAGATGTGCTGATGTTATAAAAGGCAAGTTGCATGGGATGAAAAGCCATGATTGTCATGTGTTTATGGAGTGCTTACTCCCTATCGCCTTCAGTTCGTTTCCCCCCCATGTTTTGAATGCCTTTACTGAAATAAGTCAATTCTTCAAGGGCTTGTGTTCTGTAACTTTAAGGGAAGACGATTTGACCAGGATGGAACAAAACATTCCACTCATTTTGTGCAAGCTGGAGAGAATATTCCCCCCGGGCTTCTTTGATTCAATGGAGCATCTTCCGATTCATCTTGCATATGAAGCCAGACTTGGTGGTCCAGTTCAATATAGGTGGATGTATCCATTTGAAAGGTAATTTAAGTATCACAGTTATTGATCCACTTTCATGCATATTAGTCAATTAATAATAACCTCGTCATTTTTTAATAGATTCATGGGCGAGTCAAAACGATCGGTGAAAAATAAGGCTAGGGTTGAAGGTTCGATATGTGCGTCTTACTTACACCGTGAGACAATTCATTTCTGCTCTCATTATTTCAAACACATGGTTTTGTCTCCAACAACTAGAAGGAACGAAACGGAAAATGAAAGTGGAAGACTACCTGGAACCTTATCAATTTTTTGTCTTCCCGGTCGTCATTCCGGAAAGGAGTTGACACATTATTTAACGGAGGCAGAGTGGAACTCATCTCATGTTCATGTATTGATCAATTGAGTCGAGGTTAAACCATACCATGAGTAAGTATGAGCTTATAATTTTTATTCCTTCGATAGCATATGTCAATTTTCATTGATGTTATCCATATATGTTCAGTGCATTCTTGTCTTCTCGTGATGCATCTGCTCGTACTCATGAAGATTTTCCAAAATGGTTTAAGCAACAAGTAAGTATCTTCCCATTTATCATTCTGTTATTCACTATAATGTATGCGGATAAAAACATATATCGTTAAACTTTGTGAATAGGTTTACAATGAGGCACCTCATCTGTCATTAATCAACATTTACGAAACTTGGTGACGGGCCCTCCCGACACAAGTCAAAGAATGGCACACATACTTCGTGAATGGGTACAAATTTCATACTCAATCATGGATGAGAAGACAAAACAACAATAAATAGTGGTGTTTACGTAAAGGGTGAGCCAGGTGGAGTTGCAGATGACTTTTATGGTGTCATACAACACATATATGAGTTGTCATATCGTTATTTAGATTACCCTAAGAGAATAGTGTTGTTTTATTGTAATTGGTTCGATCCATCTAGTAGAGGCACTAATTTGAATAAAAAATATAATATTGTGGACATCCAAATGAGTAGAAGATATCATATGTTTGATCCGTTTATCATGGCACATAATGTGAGACAAGTATATTACGTTCCTTATCCAGCAACTCAAACAGAAAAACGAGGTTGGTGTGTTGCAATCAAGACAAAACCAAGGGGTCGCATTGAAATAGATGTTTCAGAGTTGGATGAGCCATATCAAACGGATGAAATGCCACATGCAAATGAGGTCATTGAAGTTGAACCAATCTCATGTTTACAAGACACACAAGTTGTAGGGGAAGAAGTGGATACCTCCAGCTTGACATCAAATCAAGTCATTCCGGATGAAGATGTTGAAGAAGCAGAATCAACAGAAGATGAAGAAGATGAAGATGGCTATGAATATGAAACTGGCTCAAATTCTGAATAACAATTACTTTATTTATTTTAGTGATATATTTTGTATTAAGTTGTATTGTCATTGTCATAACTTTAAGTTCATTATGATTAGCATCATTTTCCATTATTTACAAATGTGTGTTTGTGCTTACTTTAAGTTAATTATTATCACCATCAATTTCCATTATTTGCAAATTTGTGTTTTGGTTACTTTTAATTAATTATTATTAGCATCATTTTTCACTATAGACATGACTGATGGTAAGGGAAAGGGTAAGGCACCTGCTAGAGGGGCACGTCGTTGTGGTCGACCCCGCTTTGTGACACGGACAGTCGATGACGGATTCGTGTCCCTCCCGTCTACATCTGTTACACTACGCCCACCGCCCACACCCATGCCTCCACATGATATGGCACCAGCACCCCCACCTGTTGCTCCTACACCATGTCCATCGCCCACACCCGTGCCTACACATGTTCTGACACCTCCCTACCGACCTGTTGCTCCAGCCACTCAGTTCATGGACACCTCCATTGGGATCACGATGATGCCCACCCCAAGGATTCCGACTCAGACCCATGGAGACAATTCCAGACAACCAGATGCATCAGGGGTGGATTTGCCCATGGACGGTGATCATCAGTTTAATGGTGACGACGAGGAGACTTATGGATATTCCTCGCCTATATCATCATGTGATGAGGAGATCGAGGTTATGTCAGATGGCCGAGTTATTGTTACCCCGACTGGTAAAGGGTAAGAAAGATCTCAAATATTGTTATTTTATTGTTGAGTGCAGATTTTATATGTATGTGTATTGATTGTTCTCATGTTCTATTGATAAGGTTCCTTCCGTTGAGAAAATCTGCAGATGCCGTCACGTATGCAGTTACATCTCAGTTTGATCAGGCCTGGAAACATTGGAGTGAGCTTGAGGATCAGGATCGGGATCGATTCTTTGCGGCTTTTAAGGTATTTTGTAGTTTTGAATTTACTTCCATTTTTTAGTTACTTTTAATGTTTCTTTAGTTTATTATTATCCTAAAAAATATTATATGCTCCTTATTTACAGGAGAAGGCTGCTTGGAGAGTAGAGCATTCCACTGATGTAGAGATAATTTTTCATCAAAAAGCGAGCAAACGCCTCTCCGAGTTGTTGACGAGATATCGGAAAAAGGGACAGCGTCCAAAATGGTGTTTCCTACCCATTTGGGAGGAGCTATGTGCTTACTGGGCTACACCTGAATTTAAGAAAAAATCCGCCCAGGCAAAGCTCAACAGGGCCTCGAAAAAGGGTGGGAGCCTGCACACTGGCGGCAACATCGTGAATCGGGAGCATGCTCGACGCCTTGTAAGTTCCAACATCATATTTTGTTAATTCATTAGATGTCTGGCTATTAAGGTAGTGTAACTTCAAATATGAACAAGTTTTTTTTTGGTGCAGGCTAGGGAGCTTGGCCGTAGCGTCAAGCCAGTTGAGCTTCATGCCCGAACTCATACTAGGAAGGGTACCGACCAGTATGTAGATGAGCGCTCTAGACGCACTCAGGTGATTTACATGTCTCTTTGTTGGAAATTATTTTTATTTTATATTTAATAATTATGGTCATTCTGTATGATGATGTGCATCAATTTTAATGTCAGGAGGACTATCGTGATAAGTTATCTCGGAGTTCGGTCTCAGCAAAGATCATCTTCCCCTTCCACCACACTTGACCCGCAGGTGGAAGCCCAATTGGAGTTGCGAGGCATGGGTCGAGGTTCTTTGGTGGTAAGAACAAGGGTCGCATATACGGTATGGAAGACCTAGTGCAGAACTATCGACGTGGGTGCTCCAAAGCATTTTCACTCAGCAGAGTCGAGCATCGCCCAAGATTAGGCCCCGCTGACCTCATGAGTCTCATGCGGAGATGGTCAAGATGCGATAAAGCGGCGGCTCAGGATGAGATCAATCGCAGTTGCTTACTCAACAGAACACGAGATGATGGAGCGAGATAGAGATGATGGCGGCTACACAGAGAGCTCATGCTGCGTTTAGGAACCAAAGCACCCCTCACCCACGATCGCAGCAGGACCAACACCTTCACAAGACCCTCACCCCCTACCACCACCGTCCCAGCCTGAGGGTCATCAGCAGACCAGTGACGAGGATGATCAATCATTTACAGATTTGTTAATGCGGGGCTATAGAGAGGGTTATTAGTTTCTTTAATATTAGATTTTATTTTGTATGATGTATGCACTCTGTCAAAACAATTTACTTTTATTTATGAATTTCATTTATTTTTTAAAATTATTATTCATTTATCATAATATAGTCTAAATTATAATTAATATAAAAAATAACTAATGTTTATATTAATTTTTAATTTTATATTAAATATTAAATAATTAATTAAAAATATTTCATATTTTAAATAAATAATTAATAAAAAATTAGTTAATTAAATTATTTAGTTTTATAAAAATGTGTTGCAATTTGCGACGGCTATTCCGTCGCTAATTTATGTTGATTTGCGACGGTTAGGCCGTCGCTAATTTCTATAATTTGAGACAGCCATGCCGTCGCTAATTTCTCATAATTAGCCGTCGCTAATTAGCGACGGTCATTTAAAAAAACCGTCAGAAACTGTTTGCGACGACCTAACATGTGACGGATTTGTAGCCGTCGCAAATCCGTCAGAAACATGTGTTTTGCGACGGATTTAAACTGTTTGTGACGGCCTTTGGCCCTCGCTAAATTCATTTTTTTTTGTAGTGCCGGTTTTTTTTGGTTTAACTCCGGTTTCGGCGGTTAAAAACATTTTATTCGGGTTCGTTGGGACTACCGGTTATTTTTAGTGAACCGAACAGTAGACACACCCGGTTCCCGGTTGAACCGGCGGGTTCGGTTCAGTTTTTAAAACATTGATTCTAATAAGTCGTTTGCATAAAGAAATAAAAAGATTTATATTTTACTTTTTTTTTTACAATATTTAGATTTTACTTTTGGTGGTCCTACTATTGGTTATGTGTGATTTTGCTTTCTAAAGATTTTTTTTGGGTACATGTAACATCCTGTTTTTCCTATACTTTCTGTAGTAGTAAATACATATTTAAATGTGTTTATTTTAGATTAAATTCAGAGGATGATTTTAATTAAACTAAAATCATTTTCTTGTGTTGTTATATCATATGAAGTTACGGTAAAAATTTCGGTTGAAAATTCAGACGGAATCCGGTCTGCGTTTTCACTGCTGGTACAAGTTTACTTAGCAGAAAACCTAATTTTGACCCGTGAACGAGATAGTTAGTGTTTTTATTATGTTTCCTTCCACTTTGGTTATTTTGAAAATTTTCTTTCAAAAATAAAATATAATATTTTATTCGGGTGAAAACGTCAGAAGAATTACGATCGGAAATGCAACCGGGTACGAAATGGAGCATAATAGGAGACATAAAAGGCTTGAGGTGAGATGAGGGAGTGAGGTGACTCACTAGAGGTATGGCCTAAGCTACCTCCTAAAAAGTGGTCATGATGACATTTTTTGAAATATATCATATTATATTCTAAAAACCTATTTTTCTCTTTCCTGTTCAACCAAACAAGGCACATGGTCAAAACTTGCTCTCCAAGTCCATTCCTCTCTCCTCAATTTTGTGCCACTCTCTCCGCTCTCTATATATACCCCTTTCATTTTCACTTCATCATCTTCCTCCTTCAACCTCCATTAAACCTTCATCTTCTTCTTTCTTCTAAAAATTCAAGCTCTTAAAGCTTTAGTTTTTATTCATCTTTTCTACTTAAGTTCTCCATTAAAGTTCTTCCTTATACTAAGGGTAATGCTCTCATATGAACCTTTTTGCAAGTTTCATCTTTTATTTCCTGGTTTACTTTATGTGTTCTTTATGTGCTTTAAACTTCTAAAATCTCTCTAAAATGGTAGAAAACTCCTTTTGAATTGAAACCACTTTCTATAGTCTTATATTAGGGTTGGGCTATGGTGCACCACCCACATTTTACACCACCCATGTGACAAATTTTGGGCCAATCAAATTGCCACATAGGTTGGTCAAAATTTCAAACTTTCTAGTTGTATTATACTGTAGTCAAACTATATGAATACAATATATCGTAGTATAATACATGTGCTTTTTGTATTTGCAAATTTACTCATATTAAAATAATATTTTTTGATTAAAAAAACTGATTATATTGCAAAATATTATTGACAACGAACATTATTTTAATTCATATTAAAATATTATTTTGCAATATAATCAGTTTTTTTAATCAAAAAATATTATTTTAATATGGGTTAAATTTGCGAATACAAAAAGTACATATACTATACTACAATATATTGTATTCATATATTTGACTACAGTAGAAATACAAGTAGAAAGTTTGAAATTTTGACCAAACCCATGTGACAATTTGATTGGTCCAAAATTTGCCACATATGGGTGGTGTAGTGGGTGGTGTAAAATATGGGTGGTGCATCTTAGCCCAACCCCTTGTATTAACTTATATTTTCACATACTAAGAGGTTGTGTAAAACAAAAATCTCTACCCATCTCTTCCAATGAAGGCCGAATGCTTGCATTTGTGACCTAGGAAGTTTTTGTTTCAACTTTTGGAATATGATCATGTGTTTGAGTTTCTAACTATCCCTTGATCTTGAATCTATAAATCTTGGAAGTTTTGATAGCTTGTTCCTATGATGGCCGAAAATATGAATAAGTAAGCCTAGGATACTATGTTTCAACTTTCCAAGTATTGATCATGGATTTAGAACTCTTAATACCTTGTGATTCTAAACCTAAGAGTTATTGTTAAACAAAGAATATTTTCCTCATCATCCTATGATGGCCGAAACTTAGAGTTTAGGTGCTAGGATGTTTGAGTTTTTTTTTTTCCCAAAATGATCATGGACTTGAGCTCCATAAGATATTTGGATGCTAAGTCTAAGAGATTGAAAAGTTTAAGGATTTCTAACTTGTTTATTCTATGTTATTAAAACTAGTATGTATTACTTTCATTTTTCCAAGATGATAATGGACTTGAGCTCCATAAGATATTTGGATGCTAGGTCTAAGAGATTGGAATATTTAAGTTTCCATTGTTTTCCAAGATGATCATGGACTTGAGCTCCATAATATATTTGGATGCTAAGTCTAAGAGATTGGAAAGTTTAAAGATTTCTAGCCTATAAGTCCTATGAAGGCCGAACCTAGAAGGTTATGGACCTAGGATACTTTGTTCTTATTTTTCCAAAATGATCATGGTTTGGAGCTCCTTAATACATATGGATGTTAAACCTAAGAGATTGGAAAGTTTAGTGAATGCTAGCCTATTTTACTAGCCTTGGCCGAATACCCTAATTGTATAACTTAGTGGAATTTTAATTCAACTTTGTTAAATGATCATTGTTTATGAACTCCTAACACTTAAGGATCATAAATCCATGAGTTGTATAATTTTCGGGAATCTCTAACCCTAAGAACTAGTCTTGGCCAAACCTATACCTTGTGGTTTAGTGTTCGTGTTTGATTTTAACTTATGATTTTGTGTTCATAACCTTAGACTTCCATCACGGAGGAAACAAGGACGTTCGTGGTTTACCTCTCCAAGCATCTAATCTCCTTACCTTCACGGAAGGTAAGCGGGGATTGCCTAGGGATATTCAATGACTATATGCATGTGTGTATGTGTTTACTTGAGTGATTTGAATATTATTATGATGTGGAGCAAACACTTGAATGACTTGTTTACTTGAACTATTGTGATTATTACTTGAAGTTGATTATTACTTGCCTTAAAGTATTGTGAGTTGTATATATGTGATGAACTGTCATTAACTGTGATATTATTGTTGAGAATATACTACTGTTGATTGAAGTTTGAGAAGCCGGACTTGAGTCTGTGCACAATGATTATAAGGATTAAAAGCCTTAATAAGGCTTGAATAGAACTTTGAAAGTATTGGTTTCATTTATAAAATTTCCTTGTTTAAAACACTTACTTCAAGAGAATGAGATTATAGTTTTGAAAAGAAACGTTGAAGTGTTTTTAAGTCAATAGAAACTACCTTTTTATGATCCAAAGTTTGTACGAGAGAAAACCTTTTTCGAACTATGTGTTTCATGAAGGAAAAACCCCTTTGAAAATATTTGACTTTATTCCATGAAGGATTTCAAAAGCAAATGAATTTCCAAATGTTTTATAAAAGACTTTGTAGAGGAAAAAAATTTCTCCTAAATGATTTAGATAAGTTCCGGTTACTTGGATAAGTGACCGATGTTTTGTTTTGGTTTTTAATTTTCACTGAGCGAAAAGTAAGCACATGTGAAAGAGAATACTAGTTTGCGAGACGTAGCCTCTAGCATTTAGTTTATGCACGTGATTTGGGATCTGTGTCAAGAATTATGGACCAAGGGTCCTAATGGTGATATTATGGGCTAGGAATCCTAATTTTGGAATTGAGGACTGTGTGTCCTAATTTCGTTGTTATGGGCTAGGAGTCCTTAACATGTTGAAATAAAACATGGATAAAATTATAATTGTTTCTACGACCACAACCTTGGACTGCGGCACCGGTCTAAGGTGTTGTGATTGAGCACTCGGACTGCGTGTCATGTGTTATTGATTTTCAAGTAATGAAAATTGTGAATAGTCGTTAGCTTTGGGCTTCGACAATGGAAAAGAGTAAACATAAAGAAAAGTCCCGATAATGAAAAGTCTTTTACTCATATGCATTTCCCTTAGCAGACGTGCTTGAGTTAACCGAATACCCGCTTCTGATGTGGTTTTTGATGAGGTATACATCCGAATGGCCGTTATAAGGGATTCGTGATGATGTTGATCCGGGTGCATGAGGTGACGAAGACAACTTGCCAAATGTGGCGTATGAGCCTGATCAACTCTTTCTTTTTTAATGATAAAACGGTGATGGTATTTCATGAGATTAAGTTTAGAGCCTGATGATTGAAGTGTCATGCATTATCTTTATAAAATTGATTGATTCGGGTATGTGACCCACTGATATAACACTTGTTGTTTTATCTATGACCCACTGATATAACACTTGTTGTTTTATAAAATTGATTGATTCGGGTATGTGACCCACTGATCTACAGAATACATAACCCTTGTGAGCTAGGAACATAACCCATGTCCATCTAGTGTAGTCGTCTACTATGACAAGACCATATCTCTTACCACTGACAGAAGCAGTCCTTGTTTGACCAAAGAGATCAGTGTGTAGCATTTCTAGTGGTCTATTGGTACTAACAACATTCTAAGATTCAAAAGAACCTTTGACTTGTTTTCCCTTTTGACATGCTTCACAGAGAGCATCAGATTTGAACTTAAGGTTTGGTAGCCCACTCACGGGGTTATGCTTATTTAGCTTTGAGATTAACCTCAAGCTTGCATGACCTGGCCTCTTGTGCCAAATCCAGTGCTCATCCTCAATGGACACCAGACACGAGACTCTTTGATTTGTAAGGTCCTGCAAGTCAATCTTATACAGATTGTTTTGCCTCTTGGTAGTGAACAAGAGTGATCCATCATTTTTCTTGACATTACACATGTTCTTATCAAATGAAACAGCATATCCACTATCACATAGTTGACTTATACTTAGCAGATTGTGTTTTAAGCCTTTAACCAATAGAACATTGTCAATGGAGGGAAAAGGGTATTTACCAATTTTACCTATACCACAGATTTTTCCTTTCTGGTTTCCTCCAAATGCAACCCAACCACCATATTTGACTCTAAGTTCTTGGAACATACACTTTTATCATGTCATGTGTCGTGAGCACCCACTGTCCAAGTACCAAGATGCTTGTTTTTTTTCCTGTTGTTAAGCAAGTCTGCAACAGGTATGACCTTATCTTTAGGTACCCAAACTGACTTGGGTCCTTTCTTGTTAGTAGTCACTGGATGAGTGTGAACACCTATTTTTGTCCGTCTTCATTTTATTCTAATTTTTATGATATTATGTTTCAAGGAGACTAATTATAATGGTGAAGAGAGAAAGAAGAAAAAGAAAATAATGAAGAAAGGAGGGGGCTCATAACTAATTTGCTGTTCCCCGTCCATTACATTGGACTTGCTGTTGGACGGGGTGGTCCGTCCATTGCATTTGCTGTTGGACGGGGAGGTCTCGTCCATTACATTGCACTTGCTGTTGGACGGGGAGGTCCCGTCCATTACATTGGACTTGCTGTTGGACGGTTACATTTGCTGTTGGACGGGGAGGTCCCGTCCATTACATTGGACTCGCTGTTGGATGGGGAGGTCCTGTCCATTACATTAGACTTGCTTTTGGACGGGGTGGTCCCATCCATTGCATTTGCTGGTGGACGGGGAGGTCCCGTCCATTACAATGGACTTACTGTTGGACGGGGTGGTCCCGTCCAATGCACTTGCTGTTGGATGGGGAGGTCCCGTCCATTACATTGGACTTACTGTTGGACGGGGTGGTCCCGTCCATTGCACTTGCTGTTGGACGGGGTGGTCCCATCCATTGCACTTGCTGTTGGACGGGGAGGTCCCGTCCATTACATTGGACTTGCTGTTGGACGGGGTGGTCTCGTCCATTGCACTTGCTGTTGGACGACGAGGTCCAGTCCAGTCCATTTGCATTGCATTTGTTGTTGGTCACGTCCGGTCCATTTGCATTGCATATTTTGTTGGAATTGCATTGAACGCGTCCAGTCCATTGCATTGTATTTTCTGTCGGACGCGTCTGGTCCATTTGCAATGCATTTTCTGTTGGACGCGTCCGGTCCATTGCATTTTTGATTGGACGGGTCCAGTCCATTTGCATTGCATTTTTGATTGGACGAGGAGGTTCCATCCATTGCATGTTTAAACTTCTGTTGGACGAGGTGGTCCATCCGTCATATCTAATTTTGCATATCTAACTTTTGTTGGACAAAGAGGTTCCATCTACTACAATTTCATTTTCAGGTTGAAGAATAAAGAAAGAGAAGATAATGAAGAAAGGACGAAGAAAACAAGGAGAAAAAGACAATCAGTGAAAAGAAGAAAGGAGATTGAGTTACTTCTCCTAATTCTAAAAAAACCCATCTTACATGTCAGACAAAACCCCCATCTCCTTCTCTCTTTAAACACGCAACCTTCACGTCAAATCACCTCTTTCCCGTTGCTCGCGCCGCCCCCATCTGAACACACGCTATTGCTGCTCAGAACCGCCCAAACCTTGGATTTCGTACAGACCGACCTTGAAGCCAATGGTGAGAAGAAGCAAGAAGCCCTCTCCTCCGTCTATAAAAGGAGAGCAAAAAGAGAGAAAGGGAGGACGAAAACAGAAGGAGGGAGAGAGATTTTTATCTAATATTTTCTTTGTGAAGAAAAGAAATTAGAGATCTGAGTTTCTTCTTCTTCTCTATTATTAGAGTGGTTAAGAAGGAAGAGTTAAAAAAGTCAGTGAAATTGAAATGTAAATGTTTTGATCTTGAAATCTTATCACTGGGAGAAAACAAAATCATTGTTATTCTGCTCTCATTTGGTAATCCTTGTTCTCTTTGTTGATATTATTCATAAGTTTCTCTTGACATTTTATTTTTTAGTGTCTCTATTTATGACAAAAGAAAAACCCATGGATATTGAAACTGAATGAGTCGGTATGATGTGTGTTGTATGTTTCGCCATTGGGAAAAATGAATGAATCCGTAAAATGTTTCATCTTTGTCTCTGTTTACTATGATGTTTCTGTACCTCTATCTACTGAATAAGTTGGTAAAATGTTTCATTTTTGTCTCTGTTTACTATGATGTTTCTGTGCCTCTATCTACTGAATAAGTAAGTAAATGTTTTATTTTTCTCTTTTTACTATGATGTTTGTCTCTGTTTACTGAATGATTTAGTAAAATATTTCATTGTTGTTCTATTTTCATAAGGTAAAGCTGCTTTTACATAAAAAATAAAAGATGATCACTTAAATCCCTTTCAACCGGTTCTAAATACTTAATTAAAACAATGTTTTTTTCGGGTTGCTCTATGACAAGTGTCATGTTCAACCCTTTAGATTTTGAGGTTGCTCTGTGGACTTGCGTGCCATGTTCAACCTCACTTAGCTTCAAAAAAATTTCACAACCAAAGATGCTTTTTTTCTAAACTCGATCTGTTTTAGCAATGGTTTTGGAACAGTCACTTGCATCCTTTAAGACCTCAGAAAACTGGGGGGCATGAGAGAGCTCAAGAGAGGCAAAAACAGGTGCACTAGATCTGTTTCAAGCAAAGGCAATGGTTCTAGAGACTTCCATGACGGTCACTTGCTGCCAAAGCTAAGGTTTTGGAACTGTGACGCCCGAGCACCTGATTTGCCCTCCAGCAGCCGATTCTCCGGAAGGATGATAAGGTGAGCAACTCACATTATGTGGTTTACACAAGCTTATCACCCATGTTATGTGATTTACACAACCTCAGAAGTTGTTTGACCATTAAGACAAAGATCTTTGAGTCTAGGAATAGGAAGAAAGAGTGATGAAGTTAATCTCCATGGCAGAGCCATATTGTGAAGCCGAAAATTAAAAGGATGGAAGGAAGCTATTTATAGGAGCAGGGGATGAAGTTACTAAGCTATTCTGATTTTCTTGAAAACTTATCTAAAAACTTAATGCTCATTAAGAGGATTAAGTTACAAGGTGCATGGGTAAGTAGCACAGTAGTCAAAGGAATGAATGTTTTTGCAGATATCTATACACTTTTAACGTCAGTTGTTTAAAAAAACTGACGTTAAAAGTGTTTTTAAAATAAAAAATATTTATTGTTAACGCGTCGTTTTTATACAACTGACGTTAAAAGTGTGATTTTTACTTCAGTTAAATAAATAGCTGACGTAAATAATCCTATATATTATAAACGTGTAGAATGAATATTGGAAATAATGTAATTAATATATGGGAACTTGGCAGTCATAAATTAAGTTGAAGTTAAAAATGAGGTGGTGGCAGTTTGTAAATATTAAATCACTATTTGCGTCAGTTCTATAAATAATTGACGTAAATAATTATGAAACTCATTTCATTAGGTGTCATCTCCCTGTTGTCCCTCTTAACGCAGATCACTCCATATAGTGCAGTTTATGTCTAAACCTTTTTTTTAAACAAGTTTAATTTTAATTTTTATTAATTAGCTTGAATTAGTAAACAAATTCTTGTGCAAATTAAAATAAATAAACACTTAACATAAAACAAGTTATATGTATAATCAAATCGTATCTCATTGAAGCGATTCATAAGTTAAAATTACATGATTAAAAGATAAAAAATTTCTGCAACATAGCCCTAAAATATAAAAAAGATTCTGCTTCAACATCATTTTCTTCTCAGTCCTGTCATCAGAAACTCCAATGGATGCATCACCTCCCTCACTTGAATTTCATGATGCAAAGTAAATCCTCAGTCACTAGCAGCGAAAGCAAAGTGAAATGGATCTTTGCATCTTTCTTCTTCACTGGAATTCCTTGATGCCTCGTCTTGAATCCACAGTCACTTGCTTCCAAAGCAAAGTGAAAGGGATGACGGGGATGAAATAAAGTGAGAGAATCACATTACGTGATTCACCCAACCTTACCATCCATGTTATGTGATTTACACAACCTCAGAAGTTGTTTGACCATTAAGACAAAGATCTTTGAGTCTAGGCATAGGAAGAAAGAGTGATGAAGTTAATCTCCATGGCAGAGCCATATTGTGAAGTAGAAAAAATTAAAAGGATGGAAGGAAGCTATTTATAGGAGCAGGGGATGAAGTTACTAAGCTATTATGATTTTCTTGAAAACTTATCTAAAAACTTAATGCTCATTAAGAGGATGAGGTTACAAGGTGAATGGGTAAGTAGCACAGTAGTCAAAGGAATGAATGTTTTTGCAGAAACTAATAAACTTTTAACGTCCGTTGTGTAATACAACTGATGTTAGAAGTGTGAGTGTTTTTAACGTCAGTTTCTTAAGACAACTGACGTAAAATGTTGTTTTATTTTGATTATAGCATTTACACCCGCGCGCCTTCTGCACTTCTCTGTACGTCTCTTTTCTCTTTTCATCACGCTCAACCCTCACTCTCACTCTCACTCTGCCCTAATCGCGAGCTCATCTCCACCGCAACCACCGCGAGGGCTTCTTCGCCACCACTGTGAGGTACACTCTTAACCCCTAACTCTGTCTTTCCCGCTCATTCTTTGCAATAACTTGACATCTCTCTTTCCCCTTCTCGCGCACTAACTCTCCTTGTCCCTCTGCTCTTAGTAACCACATCGAACGTTGGCTACCTCTCGAGCTTCCCCCCCACCACCACCCGAGCGCCTATTTCTGGTGAGTCTTTAGGGCACATTTTTTTATTTTTGGTTTTGAGTGTATGTTGAAACTGTAGTCTCAGTAGTTGAAACTTGAAACTGTGAGTTTGAGTTGTTTGGAATGTCTCTATTTTTGGTTTTGAGTGTATGTTGAAACTGTAGTCTCAGTAGTTGAAACTTAAAACCATGAGTTTGAGTTGTTTGGAATGTCTCTATTTTTGGTTTTGAGTGCGTGTTGCTCTGCTGGTTGATCTGTCACGGCCGTGATGCTCATCACGGCTAGGCCATGATCAGTTCTGCATGTGAGGGTCTGGTTCAGTTGGCACGTAACGGTCGTGATGGACATCACTGCCAGGCCGTGACCAGTGCTTGGCAATCTTCAAAAACTATAGTTTTCAATCTCTCGTATTGTCCTTATATTGGATAGATGTTTTGTATATCTACAGGCCCTATCTAGTTATTTTTATTTATACTTCTGTATTTATTTTGAGTTATAACCTATGTTAATACATATATATTGTTTCCGAACAGGCATACATATGGATCAGTCGGATAGCCCACATGCACGGGAGGACATTGTGGGGGCTTCAGAGGACCCGATCACGCCTATGCCTGATTCTAGTGTAAGTTTACATGTTATATACTATCTTTAGTCTTTTTTTTTAATGTAAGTTTATAATGTTACAACCCTCTATTTTATCATTTTTTTTGTCCATACAGACATCACAGGCTCATAGGAAACGGGGTAGAGGAGCCACCTTGTTGAAGAAACTATAGAAGGACAGGCAAAGCGGACAGAAGCTTGAGGTGTCCTTCGATGCTAATCTAAATGCCCAGGGACCCCGTGCTAAAGAATTTAATAAGTGGGTGTTTCTACAAGCGAAGCAGCACGTAAGCATCAACTACAACCACTGGAATGACGTTCCACAGAACGTTAAGGATCAGATTTGGGAGGCTATCGCGGTATTTTACCTTTACATTCATTTGATTTACATTATTAGATAATTATCCGAGTTATAATCCATCTAGTTGTTATGTATTTAATGTGTAGGTAGCTTGGACTGTGCCAAATGACGAGGATCATCGTCATAAATGTATGAAAATGGCATCAAAGCGTTATAATGGGTTCAAGCATGATCTTACCAGGTACTATGTATCTGGGAAGAAGCGGCTTGATAAAATGTTCTCGGATTATCCCTGGATTGATCAGGATACTTGGGATATGTTTGCTAAGAGTCGACAGGATGGAGAATTTCAGGTTGGTTGATTAAGTTAATTTTGTATGCTTATTATAGATCATTTAACTGTATTTAATTATGTGTTTTTGTTTGAATAGGCTAAGGCAAATAAGGGTCGGCAGAATCAGGCGAAGAACGTCCACCGCCACACCATGTCTCAGGGTGGGTACCAGACTCGGATCGAGCAGATGATGGCGGATAGGCTGAGGGCGAAGCAGGAAGAGCACTCTGCTAGGATTGAAAGAGGAGAGGTGCCTGAGGGCACACCATTAAGTCCTCCGTCGGACATCGACCGCGAGGATGTCTGGTTAGCCGGCCGCAAGACAAAGATGGGATATTTTAAAGTTGATGCCACTCGCGAAGTGGCAGATAAGATTGTAAGTAAATAATTAACTTGATTTCAATTGATATTTGTATAGATATTTGCAACACTTTTCACTTACACGTTTTTTCATTTTTTTCTTTGTAGATGGATCTTAAAGCACAATCCTCCCACGGCTCATTCGTCCCTTCTGGACGGCGGGACGTCTTGATGACTGCTCTAGGCAAGAAAGACCATCCTGGTCGGGTTCTCGGTGTTCCTGGGAACGTGACCATCAAAGAATATTATGGCAAGTCTGCTTCACGAAAGCGGGTGGTCGATGAAGCATCAATTTTGGCTGACATTACTCAGCACCTCATGTCCAATCCAGCTATTACAACACATCTGATGCAAAGCTTAATATCCAACCCGGAATTCAAGCAGGCACTTGCCAGAGAGCTTTCCTCCGTTGGTACATCCCAGGACACCGCAGGACATGCCAACCCTTCACATGTGAGCACAAAAGAGAGTTTTAGTAGGGCACATGTGGAGGACGATGAGTTGGCAGCTAGGGAGCGGGAGTTCGAAGTCCAACGCCATGAGCATGAGTTGGAAATGAAAAGGCGTGAGCTTGAGTTGGACTCCAAATGACGTGAGCTCGGAATGTTAACAAAGGTATGTATTCATTATTAATGTCCAAATTAGTCAAATAATTACTTGTGTTTTTTTAATTATCAACAACTTATCTATTTTATTTTTCCTAAACTGAAGGCCAGGTCGACGTCGGTGTCGCTGTCACCTATCACTCGTTTGTTCTCACTTGGTGTGGATTATGCGTTTGAGATTTTTGAATGTCCATTGGAGCACGATGGATGGGTGGCACGCCCAGATCAACGGAGGATATTTACCTTATGTGGTGACGATCTCGGGAACGCCTGTAGAAATAACGTCTGGATGAACAAACGATGTTTTTGAGTCTACGGTGCACGTAAGTTAATTTTAATTTTATAACTTATTTATTTTTGGTATTTTTCCATTTAATAATTTATTTTAATTTCAATATATATATTATGTAATTAACATCCACACCTTTTCACATCTTAGGTATCTCCATCGTCTTCAGCTTGATAAGGGCGTTGCATCAGTTTACGGCATCTTAGATCCGTCAATCCTTCTACCCGATTTCTTTGCTGGCGATGCATTGAGTAAATACTTAGGGAAGTTGTTGGGAGACAATCAGAAAGAATTATATCTGGCTCCCTACTGTGTGAAAAGCCATTGGCAGTTGTTCGTACTTCACCCGTCTAGGCATACTGTCATATTCTATTGCTCTCTCCACCAACAGCCGCCACAGGTGGTGTTGGAAGCTATAAATAAGTAAGTAACTAATCTTAAATTTAATTTAAGTTTTAATATCAGTTGTTTTTAGTTTATTACACACATGATATATGAATTTGTTAATTGATCGACAAGATTATTTGTTTATGATAGCGCGCTGAAGGCGAGTAGCATAAGTTGCGCCAACGGGAGAAGTAGGACTTCTAAGGCTAAAGCAAATCCTGTATGGAACATCATCAAGGTTTGGTAGTTTATTTATCAAATAATTAATATTATAATTACTAATTTATATGTATATTCAACTGACATTGAAATTAATTTTGTTGGTAGTCTCGATTTCAAAATGACGGGTGGTCGTGAGCTATTATGTGATGCTTCATATGCTGAACATAGTCTCCACATCTATTACGGATGGATGGAATAAGGTAATATTTAAACAACTTGTTAAATTATATATTATAGTTTTGAAGATGACTTGCATTGATGTTATTGTTATTATTTGAACGTGTGTAGGCATTTAACGACCAATCGCCTCTTCAAGAAGATGAGTTAAGAGACTTGAGGATGCGCTTCGCTGAATTCTTCTTCAAGTATGCGGCTGAAAAAGGAATTGACAAGATACCTCCGTAATACTTAGATAAATAGTTTTTTTTGTTAGACTTTAGAAACTAATTAATAACATGTATATATATATATATATCCTTAGATTGGTAGTTTTGTTTTTTAGACATTGGAACTAAAATTTATTTATATATACACATGGGTTTTGGTTTTAAGTCCCCCCATTGTTCCATTTTTCCTTTGCAATTCTGTAATGTGTGTGATATTACGTATTCTTGGGATATTTACTGAATGCAGGGATAGTTGAGGGGAGTGATATTTTAAAACTGAATTTAAAAAAAAAATCTATTAACGTCAGTTGTATCAAACAACTGACGTTAATAGTATTTTATAAAATATACAGTACACTATTAACGTAAGTTGTAATAAAAAACTGACGTTAAAATTAAACCTTTAACGTCAATTCTTTATAACAACTGACGTTAGTTTTAACAAAATTAACGTCCGTTGTCTTAAAGAACTGACGTTAATAGTTTTATGTTTAACGTCAGTTGTTTAAAAAACTGACGTTAATTTTTACAAAATTAACGTCAATTTTGTTAAAGAACTGACGTTAATAGTTTTATATTTAACGTCAGTTCTCAACTGACGTTAAAAATTTTAACTATTAACGTCAGCTGTATTTACGTGTATTCTGACGTAAAAAATCAATTTTAACTGACGTAAAAAGTACTTATTGCACTAGCTATTGGTCTACTATGGAGTCAGATTGTATGGAGCATGTTCGTAAATGCCAAAAATGTCAGATGTATGCAGACCGGGTTAATGCACCTCCGTTTCCACTACACAATTTATCATCCCCATGGCCTTTTTCGATGTGGGGAATAGATGTCATCGATCCCATTAATCCCAAGGCTTCCAATGGTCATCGTTTCATTTTGGTGGCTATAGACTATTTCACTAAATGGGTATAAGCTGCTTCATATGCAAGCATAACTCAAAGGGTGTTTCTAAAATTCCTCAAGAAGGACATCGTCTATAGATACGGGATCCCAGAGAGGAAAATCACAGATAATGCTGCTAATCTTAATGGTACCAAGATTCAAAAGTTTTGCGATGGTTTCAAAATCAAACACCACAATTCGGCTCCTTATAGGCCTCAAATGAATGGTGCAGTTGAAGCAGCAAACAAAAATATCAAGAAAATCGTTGCCAAGATGGTTGTAAACTATAAAGACTGGCACGAAATGCTGCCATATGCTCTACATGCTTATCAGACTAATATACGATCAAGCACTGGGGCAACCCCTTTTTCTACGGTGTACGGGATGGAGGCTGTCTCACCTATCGAAGTAGAACTCCCTTCGCTAAGAGTCTTGATTGAAGCAGATTTAGAAGAATCCGAGTGGGTGAAAACTCGATATGAGCAGTTGAACATGATAGAAGAGAAAAAACTGGCAGCTATCTATCACGGGCAATTGTATCAAAGCAGAATGGCAAGAGCTTTCAATAAAAAGGTTCGTCCTAGAGAATTTTGCACGGGAGACCTGGTTTTAAAGAAAATCCTCCCTAGTCAGGAGGATGCCCGAGGAAAATGGGCACCGAATTATGAAGGCCCTTATATTGTCAAACAAGCATTCTCAAGAGGAGCTTTGATTCTGCAAAACATGGATGGGGAAGAGTTACCAAGGCCAGTAAACTCTGATGCTGTGAAAAAGTACTACGCTTGAAGGCTCCCTAGGTTGAAAACCCGAAAGGGCAACTTAGGCAAAAGTTAGGACAAAGAACAATGAAAACAAAAGAAAAGAAAAGGCCCGCTAGGTTGAAAACCCGAAAGGGCAGCCTTGACAAGAGTTAGGGCAAAACACAATGAAAACAAAAGAAAAACAAAGGTGCGCTTGGTTGAAAACTCGAAAGGGCAACCTAGGCAAAAGTTAGGCAAAGAAACCTTATGCTGAAAACCTGCATAGGCAGCCTAGGAGGAGGATATGATCCAACATTTCCGCAAGCACTCACCATACTGGGGCAATTTTATCCAACTGAGTCTACTGGGGCAAAATTGTTAAGGAATGATCGAAGAAGGTGTGTTTGAGGAATCAGAAACAGAAGCCAAGATCTGTGTCATCAAAAGGCTGAGGAGAATCAATTAAATGAAAATCAAAGGACCAACACTGGGGCAAATTTTATGTGATTCTCGTAATTTTCTTTTCTTATCTTTGTTTTTAAATCTTCACGTTCCCTTTTGTAATTTTGTTCTCATTGTTATTGTCTCTTAACAAACTAAATTCTCATATTAAGGCAAGAGGCTTTTCTTTCACACTCGCCAGTCGTGTTCACTCTCATGTTCAATCACTATGGTCATGTCTCAATAAAGGTAAATATAAGTTTAATGGTATGATTTGATAATTCTAATGGTAGCACCAATGAATGGTTTAAACCAAGAGGACTCAATACTTCAAATTCAATGGAAGAGGTAGCATGCACTGGACGACAAAAGAATGATGCAAATAAGCTTGGGAGGACAAACATAACATCCACCTCATAAGTTATCGGATTCTTGGGTGACCAATGTTGTTAAAAGAATGAGTGAAGCCTCGTCCCAGAGTGACCGATGAACGAGGGTTTGGTTGGTGGAAGTTTTTCCATGGAGCATTTGGTTTCGTTGTCCTCAAAAGGAAGGGATTCTCATTTGTTTCAGATTACTGATTGAATATTTTCGATCTCTAAGGCTCACCGCAATTTTATTCTCGAGATCTGAGGCTCACCGCATCTTTATTCTCAAGCTCTAAGGCTCATTTCAAGTTTATTTTCGAGCTCTGAGACTCGCTGCACATTTAATTTTCTATTGGATGAAGAGGTTCCGTCCATTGCGTGTTTACTTTTCTGTTGGACGAGGAGGTTATGTCCATTGCACATTTAATTATCTGTTGGACGAGGAGGTTCCGTCCATTGCATATTTACTTTTCTGTTGGGCGAGGAGGTACCGTCCACTGCATTTAATTTTCTGTTGGACGAAGAGGTTCCGTCCATTGCGTGTTTACTTTTATGTTGGACGAGGAGGTACCGTCCATTGCATTTAATCTTCTGTTGGACTAAGAGGTTCCGTCCATTGTATATTTACTTTTCTGTTGGATGAGGAGGTACCGTCCACTGCATTTAATTTTTTGTTGGACGAAGAGGTTCCATCCATTGCGTGTTTACTTTTCCGTTGGACGAGGAGGTTTCGTCCATTGCACATTTAATTATCTGTTGGATCAAGAGATTCCGTCCATTGCACATTTAATTTTCTGTTGGACGAAGAGGTTCCGTCCATTGCATGTTTATTTTCGAGCTTTAAGGCTCGCTGCATATTTACTCTCCTGTTGGACGAGGAGGTTCCGTCCACTACAATTTTATTTTCAAACTGTAAGGTTTTCTTCTAAGCTCCTCATGTTTTTTTCGGACAAAATATGTGCTCATTTTCTTTACTTGTTCATTTCTGAGCTCCATTACATTGCACTTGCTGTTGGACGGGGTGGTCCCGTCTATTACATTGGACTTGCTGTTGGATGGGGTGGTCCCGTCCATAGCATTTGCTGTTGGACGGGGAGGTCCCGTCCATTACATTGGACTCGCTGTTGGACGGGGTGGTCCCATCCATTACACTTGCTGTTGGACGGAGTGGGCCCGTCCATTGCACTTGCTGTTGGACGGGGAGGTCTCGTCCATTATGTTGGACTTGCTGTTGGACGGGGTGGTCCCGTCCATTGCATTTGCTGTTGGACGGGGAGGTTGTTGGATGGGGTGGTCCCGTCCATTGCACTTGCTGTTGGACGGGGAGGTCCCGTCCATTACATTGGACTTACTGTTGGATGGGGTGGTCCCGTCCATTGCACTTGTTGTTGGACGACGAGGTCCAGTCCAGTCCATTTGCATTGCATTTGTTGTCGGTCACGTCCGGTCCATTTGCATTGCATATTTTGTTGGAATTGCATTGAACACGTCCAGTCCATTGCATTGTATTTTCTGTTGGACGCGTCTGGTCCATTTGCAATGCATTTTCTGTTGGACGCGTCCGGTCCATTGCATTTTTGTTGGACGGGTCCAGTCCATTTGCATTGCATTTTTGATTGGACGAGGAGGTTCCATCCATTACATGTTTAAACTTCTGTTGGACGAGGTGGTTCGTCCAGTGCATATCTAACTTTTGTTGGACAAGGAGGTTCCATCCACTACAATTTCATTTTCAGGCTGAAGAATAAAGAAAGAGAAGATAATGAAGAAAGGACGAAGAAAACAAGGAGAAAAAGACAATCAGCGAAAAGAAGAAAGGAGATTGAGTTACTTCTCCTAGTCCTAAAAAAACCCACCTTACATGTCAGACAAAACCCCCATCTCCTTCTCTCTTCAAACACGCAACCTTCACGTCAAATCACCTCTTTCCCGCTGCTCGTGTCGCCTCCATCTGAACACACGCTATTGCTGCTCAGAACCGCCCAAGCCTTGGATTTCGTACAGACCGACCTTGAAGCCAATGGTGAGAAGAAGCAAGAAGCCCTCTCCTCCGTCTATAAAAGGAGAGGAAAAAGAGAGAAAGGGAGGACGAAAACAGAAGGAGGGATAGATATTTTTATCTAATATTTTCTTTGTGAAGAAAAGTGATTAGAGATCTGAGTTTCTTCTTCTTCTCTATTATTAGAGTGGTTAAGAAGGAAGAGTTAAAAAAGTCAGTGAAATTGAAATGTAAAGGTTTTGATCTTGAAATCTTATCACTGGGAGAAAACAAAATCATTGTTATTCTGCTCTCATTTGGTAATCCTTGTTCTCTTTGTTGATATTATTCAAAAGTTTCTCTTGACATTTTATTTTTCAATGTCTCTGTTTATGACAAAAGAAAAACCCATGGATATTGAAACTGAATGAGTCGGTATGATGTGTGCTGTATGTTTCGTCATTGGGAAAAATGAATGAATCCGTAAAATGTTTCATCTTTGTCTCTGTTTACTATGATGTTTCTGTGCTTCTATCTACTGAATAAGTTAGTAAAATGTTTCATTTTTGTCTCTGTTTACTATGATGTTTCTGTGCCTCTATCTACTAAATAAGTTAGTAAAATGTTTCATTTTTCTCTGTTTACTATGATGTTTGTGTCTCTGTTTACTGAATGATTTAGTAAAATATTTCATTGTTGTTCTATTTTCATAAGGTAAAGCTACTTTTACATAAAAAATAAAAGATGATCACTTAAATCCCTTTCAACCGGTTCTAAATACTTAATTAAAACAATGTTTTTTTTCGGGTTGCTCTATGACAAGTGTCATGTTCAACCCTTTAGATTTTGAGGTTGCTCTGTGGACTTGCGTGCCATGTTCAACCTCACTTAGCTTCAAAAAAATTTCACAACCAAAGATGCTTTTTTTCTAAAAAAAATGATTTCAGGGTGCTCTAGGGTGCTGTGGGGTTAAGTCTCCATGCCTTCCCTAGAAATAATCGACTCCCGAACCCAAAGCTTTTTCTTAAGGGGTTTTCCAACTTCCCCGAAATTAAATAAAGTTGGTGGCGACTCCATGTTTTCTCTCTAAAAGGAAAAAGTAAGTCTTTTTTTTGTTCGCTACAACGAGTATGCTTGGCATGCTTATTATGTATGCATCTAGATGTAGTATGCCCATTCTTTCCACACATTTTGTAAAAGGTGTTGGACGGGCCAGACTTTGTTTTAGCATGTTTAGCTTGAGCTTTTGAAGCTCTGTGTTGAGTATGTCGTGTTAAATTTTGTTGAGATGCTTCTTGCTTCTCTTTGTCATAACCAATGCCAGATTTATCATGTGGTGTCCCAGAGTACCTTAAATAGAGACAAAGCTTATCTGAGCCACCTACAAGCTTTGACAGAGAGTCTGTCAGATATGTTACATCTTGTTTCAGTTTTGCAACTTCACAAGAAACATCAGGCTCACACTCCATTTTGTCAGCTAGACTGACATTCACTGATTTTAGTATGTCATTTTCATCTTTAAGGTTTTGTTTCTCAGTGCAAACCCTATCATATTCTCTAGATAGTTTAGAAAGTTTCTTTTTGAGACTCCTATACTCTTTAGACAGTATGGACGACTCATGCAACAATTCATCAAAAGCATTTTGAAAGGTGGATGGGTCAGAGTCCATTACCTCAGCATCAGTGTATTCACTTTTTGATGATGTGTCAGCCATAAGACAAATGTTTGCCTCTTCCTCAGCTTCATCTTCTTCATTTGATGAAGACAGATCAAGATCCTCCCATGTAGCCATTAAACCTTTCTTCTTTTTGAAGAATTTCTTTTTATCCTTCAGCTCAAGGCAATCAGCTTTGAAGTGTCCATATTTCTTGCACTCAAAACACAAGGGTGGACCTTTTTCCTTGGAGTTTGACATCTCATTGGAAAACTTTTTGTTGAATTGCTTCCTTCTGAAACCACCTTTCTTTCTCCACATATGTTGAATCTTTCTAGAGATGAAAGATAGTTCATCCTCATCTGATCCTTCATCACTATCTGAGATTCCAGCTTCATCTGAGGATTCAGCAGCCTTAAGGACTTTTGATGAACTTGCTTTCCTTGCATTAAGGGCAATAGTCTTTCCTTTTCTTGAGCTTTTTTCTTCATTCAGTTCAGTTTCATGAACCTTGAGAGATCCAAGAAGCTCTTCCAGAGAAAGTATTCAGGTTTTTAGCTTCCTGAATAGCAGTAACTTTAGGTCTCCACTGCTTGGATAGACTTCTTAGGATTTTTCTAACATGATCTCTATTTTCATAGACTTTTCCAAGAGATCTGAGACTGTTGGTGATGGCTTGGAATCTTCCAAACATTTGGTCTATTGTTTCATGTTCACCCATCTTGAACAGCTTATACTGATGAACCGGCATGCTGATCTTTGATTCCTTCACTTGTGAGGAACCTTCATGAGCTAGGGAAAGAGTATCCCAGATTTCTTTGGCAGTGTTGCAGCTGTGAACTTTGTCATGTTCAGATCTGGTGATGGCACACATCAAATAATGCTTAGCTTTAAGATTGAGTTGATGCTTTGCCTTTTGATCTGTTGTCCAGTCTGCTCTAGCAACAGCAGCTCCATTTTCTTTTATGGGTTCAGTATAACTAGTTTCTATGAGCTCCCAGATGTCTAGACTTTGTGCATCCAAAAAGGCCATCATCTTCTTCTTCCATTAGTCATAATCAGAACCATCAAAGAGAGGAGGTATGTTGATAGCTTGTCCTTCCGCATCCATGGTTGTTGGATCGTACTCCCTCAGCACTTGTTAGATGCTCAACCCTTTTGAGGCTGAGCTCTGATACCAACTGAAGTTGACACAAGCAAACACAAGAAGGGGGTTGAATTGTGTTTGCTAATAATTTTCACAAACAACCTTTTTCAAAACTGATTTTCTCACACAAGGATATTTAAAACAAATGTACACACTGAAAAACAACTTTTGAAACTTAACAAAAGCAATATCAAATCCCAACAGTCAGTATAAACAAATAAAGCTGTAAGAGTTTAGGGTTAGAAGATTCACGCAAGATGTTTTATCATGGTTCACTCTCTTCCAACCAAGAGCTACATCCAGTCCCTTCTACTTGAAGGTTTTTCTCCACTATTTTCCAAATAGATTACAACCAAGTATTAAACACCTCTCCAGGCTATAAGTATTTCTTTTTTACCAAGCCTCTTCAGGCTCTAACTCTAACAAAGAGATTTAACTTATGATCTTCTTAACTCACTATGTGTGAGGATATAAAAGTTTAAGATCGGTTGAAAATTACAACAATATTCAAACTAAAGAATACAGACTCTTGCTCATGAAAGAATATTAGAATGAGTGATTATCGATTGGCAAAAGTTGTTCTTCAGATCCTGAGGTCTTCTATTTATAATGACCTTCTTCTTCACTTGTATTTCTTCAACGTCAACGGTTATTTTGAATTGTCCCGTTTAGAGATAGCATTGAATGCACGATATCCGTTGTGACTGATAGCTTGATTGTGGCCTTTGTGAAATGTACTCTTGGTTATCACATTTGCACAGAATAGAGGGTCATTGTTTCTGAGAAATTTGTACCTTGAAAACTTTCTTTCTTCCTTTGTGTACAATCTAGCTTTTTCCAGCAGTAAAGAAGAATTCGTACAAGTCACTTTTCATTTCCTCATTGTACTATTTGCTTTTTGTATTTCCTCGATGGTACTATGATTTTCTCACAAGGAAACAAAGCATTAACCGGATAAAAAAATGGAAAGAACAAATATTCTATTGAATTAAATATCAATAATTTGAAATAAATTCATTGTGGGTCAAATTGCATTTATTCATTTTTAGAACAACATATATATAAGAGATAGAAGCTCGTATATTCAAAAATCTCCGTCCACACATTTATGTGTAAGAATGAAGTCTATTCACACTTTCATTTAACTCGTCCACTGACGTGACATATTCTCTCATCTATTATCAAGTCTTTGGACTTGCTATATCTCAGTGAGTTATCTTGATCTTCGTCTAGTGATGTGGCAATTAGAGTTCTTCTACTGGCTCAATGAACTCGTCTACTGACGTGGCAAGTTAAAACTAGTCTATTTGATTTTAAACTTAAAATCCGACTATTAAACATTTAGTGCCTCGTCTACTTAAAGAAACCAGTCTACTCAATTAAATAAATAAATAACTTTACCAAAACATTGAGTAGCTCGTCTACACGGGTGGACGTGCATTTCTCTTTATGAGTCCAAGCAGATACATTTGAAAACTTATTCTAAGTTTACATGTCTTATAATTTTAAGTGTTCCTGCATAACTAAATAGCAAATGTTAGATTTCAACTAATATTTTGCCAAGCAAATATAATCCTTTTGTTCACATCAAAACATAGATATTTAATCCAAAACCCCTTTGGTTCCAACAGTCATGTATGAGAAAATGGAAATAGTTTTATCTAAAGCGAACTTTGTAACACCCTAGTTTTTACACCTATGATTAATTATTTTATTTGGATGTTTATGTTTACTTTGTTATGTGGTTTAGTTTTAGTAATTAAATTACTCTCTTCAAATTATTTTATTGAGTGCACTAACACTGTTTTATTTTAGTGTATGCATGCTTGCTAGGCAATAATATTATGCTATTGTCACTATTAATATTTGTTCAGAAAATTATTTTAAATAATATGATTGAAAGAAAATTATTTTCATACTTTACTCTATTTAATTTTAGATTTGAAAATATGTTGGTTTGAAATTAATCGGAGATTAATTTTGGATCATTGATTTCCTCGATTGATAAATTCAATCATCAATCTCTATCCTATTTCAAATTTTGAAATTATATATTTTCACTCTTTGTCTTAGATCCAAAGGTTAAAAGAAAATCTCTTTTTCTAGACTCAATATCAATCACTTATTTTATACTAATATACTAAGTAAATGAAAATAAATAAAAGAAAACATTAATTTTCTCTCTCCCCCTCTGTTAAAAACGCACACCCCTCCCTTCCTTTCTTTCTCCTTACTTCAGACCCATTCCCACACGTTCCTTCTTCTTCCTCAATGTTTCAAATCCCTTCATTTGCTCTCCACGTCCAGTTGTCGTCGGCCCTCCTCCGACCACCGTCACGGTCGCGTCTAGAGTGGGGAAGATGACCCCGCAACGGAACTCTTCATCCAACGCGTCACGCTCCATTTGGCTTCTCCGTTAGGACGCCGTCGCTGCCGTGGTAAGCTTCCAGCCGCCAACTATGGCTTCTCATCCACCATCTCTTCATGTTGAACATCTTTCTTCTTCCTCAAAATCTGCCTTCATGTTATGGGTCACGGTTGTTTTAGGACATTCTTTTGTGCGGTCCGCCGCATCGTCGTCGCTGTCGCTGTGCCGCCGCCATGCCGGTCATCACAACAGCCACTGCTTCCTCTCTTTCTTAACTTGGTGAGCAACAATCCCCCTATTGTTCTTCAAATTGAAAACCCCAAATTCTAAAACCCTAAGTTCTGAATGGGATCCTAAATCCCCAAATTGGTGATGTTGATTTTAAATTGGGTATGTCAATTTCAAATTCCCCATGTCAATTTCTCAAAATTTCCCTGAAATTCGGATTCCCCAATTTCACTAAAAAACCCTAAATTTTCATCTTACTCTAATCATGAAATTGATTTTGTTTTAGTGTAATTAAGGGTCTTGATTGGTGATTTCTAAGTCCAATTTCCAGATTCACTCATCAAATCAAAATTTCTTAAATTTTTGTGAAAAACTCTTTTTACCCAAATTTATTTTATTGAGAAATCGATTCTATTTTTGTTAAATTAAATGTATAGTTTCCTTTGATTGTATGTTTTGAGGATTATAATTGATTGTTATGCTATTTGATTTTATTGTATGTGCTTGGATGTTCTTCCTATGTTGATGGTTGTGTTTGTGCTTCCTTGGGAGAGCAACTTTTTGTTTTTGGAGTTGTCGCAGAGTTTGCCTGCTTGAGTTGTGAAACGTCAGAGTAAGCCGAGACATTGTTAAGAAGGAAACTGTTGAGATGAATCTAGGCAAGTATACCCAGTCGTACAAGTAATAAAGAGGTAAGAGGGATAGCGTTCCCACGAGGACTGAGACAAGTACTAGCACGTAACAAATCAATTACTATCTAAGCAGATATTTGGATGGAAGGGAGCTCAATACTAATTACCAAGCCAAACAAGGATTAAAATAAACAAAATAAAAGGATCAGGTTCTTTTAAGATTTTTATCAAATACTTGAAATGCAGAAAGATGGTTCTTCAAATATGATGAAAAATATTGGGATTAAATTTCATTAAACCTTTGCCTCATGCAATACCAAGACTACCAATCCAGTTTATGCTTTAAATATTAAAATCAACCCACAAGATTACTCAAGTCCTAATTCCTTAGATGACAAGAGCCTAAATCCCCTAATTAGACCCTAATTCCTTAGGTGGCCTAACTAATGAATTTGCATTAAGAGTAGGGATTACACGATTACTAATAAACCAGAATCCATTCCTAGATGCAAGGTTTACTAGGTGATTGATTCCAAATCAAGAAATGATAAGAACGTCCCCATTGCAAATCAAATCTCAGAACGATTCATGGATGATCAGACCACAAAAAGCATTAAGCATAGTAATCAAACACTAATAAAGAAGCATAAACATAAATTGATAAATCAAGGCAAATACATGAGATTCGGTTTAGCTACATCTAATCCCAACAAAAGGGAATTTAGCTACTCATAGTCATAGAGAAATCCAAAAGAAAAACAATAGAGACAAGGGAGAGAAGAAATTCCATCGAAGCTTTCCACAACCGTCACAGCAACCCCTGGCTCAGAGAAGATGTCTGTTTTTTTAGGGTAAAAGTTGCCTCTAGGGTAAAAGTCCTCCTTTTTCTGTTCTGCCTAGATGTCTATTTATAGATTAGGCACGCGTCACGGCCGTGATGGCCATCACGGCCAGGCCGTGACGGGTTCTGCCATGGGAGCGCTTTCAATTTTTGATTTATCACGACCGTGATTCTCATCACGGCTAGGCCGTGATAGCTTCTGCCTTGAACGTTGCTTCACCAATGGTCTGTCACGGCCGTGACAGATTCTGCCTAGAAGGGGTCTGGTTCAGTTAACATGTCACGGCCGTGATGGGCATCACGGCTAGGCCGTGACAGCTTCTGAATTTTGCCTTCTTTCTTTCCAGTTATTTCTCGATCATGGCCGTGATGGGGATCACGGCTAGGCCGTGATAGGCTCTGTTTGGTACATTTTCTTCACTTTTCAAGCTCTATCTTCATCCAAGTTCCATCATGGCTAATCCTGAGCATTTAATCCTTAATTCCTGCAAAACAACACCACGAAACCGCCTTATCCGTTCCAAGGTAAAAACTAACAAAAGATCAAATTAAATATGCCTACACTATATGAAAATGCATGCCAAAAGACAATGAAATATGAGGTGTAATCACACTCATCAGAAACCAATTGTTGAAGCATCAAGAAGATTATCTTTTTATGGTCTACAAAGGTAAGGGGAGCTTGCCTGGGGATATTCAATAACTATATGCATGTGTATGTGTGTAATTGAGTGTTGTGAATATTATTGTGATATTGAGCCAATACTTGAATAACTTGTTTACTTGAATTATTGTGGTTATTACTTGAAGTTGAACATTTCTTGCTTTAAAGTGTTATGAATTATATATATGTGATGAACTATCATTAACTGTGATATTATTATTGTTGTGAATATATTACTGTTGATTGAAGTTTGAGAAGCCGGACTTGAGTTTGTGCCCAATGACTATAAGGATTAAAAGCCTTAAAAAGCCTTGAATAGAACTTTGAAAGTTTTGGGTTCACTAATAAAAGTTCCTTGTTTAAAGTGCTTACATCAGAAGAATAAGATCTTGTGTTTAGAAAAATGTTGAAGTGATTTTGAGTTGAAGGAAACTACCTTTTTATGATCGAAAGTTTTGTGCGAGAGAAAACCTTTTCGAACGGTGTGTTTTATGAAGGAAAGACCCTTTGAAAATATTTGACTTTATTACATCAAGGATTTCAAAAGCAAATGAATTTCCTAAATATTTTATAAAAGAATTTGTATAGAAAAAGATTTTCTCTTAAATGATTTAGAAATGTTCCGCTTGCTTGGATAAGTGACCGAGGTTTTATTTTATTTTTGATTTTCACTGAGCGAAAAGTAAGCAAATGTGAAAGAGTATCTAGTTCGCGAGACGTCGCCTCTAGCATTCAGTTATATGCACGCGATCTGGGATCCGTGTCAAGAATTATGGACTAGGGGTCCTAATCGTGATATTATGGGCTAATCTTGGAATTGAGGATTGTGTGTCCTACTTTCGTTGTTATGTGCTAGGAGTCCTTATCATGTTGAAATAAAACATGGATAAAAGTATAATTGTTTCTACAACCACAACCTTGGACGACGGCATCGGTCTAAGGTGTTGTGATTGAGCACTCGGACTGCTCGTCCTGTGTTATTGATTTTCAAGTGATGAAAATTGTGAATAGTCATTAGCCGTGGGCTTCGACAACAAAAAAGAGTGAACACAAAGAAAAGTCTCGATAATGAAAAGTCTTTTATTCATATGCATTTCCCCTTGGCAGACGTGCTTGAGTTACCGAATACCCGCTTAAGATGTGGTATTTGATGATGTATACATCCGAATGGCCGTTATAAGGCATTCGTGATGGTGTTGATCCGGGTACATGAGGTGATGGAGACAACTTGCCAAACGTGGCGTATGAGCCTGATCAACTCTTTCTTTCTTAATGATGAAACGATGATGGTATCTCATGAGATTAAGTTTTTTTAAGAGCCTAATGATTGAAGTGTCATGTATTATCTTTATAAAACTGATTGATTCGGGTATGAGACCCACTGATGTAACACTTGTTGTTTTATCTATGAATAATGCTTAAATGCTAATATGCCAATGTGTTGTATGTATCATGTATATGGTTGTTGTGTGATATATCCATTTGTCGGTATCTCACCCTTACAGATATATCAGGTCTTCTTCTAGTTCACTACCGTACCCTGGGTACTTTAGTACAGATGGTGCATAGGAGTCTTCCTAAGTCACTCAGAGACTTAGATCTGATTGTTTGATGAAGTATTTGATTGTGGAATGATCACGTGAGTTTTCCTCAGGAATACCTTTTAGAACGACTAGCTTAGGGTTTGAGACTTAGACTTTTGATAAGAATGTAAGAGTATGGCTCAGAAAGTCTTTATTTTAAAATGGAATGTTTATGGCACGGAGAGCATCTCTTTTGAATGAAAACCTAAGTTTTTCCTTTTGGTCATGTATAACTTATTGATGTAACTATTTTTAGTATATTACTGCCTGGTGGTATTTGGTGTAACTGGAATTCTGGAATGAAAATGTAATTATCCTAGCAGGTGTTCTTTTACCTGGGATGTTCGAATTACAGAGGAGACTCTGTCAAAATTTTTGTAAAACTACTTGCTTTCATTCAAATATATCTCTGAATGAAATAGACTTGTCAGGCTAGGAGTGTAAACTGGTGTGCCGATCAAGGCTTAGGTTTGGAGTCGTGCAAAATTTTTATACCCAATTTCAGACGCTTATGTACTTATATAAATTATTTTCCAAAAGCAACCAGCAAGATTCCTTTTAATTTTTTTGGCACGTGTTTACAAAGTAATGCCCAAGGGGGGTGTTACAAAGTGGTATCAGAGCCGGTCGAGTCTTTCGAGATCTTTGTGGAATAGGTCTGTTAAGTTTTTGTTGTGTGATCTCTGGATGGTTCTTGTTTGAATTGTTTCTGGTTGAAGCAATGTGTGTTGACGCCAAGTATATGTTTTATTGATGGTTTTCCAAGGGTTTTATGTCCTGGGAGATGTCGATCTTGAATGTTACTTGGGTTCGGATATGACATTCGATTATCCTTGCGAATCGTGTCAGATATTTGAAACAAGGTGCTTGTGTAAAGGGTTTTCCGGGAGTGTTCCCTGGAAATATTCTAGGTTTATGGTTAGCAAAGGACATTGATTTCAGATTGATCGAGTTTCTGGATTCGGTCACGTCTCTGTCGCTTTGTGTAGGATGTTGCCTACAAAGTTAAAACAAGTTGGGCAACTCGATTCCACTGGAAGATCGGTGGTCTGTACTGTTTGTTAGATCGAGTGTTGTCCTTGTGAAGCACCACTGTTGTGTGAAGACTCGTGTCACCGTGTGGATTTATGACAACTAAGTAAAAGGACCAATTATGAACAAGTATTCTCTGACTTGCATAGTTGATTTGGTAAATCAATTACGAGGAGTTGTCGTCTACTCAAAGATCGACTTGGAGATGAGTCATTACTAGATTGGAGTGATGACCTATCTAAGATTTTGCATCGTCAACTCGATTTATGAAGAAAGATCAACCCTTTGTAAGTTTGATCGATTGATTAAGTTGTCCGGGATCGTGCCCAATTCAAGGTGGTCATACTAAGCATGGCTAGAAAGACTTGTATGTTGGTTGGAACCAAGACGAATCGAGTGGATTTTCGATCTTGGGTGAGTCTCTCGTGATTAAGGAACTCTCCACTATACCCTTTGATTCTCTTGTGTTTGTCAGTTGAAATTTATTTCTCAAATCCTATGATTGTATTAGATAATCACAATGGTGAAGTTTGTATGTGTCAGACAAATTTCCTGATTTTAATTTGAAATCTGTCAGGACTCATGAATTAGTTATGCTAATTCATAAATTTCCAGTTATTCATTTCTTTGTTTGTGAGAAGTCGTACTCACACTTCTAAATAATCCTTGATGTATTAGACATTTAAGTGAATTGATTTAACGGAATCCATTGGTCTGGATACTTTCACATTTTGTTGAGAGAAGTGGTTATGACTATTTCTTGAGTTATAACACAGATAATTTCGTGACAGCAGAAGTTTCTTGGTGAAACTTAGTTTCGTCACTTCTATTTTTGGTAGGTGAAAGTCAACATTTTGTAAATTCTTTGTACTAAGAATAACAATTAATCCTCTTGGGATTAGAAATTATTCACCCTTGAATCCTTAAATCCGCTGTAAGATTCTTGTGTAAGAATGAACTTTATTAGATTCATGTTTGTAAATGTGTATTGATCATGCATTTTTACACCCACGAACCTGATGGAAGGATCTTTTTCCATACTGGATGTTCCTGTATCCTTCAAATTAATGAATTTCTTTACTATGCTTATGTGAAAGTTAAATCGAGAAAAATTTCTTTCCTTGAGAAATTCTTTTATGATCACCAAGTTCATGTCTTATTGCGGTTCGAACATTCCTGCCGTCGTTGATCATCTTAGTTCTACGTATTCTCCAAATGTCGTCGATGTGTGACCTGTCTCATCAGTTATGAGTTGGGTATCTCCACATCAAGATGTCAGAGTTAATTGAGTACAGTGAAAAAGGGATAGTTTAACAATTGAGACCTTCCTTGTTAAGATATTGGCATTCCTTGAATCTTTGTTATGAGTTTGCTGAAGACCTATATGAGTCTTGTTTGAATTCAAGTGATCGTGGATTGCCTGGTGAAGTCTACCCCCTTCTTACAAGCTATGATCCACTATGCAGTGTTAGTAGACCGAATAATGTATCAGAGGATTGTTCAAACTTCATGGGGTATCTTCAAGTGTTGTTTCATATGAAAAATGGAAGTTTATCAACGTGTGTCGGTTAAGTTTTCTTTAAGTGTTAAGGACTAAGTTGAGGCTAAGTCCAACTGATCATCCTCAGCGGGATGGATAAGTAATGAGATGACCTATCCTTAGCAGGTTAGTTGGGGGATAGTGTGGTACCTAATTTTGTCATCTCTATGGTAGGACAAACCAGAATTGATAGGAGCTTCGTTAATGTATAGATGTGAATGATACTATGAGAACCCTTAAGTTCAACATCATTGAGTGAGATGATTACAATGGACCTTATCATGATCGAGGCAGATATATCATCAAAGGAATTTGGAGTAGTGATCAACGTTTTATGGTTAATGTTGACTTCGTGAGTCTGAGGATTAACAAAAAAAATATCTATAGTAGTTTTCCTTAAGATAAACGGAAATAGTAAAGAGAAGTTCTTGAGAAACTAAGTTGTGAGAAGAGTTTGAGAGCTCTGTTATAGAGTTTGAAAAGTATGACCGTGATGAAATTTGGATTGGTGGAATAAGTCCAAAGGAAACTAAGACTACAATTGTGTGCTTTGGGTTGAAAGTTGATATATGTGGTAGAGTTAATGTTGAACTTGATGTTCGTCGTGAGGATAAGGTGTTGAAGAAGTTTCTCTAGCGGACTAATTTTGAGGCAAGAAGTACAAGTAGGATCTTAGGGTCAAGGTGTGATTACGAAACCCTGTTTAGTTTCGAGCTACGAAATTTCGAGGACGAAATTTTTTAAGAGGGGTAGTAATGTAACACCCTAGTTTTTGCACATGATTAATTATTTTATTTGGATGTTTAAGTTTATTTTGTTATGTGGTTTAGTTTGAGCAATTAAATTACTCTCTTCAAATTATTTTATTGAGTGCGCTAACACTATTTTATTTTAGTGTATGCATGCTTGCTAGCCAATAATATTATGTTATTGTCACTATTAGTATTTGTTCATAAAATTATTTTAAATAATATGATTGAAAGAAAATTATTTTCATACTTTACTCTATTTAATTTTAGATTTGAAAATATGTTGGTTTAAAATTAATCGGAGATTAATTTTGGATCATTGATTTCCTCGATTGATAAATTCAATCATCAATCTCTATCCTATTTCAAAATTTGAAATTATATATTTTCACTCTTTGTCTTAGATTCAAAGGTTAGAAGAAAATCTCTTTTTCTAGACTCAATATCAATCACTTATTTTATACTAATATACTAAGTAAATGAAAATAAATAAAAGAAAACATTATTTTCCAGCCGCCAACTATGGCTTCTCATCCACCATCTCTTCATGTTGAACATCTTTCTTCTTCCTCAAAATCTGCCTTCATGTTATGGGTCATGGTTGTTTCAGGACCTTATTTTGTGCGGTCTGCCGCATCGTCGTCGCTGTCGCCGTACCGCCGCCACACCGGTCATCACAACAGCCATTGCTTCCTCTCTTTCTCAGCTTGGTGAGCAACAATCCCCCTATTGTTCTTCAAATTGAAAACCCCAAATTCTAAAACCCTAAGTTCTAAATGGGATCCTAAATCCCCAAATTGGTAATGTTGATTTTAAATAGGGTATGTCAATTTCAAATTCCCCATGTCAATTTCTCAAAATTTCCCTGAAATTCGGATTCCCCAATTTCATTAAAAAAAACCCTAAATTTTCATGTTACTCTAATCATGAAATTGATTTTGTTTAAGTGTAATTAAGGGTCTTGATTGGTGATTTCTAAGTCTAATTTCCTGATTCACTAATCAAATAAAAATTTCCTAAATTTTTGTGAAAACTCTTTTTACCCAAATTAATTTTATTGAGAAATCGATTCTATTTTTGTTAAATTAAATTTATAGTTTCCTTTGATTGTATGTTTTGAGGATGATAATTGATTGTTATGCTATTTGATTTTATTGTATGTGCTTGGATGTTCTTCCTATGTTGATGGTTGTGTTTGTGCTTGCTTGGGATAACAACTTTTTGTTTTTGGAGCTGTCGCAGAGTTTGCCTGCTTGAGTTGGGAAACGTCAGAGTAAGCTGGGACATTGTTAAGAAGGAAACCAATTGTTGAAGCATCAAGAAGATGATCTTTTTATGGTCTACAAAGGTAAGGGGAGCTTGCCTAGGGATGTTCAATAACTATATGCATGTGTATGTGTGTAATTGAGTGTTGTGAATATTATTGTGATATTGAGCCAATACTTGAATAACTTGTTTACTTGAATTATTGTGGTTATTACTTGAAGTTGAACATTTCTTGCAAGGCTTACAAAACCGGACCGGCCATCGAACCGGTGAAGGCAGCGGTTCAAGGTTCAATGGTCCAACCGAGGTTGAACCGGTTATAATTAAATAATATTATTTTAATTTTTAATATAATATTTGTAACAATATTAAACAAAAAAACAACATAACAACTAAAATTATTAAGCACAATTTTTTTTTATTTTGAAATTAAACTAAATAAATATAAAAATATATGTTAAAATCATATTCATAGGGAAAACCAACCCAAAATCTACAACTAGCCCACATATGTTAGAAAACAAAAGAATTAGGTTTTGGCTAGGATGACCCAAATCCTTTTATACTATTTTTTTTTAAGAAACCGGTTCTGGCCGGTTCACTACCGGTTATGACCGGTTTTACCGGTTTTGAACCGATTTTCCGGTTTTTCCACCGGTTCGATGCTAGGCCGGTTTTACCTATGAACCGGACCGGCCAAGGTCTCGGTTCCCGGTCGGACCGGCCGGTCCGGTCCGGTTTTCAAAACCTTGATTTCTTGCTTTAAAGTGTTATGAATTATATATATGTGATGAACTATCATTAACTGTGATATTATTATTGTTGTGAATATATTACTGTTGATTGAAGTTTGAGAAGTCGGACTTGAGTCTGTGCCCAATGACTATACGGATTAAAAGCCTTGAATAGAACTTTGAAAGTTTTGGGTTCACTAATAAAAGTTCATTGTTTAAAGTGCTTACTTCAGATGAATAAGATCTTGTGTTTAGAAAAATGTTGAAGTGATTTTGAGTTGAAGGAAACTACCTTTTTATGATCAAAAGTTTTGTACAATAGAAAACCTTTTCGAACGGTGTGTTTTATGAAGGAAAGACCCTTTGAAAATAATTGACTTTATTCTATCAATGATTTCAAAAGCAATCGAATTTCCTAAATGCTTTATAAAAGAATTTGTATAGGAAATGATTTTCTCCTAAATGATTTAGAAATGTTCCGGTTGCTTGGATAAGTGACCGAGGTTTTATTTTATTTTTTGATTTTCACTGAGCGAAAAGTAAGCACATGTGAAAGAGAATCTAGTTCGCGAGACGTCGCCTCTAGCGTTCAGTTATATGCATGCGATCTGGGATCCGTGTCAAGAATTATGGACTAGGGGTCCTAATCGTGATATTATGGGCTAGGAGTCCTAATCTTGGAATTGAGGACTGTTTGTCCTAATTTCGTTGTTATGGGCTAGGAGTCCTTATCATGTTGAAATAAAATATGGATAAAAGTATAATTGTTTCTACGACCACAACCTTGGACGGCGGCATCGGTCTAAGGTGTTGTGATTGAGCACTCGGACTGGTCGTCCTGTGCTATTGATTTTCAAGTGATGAAAATTGTGAATAGTCATTAGCCGTGGGCTTCGACAACAAAAAAGAGTGAACACAAAGAAAAGTCTCGATAATGAAAAGTCTTTTATTCATATGGATTTCCCCTTGGCAGACGTGCTTGAGTTACCGAATACCCGCTTAAGATGCGGTATTTGATGATGTATACATCCGAATGGCCGTTATGAGGGATTCGTGATGGTGTTGATCCGGGTACATGAGGTGTTGGAGACAACTTGCCAAACGTGGCGTATGAGCCTGATCAACTTTTTCTTTCTTAATGATGAAACAGTGATGGTATCTCATGAGATTAAGTTTTTTTAAGAGCCTGATGATTGAAGTATCATGCATTATCTTTATAAAACTGATTGATTCGGGTATGAGACCCACTGATGTAACACTTTTTGTTTTATCTATGAATAATGCTTAAATGCTAATATGCCAATGTGTTGTATGTATCATGTATATGGTTGTTGTGTGATATATCCATTTGTCGGTATCTCACCCTTACAGATATATCAGGTCTTCTTCTAGTTCACTACCGTACCCTGGGTACTTTAGTACAGATGGTGCAGAGGAGTCTTCCTAAGTCACTCAGAGACTTAGATCTGGTTGTTTGATGAAGTATTTGATTGTGGAATGATCACGTGAGTTTTCCTCAGGAATAACTTTTAGAACGACCAGCAGGGTTTGAGACTTAGACTTTTGATAAGAATGTATGAGTATGGCTTAGAGAGTCTTTATTTTAAAATGGAATGTTTATGGCTCGGAGAGCATCTCTGTTGAATGAAAACCTAAGTTTTTCCTTTTGGCCATGTATAACTTATTGATGTGACTATTTTTAGTATATTACTGCCTGGTGGTATTTGGTGTAACTGGGATTCTGGAATGAAAATGTAATTATTTTAGCAGGTGTTCTTTTACCTGGGATGTTCGAATTACAGAGGAGGCTCTATCAAAATTTTTGTAAAAATACTTGCTTTCATTCAAGTATATCTCTGAATTAAATAGACTTGTCAGGCTAGGAATGTAAACTGGTGTGCCGATCAAGGCTTAGGTTTGGAGTCGTGCCAAATTTTTATACCCAATTTCAGATGCTTATGTACTTATATAAATTATTTTCAAAAAGCAACCAGCAAGTTTCCTTTTAATTTTTTTCTGCACGTGTTTACAAAGTAATGCCCAAGGGAGTGTTACAAAGCGGTATCAGAGCCGGTCGAGTCTTTCGAGATCTTTGGGGAATAGGTCTGTTAAGTTTTTGTTGTATGATCTCTGGTTGGTTCTTGTTTGAATTATTTCTTGTTGAAGCAATGTGTGTTGATGCACAAGTATATGTTTTCTTGATGGTTTTCCAAGGGTTTTATGTCCTGGGAGACCGTCGATCTTGAATGTTACTTGGGTTCGGATATGACATTCCATTATCCTTGCGAATCGTGTCAGATATTCGAAACAAGGTGCTTGTGTAAAGGGTTTTCCGGGAGTGTTCCCTGGAAATATTCTAGGTTTATGGTTAGCAAAGGACATTGATTTTAGATTGATCTAGTTTCTGGATTCGGTCAGGTTTCTGTCGCTTTGTGTAGGATGTTGCCTACAAAGTTAAAACGAGTTGGGCGACTCGATTCCACTGGAAGATCGGTGGTCTGAACCGTTTGTTAGACCATGTGTTGTCCTTGTGAAGCACCAATGTTGTGTGAAGACTGGTGTCACCGTGTGGATTTCTGACAACAAAGTAAAAGGACCAATTATGAACAAGTATTCTCTGACTTGCGTAGTTGATTTGGTAAATCAATTGCGAGGAGTTGTCGTCTACTCAAAGATCGACTTGGAGATGAGTCATTACCAGATTGGAGTGATGACCTATCTAAGATTTTGCGTCGTCAACTCGGTTTATGAAGAAAGATCAACCCTTTGTATGTTTGATCGATCGATTAAGTTGTTCGGGATCGTACCCAATTCAAGGTGGTCATACTAAGCATGGCTAGAAAGACTTGTATGTTGGTTGGAACCAAGACGAATCGAGTGGATTTTCGATCTTGGGTGAGAGTCCCGTGATTAAGGAACTCTCCACTATACCCTTTGATTCTCTTGTGTTTGTCAGTTGACATTTATTTCTCAAATCCTGTGATTGTATTAGATAATCACAACGGTGAAGTTTGTATGTGTCAAACAAATTTCCTGATTTTAATTTGAAATCTGTCAGGACTCATGAATTAGTTATGCTAATTCATAAATTTCCAGTTATTCATTTCTTTGTTTGTGAGAAGTCGTACTCTTACTTCTAAATAATCCTCGATGTATTAGACATTTGAGCGAATTGATTTAACGGAATCCATTGGTCTGGAAACTTTCACATTTTGTTGAGAGAAGTGGTTATGACTATTTCTTGAGTTATAACACAGATAATTTCGTGACAGCAGAAGTTTCTTGGTGAAACTTAGTTTCGTCACTTCTATTTTTGGTAGGTGAAAGTCAACATTTTGTAAATTCTTTGTACTAAGAATAAGAATTAATCCTCTTGGGATTAGAAATTATTCACCCTTGAATCCTTAAATCCGCTGTAAGATTCTTGTATAAGAATGAACTTTATTAGATTCATGTTTGTAAATGTGTATTGATCATGCATTTTTACACCCACGAACCTGATGGAAGGATCTTTTTCCATACTGGATGTTCCTGTATCCTTCAAATTAATGAATTTCTTTACTATGCTTATGTGAAAGTTAAATCGAGAAAAATTTCTTTCCTTGAGAAATTCTTTTATGATCACCAAGTTCATGTCTTATTGCGGTTCGAACATTCCTGTCGTCGTTGATCATCTTAGTTCTACGTATTCTCCAAATGTCGTCGATGTGTGACCTGTCTCATTAGTTACGTGTTGGGTATCTCCACATCAAGATGTCAGAGTTAATCGAGTACAGTGAAAAAGGGATAGTTTAACAATTGAGACCTTCCTTGTTAAGATATTGGCATTCCTTGAATCTTTGTTATGAGTTTGCTGAAGACCTATATGAGTCTTGTTTGAATTCTAGTGATCGTGGATTGCCTGGTGAAGTCTACACCCTTCTTACAAGTTAAGATCCACTATGCAGTGTTAGTAGACCGAATAATGTATCAGAGGATTGTTCAGACTTCATGGGGTATTTTCAAGTGTTGTTTCAGAAGAAAAACGAAAGTTTATCAATGTGTGTCGGTTAAGTTTGCTTTATGTGTTAAGGACTAAGTTGAGGCTAAGTCCAACTGATCATCCTCAGCAGGATGGATAAGTAATGAGATGACCTATCCATAGCAGGTTAGTTGGGGGATAGTGTGGTACCTAATTTTGTCATCTCTATGGTAGGACAAACCAGAATTGATAGGAGCTTCGTTAATGGATAGATGTGAATGGTACTATGAGAACCCTTAAGTTCAACATCATTGAGTGAGATGATTACAATGGACCTTATCATGATCGAGGCAGATATATCATTAAAGGAATTTGGAGTAGTGATCAACGTTTATGGTTAATGTTGACTTCGTGAGTCCGAGGATTAACAGAAAAATATCTATAGTAGTTTTCCTTAAGCTGAACGGAAATAGTAAAGATAAGTTCTTGAGAAACGAAGTTGTGAGAAGATTTTGAGAGCTCTGTTATAGAGTTTGAAAGGACTGACCGTGATGAAATTTGGATTGGTGGAATAAGTCCAAAGGAAACTAATACTACAATTATGTGCTTTGGGTTGAAAGTTGATATATGTGGTAGAGTTAATGTTGAACTTGACGTTCGTCGTGAGGATAAGGTGTTGAAGAAGTTTTGCTAGCGGACTAATTTTGAGGCAAGAAGTACAAGTAGGATCTTAGGGTCAAGGTGTGATTACGAAACCCTGTTTAGTTTCGAGCTACGAAATTTTGAGGACGAAATTTTTTAAGAGGGGTAGTAATGTAACACCCTAGTTTTTACACATGATTAATTATTTTATTTGGATGTTTATGTTTATTTTGTTATGTGGTTTAGTTTGACTAATTAAATTACTCTCCTAAAATTATTTTATTGAGTGCATTAACACTGTTTTATTTTAGTGTATGCATGCTTGCTAGGCAATAATATTATGCTATTGTCACTGTTAGTATTTGTTTAAATTTTTTTTTTAAATAATATGATTGAAAGAAAATTATTTTCATACTTTACTCTATTTAATTTTAGCTTTGAAAATATGTTGGTTTAAAATTAATCGGAGGTTAATTTTGGGTCATTGATTTCCTCGATTGATAAATTCAATCATCAATCTCTATCATATTTCAAACTTTGAAATTTTATATTTTCACTCTTTGTCTTAGATCCAAAGGTTAAAAGAACATCTCTTTTTCTAGACTCAATATCAATCACTTATTTTATACTAATATACTTGATGAGCCTCTGGTTGACTGGTTTTATAATTAATAAAAACCTTGGCTTTGTGCTAATTTTATATCATTTTCACCCAAATTAGACTTGATTGTCCTTAAGTAGTATTTTGAGTCCATAAAGTATTTTTAGGTTAATTTAGTTGATTTAGAGTTAAATAAAACACTTATTCTATTTTCTGTTTTCAGGTTAATAAAAGGAAATAAATCTGGAGTTTTCGCCCCGCGAGAAGGCATTCGCCTCGCGAACCAGAAGGTGACTGTTCCAGAAATTGCCATCCTTTCTGTCTCGCCCCGCGAAACATGACTCGCCTCGCGAGTAATCCAAGCCTGGAAGTCAGAAAGCATCACGGTTTACCCGTGTGAAAGGTCACGGGCGTTACAGTTTGGAATTTGAAGAGTTTCGCCTCGCGAATGATATGCTCGCCTCGCGAGAAGATCAAAAGTTGCAGACTGTTCACATTATTCGCCTCGCGAAGGTTCGTTCGCCTCGCGAGACAGCGGAATCCAGAATGTGTATATAAGACTGTTTTAGGCAGAACAGAAAGGATCTTGGTTTTTTTCTTTTAGTTTAGATAGTTGTTTTACTTTTGTAATGGAGAACTAGTCTCCTTGATTAATCTAATGGGATTGGTTTCCATTTACATTTGAGGTTCTGTAATTCCTGTTTTCACTTACTTTTCTCTTTTCAATGCCATGCTTTATATTTCTGTTTGCTTAATTCAGGAGTATATTGTGTTGTATTGATTTATTTTCGGTGATATCATGTTCCTATAATTAATCGTGTTTGCTTAATTCGCGTGTGTACGTTTCGTGTTCGCTTAGTTCACGAAGAGCTTAACCCCGTTTGCTTAATTCGGGAATAGGGACATGTATCTGTAGTAGTGGTTTCACTTGTAAATTGTTGCTACAACCGGGAGGGGATTAGAATCTGCTTAGGGCTTGGATTTATATGAACCAATGATAGTGGGAAACCGAGAACAGTAGGTTGATCGTTTCTTAGCATATTTGTTAATCTTTTAACTGCTCTGTTTTTATTGTTTTGTTTTCTTTATTTTATTAGCATTCACTCCAAAACCCCCAGAACTAATTTTCTGTTAATAATAACAACGCCTAAGAGTCCTTGAGAGACGACATCCGAGTTGTCGCTTCCCTATCTACATTATTTTGTAAACGCTCGTTCTTTTTGGCGCGTGGCGACAACGCGGCCAATACTAAGTAAATGAAAATAAAGAAAAGAGAACATTGTTTTTCTCTCTCCCACTCTATTAAAAACGCACACCCCTCCCTTCCTTTCTTTCCTTTCTCCTTACTTCAGACCCATACCCACACACGTTCATTTTTCTTCCTCAACATTTCAAATCCCTTCATTTGCTCACCACGTCCAGTTGCCGTCGGCCCTCCTCCGACCACCGTCATGGTCGCGTCTAGAGTGTGGAAGACGACCCCGCAACGGAACTCTTCATCCAACGCGTCATGCTCCGTTTGGACACCGCCGCTGCTGTGGTAAACTTCCAGCCACCAACTATGACTTCTCCTCCACCAAATCTTCCCGTTGAACATCTTTCTTCTTCCTCAAAATCTGTCTTCATGTTATGGGTCATGGTTGTTTCAGGACTTTCTTTTGTGCCGTCTGCCACATCGTCGTCGCTGTCGCTGTGCCGCCACCATGCCAGTCATCACAACAGCCACTGCTTCCTCTCTTTCTCAACTTGGTGAACAACAATCCACCTATTGTTCTTCAAATTGAAAACCCCAAATTCTAAAATCCTAAGTTCTAAATGGGATCCTAAATCCCCAAATTGGTGATGTTTATTTTAAATTGGGTATGTCAATTTCAAATTCCCCATGTCAATTTCTCAAAATTTCCCTGAAATTTGGATTCCCCAATTTCACTCAAAAACCCTAAATTTTCATTTTACTCTAATCATGAAATTGATTTTGTTTTAGTGTAAGTAAGGGTCTTGATTGGTGATTTCTAAGTCCAATTTCCTGATTCACTCATCAAATCAAAATTTCCTAATTTTTTGTGAAAAACTCTTTTTACCCAAATTGATTTTATTGAGAAATTGATTCTATTTTTGTTAAATTAAATTTATAGTTTCCTTTGATTGTATGTTTTGAGGATGATAATTGATTGTTATGCTATTTGATTTTATTGTATGTGTTTGGATGTTCTTCCTATGTTGATGGTTGTGTTTGTGCTTCTTGGGAGAGCAACTTTTTGTTTTTGGAGCTGTCGTAGAGTTTGGCTTGTTTAGTTGTGAAATTTCAGAGTAAGTCGGGACATTGTTAAGAAGGAAACCAATTGTTGAAGCATCAAGAAGAGGATCTTTTTCTGGTCTACAAAGGTAAGGGGAGCTTGCCTAGGGATGTTCAATAACTATATGCATGTGTGTATGTGTGTAATTGAGTGTTGTGAATTTTATTGTGATATTGAGCCAATACTTGAATAACTAGTTTACTTGAACTATTGTGGTTATTACTTGAAGTTGAACATTTCTTACTTTAAAGTGTTATGAATTATATATATGTGATGAACTGTCATTAACTGTGATATTATTATTGTTGCGAATATATTACTGTTGATTGAAGTTTGAGAAGCCGGACTTGCGTCTGTGCCCAATGACTATAAGGATTAAAAGCCTTAATAAGTCTTGAATAGAACTTTGAAAGTTTTGGTTTCACTTATAAAAGCTCCTTGTTTAAAGTGCTTACTTCAGAAGAATAAGATCTTATTTTTATAAAAATGTTGAAGTGATTTTGAGTTGAAGGAAACTACCCTTTTATGATCAAAAGTTTAGTACGAGAGAAAACCTTTTCGAATGGTGTGTTTTATGAAGGAAAGACCCTATGAAAATATTTGACTTTATTCCATCAAGGATTTCAAAAGCAAACGAATTTACTAAATGTTTTATAAAAGAATTTTTAAAGGAAAATATTTTCTCCTAAATGATTTAGAAACGTTCCTGTTACTTGGATAAGTGATCGAGGTTTTATTTTAGTTTTTGATTTTCACTGAGCGAAAAGTAAGCACATGTGAAAGAGAATCTAGTTCGCGAGACGTCGCCTCTAGCATTCAGTTATATGCACACGATCTGGGATCCGTGTCAAGAATTATGGACCTGGGGTCCTAATCATGATATTATGGGCTAGGAGTCCTAATCTTGGAATTGAGGACTGTGTGTCCTAATTTTGTTGTTATGGGCTAGGAGTCCTTATCATGTTGAAATAAAACATGGATAAAAGTATAATTGTTTCTATGACCATAACCTTGGACTGCGGCATCGGTCTAAGGTGTTGTGATTGAACACTCGGACTGCCCGTCCTGTGTTTTTGATTTTCAAGTGATGAAAATTGTGAATAGTCATTAGCCGTGGGCTTCGACAACAAAAAAGAGTGAACACAAAGAAAAGTCTCGATAATGAAAAGTCATTTATTCATATGCATTTCCCCTTGACAGACGTGCTTGAGTTACCGAATACCCGCTTAAAATATGGTATTTGATGATGTATACATCCGAATGGCCGTTATAAGGGATTCGTGATGGTGTTGATCCGGGTACATGAGGTGAAGAGACAACTTGCCAAATGTGGCGTATGAGCCTGATCAACTCTTTCTTTCTTAATGATAAAACGGTGATGGTATCTCATGTGATTAAGTTTAGAGCCTGATGATTGAAGTGTCATGCATTATCTTTATAAAACAGATAGATTCGGGTATGAGACCCACTGATATAGCACTTGTTGTTTTATCTATGAATAATGCCTAAATGCTAATATGCCAATGTGTTGTATGTATCATGTATACGGTTGTTGTATGATATATCCATTTGTCGGTATCTCACCCTTACAGATATATTAGGTCTTCTTCTGGTTCGCTATCGTACCCTTGGTACTTTAGTACAGATGGTGCAGAGGAGTCTTCCCAAGTCACTCAGACACTTAGATCTGGTTGTTTGATGAAGTATTTGATTGTGGAATAATCACGTGAGTTTTCCTCAGCAATAACTTTTAGAATGACCAGCTTAGGGTTTGAGACTTAGACTTTTGATAAGTATGTATGAGTATGGCTCAGAGAGTCTTTATTTTAAAATGGAATGTTTATGGCTCAGAGAGCATCTCTTTTGAATGAGAACCTAAGTTTTTACTTTTGGTCATGTATAACTTATTGATGTAATTATTTTTAGTATATTACTGCCTGGTAGTATTTGGTGTAACTGGAATTTTGGAATGAAAATATAATTATTTTAGCAGGTGTTCTTTTACCTGGGATGTTTGAATTACAGAGGAGACTCTGTCAAAATTTTTGTAAAAACGCTAGCTTTCATTCAAGTATATCTCTGAATTAAATAGACTTGTCAGGCTAGGAGTGTAAAATGGTGTGCCGATCAAGGCTTAGGTTTGGAGTCGTTCCAAATTTTTAAAGTAATGCCCAAGGGGGTTGTTACAAAGTGGTATCAGAGCCGATCGAGTCTTTCGGGATCTTTGGGGAATTGGTCTGTTAAGTTTTTGTTGTGTGATATCTGGTTGTTTCTTGTTTGAATTGTTTCTTGTTGAAGTAATGTGTGTTGACTCACAAGTATATGTTTTCTTGATGGTTTTCCAAGGGTTTTATGTCCTGGGAGACCGTAGATCTTGAAGGTTACTTGGGTTCGGATATGACATTCGATTATCCTTGCGAATCGTGTCATATATTCTAAACAAGGTGCTTGTGTAAAGGGTTTTCCGGGAGTGTTCCCTAGAAATATTCTAGGTTTATGGTGTATTCAATGACTATATGCATGTGTGTATGTGTTTAATTGATGTTGTGAATATTATCGTGATATTGAGCCAATATTTGAATAACTTGTTTACTTGAACTATTGTGGTTATTACTTGGAGTTGAACTTTACTTGCTTTAAAGTGTTATGAATTATATATATGTGATGAACTGTCATTAACTGTGATATTATTATTGTTGTGAATATATTACTGTTGATTGAAGTTTGAGAAGCCGGACTTGAGTCTGTGCCCAATGACTATAAGGATTAAAAGCCTTAATAAGCCTTGAATAGAACTTTGAAAGTTTTAGTTTCACTTATAAAAGTTCCTTGTTTAAAGTGCTTACTTCAGAAGAATAAGATCTTGTTTTTAGAAAAATGTTGAAGTGATTTTGAGTTGAAGGAAACTACCTTTTTATGATCAAAAGTTTTGTACGAGAGAAAACCTTTTCGAACGGTGTGTTTTATGAAGGAAAAACCCTTTGAAAATATTTGACTTTATTACATCAAAGATTTCAAAAGCAAACGAATTTCCTAAATGTTTTATAAAAGAATTTGTAAAGGAATAGATTTTCTCCAAAATGATTTGGAAACGTTCCGGTTGCTTGGATGAGTGACCGAGGTTTTATTTTGGTTTTTGATTTTCACTGAGTGAAAAGTAAGCACATGTGAAAGAGAATCTAGTTCGCGAGACGTCGCCTCTAGCGTTCAGTTATATGCATGCGATCTGGGATCCGTGTCAAGAATTATGGACCAGGGGTCCTAATCGTGATATTATGGGCTAGGAGTCCTAATCTTGGAATTGAGGACTGTGTGTCCTAATTTCGTTGTTATGGGCTAGGAGTCCTTATCATGATGAAATAAAACATGGATAAAAGTATAATTGTTGCTACGACCACAACCTTGGACTGCGGCATCGGTCTAAGGTGTTGTGATTGAGCACTCGGACTGCCCGTCCTGTGTTATTGATTTTCAAGTGATGAAAATTGTGAATAGTCATTATCCTTGGGCTTCGAAACAAAAAAGAGTGAACACAAAGAAAAGTCTCGATAATGAAAAGTTATTTATTCATATGCATTTCCCCTTGACAGACGTGCTTGAGTTATGGAATACCCGTTTAAGATGTGGTATTTGATGATGTATACATCCGAATGGCCGTTATAAGGGATTCGTGATGGTGTTGATCCGGGTACATGAGGTGACGGAGACAACTTGCCAAACGTGGCGTATGAGCCTGATCAACTCTTTCTTTTTTAATGAAGAAACGGTGATGGTATCTCATGAGATTAAGTTTAGAGCCTGATGATTGATGTGTCATGCATTATCTTTATAAAACTGATTGATTCGGGTATGAGACCCCCTGATATAACACTTGTTGTTTTATCTATGAATAATGCTTAAATTCTAGTATGCAATGTGTTGTATGTATCATGCATATGGTTGTTGTGTGATATATCCATTTGTCGGTATCTCACCCTTACAGATATATCAGGTATTCTTCTGGTTCGCTATCATACCCTGGGTACTTTAGTACAGATGATGCAGAGGAGTCTTCCTATGTCACTTAGAGACTTAGATCTGGTTGCTCGATGAAGTATTTGATTGTGGAATGATCACGTGAGTTTTCATCAGGAATAACTTTTAGAACGACCAGCTTAGGGTTTGAGACTTAGACTCTTGATAAGTATGTATGAGTATGGCTCAGAGAGTCTTTATTTTAAAATGGAATGTTTATGGCTCGGAGAGCATCTCTTTTGAATGAAAAACTAAGTTTTTCCTTTTGGTCATGTATAACTTATTGATGTAACTATTTTTAGTATATTACTGCCTGGTGGTATTTGGTGTAACTGGAATTCTGGAATGAAAATGTAATTATTTTAGCAGGTGTTCTTTTACCTGGGATGTTCGAATTACAGAGGAGACTCTGTCGAAATTTTTGTAAAAATACTAGCTTTCATTCAAGTATATCTCTGAATTAAATAGACTTGTCAGGCTAGGAGTATAAACCGGTGTGCCGATCAAGGCTTAGGTTTGGAGTCGTGCCAAATTTTTAAACCTAATTTCAGACACTTATGTACTTATTTAAATTATTTTTCTAAAGCAAGCAAATTTCCTTTTAATTTATTTCCGCACATGTCTACAAAGTAATGTCCAAGGGGTGTGTTACAAACTTAAGTACTCCCTCTGGTTCACAATATAAGAAACAAAACCCTAAAACACACGGACCAAGGAAATGTATTGGAATGAGTTAATTGTAATTAATACTCATATAAATTTCCAAAGACACCCTTCTAATTTTAATTAATGTTCTAATGGCCTATAATTAATGACAATAATTAATAATGGTAATATTGGAAATTAGCATTTAATGTGTTAAAATTGATACATGTTTCTAATATTTTGGACCAAAAAAAAGACTCATTTGTTTCTTATATTGTGGACCGAAGGGAGTATAAAATAAGTAACTAAAGATGTATGTACTCTTAATTAATTACTGTACATTAACTAATCAAGAGTGGATGTATCCTTACTTATTCACTTTATACTCAAACTTATCTTAGAAGAGCCTTACCCTGAGAAAATTAGTATTTTTCTATAAAGTAATTGAAGACATAATTAAGGATTCGTTTGTTTTAACTTTTTTATTTAAAAAATGACATTTTCGTACTTATTTGGTTCGAGCTTTAATTAAAATGCTGAAATTAAGAAAGGTCGAAATTCAACTTTTATGAAAACTTATACTTTTTAGCTTTTATTAAGTCTAAACAAACAGGCCCAAAATTGAGGGGGGAAATGTTGATCCTCTAAAGATGTAAATGTTATATGAAGAATCTTTAAGAATTTTGATATCAATTTAGAGTATAAATTATAGAAAGTGATATCAAACTTGTCTTCCTGTGCATCAATCACAATTCGGTTAAATTGGTATAATTTTAGGAAATGAATTGTTAATATTTTCAATTGTTAAAGGACTAAATCTATATTAATAATTGTTGTGAATAACCATTTCTTTGATTTGGAGAACTATGCTAATGTCAAAGTTCATTTATAGACATGCCTTTAATTAAATTGGAGAAGTGGATCATGTGGATTTATGTGATGTTACGACTGCTTATTTTAATGAGTTATTCACTTCTCGGGGGACTGATCCCACTATTATCACCTCGCCCATCTCCCCTCGTATTGATGCTGATGAAAATTCTCTTCTTATGGCCCCATTTACTCTTGAGGAATTCCGGTCCGCTATCATGTCCTTGGATTCTAACTCGGCTCCTGACCCAGATGGCATCAACCCGACTTTCTACAAGAGGTTCTGGGATCTTGTTGGTATTGAGGTATTTTCTGCTTGCTGCTCTTGTCTAGATAGTGGTTTTTTCCCACATAATATTAATGATGCTACCATTGTGTTGATTCATAAATGTGATTCACATTCTTCAATGAAGGACTGAAGCCCCATTTCTCTTTGCAATGTTACCAATAAGATTCTCTCTAAGGTCTTGGTTGATAGGCTAAAGAGGGTTCTCCATAAGTGTATCTCTCCTGAGCATTCAGCTTTTATTCAAGGGCGTTCTATTCTGGATAATGCTCTGATAGCGTCAGAAATTGTTCACTTTTTGAATTGTAAGACTCGAGGGAGGGAGGGGGGGGGGGGCAGCTTTGAAGATTGACATGAGCAAAGTGTAACACCCTAGTTTTTACACATATGATTAATTATTTTATTTGGATGTTTATGTTTATTTTGTTATGTGGTTTAGTTTGAGTAATTAAATTACCCTCTTCAAATTATTTTACTCGGTGCGTTAGCACTGACTTATTTCAGTGAATGCATGCTTAATAGATAATAATTTGTTATTGTCACTATTATTACCAGTATAGAAAAATGTTTTAAATAATATGATTAAGAGAAAAGCATTTCCATATTTTCATTCTATTTAATTTTAGATTTGAAAATAAACTAGTTTGACATTAGTCGGAGATTAAATTTTGGACCGAGTATTTTCTTAATTGATCAGTTCAACTATTAGTCTTTACTCTAATTTGAATTTTGAAATCATATATTTATCAATATTTATTTTTAGATTCCAAAAATTAAAAGCATGTTTATTTTAGGCTTAATATATATCACTCATTTTGTACTCACTAATACAAAAAACTAAAGTACTCTCTCATTTCCCTCATCAGACCCGAAAACCCCCTCCCCCTCTCTTTCTTCCCTTTTCTTCTTCTTTCCCTTCTTTCTCCCTTCTTCTTCTCCACTTCTTCTTCGTCCCTCCAAAATCAGCTCCTCCCTCTCCCTTGTTGTCTGGTTCGCACCGTCACCCACCAGCCCAGTTCGGCCACCGCTCGTCGCTTGACTGGAGAGGACGAACCATGCCGCCATCTCCTCCTGCTCGCAGCGCATCTTCGCTGCAGAAAACGGAGCTCCACCATCGGATGCGCACCGCTGGGTCTCCATTCCGGCTTCCGAGAACGTACGTCACCACCACGGAGACGTCGTCCAGTAGCCGCTCGATGCGGACCGGATAGCTACGCGACTAAGTTTGCGTTTCCGGCCACCGCTCTCTGATCACCATCATCACCACCACTTCCAGCCACCTTGTTCTCTTCTCTTCACCTTGGGTAAGTGTTTTACCCTCTATTCTCTTCTAGATTGAAAATCCCTAAATCTGATTTTGAAACCCTAACCCTAGCTCCTTGATTTCATGTTGCAATATGAAATTAAACTATGTTTTTATGAAATTGGGACTATAAATTAGTGTTTTATTAAACTAATTTTGTTATCCTTTGATCAAATGAGTTTTCCCCAAATTGTGTTTAGGAACCCTAAACCCCAATTTGATTTTATTTGAAATCGATTGTGTTTCTATAAAATTAACTAGTTTTATTCAAATTAGGACCTGTAATTTGAGATTTCTAAGTTCAATTTCATGTTTCTCAAACCAAATCAAATGTTCCCCAATTTTAATTATGGACCCTTTTTACCCAAACCGATGTTATTGAGAAATCGATTCTATATACTGAATTAAATGTATGGTTTCGTTTGATTATATGTTTTGAGGATGAAAAATTGAATTGGTGAATTTGTTTGTTGTTATCATGCTTGGTTTGTGTCTCCTTGATGTTGAACACGGCTATGCTTACTTGGTGCAGTAGAGTTTGCACTCTTGGAACTAACATGAGCATTAAGACGAGGATCCTTTACTTGTCTTCAAAGGTAAGGGGAGCTTGCCTAGGGATATTCAATGACTATATGCATGTGTGTATGTGTTTAATTGATGTTGTGAATATTATCGTGATATTGAGCCAATACTTGAATAACTTGTTTACTTGAACTATTGTGGTTATTACTTGGAGTTGAACATTACTTGCTTTAAGGTTTTATGAATTATATATATGTGATGAACTGTCATTAACTATAATATTATTATTGTTGTGAATATATTACTGTTGATTGAAGTTTGAGAAGCTGGACTTGAGTCTGTGCCCAATGACTATAAGGATTAAAAGCCTTAATAAGCCTTGAATAGAACTTTGAAAGTTTTTGGTTCATTTATAAAAGTTCCTTGTTTAAAGTGCTTACTTCAGAAGAATAAGATCTTTGTGTTTAGAAAAATGTTGAAGTGATTTTAAGTTGAAGGAAACAACCTTTTTATGATCAAAAGTTTTGTACGAGAGAAAACCTTTTCGAACGGTGTGTTTTATGAAGGAAAGACCCTTTGAAAATATTAGACTTTATTCCATCAAGGATTTCAAAAGCAAACGAATTTCTTAAATGTTTCAGAAAAGATTTTGCAAAGGAAAAAGATTTTCTCCTAAATGATTTAGAAACGTTCCGGTTACTTGGATAAGTGACCGATGTTTTGTTTTGGTTTTGATTTTCACTTAGCGAAAAGTAAACACATGTGAAAGAGAATACTAGTTCGTGAGATGTCGCCTCTAGTATTCAGTTGTATGCACGCGATCTCGGATCCGTGTCAAGAATTATTGACCAAGGGTCCTAATCGTGATATTATGGGCTAGGAGTCCTAATTTTGGAATTGAGGGCTGTGTGTCCTAATTTCATTGTTATGGGCTAGGAGTCCTTATCATGTTGAAATAAAACATGGATAAAATTATAATTGTTTCTACGACCACAACCTCGGACTGCGGCATCGGTCTAAGGTGTTGTGATTGAGCACTCGGACTGTGTGTCCTGTGTTATTGATTTTCAAGTAATGAAAATTGTGAATAGTCGTTAGCTTTGGGCTTCGACAACGGAAAAGAGTGAACACAAAGAAAAGTCTCGATAATGAAAAGTCTTTTATTCATATGCATTTCCCCTTAGCAGACGTGCTTGAGTTATCCGAATACTCGCTTAAGATGTGGTATTCGGTGAGGTATACATCCGAATGGCCATTATAACGGATTTGTGATGTTGTTGATCCGGGCTTATGAGGTGACGGAGACAACTTGCCAAACGGGGCGTATGAGCCTGATCAACTCTTTCTTTCTTAATGATAAAACGGTAATGGAATCTCATGAGATTAAGTTTAGAGCCTAATTATTGAAGTGTCATGCATTCTATTTATAAAACTGATTGTTCGGGTATGAGACCCACTGATATAACACTTGTCATTTTATCTCTAAATAATAATTAAATGTTAACGTGCTGAGGTGATGTATGTATCGTGTATATGGTTGTTGTGTGATATATCCATTTGTCGGTATCTCACCCTTATAGATATATCAGGTTTCTTCTGGTTCGCTATTGTACCCTAGGTACTTTAGTACAGATGGTGGAGAGGAGTCTTCCTAAGTCACTCAGAGACTTATATCTAGTTGTTTGATGAAGTATTTGATTGTGGAATGACTACGTGAGTTTTCCTCAGGAATAAATTTTAGAACGACCAGCTTAGGGTTTAAGACTAAGATTTTTGATAAGTATGTATGAGTATGGCTCAGAGAGTCTTTATTTTAAAATGGAATGTTTATGGCTCGGAGAGCATCTCTTTTGAATGAAAACCTAAGTATTTCCTTCTGGTCATGTATAACTTATTGATGTAACTATTTTTAGTATATTACTGCCTGGTGGTATCTGGTGTAACTGGAATTCTGGAATGAAAATGTAATTATTTTAGCAGGTGTTCTTTTACCTGGGATGTTCGAATTACAAAGGAGACTCTGTCGAATTTTTTAAAAAAAATACTAGCTTTTATTCAAGTATATCTCTGAATTAAATAGACTTGTCAGGCTAGGATTGTAAACCGGTGTGCCGATCGAGGCTTAGGTTTGGAGTCGTGACAAATTTTTATACCCAAATTCAGACGCTTATGTACTCATATAAATTATTTTCCGAAAGCAACCGGCAAATTATCTTTTTAATTTAAATTCCGCATGTGTTACGTAGTAATACCTAGTGGGGGTGTTACAATTTTAATTAATATCATTCCTATAATGGTCATTCAATAAAAATCACTTTTAACAATAAATCATTCAAAAAGTAAATTAATTATTATAAGTTCACTTTTAACAAAATAAAATTTACAAAACCAAGTTTACTAAAATTAAATTCTGTAAACAGACATCCTAAGAGTTTTTGATTTTTGTGTATATTTTGTCAGAGTAACACTACATAAAAAAGGTGAGTTTAGTCCACACTCCTCGAGTTTTGCTGGCCACCACTTAAGTAGCCTTATTTTTTTTATTTTAGAGTACGAGAGACTAATATCTTGAGGTAATGTTAGACACCTATAAGTGAGGATTCCTCTGAACAAATTTTTTTCCATATACACAAATCCAAAGATTAAACCTAAGATCAAATACTTAAGAGACTTGAGTCACTTTCACTTGGACTAACACACATTAAAAAACATGTGTTCATGCAAAGCTTTCCTTCCTGTAATATTTTCATTGTTTTTTACTACCACCTAATTTCTTCTTTGGCTAACACATTTCCAAAATGATTTGTCAGTTAGCAACAACCTTCTTTAAAGGAAAAACAGTAAAAAAAAATTATTTTTTTCATTAAAACTCAATTTATGTATTTAAGGGCACCGGTTTAGGAATCCAAAAAATTGGTTTTCATCGGAAATTGATGTATTTAATATCTAGAGAGGTAACATGCTTATTTGTTCACAAAAACATTTTTTTTTAATTTACTGCCCATGAGCACACCATAGCAAAATCATTTTAACTATTATTTTAATCATAATATCCTTACAAAATAAAATGCTACTTTCAATTCAACTATCTTTTTGTAAACTCAATTTAGAAATTACACACACACACACACACACACACACATATATATATATATATATATAAGTTATTTTAATTAATATTATTTCTATAATATTTCATTCAACCAAAAATCACTTTCAACAATAAATCATTCAAAAAGTAAATTAATTATTATAAATTCACTTTTAACAAAACCAAGTTTATTAAAATGAAGGCTTATTTACATTTTTGGTCCTCCAAGTATCATGATTGTGAAATTTTGGTCCCTGAGGTTACAATTACGCCAATTGGGTCCCCCAAGTATTACAATTGTACGGTTTTGGTCCTTCAGATATTACAATTGTACAATTTTTAACGTCAGTGTCCTATGTGTCACATGTGGGATTGATTTGGGACCAATCTTGAGAAATGTTCTTTACATAGAAACATTGAACCCCTATAATAATGTGATGTACACATGTTCATTAAAGTGCGTGAGGTATCAATAATGTCACATAGGAATGTCATGAAAGATGTCAAGTTGGCCTCACTAACACTAGTGCAGAAAACACTTTTAACATCGGTTAAATTTGAGTTTTAACATCGGTTATTGAACCGATATCTATGCAGGTGATGTTGTATGTGGGGGTTTTCAACATCGGTTATAAGTAGAACCGATGTCTAAAATGCTCTTTCAACGTTTTATAATTCAGTTGAACAGCACTTTAGACATCGGTTCTAGCTTATAACCGATGTTAAAAGTGAAATCGATGTTAAAAGTGTGCTTTAAACATCAGTTCTTCCCAGAACTGATGTTAAAAGTCTTTTTTAATTTAAAAAAAACTAGGTTTGTTATATCAGTTTGGTCACGTATTCAACAAAATAAACATCAAAATAAACATAGGATATGAACTTAAACATGTTCCCCATAACATTAATTCATTGTCAAATTCAAACTTCAACTTACAATGTCATTTCAAGATACAAAATTCAAGTTACATGACAACTACATCTCTAAACTATTCTAAACTCATACTCTAACTTCTGAAAACTACAAGACAATCATCACCCTAGACATTATGTTTAGAGGGTCATCAGTTCCACGCAGATGTATCAAGTCACTAGCAGTGATATTTTTCTAGCCAAGATTCTACTCATTCCATTTATTTAAAGATGTAATCCCTCATAGCAGCAGCAATCCAAACCTACAATCAAAATTTAAGCAATGATGATACTGCATAGCTTGAAAATGAGCAATAAACCTTCCAATATTTGAGTATCCGTGTCAACTGGGTAATAAAATAAATATAATTTTAGTTACTTAATGTGTAATGTAGGCATATAATGAATTCAAAACTACATATATAGCATAACCAACCTTCAGATATTTGAGGGAAATTCTAATCTTGGTCATCTAGGTGTCATCCTACTGATTGGTAAATTTGTAAAGATAAACTTAAAAAGTGTACGCATGGTGCAATATAGTATATCATGCCAATATATTCTGCTCAAAGCTATAGAAACATTCCAAATGTCCATTAATCCATAAAACAACAATCCCAACAATAATTTTGAAATAATGGTGGAGTTAGCATTCAAAACTCAAAATCTATATGCATAACTCCCTTTCAGTCTACTTGACTATAAAAAAAAAGTATATGACCCTATTCAACAAAATCCAATCATCTTCATAAACACTCTCAGATAGAGGAAGCACCACACTTGCCTTGCAACCATGGCAACTTATAGTGGAGAGCAGGATTCTAAGCCAATAAATAGTCAGAACGTGGTTTATAGTTACCAAAGAAAGTACCCTTTAGAGTCTTTTCATTCAATACATTGATCGGATGAGTTTTGAAAGCATCATCTTTATTTGGCACACTAACAAGTACAACAATACCCCATCCCTACAAGGTTAGTCACAATTGGAATGAAGGGATTTATACATTTGAATGCATGCATTTGATGCACTATATATAGTTAAAATCATGGAAAATTAAAAGACTAATAAAAAGAAGCTTGAGGAACTTTACATCATGCACGTATTCGAATGCAAAGATCATAGCACCGATACTTCCAGTACATTCAACACTATAGTCAACTCCCCCACCAATCATTGCAGTAATCACCTGAAACGAATTGAAGATACTCAAATATGTGCAAAAGCTTATGTATAATTTCATGACTAATCAATTTATAGTATGTGACAAACCTCTTGAACTGGCTTGTCATGATCTTTTGGATTCACAAACTCATTAACTCCAAACTTCTTAGCTGTGGACAAGAATAAGCACATTCAAAAAATAATAAGTATAGAGTTATTTAATATCTTTGATGTATGAGGATCCTCAATGACAATATAATTATGGTACTCATATTTCATGCGTTTGGTTAGGCCATAGGTGCTACCTTATATGCTAAGTTAGAAACTTAGAATGAATATTATATGTAGATGTGAGAGAGGTTAGATAGATATTGTGATCTGCAAGTTCAAAACAGAACTTGTCTGTAATCAAGTATAACTGGAATTTCTAACAACTTCACTCACCTTCAATAGATTTCTTAGAATTCAAGTCAACCCCAACAATCCTTGAAGCTCCAGCAAGTCTAGCTTGTAAAGCCCTCCTTGGGCATTACTTTGTAAACACGTGCGAAAATAAAATTAAAAGGATAATTTGTTGGTTGCTTTCGGAAACTAATTTATATAAGTACGTAAGCATCTGAAATTGGGTATAAAAAATTTGTCACGACTCCAAACCTAAGCCTTGATCGACACACAGGCTTACTATCCTAGCCTGGCAAGCCTATTTAATTTAAAGATATACTTGAATAAAAGTTAGTATTTTTACGAAAATTTCGACAGAGTCTCCTCTGTAATTCGGACATCCCAGGTAAAAGAACACCTGCTAAAATAATTACATTTCATTCCAGAATTCCAGTTACACCAAATACAACCAGGCAGTAATATGCTAAAAAAATAGTTATATCAATAAGCTATACATGACCAAAAGGAACAGCTTAGGTTTTCATTCAAAAGATATGCTCCCCGAACCATAAACATTCCATTTTAAAATAAAGGCTCTCTGAGACATACTCATACATACTATAAAAAATAATCTAAGTCTCAAACCCTAAGCTGGTCATTCTAAAAGTTATTCCCGAGGAAAACTCACGTGGTCATTCCACAATCAAGTACTTCATCAAACAACCAGATCTAAGTCTCTAAGTGACTTAGGGAGACTCCTCTGCACCATCTGTACTAAAGTACCCAGGGAACATACATCACACAACAACCATATACACGATACATACATCACCTCAGTGGGTCTCATGCCCGAATCAATCAGTTTTATAAAGAGAATGCATAACACTTCAATCATCAGGCTATAAACTTACCCTCATGAGGTACCAACACCGTTTTATCATTAAGAAAGAAAGAGCTGATCAGGCTCATACGCCTCGTTTGGCAAGTTGTCTCCGTCACCTCATGCACTCGGATCAACATCATCACGAATCTCTTATAACGGCCATTCGGACATATACCTCATCGAATACCACATCTTAAGCGGGTATTCGGATAACTCAAGCACGTCTACTAAGGGGAAATGCATATGAATAAAAGACTTTTCATTATCCAGACTTTTCTTTGTGTTCACTCTTTTTCGTTGTCGAAGCCCAAGGCTAACGACTATTCACAATTTCCATTACTTGAAAATCAATAACACAAGACACGCAGTCTGAGTACTCAATCACAACACCTTAGACCGATGCCGCAGTCCGAGGTTGTGGTGGTAGAAACAATTATAATTTTATTGACAATTCCAAAATCAGGACTCCTAGCCCATAATATCACAATTGTGACCCTTGGTCCATAATTCTTGACACGGATCCCAGATCACTTGCATACAACTGAATACTAGAGGTGACGTCTCGCGAACTAGTATTCTCTTTCGCATGTGCTTACTTTTCGCTCAGTGAAAATCAAAAACCAAAACAAAACCTCGGTCACTTATCCAAGTGACCGGAATGTTTCTAAATCATTTAGGAGAAAATATTTTCCTTTACAAAGTCTTTTATAAACATTTGGAAATTCGTTTACTTTTGAATTCCTTGATGGAATAAAGTCAAATATTTTCAAAGGGTCTATCCTTCACAAAACACGCCGTTCGAAAAGGTTTTCTCTAGTACAAAACTTTTGACCATAAAAATGTAGTTTCCTTCAACTCAAAGTCACTTCAACATTTTTCTAAAAACCAAGATCTTATTCTTCTGAAGTAAGCACTTTAACAAGGAACTTTTATAAGTGAACCCAAAACTTTCAAAGTTCTATTCAAGGCTTATTATGGCTTTTAATCCTTATAGTCATTGGGCACAGACTCAAGTCCGGCTTCTCAAACTTCAATCAACAGTAATATATTCACAACAATAATAATATCACAGTTAATGACAGTTCATCACATATATATAATTCATAACACCTTAAAGCAAGAAATGTTCAACTTCAAGTAATAACCACAGTAGTTCAAGTAAACAAGTTATTCAAGTATTGGCTAAAATATCACAATAATATTCACAACACTCAATTACACACGTACACACATACATATAGTTATTGAATATCCCTAGGCAAACTCCCCTTACCTTTGAAGACAAGTAAAGGATCCTCGTCTTAATGCTCACGTTAGTTCCAAGAGTGCAAACTCTACTCCACCAAGTAAGCAAAGCCGTGTTCAACATCACGGAGACACAACCAAGCATGATACCAACAAACAAATTCACCAATTCAATTTTTCATCCTCAAAACATATAATCAAAATAAACCATACATTTAATTCAATAAATAAAATCGATTTCTCAATAATATCGATTTGGGTAAAAAGGATCCATAATTAAAATTGGGGAACATTTGATTTCGTTTGAGAAACATGAAATTGAACTTAGAAATCTCAAATTAAAGGTCCTAATTTGAATAAAACATAGTTAATTTCATAGAAACATAATCGATTTCAAATAAAATCAAATTGGGGTTTAGTGTTCAAAGAGCAATTTGGGGAAACTTTGATTTAAATAGAGAATCATAAAATTAACATTAGAAACCATTAATTACAAGTCCCAATTGCACTAAAACTGAACCAATTTCATGATTAAAGTAAGATGAAAAGTTAGTGTTTCAAAATCAATTTGGGGATTTTTGAATCTAAGCAAAATAGATGAGGTTTTCACTTACCCAAGGAAGAAGAAGATGTTGGGGTGGTGCTATGGTGCTCCTCGCGACGGTGGACGGCGGCAGCAAGGTCGACCGGTGCAACTTCGGCGAGGTGGCAATGACGGCGGAGCTCCATTTCGCGGCTGCAATGACGACCCAGCAAGGAGAAAACGAACCAGACAAAGGCTGGGTCGCGTGATATTCTCTTCCCCGTCAAGCAGCGGCCAAGCAACTCTCCTATGGCGGCGGCGCATGGCTGTACGTGGCTGAGCGATAGCTCACTCATGGGATGCGCACAACGACGCATATCGTGGAGCAGCTCGCGCTGCCGTGATGGTGGTCAGACGGTCTCAGGTGGTGGCTATGGGTGGCTGGGCGCACGAGAGGAGGAAGATGAAGTTGAAGTGAGGAAGAAGAAGAAGAGAAAAAGAAGGAGAGAGAAGAAGAAACGGAAAGAAATAGAATGAGGGGTTACGGGTCTGCCAAAAAAAGGAGGAGAGAGTTTATGTTTTAAGTTATCATTTAGTAATAGGTACAAAAATGAGTGATAAATATTAAGCATAAACATAAATTTGTTTTTAGATTTTGAATCTAAATATAAAGGATGATAAATATATACTTTCAAAATTTGAAATAAAGTAGAGATTGATAGTTGGATTGATCAACTAAGAAAATACTCGGTCCAAAATTTAATCTCTGATTAATGTCAAACCAATTTATTTTCAAGTCTAAAATTAAATAGGATAAAATATGAAAATATTTTTCTTTCAATCATATTATTTAAAATATTTTTCTGTACTGGTAATAATAGTGACAATAACGTAAATTATTGTCTAGTAAGCGTGCATTCACTGAAATAAGTCAGTGCTAACGCACTCGATAAAATAATTTAAAAGAGTAAATAAAATTACTCAAGATCAAACATCATAAAATAAACAAAAATAAATGTCCAAATAATTATTATTCCAATAAAAATAATATAAACAGATATATTTTACCGATATTGAAAAACCGTAAAAACTGGGGTGTTACATAGCTCCCTCAGCTGCCTGCAGAAAAGGTGAAAGAAAAAAAAAGGAAAAAGGTTAAGTCACTTTTTCAGTAATGCAGAACAAAACCAATACCTATAAATTCCATAACCAGAACATGTAGCCTCAGAAGATAAGGTGTAGGGGACCTAAGTCCTGCTGCCTTTAACCTGAAATCCAATAAATGTAAACATCGAATCACTCTTTTTCTAGTACATATTTATTCAAAACTGCCAAAGAAACAAATCACGTACACCTACACCAGTATACAAAAGAAATCCCTTTCACAGTAGAAAAAATATGATCACAACGATAAACAGAGAGATAACAGATGGAAGACAAGATTATCACATACATCAAATATCAGCAATTGACACAAGTGTTTCTCTCCATAACTCTCTCCAACTGTTACTCACAAGTGTTTGTTGTGTTTCACTTCCACAAGGACATTGAAGCAGAGAAAATAGAATAGAAAGAGCCAAAAAAAATTAATGGGTTAGGAAACACGAACATTGCAAAAGAGCAAAAACAAAGACACAAAAGTCACTCTATTTCCAGTGTATCTCACCCTCACGTTTCAATCATCAACAGTTCCAGAAACAAGAGTTTCAATTCCTAAATGAAAATAAAAAATAATAATGAAGATCCATACAATTGCAAATTCGTCGCCATATTTTATGAACTTTTATTCAGCTTTAAACATGTAAAATTCAATGGATCAGACGAAGAAAGAAGCCATTACCGTCTCTAATGGTGGCTCAACTAAGGGCAGCGACGGCGGGTGGCACGGTGGCGGAGGGAATCGCGTTAGGAACGGATCCTTGGGAATCATCATGTTCATCCAAGAACAGATCTGCGTCACCCCTCGCCGCTGCGTGACCTGCGTCACCTCTCACCGCCGTGTGACCTGCGTCACCCTCTTGAATCTCCCACCCCTCATCCCTACAAGCATCGTGAGAGCAAAAAATAGCAACAGAAACCAAAAAGGGCAGAAACCAAAAGAGAAACAGGAATGGCGAGTCGGAAGCGACAATGTAGAGTGGTTGACTAGGAAAGTAAAACCACGTGCCGCCGTGCTGTGAGGGAGAAGAAGACGAAGAAGGTTAGGTCAGAGGAGAAGTGAGCGGTTGTGAGAGAGAAGAGAGGGAGGACCACGCGATTTTCACAAAAATTTTATCGGCTTTAACATCGGTTTTTATTATAACCGATGTTGTTTTGAGACATTAAACATCAGTTAGAATTTTAACCGATGACAAAAGTGAGGCTGAATTTATAATTTATTTTTTGTTTTAATTTTAGACATCGGTTATCTAGAATAACCGATGTTAAAAATTGTTTACATCGGTTAAAATTAGAACCGATGTTAAAAGTGTTGTAATTAATTTCAAAAATACCACCGCCTCACTTTCTACATCGGTTAAAATTGAACCGATGTTAAATCCTGATGTATAAAGCATATTTTGCACTAGTGTAAGTGTTAAATCAATTCAATGTGTCCCACGTAGGTTACTGGCATTAAAAATTACATAATCGTAATATCCGAGGGACCAAAATTGCACAATCGTGATACCTGGGGACCCAATTAGCACAATTGGAACATGATGGACTAAAATTGCACAATCATAATACATGAGGGACCCGATTGTCGCAATTAAAATTAGGGGGACTAAAATCGCACAATTGTAATACCTCGGGGAGCAAAAGTGCAATTAAGCCTAAAATGAAATTCTGCAAACAGACATCCTAAGAGTTTTTTTTGTGTGTATATTTTTCCAGAGTAACGCTACATAACGGAGGTGAGTTTAATTCACATGAACCCTGAGTATTGCGAGCCACCACTTAAATATCCTGCATTTTCTTTTATGGTTTCTCAGAGTACGAGAGACTAATATCTTGAGGTAATGTTAGATACCTATATGTGGGGGTTCCTCTAAACCATATTTTTTTCCATATACACAAATTCAAAGATCAAACCTAAGATAAGGAATCCAAAAAGTAAGTTTTCATCGGAAATTGTTGTATTTAATATCTAAAGAGGTATCATACTTATTTGTTTACAAAAACTTGCTTTTTTTTAATTTAGTGTCCATTAGCACACCATAGCAAAGTCGTTTTAACTAATACTTTAACCATAGTATCCTTACAAAATAAAATGTTACTTTCAATTCAACTATCTTTATAAAACTCAATTTGGAAATTACATATATAAAAGTTATTTTAACGAATATTATTGTTATAGTATTTCATTCAACCGAAATCACTTTTAACAATAAATCATTCAAAAAGTAAATTAATTATTATAAATTCACTTTTAACAAAGCCAAATTTACAAAACCAAGTTTACTAAAATTAAATTCTACAAACAGACATCCTAATTGCTTTTGTTTTTTTGTGTATATTTTGTCAGAGTAACGCTACATAACATAGGTGAGTTTAGTCCACATGATGCTCGAGTATTGCCGGCCATAACTTAAGTAGCCTGAATTTTTTTAATTCTTTTTTGGTTTTTCAGAGTACGAGAGACTAATATCTTGAGCTAATGTTAGACACTTATATAAGTGGGGATTGTTCCTGTACTGGCCGAAGAGTAAACCCGGCCACCGAGCTCGAATACCCGGCCCAGTCCGGAAGTTAAAGATAATAAATTAAAGATCACTTAATTAAGGGATAAGATATTAATATTAAATCCTGATATTATCTGAAATAACCTTATCTGGTTAAAAGAGATAATATCCCTTAAATTAAGGAATCACATCTCAAAAGAGATTTAAGAGATAAATCAAATCTCTAAAGGATAGGGGAATCCTATTATAAAAGGAGGAGTACCCATAATAGAGACTCACTTTTCACTGAACTCCGGTGACTCTCTCTTAAGCGTATTAGAGAAACTAGCGTCGACCAAGAGACTATCAGAGAGTCCTTGCTCCCTAGTATTCGTCAGATAAAAAATTAAGAGATTGAGATCACCACGGCCAAGGGTTGAATCGAGAACTACGTCTGGCTTTGATTCCCATTGGGATACATAGGACTGGAATATTATATTCTGTCAAGCCATAGCCTAAAATAACCCCAATTATTCATCCCTGGTTTGACGTTCACGACGAGGCTCCGATAAACCGGATCTCGGCAAGAACATTTGGCGCCCACCGTGGGGTCGAGGTGAAACTTTCCCTGGTTCCACAAGAAAAGCTTGATGGTGACTACATGGAATGGTCCGCGAGGAGGGGCGAGCAGCATGAATCATGAGGACCATGAGGCTTCGAATGCCCAGAACCACGGCAATCATCTTTCCTCCCCCCTCCATGAAGACGACACTCGGTTGGAAGAAGTTATTGAACAACTTAAGCAGTTGCGGAAAGAAAACGAGGAGATATGCGCACAGAATCAGAAGCTCCTAAGAGCGCGGAAAAGAGAGAGGTCCCTGACACCTTCCGATGAAGAGCAATCCTCACTCGAGGCTGGCCAGAAGGACCCTCCGTTGCACTCTCCTCGGGGAACTAACCGAGCATCCAAAACTAAACCTCCCCTGGGGGATTCAGAAGTCAAATCTCACACAGAAAGGACTAGCCAGAAAGGAAGGACATCGGACCGGCGTCCGAGGTTGCCCTTCACTGATGACATTAATGAGGTAATCATGCCAACCCATTTTAAGCCCCTTAACATCGACAAATTTAATGGCACCACTGACCCAACCGAGCATGCAGAGTCCTTTATTTCCTCTATTTACTTGGTGACTGATTCGGAGGCCGTCATGTGCAAAGTTTTTCCAACTACTATGCAAGGCCCAGCTCTGACCTGGCTAACAAATCTACCACCTCGGTCGATTGATTCCTTTGATGTGCTTATAACCAAGTTCACTGCACAATTTGCGGCAAGCCGAAGGCATAGAAGGCACTCGGTCTCACTGGTAAATTTCAAACAGGAAAGGAATGAATCACTCAGAGATTACATGGCTCGCTTCAATGCTAAGCAGATCCTGATTCCCAACATGAGCTCGAAACTCTGTCTTCACACCGTCATGGCCGGTCTTAAGCCAGGACCATTCTTCGAGTACCTATCTCGGAAGCCACCAAGAGATTTTGAAGAGCTGCAGGAAAAGGCTACAGGTTTCATGAACTCGGAAGAGATGCTGGAATTTAAAAGGAGAGAAAGAGGTTTCGAGGACAATAGCTCAGCCTCGAACAAAGACAGAAACAGGGGGTCTTACTCACAAAGGACCCAAAAAACCAATGAAAGAGAATTCCCGCAGAGGCATCCCAAGTATCCATCTAATACTCCGTTGAACCGACCTCGGGCAGCCATCCTTCAGGAGGTATGCAGCGCCAAGTTGCTTACCTTACCTGAACCATCCAAAACACCAGACAATGCTGACAGAAGCAAAGAATGCATATGGCATCAAAACTATGGACACTCCACTGAAGAGTGCAGAACACTCCAGAGAAATATTGAGGAGTTAGTACAAGCAGGTCGTCTTGATCGTTTCATCTGCCGAGATGACAACGGAGACAGACGACCCGGTCGAAGACAACGAAGACACGGTCATGATAACCGAGACCGAGATTCAAACTTGCGAAGAAATCATCAGGGTGGAGATCGGCTGAATAACCAAAGGACCCCTATCGAAGAATCAGAGGGAGGAATCAGGGGGGTCATCAATACAATCTCGGGGGGATTTGCAGGAGGAGGAACAACGAGCTCGGCTCGGAGGCGTCATGTGAAAGCCCTCCGATCTGTTAACACGGTGTCTGGAAAGCCTCCAAGAGCAAGACCCCCCATAACATTCGTAGATGATGATTTCCAAGGGGTAGATCCAAATCAAGATGACCCAATGGTGATAACGGTCGAGTTGGCCAACTTCTCGGTCAGACGAACACTTATTGATCAGGGGAGCTCGGCCGATATTCTCTACCTGGCAACCTTCAAGAAGCTCGGAATCCCAGAAAAGCTGATAAAAGAGCAGGAGGACAAGCTGGTAGGGTTTGTCGGGGAACAAGTCAAGACCCGAGGTTATATAGACCTCCTAACAACGTTCGGAGAAGGCAGACTCTCCAAGTCTGTATCAGTCAGGTGTGTTATTGTAGATGCTTGCACGTCGTACAATATCCTAATCGGAAGACCGATATTGAATGAGCTCAGGGCAATTGTCTCTACCCCACACCTGACAATGAAATTCCCAGCCGACTCTGGGGAGATAATTGCAGTCCGGGATGAACAAAAGCTAGCCAGGCAGTGCTATGTGGACAGCCTGAAGGTTACCCGTCACCAGGACGGCCCAAAGAATACCAAGGATGGTAAAGCAGAAGTGGTAAGCTCGGTCAGCTCAGTAACTTCAACCAGTTCGGTCAGCATGTTTGAGCTGGACCCAAGGACGAAGATGTACGAGTCCAGGGCCGAACCAATAGAGTCTTTAGAAAGGTTCCAGTTGGGAGCCCATCCTGAACAGTGCACCCACGTCGGTAGTCAACTGGACCCCTCACTCGGAGAGAGGCTTCACACGATCCTAAGAAAGAATGCTGACCTGTTTGCCTAGAAGACATCGGATATGTCGGGCATAGACCCCAACTTTATGTGCCATAAGCTGTCTATATGTCCCGAAGCTAAACCTGTAACTCAGAGAAAAAGGAAACTTGGCGAAGAAAGGCGCCGAGCAATGGCCGAGGAGACTTCTAAGCTGCTCAAAGCAAATTTCATCCGAGAGGTGAAATACACCACTTGGCTAGCCAACGTGGTATTAGTCAGAAAGGCCAATGGTAAATGGCGGATGTGCATCGACTATACCGACCTCAACAAGGCATGCCCAAAGGAAATGACCGAGCCTATAAAAAACAAAGTTTCTCGGCATAGACCCCAACTTGGTCAGCCGGGCATAGACCCCAACTTTATGTGCCATAAGCTGTCTATATGTCCCGAAGCTAAACCTGTAACTCAAAAAGGAAACTTGGCGAAGAAAGGCGTCGAGCAATGGCCGAGGAGACTTCTAAGCTGCTCAAAGCAAATTTCATCCGAGAGGTGAAATACACCACTTGGCTAGCCAACATGGTATTAGTCAGAAAGGCCAATGGTAAATGGTGGATGTGCACCGACTATACCGACCTCAACAAGGCATGCCCAAAGGATTCCTATCCCTTGCCCAACATCGACAGACTGGTGGATGGGGCCTCAGGTTACAAGGTTTTGTCCTTTTTGGATGCATATTCAGGTTACAACCAGATCATGATGTATCCACCCGACGAGGAAAAAACAGCATTTATGACTGATGGGGCAAACTACTGCTACCGAGTAATGCCCTTCGGCCTAAAAAATGCCGGGGCAACATATCAAAGGATTATGGACAAGGTTTTCGCTAGTCAAATCGGAAAAAACTTGGAAGTATATGTTGATGACATGGTAGTAAAATCCGAAGATCCGAGCCGGCACCCTGCCGACCTCGAAGAAATCTTCGACCAGCTCAGAAAGTACAACATGAGGCTAAATCCAGAGAAGTGCTCTTTTGGCGTACAAGGAGAAAAATTCTTGGGATATATCCTAACACACCGAGGAATCGAAGCTAATCCAGATAAATGCAAAGCCGTCATGGAAATGCGAAGTCCTCGGAATGTGAAGGAAATTCAGAGGCTAGCCGGCCGATTAGCCTCCTGATAAGCCTCTGGCTTATCTAGTTTTATAACTGTTAAGACTGTGGTTTATGTGCTAATTATTCGAGTTCAGTCTCGTTTTCGCCCAAATTTAGCCTTGTTTTGTTCCTAAGTTGGACCTTGACTCGTTTTGTGTATTTTGTGTAGTTTTTAGCTTATTTTGAATAGAATTACGCCTTTTGTTTTCTTTTGTTGTTTCAGGTCAATAAGTGGAGCTCTGAGAGTCAAGGAAAGTCAAGAAGCAGTGGAAAAAGCACTTTTGGAGGACTCGCCTCGCGAGTAGATGCTCGCCTCGCGAGCCTGAACATTAGCTAAAGCAGTAACAGTCATCACTCTGTCTCACCCCGCGAGTCACAATTCGCCTCACGAGACTTCAAACTCAGGATGGAGCCAAAACAGGAATTCGCCCCGCGAAAGGATGTTCACCTCGCGAGAGCCCAATTTGAATGCGCGCCAAAACTAACATTCGCCTTGCGAGAGATGGCTCGCCCCGCGAGCGAGCAAGAATTAGAATCCCTATTTAAAGGCTGTTTCAGATCAAAAAGAGAGAAGTTTTTCCACTTGTTTAGATCAGTAGTTACGAATCCTTGTGTTCTGGAGCGGCGTCTCCCCTTCTTTTCTTATTTTATTTTATTATGGAGATTATGTCGGATTGTTTGTGTGTCGTCACGGGCATGAGGAACTAATCCCCTCGTCCGAGGGATCAATGAAGCCACCCATGGCGGTATAGTGTTCATGTGATGTATGTTTTTCTCCCCTTCTTTCAATGAATGTTTTCCAATTCTGATTTGATTGCGTTGATCATATGTATTGCGTGATTAACTAGTTAAACGTGTTGAGGCCGAGCGGCGATTCGCGTTTTAGAACTTGAATTGGGATCACTAATCAAATATTGCACGAGAGTGAGTAGGAGGTTAGTGCAACCTTATAGGGAACAAGAATTAATAGAATTCGAGATTAGGGTTATGAGACCTAGTAAGTAATTAATCCAATCGTCGAATACGTCCTATTGAGCACGACAGTGGATATAGGAGAAATTGGGGGTCCCGGTTGACATTATAATTGAACTTAGGGAGGAATACATCATCACTTGGGTACTATACATGATTGGGTAGGTGGATTTGAGACCTTGGATATTTTAATTTCTGAGTTTAAACACCTTAGCTTTATTTGATTTGTTATTTGAATTGCAATATTAATCTCTCTCTCTCTCAACCACTTCTGTTACTTAACCAACTTATCGAACTTCTTGCGAATTAGTTGAATTGGTAGCCCAGTCCTTGTGTTCGACCTCGGTAATTTCTTACCGTGTTATTTTATTACTTGCGACGACCCGGTACACTTGCCGGTGACTCAACAAGTTTTTGGCGCCGTTGTCGGGGACTGGCACAACCAATTTTCCTAATTTTTAGGAAATTTGATTGTTTGGTTAAGCTATTTTTTATTTTTTATTTTCTGTTATTTTATTATTTATTATCTCTCTCTACTTCTTTGATTCCACTTGGTCTTGCCGTGTTTTTGTATGTGAGGTACCCTTTCACAAGAGGAAATTCTATTTGATTCGGAGATCACCAAGACCGAGAAGCGCTTAAGGAAGGAAGTCAGAGAAAGAAAAAGGATTGAAGCGAGTGATCTTAAGAGAATGGCCGAAGAAAATCCTCCTCCTCCTCGTTACAAGCCTCTCTTCGAGTACGATCTACCCAACTTGGGGGATTGTGATTCTTCTATCGCGAGGAGCGACCTTAACACTGATTCCTTCAGAGTGGAAGGATGTGTCACATTCCAGATCCGTGAGAATCAGTTTGATGGGAGCGGCAAACAGGACCCTCATAGACACATCACTCGCTTCCTTGAAGCTTGTGACTTGCAGAAGACAAGAGGAGTCTCACAAGATGAGTTCCGCTTGCGGCTTTTCCCTCTCTCTCTTAGGGATGTCGCTCGCGATTGGGTTGACAGCTTGGATAGGAACAGTATCAGAACTTGGGAGCAAATGGCACAAAAGTTCCTAACCAAATATTTTCCTCCTTAGAAAGCAGTACAAGCAAGAATAGTCGTTACGTCTTTCAGGCAGACAGAGGATGAAACGTATAATGAAGCTTGGGAGAGGTACAATGGGTTATTGAGAAGATGTCCCTCAGCGTTCTTTGACCCGGTCTCCAAGGTTCAACATTTCTTTAATGGGTTAAGGGGACGCTACCAGATGAACTGTGATGCCGCAGCTGGCGGTTCTTTTTCATATCTATCAGCTGAGGATGGATGGGCATTATTAGAAAAGATGTCATATAATGATTACAACCGTGGTAGGGAAACCTCAAGTGGAGCCAGTTTTGCAACAATGGAAGCCATTCTAGAGCAGGTTAAATCATTGAAGATGCAAGTTGCGGCTTTGTCAGAGAACGAGAAGGTTAATGCGGTACACGAGGGAATGCCTCCGGGTTGTGATAATTGTAATGGAAATCATGACACTCAGAGCTGTCCTTTCAACTTCTCGCGAGAACATGTGGACTCATGCCACAATTTCTATGACAGCGTGCCCCAGAACAACTATCAGAGGAACAGTCAGAATCAGAATAGGGGGTACATGAGGAGAGACCATCCGGGTTTTGCTTGGAGTGATGTTAATGGTGGTCTAACCGGTCAACAACATCCTCAACAGGGTTGGCAACAACCTCAACAGGGTCTGAGGCCGAACATTGGAATTCAGTAGCGCAATACTCAACAGGCTCTTCCGAGGTCTAACCAGTTGCAAATAACAGATGGTGGAAGGCAACCTTGGGAGTTGGGTTTTGAGAAGATGAGCGCGGCAATGGAAAAGATGGTAATCAACACAGGCTTAGCCATTGATAAGTTGGAAACTCACACGGGGTCAGCAATTCAGAATCTAGAGATGCAGATAGCTCAGCTTGCAAAGCAACTAAATGAGCGTCCCCCAAGCACTTTCCCAGGTGATACCGAGAACAACCCTAAGAACCAATGCAATGCCTTAACAACTAGAAGCAGAAGGGTGTTGGAACCTAACAGGGGTGCAACTAGTTATTAGGATGACAAGGCCCCGGAGCAACCACATGTTGAGGAAGAGCAACCTGAAAAAGAGAAGTTGGCAAGTGACAAGGCACCGGAGCAAGGGGGAAGGCTGAAACTTGTGGATGAAGAGTTCCGAAAGAAGAAGTGGGTTGAACCCCAAGACCTCCCGCCCTACATGAAGGTACCATATCCCGAAAGACTGAAGAAGCCTCAACAAGATAAGCAATTCCATAAATTCCTTGATGTCTTCCGCAAACTTCAAATTAACATTCCATTCGCGGATGCTTTGGAACAGATGCCATCTTATGCTCGGTTTATGAAGGAGATTCTCTCCAAGAAGCGAAAAATAGTGGATGAGTAAACGGTTGCTTTAACCGAGGAGTATAGTGCCATTCTTCAAAGAAAACTACCTCCAAAGTTGAAGGATCCTGGTTCTTTTTCTATACCATGCACCATTGGGGAGATGACTCTGGGGAAAGCATTGTGTGATCTAGGGGCAAGCATCAACTTGATGCCCCTCTCTATGATGAAGAATTTGGGGATCAGAGAAGTCAACGATACACGGATGTCACTCCAACTAGCCGATCGTTCTATTAAATATCCATATGGGGTGGTCGAAGACTTGCTAGTGAAGGTGGACAAATTCATATTTCCGGCAGATTTTGTGGTGCTCGATATGGATGAAGACGCCGAGATCCCTATCATATTGGGGAGACCCTTCTTGGCCACAGGGCGTGCTTTGATTGATGTGCAACAAGGGAAGCTCACCCTCCGCGTGCAAGATGAGAATGTAGTCTTCAATGTCTTTGAAGCAATGAAGCACCCCACGGAGATCGGATGTGTATCGAGTGGATGTGGTGGATAGTATTGTCAAGGAAAAGATCACTAGAGAGGCCCATGGTTCATCACTTGCACAAGTGTTGGTAAAATCCCATGATGATGATAGTGAGGAAGAAGACCCCTTGGGGGATGAGGACTATATTGAATGCTTGAAACACATGGAAGCCTTACCGAGTCTCCCAGGGGATGAATGTGCAAAGGAGAAGCTCAACAAGGAAGGAAATGAGGAAGATGGCAAGACACCAGACTTGAAGCAACTCCCAACCCACTTAAGGTATGCATTCTTGGGGGAGAAGGGACAACATCCAGTGATTATTAGCAATGCCTTGAAAAAGGATGAAGAGGAGAAGCTGTTGAGAGTTCTTAAGGAACACAAATTCGCCATTGGGTGGAAGATTTCGGACCTAAAAGGTATAAGCCCTTCCCTATGCATGCATAAAATCTTGATGGAGGATGGTTATAAACCGGTGGTTCAACCACAAAGACGGCTAAATCCCATCATGAAAGAAGCCGTGCGTAAGGAAGTGATTAAGCTTTTAGATGCCGGAATCATCTACCCAATCTCGGATAGCAATTGGGTTAGTCCGATTCATGTGGTCCCAAAGAAAGGTGGAACAACCGTAGTGGTCAATGAAAACAATGAATTGATCCCAACAAGGACCATCACGGGTTGGAGGGTTTGTATCGACTATAGAAAGCTAAATGAAGCCACAAGGAAAGATCACTTCCCTCTTCCCTTCATTGATCAAATGCTAGAAAGGTTAGTCGGACATGAATACTATTGTTTTTTGGATGGGTACTCCGGCTATAATCAAATTGTGGTAGATCCTCAAGATCAAGAGAAGATGGCTTCCACATGTCCCTATGGAGTCTTTGCCTATAGGAGGATGCCCTTTGGATTGTGCAACGCTCCTGCTACTTTCCAAAGGTGCATGCTTTCTATTTTCTCGGACATGGTGGAGAAATGCATTGAGGTGTTCATGGATGACTTTTCAGTCTTTGGGACCTCATATGACAACTGCTTGCAGAACTTGACCTTGGTGCTTAAAAGGTGCCAAGAGACTAACCTTGTGCTCAATTGGGAGAAATGCCACTTCATGGTCAAGGAAGGTATAGTCTTGGGGCACAAAATCTCCCAAAGGGGGATCAAAGTTGATAAAGCAAAGATTGAGCTGATTGAGAAGCTCCCTCCACTAACCAATGTAAGGGGGGTGAGGAGTTTTTTGGGGCATGCCAGTTTCTACCGGAGATTCATCAAGGACTTCTCCAAAATCGCAAGGCCACTTAGTGACCTTCTTGTGAAGGATGTATCCTTTAAGTTTAATGCTTCTTGTTTAAATGCCTTCACTATTTTGAAAAATATGCTTGTCACCGCACCCATAATCACTGCGCCTAATTGGAATTTACCTTTTGAAATCATGTGTGATGCTAGTGATTATGCGGTGGGGGCTGTTTTGAGGCAAAAGGTGGAAAAATTAGCTCATGTCATTTATTATGCAAGTAAAGTTTTGAATGAGGCACAAGCTAATTATTCCACCACTGAAAAAGAGCTACTTGCTATGGTTTTTGCTTTAGATAAGTTTAGATCCTACATTGTGGGGTCTAAGATTGTTGTTTACACTGATCATGCGGCCATAAAACACTTGATGACAAAACAAGAGGCCAAACCTAGATTAATACGGTGGATTCTTCTTTTGCAGGAATTTGATCTCGAGATTAAGGACAGGAAGGGATCCGACAATGGTGTGGCGGACCACTTATCTAGGTTGGTCAATCCCGACACCAAGGAGGAATTGTTAGACATCAAGGAAGAATTTCCTGATGAAAAGCTGTTTGCACTTATTGAAAATTCCCCTCATTGGTTCGCGGACATGGCTAACTTCAAATCTTCAAATGTGGTTCCGCAAGGTTGGACTAGTCAACAAAGGAAGAAGTTCTTCTCGGATGCAAGGTACTATGTGTGGGAGGACCCATATCTTTTTAATCAATGCTCGGATGGGATCCTAAGAAGGTGCATTCCCCATGACCAAATCGGAAACGTGTTGTGGCATTGTCATAGCTCGGATTATGGTGGGCACTATGGGGGAAAGAAGACAGCAGAGAAAATCCTTCAAAGCGGGTTTTATTGGACAAATCTCTTCAAGGATGCCCATGCTTTTGCTGAGAACTATGATCGTTGCCAAAGAGCTGGCAACATCTCCAAGCGACATAAGCTCCCCTTGAATAGCATGCTTGAAGTAGAACTCTTTGATGTATGGGGGATAGATTTCATGGGACCATTCCCACCATCTTTCTCCTATCAATACATTTTGGTGGCTGTGGACTACGTATCAAAGTGCGTAGAAGCAATCCCAACAACCACGGATGATGCGCGGGTAGTCATGGAATTCCTAAGGCGCAATATCTTCTCAAGGTTTAGGGTTCCTAGAGTGTTGATTAGTGATGGGGGATCCCACTTTTACAACAATCAAATGCACAAGCTTCTCGAGAAGTATGGGGTCAAGCATAGAGTCTCTACTCCTTATCATCCTTAAACCAATGGGCAAGCGGAGGTATCCAACCGTGAGTTGAAGCGCATTCTTGAGAAAACCGTCAACTCCTCACGGAAGGATTGGTCAAAAAAGTTAGATGATGCCTTATGGGCGTATAAGACCGCCTTCAAGACTCCAATTGGAAAGTCTCCTTACAATTTGGTGTTTGGAAAGGCGTGCCACCTACCGGTGGAATTGGAGGAAAAGTCTTATTGGGCAATTCGAGAACTCAACTTTGATTTGATGAAGGCCGGTGAGAAGAGGCTTCTGGACTTAAATGAGTTGTCCGAAATCCGCATGTAAGCATATGAAAATGCAAGAATCTACAAGGAGCGGACTAAGGCATGGCATGACAAGCACATATTGCCTAGGAGGTTTCAGCCCGGACAAATGGTACTTCTTTATAACTCAAGGCTGAGACTTTTTCCTGGGAAGCTGAAGTCAAGGTGGTCGGGACCATTCAAGGTCCTCCATGTTTTTCCACACGGAGCAGTAGAATTAGAGGGGGCCTCTGGCAATTTCAAGGTAAATGGGCAAAGACTAAAGCATTATCATGGGGAACCAATCCCAAATGGCAAGCAAGTGCTCTTTCTGGATTAACCCTTAGGGGCGACGTGAGTCAGGCTCGGGACATTAAACAAGCGCTTATTGGGAGGCAACCCAAGCTAGGTATCCCTTATTTTTAGTTTCTATCATTCATATATATATCCTTTCCCCACTTTTGTTTTTGTTTTTGTTTGTCGCTCTTGAATAATTTGAGAAGATCAAGAGTTTGTGTATGAATGTGTGTCGGCAAGCTTGTTGGATTTTAATTAAATTGAGCATAGACTGATTGCATAATTATGTTGACCATTGATGATTTCCCCCTAGGTTCTGAAATTAGAAAAGTTGATCCCCACTTGAAAAATTGAAAATTGAACGTTGAGAAATTTATTGTGATTGCTTGATTTATGATAAGTTTGGGGTGAGGGGGTGCACACACTAGGAATTGTATCTCGGTCAAACAATTTGCAAAATGTCCAGGTGAGGATTTGAGCCTCCAACTCTGTTTTTGATTGTGTGAATCATTTCTAAGTTGAATTTTCCCGGATTTGCTTGAATCTCTTCATGGTTTGCATGTTTATGTGTTGCATCAAATGATTTAGGCAATTTTCTTTGAATAACTACTTGGCCTAAAAAGAACCATCCCTAATGCATGTTCCCTAGTTAGCCACATTGAGCCTAATTAGCCTATTGTTTCTTTATGACCCTATATTATAAGCCAAAATCTGAAAAAACCATGTTAACCAAATCTTAGGATTATGAGAGCATGGAAGCTTAGTGAGAAAAGGATTGTGAGAAACTAAGTTTGGGGTGGCTACAAGGTGATATGTAATTCTGGGTTGAGAAAAAGAGAAAAATAAAGGTTGAAACCAAAAAAAAAAGACAAAAAAATTGCCAAAAGAAAAGGGGCAAAACAAAAGATTAACAAGGAAAAGGCTGTAGTCACCCGAGGCCAAAAGAAAAATGGAAAAAGGAATTTGAGTGGAAAATGTGACAAAGGCTCATGCTCTCTTAGTTCCTAGGGACTTAAGCCTAGTATCCTTGAATATCGTACCCTTAGCCAGGCCCCATTACAACCTTTAAAAGACCTATTGATGTTGCATGCATGTTTTCGTGGGAACTATTTTTGAGATGAAAATCAAATTCATGGGAAGTGCTCTTAAAATGTGAAATTGAGTGAAAAGTTGATAGCCTAGACAAACTTGAGCGAATGAGTGAAATACTAAATGCCCTTGTGAGGAAGGCAATTGTTTGAAATAGGTGATCTTCCTTTGTGTGTGTAACTTTGATCCTCAACTTAGATTAATGCTTGCATGAATGATAAGTTCTCAATTGTTTAAAGTAAATGAATGTGGGGATTACATTGATGTAAAGGGGGGAACATAGAAGAAAAACTGTTTTGTAAAGTCGCATGAAATTTGTGCGAAATTGATTAGATCATTTAGGCTTGCCAAGTCTTGAGTCTTTTTGAGTTCGAGCTTGCTTGGGGACAAGCAAGGTTTAAGTTTGGGATATTTTGATAAGCCTCTGGCTTATCTAGTTTTATAACTGGTAAGACTGTGGTTTATGTGCTAATTATTCGAGTTCAGTCTCGTTTTCGCCCAAATTTAGCCTTGTTTTGTTCCTAAGTTGGATTTTGACTCGTTTTGTGTATTTTGTGTAGTTTTTAGCTTATTTTGAATAGAATTACACTTTTTGTTTTCTTTTGTTGTTTCAGGTCAATAAGTGGAGCTCTGAGAGTCAAGGAAAGTCAAGAAGCGGTGGAAAAAGCACTTTTGGAGGACTCGCCTCGCGAGTAGATGCTCGCCTCGCGAGCCTGAACATTAGCTAAAGCAGCAACAGTCATCACTCTGCCTCGCCCTGCGAGTCACAATTCACCTCGCGAGACTTCAAACTCAGGATGGAGCCAAAATAGGAATTCGCCCCGCGAAAGGATGTTCGCCTCGCGAGAGCCCAATTTGAATGCGCGCCAAAACTAACATTCGCCTCGCGAGAGATGGTTCGCCCTGCGAGCGAGCAAGAATTAGGATCCCTATTTAAAGGCTGTTTCAGATCAAAAAGAGAGAAGTTTTTCCACTTGTTTAGATCAGTAGTTACGAATCCTTGTGTTCTGGAGCTGCGTCTCCCCTTCTTTTCTTATTTTATTTTATTATGGAGATTATGTCGGATTGTTTGTGTGTCGTCACGGGCATGAGGAACTAATACCCTCGTCCGAGGGATCACTGAAGCCACCCATGGCGGTATAGTGTTCATGTGATGTATGTTTTTCTCCCCTTCTTTCAATGAATGTTTTCCAATTCTGATTTGATTGCGTTGATCATATGTATTGCGTGATTAACTAGTTAAACGTGTTGAGGCCGAGCGGCGATTCGCGTTTTAGAACTTGAATTGGGATCACTAATCAAATATTGCACGAGAGTGAGTAGGAGGTTAGTGCAACCTTATAGGGAACAAGAATTAATAGAATTCGAGATTAGGGTTATGAGACCTAGTAAGTAATTAATCCAATCATCGAATACGTCCTATTGAGCACGACAGTGGATATAGGAGAAATTGGGGGCCCCGGTTGACATTATAATTGAACTTAGGGAGGAATACATCATCACTTGGGTACTATACATGATTGGGTAGGTGGATTTGAGACCTTGGATATTTTAATTTGAGTTTAAACACCTTAGCTTTATTTGATTTGTTATTTGAATTGCAATATTAATCTCTCTCTCTCTCAACCACTTCTGTTACTTAACCAACTTATCGAACTTCTTGCGAATTAGTTGAATTGGTAGCCCAGTCCTTGTGTTCGACCTCGGTAATTTCTTACCGTGTTATTTTATTACTTGCGACGACCCGGTACACTTGCCGATGACTAAACACCTCCTTATCTCGCTTTCTCCCGAAGTCTACAGAGAAGGCAATACCCTTTTTCCAGCTCTTGAAAAAGCTAAAGGATTTCATTTGGATTGAAGAATGTGAGAAGTCCTTCGAAGATCTGAAACTCTTCTTGGCATCCCCCCCAATCCTCACTCGTCCTCAGCTCGGCAAAGATCTGTACCTGTACCTCTACGTCAATGATTATGCAATCAGTGTAGTGATCATCCAGGAAGAGGAGGAGCAACAGATGCCGGTGTACTATGTCAGTAGGATCCTGAAAGACGCGGAAATGCGATACCAAGTGATTGAAAAACTGGCTCTCGCCTTAGTTATGGCAGCTCAGAGGTTACGGCCCTATTTCCAATCTCACCAGGTCATCATCAAAACTGATCATCCGATAAAGCAAGTACTCAGGAAACCTGATCTAGCCGGACGAATGATAGTATGGTCAGTGGAATTGTCAGAGTTCGGTCTACGGTATGAACCGAGGGGGGCAATGAAAGCCCAATGCCTCTCTGATTTTATTGCCGAGCTTTCTTCCAAACCGAGCTCAGAATCCTTCATCTGGCTCCTATATGTTGATGGATCATCTAACTTGAAAGGAAGGGAGGCTGGAATAATTCTTGAGGGACCTGATGATCTAATCCTCGAGCAATCTTTGAAGTTTGGGTTCACTGCTTCAAACAACCAAGCAGAATATGAAGCCCTTATTGCTGGGCTATTGTTAGCTAAAGAAATCGGGGTCCGGGAGCTAAAATGCAGAAGTGACCACAGCTCGTAACGGGACAAGTCTCAGGCAATTATCAGACAAATGACCCCCAGCTAACCAGATATCTCTGCAAGGTTAATAGCCTCATTTCCGAATTTAAGCATTTCTCCATTGAGCACATACCTCGAGAAGAAAATTCCAGAGCAGATCTGTTGTCCAAATTGGCAAGCACCAAGAGGGCTGGCCAACTAAGAACTTTCATTCAAGAAAACCTCCTCAAGCCGAGCATAAAGAGTGCCGAAGTGACAGTGACCGAGCACTATGACCGGGGTTGGATGACTCCAATCTGGGAGTATCTAGCCTCGGACAAACTACCTGATGACCAAAAGGAGGCGAGGCGAATCCGTCTGAAATCTTGTCACTACACCATCTTAGACGGTGAGTTGTACAAGAGGGGATTCTCCAGACCGTTACTGAAGTGCCTCACAAATGAGCAGTCCGAGTATGTAATGGATGAGATGCACCGAGGAATCTGCGGAATGCATTCAGGTGGCTGATCTCTGGCAGCTCGGATCCTACGAGCAGGGTTTTACTGGCCAACCATGAGACTCGATTTTTCTACCTGGACCAATAAGTGTGACCCTTGTCAGAAGTTCGCCAACATAGCTCGTGCCCCAGGAGAAGAGCTCCACTCCATGTTCTCACCATGGCCCTTTACTATGTGGGGGATGGACATAGTCGGTCCTTTCCCAGTGGCCAAAGGTCAAGTCAAGTTCCTCCTGGTAGGAGTAGACTACTTCACCAAGTGGATTGAAGCAGAGCCATTGGCTACGATAACTGCCAAAAAGGTCCAGAATTTTGTATGGAAAAACATCATATGCAGGCATGGCCTTCCTTATACAGTTGTTACAGACAACAGAAAGCAATTCACCGATAAGGAGCTCGGAGAGTTTTACTCCAACCTCGGAATTAAACACAAAGTGACCTCGGTTGAGCATCCAAAAACAAATGGCCAAGCAGAGGCGGCCAATAAAGTTATTCTAAACGAGCTCAAAAGAAGGTTAGGACAATCAAAAGGGACTTGGGTAGAGCAGCTACCAAGCATTTTGTGGGCTTACCATTGCTCACCACAATCCTCGACGGGAGAAACACCGTTCAAACTAACCTATGGAACCGATACGATGATTCCAGTTGAACTCGGTGAGCTCTCCTTTCGAAGGAAGCATCACAATCAAAGTAAAAATGAAGAAGAACTCCGATTTGAGCTTGACATGGTCGAGGAAGTCTGAGATACAATAAAAATCAGGGACGAGCTGTGCAAGCAAAAAGCAACTCGGAAGTACAACTCAAGGTTGCGCCCAAGGGAATTTGTGCAGGGTGACTTAGTGCTGAGGCTGCAAAGCGATGCGAGAAAAGACTCCAGAGAGGGTAAGCTCGCGGCAAACTGGTCAGGCCCATTCAGGATAGCAGAAAATCTAGGAAATGGTGCCTATAGGCTAGAAGAATTGTCAGGAAAGTCGGTTCCAAGAACATAGAACACTTCCCACCTTAAGTTTTATTTTAGCTAAGGTTAGAAGTGATGCACTCTTTTTCCTATCTTGGTATTTTTCCCAAGAGGTTTTGGCCTAGAAGGTTTTAACGAGGCACATTAGGAAAAATAAATAAATAAAATTTTCTTCAGTTGAGCTATTATGCAAAAAATACGGCGTTAAAACTGCTAAATCCTAAAGGGGCTGACCAAGCCAAAATCGACCGAGCAGGGTCGAAGTGCCGAGCCTATAAAGGTGCTTAAATCCTAAAGAGGTCGTCCCGAGCCTATAAAGGTGCTTAAATCCTAAAGAGGCTGACCGAGCCAAAATCGACCGATCAGTGTCGAAGTGTCGAGCCTATAAAGGTGCATAAATCCTAAAGAGGTCATCCCGAGCCTATAAAGGTGCTTAAATCCTAAAGAGGTCATCCCAAGCCTATAAAGGTGCTTAAATCCTAAAGAAGCTGACCGAGCCAAAATCGACCGATCAGTGTCGAAGTGTCGAGCCTATAAAGGTGCATAAATCCTAAAGAGGCTGTCCCGAGCCTATAAAGGTGCATAAATCCTAAAGAGGCTGACCAAGTTAAAATTGACCAATCAAGGTCAACGTGCCGAGCCTATAAAAACATCAGAAAATTTTCCAAGTGCAAATAGATTCACAAGTAAATAAGACTCTTCATTAAAATAAAGGGGCAAGGCCCTGAATACATGAAGGTTCAAAAAAGAAGACTGCGCAAAAACAACGTGTTTCCTAAACTACTTATACAATTTCAGGGATCAAGGTCCTCCTCGACATTAGGGAGGATGATAGCAGATTGACCAGGTTGGCCCGCTTCACCTTCAGCTCCCTCCTCGGCCCCTTGACCCTCGTCTTCCTCCCCGTGAGTTACGGTGTCCTCATCCTCGTCCTCCATCTCGGTCAATGGAACAAGGATTCCATCTCGGTTGAAATCCTTGTCCACATCGGCACTGGAGAAGTCAGCAGTCGGGTTGAAGTGTTGAAGTTGCTTCACGGCTCGAGAGAAACCGTTAACATGCTCCCTCATGATTAAAGCCTCAGCTTCAGCTAGATCAGCACGGAGCCTCAGATTCTCCTCCTTCTCGGTCTCCAGCAACTTCTGCAGCTCCTGACTGGCTTCCTTCTCGGCTTGCAGCCCTTTCACAATGTTCTGAAGGTTGAGTCGGTCGGCTATTTCCGTTTCTAGCTCGGCCGTAAGGGTGGCGTGGCCTTCTTCCAGCTGCGTCTTCTGAGCCTTCAGCTGACCGATGACCCGACCTTGCTCCTCACACTTGGACAGGGCCTGAGAAAGCTCGTCTCTCACCCTCACGGCTCGGGCCGCATCCGCCCTCATCACCTCCATCTTCTTCGCGTTATCAATCAGATGCTGGCTCCAGAAGCAGCTGATTGAGGCAATGCGGAGAGCATAGGCGGCGGCCGCCTCCATACTTTCCTCAGGGCCCTGCTCCAACAACAGTCGGGCATCGGACGGTTTCAGCACTTGGCCATCAATCAGGCCTACAGGGTCGAACTCATTTCCCCAGAGCGAGCTGATCCCTACATTACAGTTACCATTATACCATTTGGTGTCCGAAGTGAGATCGGTCACCATGGGAGCGTTGCTCGATCGGCTGAAGGAAGGAGGAGTCTCTCCAATCATCAGGAAGGGAGGAGAGCTTCCAATCGGCACCTCTGGCTCCAGATCTGCCCGGGTCCTCTTCGGAGGACGAACATTCAAGTCAGAAGCTTCAGTAAACTTCTTCTTCTTCCCCTTAACATTTGAAGCGACGGCTGATCCGCCAGCAGCCGACTTCTTCATCAAAGCCTTGTAGTTGAATTTTCCTATTATCAATGCAAAAGGAGGAAAACCAGTTAGATACAAGTACATGGTGAAATAGACAACTATAAACACGAGAAGGGGGGGTTGAATTGTGTTTACCAGAATTTTAGTCAAAGCTGAAATCATTTTGCAAACAGAAAGCTAGATTTGGACGAGTGAAAGAATACAGGATGGACGAGTGATTGTCACACACACACAACTTGACAGATGCAAGAAAAACTAAAGCAATTTAAGAGTTTAAGGGAAGAGAGATTGACACGGTGATTTATCCTGGTTCATTCATCAAATCAAAGAGCTACGTCCAGTCCTTGGCAGCACCAAGATTTATCCACTATAACTGATAAGGTTACAGACTCAAGTATTATTTGCACACCTAGCCTCTTCAGGCTCAAGACAAGTATTGTTTGCACACCTAGCCTCTTCAGGCTCACTCTGGTTTGTTTAAGAGATTGGGTTTGTAATAAATACAATTTCTCACAGGCAGATCTTTCACTAACACTCAGAGAGTGGTTTAAATGTAAGGCTCAAGAAAGTCTGTGTAATAACTTCAAAATGATTGAAGAATAAAGAATGAAAGAATGAAGAAATAAATGAGCAGAGTAATGGCGTTTTAATGCAGTGTATATTCTCTGTCTTCATCTTCAATGGCTTCTGTATTTATGGTCTTCAAGCATTTTGGATCCGTTGGAGACATCCCCTCAGACGTTGGCTTCAAGCAGAACTTCATTAAACGCAATAGAGTCGTTCTGAGTAGTTATTAATGCAATAGAGTCGTTCTGGACAGCCATTAATGCAATAGAGTCGTTGGTTTTACTTTAACACGAAGGATCAAGGCTTTATTCATCGTGCTACAGCCATGTCAAAGTTGAGCAAATAGCTTTTTGTACTTTACTGTGTACACTCCCTTTTTTGTGTAAGGACCAGAGGTACTAGGGAATAAAGCACGTTGGAAGTATTCTTTAACTGGTCTTTGATTCTGATTATCCAAGGTTGCTTGAGAGAGTAGCTTCTGACTTTTCTTGATAATCGTGAAACTGAGTAAGAGAGAGAAGGCTTCAAGTCTCTTTCTGGCTTTTGAAAAATGATTCTGATAAACCTCAGAGAATCCGCGTTCATAAAATAATCACGTCCTTCTAGTCATTTGAGTTTTCATTCGGGCTAGTAGACGAGCTCCATATCAAGGACTCAGCAAGTCCAAAGACTAGTGGACGAGCGCTTCTGTCACCTTTAGTGGACGAGCACTTCTGTTACTCTAGTGGACGACAGCCTTAGTTAGTCTGGTGGACGAGAGTCTCAGTTATTCTGGTCGACGCGGTCCTCGGTTACTTTATTGGACGAGTGTCTCTTGCCACAACATTGGACGGATTCATTCTGACCTTAATGGACGAGCTTCATATGCCATGTTATTGGACGAGTCATACTGACCTTAATGGACGAGCTTCATATGCCATGTTATTGGACGAGTCATAACCTTAGTGGACGCGCTGTTCTGATACTTTGTTGGACGCGCTGTTCTGATACTTTAATGGACGCGCTGTTCTGATACTTTGTTGGACACGCTCCAAGTACCACGTCATTGGACGGGCTTTTATGATACTTTGATGGACGCGCTATTCTGATACTTTAAGTAGACGCGGCCTTTTGTTGTTTTTAGTAGACGCGACCTTATGATATTTTTAGTGGACGCGCTTTTGATACCTTCAGTAGACGCGGCCTTCTAATACTTTTAGGGGACGCTGCCTTCTTTCTCTTGCGTTTTGGACGTGCGCTTCAAACACTCAGTGCTGGACGAATGATTCTCTTATTTAATCTGCACACTCGATAGATAGGTTAGCAACCAATATGAAGGTTAATTAAATCATTAACCAATGCTTAGTTTCATCAAAACTTGGGGAAATGCACATCAGACATTTTAGAGACTTAACAATCTCCCCATTTTTGATGATGACAAACATTGAGATGATTTAATGAACCTCAGAAAATATCAACAAAGAAAGCAGTATATATATACAGGTTGAAATTTTCTTAAGTGTGAACAGGTCGTATCATATTCATTCTATTTCTCCCATTTTCATTTCTCCCATTTTCCCTATTCATTTCTCCCTTTCTCCATATTCGTTCATTTCTCCCTTTCTCCCCCTTTTGTCAGCATCAAAAAGGGTTATCAAGTTTTATTTATGAGATATGTTAAAGGCAGGACAACAGGTTAAGAAAATCATAGTAATGCAGCAAGTATTTTAGACATATTCTACTTAACTTATTGTATCATTACTCCCCCTGAACTAGTGCTTAGTTGAAAGAACATGTATATAGGAGTAATGACAGATTTAGCACAGACTGGTTAACATTCATACATGTCATTCAACAATGCAATGCATGTTTAGATTATCTCTAATAAATAAAAACCTTTCTTCTGCAAGGGGTTTAGTGAAAATATCAGCCCATTGATTTTCAGTTTTAACAAACTAAATATCAAAGATGCCTTTCTGAACATAATCCCTAATGAAATGATGTTTGATTTCAATATGTTTAGCCTTAGAAAGCTGAATTGGATTTTTAGTTAAGCATATAGCACTTGAATTATCACACCATACAGATATGTTATGTTCAAAAATAGAGTAATCCTCAAGTTGATGTTTTACCCATAAGAGTTGAGAGCAGCAACTAGCAGCAGAGATGTATTCTGCTTCAGCAGTAGACAAGGAAATGGTTGTCTGCCTCTTGCTTGACCATGAGACTAAACTTGTGCCAATGAAGTGACAGCCTCCACTGGTGCTTTTTCTTTCTATTCTGTCTCCAGCAAAGTCAACATCACAATATCCTACTAATCTGTATTCTTTTGATCTTAAATACAGCAAACCAAGATTAGTAGTTCCAAGCAGATATCTAAATATTCTTTTTACAGCCTTAAGATGAGATTCTCTAGGATCAGATTGGAATCTAGCACACATACAGACACTAAATTGAATGTCAGGTCTGCTTGAAGTTAAGTACAGTAGAGAGCCAATCATACCTCTGTAAACAGTTTGGTCTACCTTTTTACCTTCATCATCTTTGCTTAGTTTTGCATTGGGTTGCATAGGGGTTTTCATGAGCTTTGCATTTTCCATTTTGTATTTCTTGAGTATCTCCTTGGTATATTTTTGTTGATGAATGTAAATTCCATCACTTGTCTGCTTGATTTGTAATCCAAGAAAGAACTTCAATTCTCCCATCATGCTCATCTCAAATTCAGGTTGAATTAGATTTGAAAATTCCTTGCACAGCTTTTCATTAGTTGCTCCAAAAATAATATCATCAACATATATTTGAACTATAACAAAGTTCTCTTTAGAGCATTTTTTGAACAGAGTAGTGTCTACTTGTCCTCTAGTAAAGCCATTATGCATGAGAAAAGAACTGAGTCTATCATACCATGCTCTAGGTGCTTGTTTCAAACCATATAATGCCTTTTTAAGTTTGAAAACGTGATCTGGTTTATCAGTATCCTCAAAACCAGGGGGTTGTTTAACATATACTTCTTCTTCAATTATACCATTTAGAAAAGCACTTTTTACATCCATTTGAAATAGGGTAATTTGGTGTTGTGCAGCATATGACATCAAAATGCGTATGGCTTCTATTCTAGCTACAGGTGCAAAGGTTTCAGTATAATCAATACCTTCTTGTTGGTTATAGCCTTGAGCTACTAACCTTGCCTTATTTCTGACAACTTTACCATCTTCATCCAGTTTGTTTCTGAAGACCCATCTTGTTCCAATAACTGCCTTGTTTTTAGGCTTAGAGACAAGAGTCCAGGCGTCATTTCTGGTGAACTGGTTAAGTTCTTCTTGCATAGCAAGAATCCAGCTTTCATCCTCAAGAGCTTCTTCAATGCGCTTAGGCTCCAAATCTGAAATAAAGGCCATATTGCTTGATTCTCTTAATGTGGATCTGGTTCTTACTCCTTCAGAAGGATTTCCAATAATGAGATCCTTAGGATGATGAGTGTTGAACTTCCAATCCCTTTTGAGATCATCATGAAGATCTTGACTTGTCTGCTGACTGGTCTGTTCCACTTGTCTTTCAGCCTCAGGCACAGGTTCTGTTTTGGTTAGATCGGGTCGTTGACTTTCTGGCTTGTTTATATCAACACCTGCAAGATCATCTTCTAGATCTGATAGTTCTTTATCAGTCTTTAAACCATCATTGAATTTAACATGAATAGATTCTTCAATAATACAAGTTCTTGAATTGTAAACTCTAAAAGCCTTGGACTTTTCAGAATAACCTACGAAAATACCTTTATCTACCTTAGAATCAAATTTTCCAAGATTATCTTTGGTATTCAGAATAAAACATTCACATCCAAAAGCATGAAAATAAGATATGTTGGGGCTTTTTCCTTTCCACAATTCATAAGGAGTCCTTTTGAGAAAAGGCCTGATAAGTATTCTGTTTTGTACATAGCAAGCAGTGTTTACAGCTTCTACCCAGAAGTACTTAGGGAGATCATTTTCATTGAGCATGGATCTAGCCATCTCTTGCAGAGATCTGTTCTTTCTCTCAACCACTCCATTTTGCTGTGGAGTTCTAGGTGCAGAGAAATTGTGAGAGATTCCATTATCCTCACAGAACTGTCTAAACTGCTCATTTTCAAACTCTCCCCCATGATCACTTCTAAGGGTAGAAATACAGAAACCCTGCTCATTTTGTACTCTTTTGCAGAATACTGAGAAGGCCTTAAAAGACTCATCATTGTGTGTTAGGAAGAGTACCCGTGTGTATCTAGAATAGTCATCAACTATGACAAATCCATATTTTCTTCCAGCCAGGCTGGCAATACTAACTGGTCCAAACAAATCCATGTGTAACAACTGAAGAGGTCTAGAGGTTGATACTTGGTTTTTAGATTTGAAACTTGATTTTATCTATTTACCTCTCTGACATGCATCACACAAGACATCTTTCTTAAAGCTAATATCAGGCAATCCTCTCACGAGATTTTTTCTTTTCAATTCAGAAATTAGTTTCATACTAGCATGCCTCAGTTTCTTATGCCATAACCATCTCTCATCCTCTTTAGACATCAGACAGGTTACACTTTGATCTGAGAGATCGGAGAGTTCAATCTTATAAAGATTTTGTTGCCTTTTAGCTGAAAAGAAGGTTTTGCCACTGGAGTCTTTAACTATGCATACATCCTTGGTAAAGGAAACATCAAAACCACTATCACACAATTGACTTATGCTAAGTAGGTTGTGTCTTAATCCTTTAACCATAAGAACATTAGATATAGAGGGAAGAGGGGGTTTACCACCAATAGTACCAATTCCTATAACCTTCCCTTTCTGATTTCCTCCGAAGGCAACGTGTCCTCCTTTCTTAAGTTGGAGGTCTAGGAACATAGACCTTCTCCTGTCATATGACGCGAGCAGCCACTGTCCAGGTACCAGCAGTGGTGTTTTCTTTGTCCTGTTGAGGACATCTGCAACAAAAATTATTTGATCTTTAGGTACCCATATTTTTCTGGGTCCTTTTCTGTTAGTTCTAGGAGTCTGTAAGGACTTCCTTCTCTTCTTATGGATACACTTAGACATAACATGCCCAGTTTTTCCACTGAGGTTGCAAATAGGTGTTGATCTAGTTACAGTTGACTTAACAGATATTGTAGGAACTTTAGTTGATACTTTATGATGTGTCTGATGGACATATCCAATACCTTATTTGTTAAGAGAGTGTTTCTGAATGCCAAGTAGCTTAATCAGATTGTCTCTACCATTAACAAATTTGGCAAGATCAAAAGTGAGCTCTTCCACTTTCTGTTGAAGTTTTTCAACTTCTTCAGATGGTGATGTTTCACTTGAGATCTTAGCTTCATTAGACTTTTCAGTCCTCAGCTCACTGTTCTCTTTAGCCAGCTTCTCGCACTCTTGAGATTTCTGTTTATGCTCACTGGTGAGCTTTACATACTCTCTCTTGAGGGATTTGAAGGCCTTAGATAAGCAGTTAGATTCCTCCAACAACTCCTCATAAGCATCAAGTAATTCCTCATAGTCAGGACGTACCTCATCATCAGAGTCTGATTCAGTGTTGGCCATCAAACAGAGATTGGCTTCTTCCTCAGTTTCTTCATCAGAAGATGTTGACTCCAGATCCTCCCAAGTAGCCATCATTCCTTTCTTCTTCTTATTGAAGAATTTCTTAACAGGGGCCTTCTTGAGTTGAGGGCATTCAGCCTTGAAGTGGCCGGGCTTCTTGCACTCATAGCAAACAATTGGACTTTTGTCTGTTGAGGTGGATTCTTTGAAGTTCTTGCCCTTGTTGGACCTTATGAATGGCCTATCCCTCCTGAACTTCTTTTTCTGTAGGAGAAGCTTTATATTCCTGGTCAGGAGAGACAACTCTTTATCACTCTCAGAATCCTCGAGTTCTGATAGGTCAGCATCACTGGCTGACTCGTCTGCCTTCAGAGCCTTAGAACCTTTTGCTGACTTTTGATCAGCTTTCAGAGCAATTGACTTGCCCTTCTTTGGTGCAGCTTCATCTCCAAGTTCTTGCTCATGAACAGTGAGTGTTCCTAGAAGTTCATCCATAGTCAAGGTAGTGAGATCCTTGGCTTGGGAGATAGCAGTGACCAAAGGTCTCCACTGTTTAGGTAGACTTCTCAGAATCTTACCGACCTTCTCAGCATTGGTATAAGTTTTGCCAAGAGATTTTAGACTGTTGATGATAGTTTGAAATCTTCCTATCATCTGAGCAACTGATTCTCCTTCCTCCATGATGAACAGTTCATACTTTCTAACCAGTATGACAATCTTTGATTCTTTGACTTTTGTTGTTCCTTCATGTGTGACAGCTAAGGTGTCCCATATTTCTTTTGCAGAGTCACAGGCACATACCTTTTCAAACTCCTCCGGACTGAGAGCACAAATGATGTTGTATCTGGCTTTGTGATTCAGCTCCTATTTTGATTTTTCTGCAGTGGTCCACTGAGCTTTCGGTTTGTCAGTGTTATCGTCATTCTTGGGAATGAATGGACCATCTGTGATGACATCCCAAAGATCAGAGTTTGTGGATAGAATGAACCACTAAAATCTATCTTTCCAGTAGTTGTAATTTTCTCCATTGAAGTAAGGAGGTCTGGTTAGGGAGGCTCCTTCAGTCTGATAACTTCTTCTTGTACTAGCTCCAGCCGTCATGTCTATTCTTCAGGACCTTTTACCTCTACACTGTTAGATACTCAACCCAGAGGCTGAGCTCTGATACCAACTGAAATAGACAACTATAAACACGAGAAGGGGGGTTGAATTGTGTTTATCAGAATTTTAGTCAAAGCTGAAATCTTTTTGCAAACAGAAAGCCAGATTTGGACGAGTGAAAGAATACAGGATGGACGGGTGATTGTCACACACACACAACTTGACAGATGCAAGAAAAACTAAAGCAATTTAAGAGTTTAAGGGAAGAGAGATTGACACGGTGATTTATCCCGGTTCACTCTTCAAATCAAAGAGTTGCGTCCAGTCCTTGGCAGCACCAAGATTTATCCACTATAACTGATAAGGTTACAGACTCAAGTATTATTTGCACACCTAGCCACTTCAGGCTCAAGACAAGTATTGTTTGCACGCCTAGCCTCTTCAGGCTCACTCTGGTTTGTTTAAGAGATTGGGTTTGTAATAAATACAGTTTCTCACAGGCAGATCTTTCACTAACACTCAGAGAGTGGTTTAAATGTAAGGCTCAAGAAAGTCTGCGTAATAACTTCAAAATGATTGAAGAATAAAGAATGAAAGAATGAAGAAATAAATGAGCAGAGTAATGGCGTTTTAATGCAGTGTATATTCTCTGTCTTCATCTTCAATGGCTTCTGTATTTATGGTCTTCAAGCATTTTGGATCCGTTGGAGACATCCCCTCAGACGTTGGCTTCAAGCAGAACTTCATTAATTGCAATAGAGTCGTTCTGAGTAGTTATTAATGCAATAGAGTCGTTCTGGGCAGCCATTAATGCAATAGAGTCGTTGGTTGTACTTTAACACGAAGGATCAAGGCTTTATTCATCGTGCTACAGCCATGTCAAAGTTGAGCATATAGCTTTTAGTACTTTACTGTGTACACTCCCTTTTTTGTGTAAGGACCAGAGGTACTAGGGAATAAAGCACGTTGGAAGTATTCTTTAACTGGTCTTTGATTCTGATTATCCAAGGTTGCTTGAGAGAGTAGCTTCTGACTTTTCTTGATAATCGTGAAACTGAGTAAGAGAGAGAAGGCTTCAAGTCTCTTTCAGGATTTTGAAAAATGATTCTGATAAACCTCAGAGAATCCGCGTTCATAAAATAATCACGTACTTCTAGTCATTTGAGTTTTCATTCGGGCTAGTAGACGAGTTCCATATCAAGGACTTAGCAAGTCCAAAGACTAGTGGACGAGCGCTTCTGTCACCTTTAGTGGACGAGCACTTCTGTTACTCTAGTGGACGAGAGCCTTAGTTAGTCCGGTGGACGAGAGTCTCAGTTATTCTGGTGGACGCAGTCCTCAGTTACTTTACTGGACGAGAGTCTCTTGCCACAACATTGGACAGATTCATTCTGACCTTAATGAACGAGCTTCATATGCCATGTTATTGGACGAGTCATACTGACCTTAATGGACGAGCTTCATATGCCATGTTATTGGACGAGTCATAACCTTAGTGGATGCGTTGTTCTGATACTTTGTTGGACGCGCTGTTCTGATACTTTAATGGACGCGCTGTTCTGATACTTTGTTGGACGCGCTCCAAGTGCCACGTCATTGGACGGGCTTTTCTGATACTTTGATGGACGCGCTATTCTGATACTTTAAGTAGACGCGGCCTTCTGTTGTTTTTAGTAGACGCGACCTTCTGATATTTTTAGTGGGCGCGCTTTTGATACCTTCAGTAGACGCGGCCTTCTAATACTTTTAGTGGACGCGGCCTTCTTTCTCTTGCGTTTTGGACGTGCGCTTCAAACACTCAATGCTGGACGAATGATTCTCTTATTTAATCTGCACACTCGATAGATAGGTTAGCAACCAATATGAAGGTTAATTAAATCATTAACCAATGTTTAGTTTCATCAAAACTTAGGGAAATGCACATCAGACATTTTAGAGACTTAACACATGGCTGGGTAGGGAAAACACCTATTGGAAAACTACTTACAATCAAAATCGGCTTGCTGAGTTGATGACTTGGGGAGCAATAAAAGTCTACCACAGGGCAATGGCCGAGGATAGAGTTTTAAGAGCTCGATGTCGGTTTTCTCTTGGGTTGTCATACAGCCGACGTCATAGCTGTGGAACTTAGTGGGGTGGGGTTGCCAGTAGAGGGGAAATCTGGAGACTCGATCCGAGTCATAAAATAAAGACTCGTTCCCTGCAGTGGGTCGGACTTTGAAAAAGTCCGACTTGAAGAATTTGTATGAGCTCTTGTAGAGCCCAATAATGCCCCCGGACTCAGCCCCACTAAAGGAAATCCAACCGACCCGGTCCTCAAACCTGACCTTATAAAAATGATGGAAGATAGGAGCAGTGGCCACCACTCCTATCTGTTCACACAGGATCTGGAAGGCCTTTAAAAAAGCCCAGCTGTTCGGATGGAGCTGGGTTGGGGCAACATTCATGATTTTTAGCACATCACACTCAAACTGGGTAAAGGGCAGTCTGACTCCAATATGTTCAAATAGGGTTTTATATACATATGTGAAGGAGGGATGACCTGGAGCTGAATGCAGGAAGACATGTTCATCCCCAGAACACGGCAGACACTCCACACTGCCCCCAAAGGAGGAAACTTTGTTATTTATGGAGGAAAGGGATTCAAAATTCCTGAAGTTGGAATGAAAAGCTCCCACATCTGGCCTCACCCAGAAATACCCAGGTATAATAATGTCAGGATAAGGAACTCTGGGCATCCTAGTGGTATGCTTACGACGCCTGGAAATGGGTACGGCATCGGGAATAACTGAGCTATTCCCATCAGTGGAAGAAGAGGCACCATTGCCACCACCGCCACCGCGAGAAGAAGAGGGAGAATAATGGGGGGAGCCCCTAATCAGGTTAAGTTCAGGCTCCACAATCTGAACCCCGGAAGAAGCATTCTGAGATACTTCAAATGAAGTCTCCATGGATTCACAATCAGAAAGCAAACCTAAGGGAGTTTGAAAGAGCAGGACGTACGAATGCTTGGACCAGAAAGGAACTTGAGGATAATACGAGTCTAGGGCTTAAAGAAGGATGAGGTCCCGCGCCAGAGGCTCGCCCAAATTTATAGGAAAAAGTATAACGTCCTCTCCTCGCATTAATGACGGTTGTTGGGCGAGAGCAGGGAAACGTCCCCTCGAGTCTGGCCGAATTCACTAGCTAATGGAGAGGTCACACATGGCAAAGATGTCAGAATATAAACCGCCATCACGGGAAACTAGGAGCACGCCACAATCCGCAAATCTCGGGAACACTGCCACGAAGGCCACGCATCACATAGGGTGACGTTTCCTTTACATCTCAAGGCCCGAGAAAGTATGGCGTCAGCACAGAACAAGTAACTACCTCCACCTCGACTAGCCTCGTCTCCCACGAAAAAGCTTCCACGCCATTGGCTCAAAAGCTTGGGGGGCTTGTGTATGAGCCGAGACACAGAGTCCGGCAACCAGAAAGCATCAAGCTCGGTCACCCAGCATCAAGCTCGGTCACCCGAGCTGCTCACCGAGTTGGAGGATGTATGTATATGCATAGAGTATGAAGCTCGGTCAATCACCTCGGCTGGCCTAAAGACAGAAAGATGAAACTGAGTTCCTGAGCTCGGCTGACATCATGAAAGCTTTTGCGCCTAATCGGCTCAAAGCTTGGGGGGCTTATGTACTGGCCGAAGAGTAAACCCGGCCACCGAGCTCGAATACCCGGCCCAGTCCGGAAGTTAAAAATAATAAGTTAAAGATCACTTAATTAAGGGATAAGATATTAATATTAAATCCTGATATTATCTGAAATAACCTTATCTGGTTAAAAGAGATAATATCCCTTAAATTAAGGAATCACATCTCAAAAGAGATTTAAGAGATAAATCAGATCTCTAAAATATATTTAAGAGATAAATCAGATCTCTAAAAGATAGGGAAATCCTATTATAAAATGAGGAGTACCCATAATAGAGACTCGTTTTTCACTGAACTCCGGTGACTCTCTCTTAAGCGTATTAGAGAAACTAGCGTCGACCAAGAGACTATCAGAGAGTCCTCTTGCTTCCTAGTATTCGTCAGATACAAAATTAAGAGATTGAGATCACCACGGCCAAGGGTTGAATCGAGAACTACGTCTGGCTTTGATTCCCATTGGGATACGTAGGACCGGAATATTATATTCTGTCAAGCCATAGCCTAAAACAACCCCAATTATTCATCCCTGGTTTGACGTTCACGGCGAGGCTCCGGTAAACCGGATCTCGGCAAGAACAGTTCCCAATAATATTTTTTCTATATACACGAATCCAAATATCAAACCTAAGATCATATACTTAAGAGACTCAAGTCACTCTCACTTGGACCAACACACATTATTAACTTGTGTTTTTAAGTATGATAAAACAAACATATGTTTTCATGCAATGCTTTCCTTCCTGTAATATTTTCATTTTTTTTACTAGCACCTAACTTTTTCTTTGGCTCACACATTTCCAAAGTGTTTTGTCAATTAGAACAACCTTGTTTAAAGGGAAAAAAAGTTTACTTTTTTGTTCATTAAAACTCAATTTATGTCTTTAAGGGCACCGTTTAGGAATCCAAAAAATAAGTTTTCATCAAAAATTGATGTATTTAACATCTATAGAGGTAACATACTTATTTATTCACAAAAACTTGCTTTTTTTTAATTTAGTGTCCATGAGCACACCATAGCAAAATCGTTTTAACTACTACTTTGACCATAATATCCTTACAAATTAAAATGCTACTATCAATTCAACTATCTTTTTGTAACTCAATTTGGAAATTACATATATAAAAGTTATTTTTTTAAAATAAATTTGCTATAATATTTCATTCAACCAAAATCACTTTGAACAATAAATCATTTTTTTAACAATAAATCATTCAAAAAGTAAATTAATTATTATAGAATCACATTTAACAAAATCAAATTTAAAAAACCAAGTTTACTAAAGTTAAATTATTCAAACCGACATCCTAAGAGCTTTTGTTTTTTGTGTAATTTTGTCAGAGTAACGCTAGATTACAGAGGTGAGTTTAGTCCACATGAACCCTGAGTATTGCTGTCCACCATTTAAGTAGCCTGAGTTTTTTTTTATTCTTTTTTGGTTTTTCAAAGTATGAGAGATTAATATCTTGAGGTAATGTTAGAAACCTAAGTGGGGATTCCTCCAAACAATTTTTTTTTCATATACAAGAATCCAAAGATTAAACCTAAGATCATATATATATATTTAAGAGACTCAAGTCACTTCTACTTGGACCAACACACATTAATAACTTGTGTTTTTAAGTATGACAAAAGAAACCTATGTTTTCATGCAAAGCTTTCCTTCCTGTACATATTTTCACTGTTTTTTACTACCAATATCTAATTTCTTCTTTGGCTAACACATTTCCAAAATCACTTTTAACAATAAATCATCCTAAAATCAAATTAATTATTATAAATTCACTTTTTTAAAAAAATCAATTTTACAAAACCAAGTTTAACCATCGGTACGTTTTATTTCTTTATTTTTTTAATTTATTATGTAAGGAAGGCCACATTCTCGATGAATAAGCCAGGCTGCCAAGCACCGACTCTAGTAAATGTATAATCCAAAGATTAAACCTAAGATCATATATTTAAGAGACTCAAGTCACTCCCACTTGGACCAACATACATTAATAACTTGTGTTTTTAAGCATGATAAAATAAACATATGTTTTCATGCAAAGATTTCCTTCCTGTACATATTTTCACTGTTTTTTACTACCACCTAATTTCTTCTTTGGCTAACACATTTCCAAAATCACTTTTAACAATAAATCATCTAAAAATCAAATTAATTATTATAAATTCACTTTAAAAAAATCAAATTTACAAAACCAAGTTTAGTAAAATTAAATTTTGCAGACGGACTTCCTAAGAGTTTCTTTTTTATTATTATTTTTGTATATTTTTTAAAAGTAACGGTAGAACTGATGAGTTTAGTTCACATGAACCCCGAGTATTGCGGTCCACCACTTGTGTTTGTTTCACTATCGGTACATCTTTTTTTATTATTTATTATGTAAGGAAGGCCACATCCTAGGTGTATAAGCCAGGCTGCCAAGCACTGCTTTGGTGACTGTACAGTCCATCATTCAAGTACTATAAATGGCCTATGGTGCTTCAATGCTATGTCATAAAAAAATTCAGTAACCTATTGCTTGTGACACCATTGTCACTTGCTGAACCTCTTTTTCCCCTTCCCTCCGTACCTTAAGCAATGGCTGGCAATGTCATTGACATTAATTACTGAATCCCCTCCACTACCATCCAATTCATTGATGACAGAAAGAATGATTAGGATACATGCTCTTTGTACTGGCCAAGGTTATTAACCCGGCCACCGAGCCCAAGTACCCGGCCCGGTCCAGAAATTATAAAAGGGGCAGTACCCCTCATAAGAGGAGGACCTTTTCACTCAAGACAGGTGACTCTCCCTAAAGCGTGTTAGAGGAACTAGCGTCGACCAAGAGACTATGAAACAGTCCTAGCTCCCTAGTACTCGTCCGACACAAAATGAAGGGATCGAGATCACCCCCCGCCAAGGGATGAACCTAGAACTACGTCTGGCTTTGATTCCCACTGGGATACGTAGGACCGGAATCACTGAATTCTGTCAAGCCCAAATCATAAAATAACCCCCTTGGTTTCACGTTCTATGGAGATTCGGACAAAACGGATCTTGGCAGGAACATTTGGCGCCGTCTGTGGGAATCGAAGCAAAACTTTCCCATACCACAAACCATGGTGAGACGTGAGTGTGTTCTCTCCATGTGAGACGTGGATGTGTTACGAGGAGTTTTACATTGCGGCTGGAGTGTTGCTCTGCGAGCGAGAATCACGGAGGTTTGGGGTGTTGCTCTGCTGCGCGAGTCACGGAGGATGGCGGCGGGAGGAGGCCCTCGGTGGTTGAAGGATGAGAGGGGGAGGCAAAACACTAACGATTTTGGAGGGAGAAGTAACGGAGTTTAGTGGAATGGATATCTCCTAGAATCAAGGAGGATGAGGTTTCGATGGAGAAAATCAAGGGATCCCACCCAACCATTCTATTGAAAACAGTGGGGGCAGATCTTCTTCCAACCAATTAATTCAAAGGAGCGCTGGATTTGGAATTAGTGAGGAGAGGGGAATAACGGCTGGAGTGAATGCTGGGGACATGACCGCAAATCAAGGGCTCTCTATCTCATTGGATAAGGCAGTAACCAATCAGCATTAATGGGCATGGGCACTCAAAATATATCTCATTGGATAAGGCAGTAACCAATCAGCATTAATGGGCACTCAAAATCTATCTCATTGGATAAGGCAGTAACCAATCAGCATTAATGGGCATGGGCACTCAAAATCTATCTCATTGGATAAGGCAGTAACCAATCAGCATTAATGGGCACTCAAAAAAAAAATTGAGAATCAACTGGAGGAAATCGTGGAGCTAATACTGGCCCTGTTTTTCAAATGCCTACGTTCATGGAGGCCCAATGATTGCCGCATTAATTGTTCCTCAAAGGGGTCTTATGATAATGATGAGGACGAATCAGGTGATAAAAAAAAAACAAATTTTATTATGAATATGGTTTTATTTTCTCTTGCTTTGCCGAAGTATTTATTTTGCAGGCGTCTTATTTTAATGGCCGAGTTCGAGCCAGCGGAGAGGGCCAAGTTTGAGCCCGGCGGCGAAGTACGAGCCGTTGGCGAGTTCGAGCGAGTCGGAGGACCAAGTTTGAGCCGGCGGTCGAGTCTGAGCCGTTGGTCGAGTTCGAGCCGATCGGAGGGCCAAGTTTGAGCCCGGCGGCCGAGTCTGAGCCGTTGGCCGAGTTCGAGCGATAAGAGGGGCCACGTTGGAGCCCGGCGGCCGAGTCTGAGCCGTTGGTCGAATACGAGCCGGTCGGAGGGGCCAAGTGTGAGCCCGGCGGCCGAATCACGAGCCGTTAGCCGAGTTCGAGCCGGTCGAGAGGGCAAGTGTGAGCCGGCGGCCGAGTACGAGCCGTTAGCCGAGTTCGAGCCGATCGGAAGGGCCAAGTTTGAGCCGGCGGCCGAGTCTGAGCCGTTGGCGAATACGAGCCGGTCGAGGGGGCCAAGGTGAGCCGGGCCGGCCGAGTCTGAGCCGTTAGCCGAGTTCGAGCCGGTCGGAAGGGGCAAGTTTGAGCCCGGCCGAGTCACGAGCCGTTGGCCGAATACGAGCCAGCCGGAAAAGGGCCAAGTGTGAGCCGTGGCCGAGTACGAGCCGTTAGCCGAGTTCGAGCCGGTCGGAGGGGCCAAGTTTGAGCCCGGCGGCCAGTCTGAGCCGTTGGCCGAATACGAACCAGTCGGAGGGGCAAGTGTGAGCCCGGCGGCCGTCTGGCCAGTTAGCCGAGTTCGAGCCGATCGGGAGGGGCCAAGTTTGAGCCCGGCCGAGGAATCTGGCCGTTGGGCGAGTTCGAGCCAGTCGGAGGGCCAAGTTTGAGCCCGGCCCGTCTGGCCGTTAGCCGAATACTGAGCCGATCGAGAGGGCCAAGTGTGAGCCGACGGCCAGAAGTCCCAGCCGGTTATCTTCTACAGGCCAAGTCCCACGGTGGCGGTGTCCGAGCCAGCGGTAGTCCGAGCGGTTATCTTCTACAGAGCCAAGTTTGAGCCTGGTGGTGAAATGCGAGCCAACGATGAGCCGAGCAGGTTATCTTCTCTGAGGCCAAGTCCCGAGCCTGGTGGCCCGAGACGAGCCAACGGTAAGTCCGGCGGTTATCTTCTCTGAGCCAAGTTTGAGCACGGTGGCCAGAATCTGGCCGTTGTGGCGTGCGAGCCAACGAGTCCGAGCAGGTTATCTTCTCGAGGCCAAGTCCGAGCACTGGTGGCGAGTCGAGCCAACGGCCAGAGTCCGGCCGGTTATCTTCTACGAGGCCAAGTTTGAGCCCGGTGGCCGAGTCCGAGCCGTTCAATTCCAACAGCCGAGTCAGCCGGCTATCTTCTAGAGGCCAAGTCCGAGCACGGTGGCGAAGTCTGAGCCAACACGGTAGAAGTCGAGCCGGCTATCTTCTACGGGCCAAGTCGAGCACGGTGGCCGAGTACGAGCCAACGGCCGAGTCCGAGCCGGTTATCTTCTACGAGGCCAAGTCTCGAGCCTTGTGGCCGAGTCACGAGCCATTAAATTCCTACTGGCCAAGTTTGAGCACGGAGGCCGAGTCCGAGCCGATTATATTCTAAAGGCCAAGTTTGAGCCTGGCGGTCGAGTTCGAGCCGAATATATTCTAAAGGCCAAGTTTGAGCCTGTAAATTATTGAAATCAAATACGAATATCAAGAAAGAACAAAGTTTGTGTGGCCGAAGAATAAGCTCGGTTTCATACTTATCAGCTCCTTCGCTTATTCAAGCTCGGAGCTCGGGGGGCTTGTGTACGGACCGAGAATGTAATCCCGAGGGCTTGCCTATACCTCGGGTTGACCGAGCTTACCCCGGCTATGGGCCCTAGCCCAAACTCCTCCAGGGCCGAGGACATATCAGCACACCGGGCCAGCCGAAGATAAGTACTCGGACTCGGCCCGCCAGGGAGGGACATCTCGGTCCCTCCCGGATCAGTCATAAATGACTGATCCGAATATCACCCCGCAGAATCAGGGACCTGATCCTAATATTTCTCCGCTTATCTCGGAGCTTGATCCTGAGAGATCTCTATAAATAGAGGGCTTACCCCCTCATTCAAAACTCCTCCACCAAAACATAGTTCGGCCGAGTATCTCTCAACTAGTACTAATTATGAATAGACAGGGGAAAAGACAAGTCTGAAAAGTGCAGCCGGCTCGGTTGAACTAGACCCGAGAATTGACATAGCCCGTTGAGGAGTTGGAGAAGTTCCAGCTTGGATCACAGCCCGATCACTGCACTAAGCTGCAGTTGATGTATATAGTCGGGTGCTGTACTCTTTTTCCTACCTCGGTATTTTGTCCCAAAAAGGGTTTTGACCGGGGAGGTTTTAACGAGGCACACCGCGGACTCCATCCAATAAAAGAATTTATTGCGAATATTGCTTTATTTTCTCTTATCTTGCCGAGGTATTTACTCGGCAGGCATCTTATTTTCGTGGCCGAGTTCGAGCCAGTCAAATTCTTAAGGCCAAGTTTGAGCCTGGTGGCCGAGTGCGAGCCATTAAATTTCTTAAGGCCAAGTCTGAGCCTAAAGGCCGAGTTCGAGCCATTGAAATTATTAAAGGAACCGAGCACAATGCCAAAAGTAAAAATGAGGCTGAGTTCAAAGCCTTAAAATACAAAAAGGAAGGCAGGTTCGGTTGAAGTAACAGCTTGAAATAAGGAAGGAAGAAAGTCCACATGGCCGAAGTATCAGCTCGGTTTAATACTTGTCAGCTCTTTCGCTTGTTTAAGCTCAGAGCTTGGGGGGCTTGTGTACTGGCCAAGGTTATTAACCCGGCCACCGAGCCCAAGTACCCGGCCCAGTCTAGAAATTATAAAAGGGGCAGTACCCCTCATAAGAGGAGGACCTTTTCACTCAAGACAGGTGACTCTCCCTAAAGCGTGTTAGAGGAACTAGCGTCGACCAAGAGACTATGAAACAGTCCTTGCTCCCTAGTACTCGTCCGACACAAAATGAAGGGATCGAGATCACCCCCGCCAAGGGATGAACCTAGAACTACGTCTGGCTTTGATTCCCACTGGGATACGTAGGACCGGAATCACTGAATTCTGTCAAGCCCAAATCATAAAATAACCCCCTTGGTTTCACGTTCTATGGAGATTCGGACAAAACGGATCTTGGCAGGAACACTCTTTTTGCAAGAAGAGCTCGAGCTAGGAGAATCATTGTAGCCTTATGTCAAGAACATTTTGGAAGCTATATCAACCAACAAGTGGTTTCTTTGATACAAGGGATACTTGATGAACTAAATTCTATTTTCTATCAACTTGTTAATATCTTCTTTGACGACCTTCGTAATTATCATGCTATGAGTGGACTACCTGTGACAACCTTATACAATCATGTTGTATCCAACTTGTTCGAGACTGGGTTACTAGAGAGCATGAGTTTGTTTCTCTCAACCTCAATCTTAGTTAAAACTTATTAGCATTCAACTTTCATTGCATTAAATTGATCATCTTTTACAAGCATTCATCTTTAATTTAAGGGTTAAATATGTTTTTTGTCCCTCATTTTCAAAACGTATGTTTTGGGTCCCTCAATTTTCAAAATAGCTCACCTTTAGTCCCTAACGTTAACTTTGTTTCATCATATTCTGATATGTCAAAGAGTTCCATGTTCCTTTTCCATGAGGCCCTTCACTGATGCCATATGTTCTTTCACATGTGAATAGGAAACTCTAAGTTTAATCAGCATTCTCACATTGGTTTTTAGATAATTAGCATTCTCACATTGCTTTTCCATTTCATACCTTTACACTTGGTGGATTTTTGTTTGGAGAATGAGTAGCCCCTCTTTAAGCCTATTGGGGGAATGGAGAGATGGGATGTACATATGGTTATGGGTCACGTGAAGTGAGGAGTATCCATCACTTCTACAACCACAATTGTGGTCATAACGTTTTGGTTTTGGAGGTTTTAGAAACCAAAACACGACAACAATTATAGTCGCATCAGCCGTATTTTCTCGCAATTGTTCGTAATTGCGGTAAATGCAATGCGATCACAACCGCAATTTAAAACCTTGCTAATGCATGCACAATCTCATTTTTGTTGTCTTGTTGGATTAGCTCAAGTTGTATGTCTGAAAAACTAATCTAGCAAAGATATTATTCTTAGCCAAATTAAATGGGGTTCCTACAAATCATTGAAAGGTTTTAAATAAAGGTATACATTTAATTTATTGTTCATCAGTCCATTATTTGTATAATAATATAATACAAATGGAATAATATTTAGAGGTAGCTCAATATGATCTTTTGCCTACCTCTCTATTATCCCTCTCTCTTTTACCATGTTGTTAATTTGAGGATAAGATTTAGAGAAACTTACTCTTAGAATCATTTTGTATTTTGAAAAAAAGAATCATTTTTTACCAATGCACAAAAAAATATAATTTCATATATAGGCCGCGAAATACTTTTTGGTTATTACTTTTGTCTAAGCTAATGATTAATGTTAACTTTTTTTTTTTTTTGGTCCACAGACAATTTATGAGGTATTATAGAAGTCGAATGAGCGAAATGGCATGGAACACTGTGTGGAACCCAATGCCACCACAATATCAGACTCATCAGAGGTATGCGGAAAACTTATTTGGACACCAACTATCCATATACTCATTCAGTAACATGTACCAAACCTATGCTACACCCATTGTTGCTAACTTTTCAATTCCACCAACATATGAAGGAGATGGATATACCCAAATGCATACAAGTGTCGTTGGTGGCACTTTGGTGACTTCTAGTAATGAAGTTGATTTGGATTTGGAGCTGAGCTTGGGAAGAAGCTAGTGAGATTCAATCTATGCCTCATGCTTGAATGAACAAATATCTGGCCAGCTAGTATGCTTTTGTTTATTGTAATCAATGTTAATGGAGCTGTGCTTGTTTTCAAACATTTTCGCTTGTTTTTCTTTCATGTGTATGGTTTGGGTGCTATTGTTGTTTACTGTTAGACGCCTATAAACCAGAATTCCTCTTAATAAAGTTTTTTTCATTATCCAAAGATCAAACCTAGGGCCATATACTCAAGAGACTCTGAGTCATTTTCACTTGGACCAACACAAATTGATAACATGTGATTTTATGTATGATAAAACGCAAACATATGTTTTCATGCAAAGCTTTCTCCTTCTTGGAATGTTTTCAAGTTTATCTTACTACCACCTAATTTATTCTTGGGCTAAGATCATGTTTCCACTATGTTTTGTCAATTAGTCACAACCTTCTTTGAAGGAAAAGTAAAATTAAAACGCAATTTGTAAATCAAAAGACACTGATTTAGGGATCCAAAAAAGTAATTAATATATTTATTATCTTGAGAGGTGACATACTTTTTTTTTTCCATAAAAACCTTTTTTTAATTCTTAAACCAGTGTCTATGAGCTCGCCGTAAAAAAATGTTTCAATTATTACTCTAATCACAATACCCTTGCAAAACTGAATGCTACCTTCAATTTATCTATCTTTTTTTAGCGACGATTTGGTAATTACATATGTCAAAGTTATTTAATTATTTTTTTAATTTTTTTATGAACCACTGTGATTAGGGTCTTTAGCTCTCCGATGGCATCTTGGGGCCTCTCATCAGATTTTCTTGATGCCACCGAACATCCTAAGAGTTTTCCTATTTTGTGTATATTTTGTCAGAGTAACGCTACATAACAGAGGTGACTTTAATCCACATGAACCCCGAGTATTACGGGGCCCCCACTTAAACAACCTGAAATTTTTAATTATTTTTTGGTTTTCCAGAGAACGAAAGACTAAATATATTGAGGTAATATTAGACACCTATAAGTGGGGATTCCTCCCAACAATATATATTTTTTTTCTCCATATACACAAATCCAAATATCAAACTTAGGATAATATACCTAGGAGACTTAAGTCACATCCACTTGAAGAACACACATTAATAACTTATGTTTCTAAGTATGATAAAACAAACATATGTTTTCATGCAAAAGCTTTCCTTATTTTCATCATTTTTTACTACCACCTAACTTTTTTCTCGGGCTAACACGTACATTTCCAAAATGTTTTGTGAATTAGCAGCAACCTTCTTTTAAAAAAAAGTAAAAAAAAAAACTTTTTTTCCATTAAAATTCAATTTATGTATTCAATGGCACTAATTTAAGAAAAAATAAATTTTTATCGGAAATTGAGGTATTTAAAATATACAAAGGCGATATACTTATTTTTTCACAAAAAAATTCTTTTTTAAATTATTAAACAAGTGCCATGTACCATAGAAAAATCGTCTCGACTGTTACTCCAACCATAATATCCTTGAAAACTAGAATGCTACTTTCAATTCAACTATCTTTTTGTAACCTCAATTAAGAAATTACATATATAAAAGTTATTTTAATTAATATTATTCATGTAATATTCATTCAATCAAAATCACTTCTAACAGTAAGTCATTCAAATAGTAAATTAATTATTATAAATTTACTTTTAACAAAACCAAATTTACAAAACCAAGTTTACCAAAATTAAATTCTGCAAAACATACATCCTAAGAGTTGTTTTATTATTATTATTTTTTGTTTATTTTGTAAGAATAACACTATAACTGATGATCAATTTAGTCCACATGAACCCCGAGTATTGTGGTCCACCGCTTGGTTGTGTTTGTTTCAACATCGGTATGTTCATTTTTACTTTTATTATCTATTATGGCTTTGTTTGGTAAGTCCAATAAGTTAGTTTTTAACTTATTTATTGACTAGCTTATAAGCTTGTTTTACTAAAATAGAAGTGTTTGATAAACAAGTTTTCTCATTAACTTATAATTTTTCTTCATAAGCTATTTTATTTAACTTACGACTTATAGCTTATAGCTTATTAATTTTTCTATCATTTTTACTCTTATAGTTTATTAGGGCTTGTTTGCTTTATTTTTCAGTTTCCTATTTTCATAAATAATTACAAAACAAGTGTTTTATATCCGTGATCCTTCTAACAAAAGGTGGTCAGTGGTTCTCCAGGGAAAAAACATGTATAACGGTAGTGAGGGAAATCACGATTCAACTTTTGATATTTCTGATACTCCTTCTTTCTCAACACGAGTGCCTAATTTCAATGAGGAAAATGAAGTGGATGATGTACATGCTACTCGTAATGATCACCAAGAAGGGTTATGGGAGAACTTTACTAATTGACCACAAAGTAAGTTTAGTTTGATATTACCATCAAGTTTGGCATATTATATGTTTACGTTGATATTTATAAGTTATGTTTATGTACGTTGATCGATATTTATAAGTTATGTTTGATATTTATCCTGACATACTAACAAGTTTTTTTTTTTGTTTTGTGTTTAAACAGTTATACATGGCTGATCATGAGGATATACCTCATTCATGCGGCAATGGTCGTGAGACCCCGTCTCTACCGGGAGAAAGGGTAGACGTGCCACACGGATGAGGCATTTGACTGCCAACCGTGGGTCAAATCAGAGGATAAGAGTAGATTTTGATGATAACCTCAAACCTATTGGGCCAATGGAAGATCAGTTTACCAGTTTTGTGGCGACCCTTGCTAGGAACAGGCCTAGTATACTCATTGATAGGTGGAGAGATGTACCGGCGGACGTGAAGGAGCGGATATGGGAGAGTATTCTGGTATCTATACTTCTACGTCCTGTGTTTGTCTGTATCTACTTTATTTTTATCTTAATAATATCATACGATGAATTCGTTGATTCTTTTGGTCTTAATGTAGTTGACATTTGACATCACCGGATACATACGCTATGAAGAAGCGTTTCTTTGAAGTATCTTTGGAGAGCGTTGGAGGGGTTTTAAGGCCGACCTGGGCATATACTATATATTCGGTCCAAAAAGTAAAAAGAACCCACTTGAGGTGTATCCGTTTCTTGACAAGGCGACGTGGGATCACTTTGTTCAGAGCCGACGTGATCCCAGCTTTCAGGTTAACTTATTTGATTTGTCTCTAAATTTATGTAATTGCATTAATTTCATTTACTTATGTAATTTAATTGTCTTTTATTTATAACAGGAGAAGAGGAAAAAGGGGCAGGAAAACCAAAGCAAGAATGTCTACCCACATGTCATGTCTCGTGGGGGATATAAAAAGCTTGTTAAGAAAATGGTTGAAGAGGAAAAGAAAGCACGTCAGCAGGCAGCATCTCAGGTGGATCCTAATGCTGAAAATCTTCCAGAGGTTGTTGATCCACCTCCACCCCCACGCTATCGTTCATGGAAGAGGGGCCGACAAAGAAAAACGGGACAATATACATCCGAGGAGGCCCGCCAAGTAGCTGAGAGGATTGTAAGTATAGTTTGTTGTAATTGTCATTTTAAGATTGTTACCGAATTGTAATGTGACCTGATATTTTTATGTGATAGGATGCCTTGGATGATCAGCTAACCCAAGGAACCTTTGTTCCTATAGGACGCAATGATATCTTATCTACTGCCATCGGTAAACCAGACCACCCGGGCCGTGTCATTGGTGTTGGATGGGGAGTCGGCATTCGCCAATACCATGGTTCATCCTCACACCAATGCCACAGGGATTCGGTGTTTAAGAAGAAAAGATAAGAAGAAAAGGAACAACTTTGGTGTTTAAGGTTTCATTTGTTTCGGATCATAACAGGGGTGAAAAGGGCCTTCTTTATGCTGTTTCGTGGGTTGCTGGGAATTCTGGGCAGTTTCTGTATTTTGAGACTTTCTCCCAATACACTTATCCGTTTTTGATGATCTTTAGCTTGTTGGAAAGAAGAGAGAAATAGGAACAACTTTTATGTTGAGTGTTTTCCGAGTTTCAGAAAGAAAGAGGGTCATATGTTTGGTGGGAATTCGGTGTTCTTAGGGTTTTGTAACTTAGTTGGTGGGGAAGATGAAGAGAATGAAGAAGATGGGTGAAATTGTGAGGGAGGCCACGGTTTTGGGGTATTTATAGGAGTAATCTTATTCCTTGTTTGGTTAAAAGGAATTGGTTTAATGGGTTTTGTGATTATTAAATTAATATAAGCTTAACTAAGGTTATAATTAACTTAACTAAGGTTATAATTAACTTAACTAAGGTTATTTTGGCTAACCATGTTTAATAATATGTGGCTCACATTTGATGGAGGTGTGGCTGATTTTGGGCCACACAAAATGACTCACCAATGAGTCATCGATTTTATCCATTAGCGGTTCCCGGAAATTCCGTACGCAGCTCCGTCGTTTACCCGATTTCAGTTTTTGAGAGGAAAATAATGAAACGAAAGCAAAATGAAATAGGTAAGATTTATTGGAGGTGGAGGCACGAAATTGGAGAGATGTGGGAGGTTTTCAACCACGTAAAATGAGTGGATAAGAGTGCGTAGATGCGTCTTGTTAATACGCTGAAAGCTTGGGGGTATTTTGGTCTTTTTACCTAAATGTCATGATTACTTGCATTTAATGCTCATAAATGCTTGGTGACTCATACTCCATGAGTCATCATGTATGACTCGCTGTCCCTATCCCTTGACGGGTCTCTGCAGTTCCGTTTTCGACTCTGTTGGCTCCCCAATTAAGGTTTTACGCCCGTAAAAAGCGTAATATTTCGTTTTGGACTGAAAATTTTCAAACTAACCAAACTCGTTGGAAATATGATTTAAATATAAACCATTTCGTTCACGAGTCAAAATTAGGTTTTTACGCTCGATAAAATTATCTTGTCGGTGAAAAGCAGAATAGGGTTCCGTCTGAATTTTCAACCCAAATTTTTTTCGTAAGCTTCTACCCTAAGATAGAGTATGAATATGATTTTTATTTCATAAAAATCAATCTCCATGAACTCGGATAAAAATATAAATAAATACATTTATACCGGTTAATACAGCGAAAATATTTTTACTGAAAAAATAAAAATCGGAAAATAAAAAAAAACAGGGTGTTACATTACTACCCCTCTTAGAAAAAAAATTCCGTCCTCGGAATTTACATACTTCAGAAAAGATGTGGATATCGTTGTTGCATATCTGCTTCACGTTCCCAAGTAGCATCTCCAGTAGTTTCATCCCATATGACCTTAACCAAAGGAATTTGTCTACCACGAAGCTCCTTAATCTCTTTATCTGCTATCCTTACAGGTAGAGCCTCATACTCTAGATTCTCTCGCAGTTGTATAGACTCAGACTCAATAACATGTGAAGGATCAGGATAATATTTTCTTAACTGAGAAACGTGAAAGACGTCATGAAGGTTAGCAAGGTTAGGTGGTAAAGCAATATGATAAGCTCTTTGGACCAATCCTTGAAGAATGCGGAAAGGTCAGGAATCGAGGAGTAAGTTTTCTAGTTTTGATAGCCCCTGCCAATTCCGGTCTTCGGAGTGACTCTCAAAAACACGTGATCGCCCTCCCGGAATTCTAAAGGTCTCCTTCTCTTGTTATTCTGTAGCTCCTTTGCCTATCCTGTGCTTCCTTCATCTTTTCCCTTATCTTCCTAACTTGTTCAGTAGTCATTTGCACCACATCTGGATCCAAGACTTGATTTTCACCAATCTCATACCAACATAACGGTGTCCTACACTTCCTACCATACAAAGCCTCATATGGTGCCATCCCTATACTCTTTGTGAAAACTATTGTTGTAAGTAAATTCAATTAATGGCAAGAACTCATCCCAACTTCCTGTGTGTTCCAAAACACAAGCTCTTAAAAGGTCCTCCAATGATTGAATCGTCCTTCTCATTTGTCCATCCGTTTGGGGATGATAAGCGAGAACTCATCCTCAACTTGGTCCCCAAAGCATGGTGCAAACTGTTTCCAAAATCTAGATGTAAATCTAGGATCTCGTCTCGAGATAATGCTCGATGGCACACCATGCAACCTAACAACTTCTTTGATGTAGATTTGGGTCAACTTATCCAAACTATAGCTTTCACCCATAGGTAAGAAGTGAGCACACTTCGTCAACCTATCAATGATAACCCAAATCGCATCACGTCTCTTAGGAGTTCGTGGTAGTCCAACCACAAAATCCATAGCTATGCTATCCCATTTCCATTCTGGGATATCTAATGATTGTAATAGACCAGCTGGCTTTTGATGCTCTATCTTAGCCTTCTGACACACCAGGCAAGATAAAACATACTACTGCTACCTCTTTCTTCATCCTTGTCCACCAAAACAATTTCTTTAGATCCTGATACATTTTAGTGGATCCAGGATGAATACTCAACTTACTCTTATGTGCTTCTTCTAATATCAACTTCCTAAGTTCTAAATCCTCGGGCACACATATTCTATCCCTAAACCTCAGTACACCATTTGTTCCTCTACTAAACTCAGAATTTTTACCTTCATCTATACCTCTACTTATCTCCTGTAAATATGGATCCTGAGCCTGTTTATCCTTAAGATCTCTCATAAAATCACTACCGATAGTGATCATACCTAAGCAAATTTTATCCTCAACCAACTCCATTCCTAAGTTCAAATCTACGAACTGTTCCAAGTAATTCCAACTCTTTAACCATCATTGCGGACACATGCAATGATTTCCTACTCAAGGCATCCGCTACTACATTCGCCTTCCCAGGATGGTATAGTAAATCAAACTCATAGTCTTTGATAAACTCCATCCATCTTCGTTGTCTCATATTCAACTCCTTTTGGTCGAACAGATACTTTGGACTTTTATGGTCACTTGTAAACATTAAATTTTGCTCCATATAGAAAGTGTCGCCATATTTTTAATGCGAACACTATGGTCTGCTAATTCCAAATCATGAGTCGGATAGTTCCTCTCATGAATTCTCAATGGTCGGGAAGCATAAGCCACCACTCTTCTATCTTGCATTAGAACACAACCTAAACCTTGGTATGACGCATCACAATATACGTCAAACTGTCCTAATGGATCCCGGTAAAGTCAACACAGGTGATGTAGTCAACCTTTCCTTGACTTTTGGAAACTCTGCTCACATTTATCTGTCCATACAAAAGCTGTATTTTTCCTCATCAACTGCGTCATAGACAACGCAATCTTCGAGAAACCCTCTATAAACCTCCGATAATATCCAGCTAACCCTAGAAAGCTTTGTACTTCACTCACTGACTTAGGCCGTTCCCATTTAAGAACTGCCTCAACCTTTCTTTGGATCTCCTGCTATACCTTCCTTGTTGATCACATGTCCAAGAAATTGGACTTCTTCTATCCAAAACTCACACTTGGAAAGTTTAGCATAAAGCTGCCTATCCTTCAGAACTTGCAGCACTATTCTTAAATGTTTCTCATGATCTTCCCATGTACGAGAATAGATAAGGATGTCGTCGATGAATACAACAACAAACTTATCAAGGAACGGTCTAAATATTCGGTTCATATAATCCATGAACACTGCTGGCGCATTAGTCACACCAAATGGCATAACTAAATACTCGTAATGTCCATACCTTGTCCTAAAAGCCGTTTTTAGTATATCTTCCTTCTTTACTCTAATCTGATGGTATCCAGATCTTAAATCAATCTTGGAAAATACTCCTGCTCCTTTCAATTGATCCATCAGATCATCTATCCTAGGCAACGGATACTTATTCTTAATTGTTACCTTGTTTAACTGTCTATAATCCGTGCACAACCTAGAACTTCCATCTTTCTTCTTAACAAACAACACCGGAGCTCCCCATGGTGAAACACTCGGCCTTATGAACTCCTTTCCCAACATGTCATCCAACTGTTTCTTCAACTCCGCCAATTCTATAGGTGACATCCGATAAGGCGCCATAGATATAGGTCCTGTCCCTGGTACAAGATCTAGGGTGAATTCCACTTCTCGTTCTGGTGGTAAACCTGGAACGTTGGGAGGGAAAACTTCAGGAAACTCTCTTACGATAGGCATAGAATCTATACTAGGAGTCTCCGTAGTTTCCACCGCGAACAGCATCACGTACTGCCGAGAATCGTCACTCCTCATGGATACTCCTTCATTGGCAGAGACTATACTAGAAGACTCAAGAAATGATAAGGTCTTACTAGAACAGTCTAGCATTACATGGTTAGCCGAAAGCCAATCCATGCCAAGAATAACATCTATCTGTTGCATAGGCAAACAGACAAGGTCTACAATAAATGTCCTATTCTCAACCACTATAGGACACTGTAAACAAATAGACATAGTAGTCAAAGGATTACTAGTTGGAGTAGATATTGTAAGGGTATAAGGTAATTGAGAAACAGTTAATTTTAATTGATCCACACACTCATACGAAATAAATGAATGTGTCGCGCCTGAGTCAAATAACACATACGAGAGTCTACCAGCTATCAAACACATACCTTGTATAAGATCAACAGATTGAGAGGATTCAGCTCCCCTCACGGTAAACACTCTTCCAGTGGCCTGAGGTCTTGCTCCCTGTTGTCCTGCTGTTGTGACTCCTCTTCCAGCTCCACTCCTATTGCCTCCATTTCCTCTACCTGCGGCTATCGGCTGTTTCCTAGCCTGCTGTCTGCAATCTCGGGCCATATGACCTTTTTTTCCACAGTGAAAACAGTTAGGTTGCTCCATGCAGTCTCTAAGATAATGCGGTCCTCCACATCTGAAACAAGATAAGCCTTGCTGCTGTTGACCAACTCTAACCACTGGTGCTGGTGTTGGTGTCTGCACTGGTCGGGCATACGGTCTCTGTCTCCACTGAGAGTTACTACCTCCTCGCCTCTGAAAACCCGGTCGAGTAGGACCCCCACTTCTTAATTGTTTCTGCTCATTAGCCATCCTCTGATCTAGACTTTCGATCGCACTGCATCGTTCCACTAGCTCTGGAAAACTCTGGATATCAAGAGATACTATAGCCCTCTGGAGTTCATGTCGGAGTCCTTCCTCAAACCTTCTACATTGCCCAATCTTCATCTGGGAATCTCTGATAAAATTCGGAATACTTAATCAGAGCCTCGAATCGTGATGCATAATCACCAACAGTCATGTTGCCTTGTTTGAGACTCATGAATTCCCTTTCTTTCTCGCGTCGAACTAGACGCGGAAAATACTTTTCAAAGAAGCAGTCACTAAACAGCTGCCAGTTGATAATTCTTCCTTCGGCATCCAGCAATCTTCGCTTGCCTCTCCACCAAGACTCTGCTCCTCCAGTTAGCATGAAGGCAGCATACGTCACTTTCCTATCCTCTCTGCAGCGCATGGTATCGAATATCTTCTCGATCTCTTGTATCCACCATTCCGCCTTCTCTGGATCATAATCTCCTCGAAATTGGGGTGGCTTACCTTTCAGGAAAGTAGCCATTCCGGCATCTTCAGCTGCGGCGGCTCTCCTTTGGTTCTGTTGTTCCTGCTGTTCTTTGTTCATTTGTAGCATCTCAGCATTCTGCTGTGTTTGTAATAACAGAGCAGTAACTATGTCTTTCATGGTATCTTGAGTCTCAGATGACTCTCCTCCACTTCCGGTATGATTATTTTCCACATTGTTAGCTCCAACAATTCTTTCAGGAGTTCTGTCATTACTGTCGATCGGACGTCCTCTTCCACGAGCCATGATTCTGTAAAACAAATCATTCGCTCTTAACAGTATGACATATAATACCACATAGACAAGTATATAAATACCATATGCCACACTAATGTTATTTATCGCGTCGGATTCGGACACACTACCCATCTTCTAAGCATAGTTGAAATCCGATGTGGATTCAACTAGACACGGCCAGTAACAACTTCCTAGACCTCACAGTCCGATTAGAATCGAACTGCTCTGATACCACCAAATGAGACACCCCGTTGTGCCCCATTGTATTATTACATTAAAACCTTAATATTTATTTACTTAATCGCACGCTTACTGTTGAAAATACGTAAAAATTAAAACTTCAATAATAATCATATAACTTCTACAAATACAAAACACACCAAAACTATATTACATAAATACACACATAATTATTCTTTATTTTACACAACACGGTTTAGGGTATCCTCTCAGTAGGATCCCACACCGGTACTTATTTATACAAACATGCTTATAACTAACTGAAAGCAAGAAACGTCTTATATGACTCACTGGCCCTAAACTTACTACGCTACATTATCAGGATCAGTAGATGGTTCTTAGCGTCGACTTCATTTAACGTCGTTCAACTCTTCAACAATCTCCGTCTCGTATGGGGTTCCATCCATCTCCTCAGCAACATATTCCTTCATCTGGTCTTCTAACGTAACAAAGTAGACATACACAAAAATACAGAAATAGGGAGATAAGAAACAGTTCTATCATCATAAGTGGAAAAGATTCATAGCATATAATACAATAATAGTCACAAACATGCATCATTCAAAATCAACAATCATCCTCAATTCAATATATCATCCTCTACCCTTCAACTCATGCAACTAGACCTTTATACTGACGTGGCCACTGCTAATCCTGTCACACATCCCTCGTTAGGAATGTCAGTCAGTCGTCCAAGTGACACGTTCCCAACGCCGGTGCACATTCTTATCCATGGTAAGAATGCTCATGCAAAGCAATGACACTATAGCTGCATTGTATCGTCGGTGCACACCCTGATTCTCTCTCTCTCACTCTGTCAAGGGTGCTCATGCAAAGCAATGACACTATAGCTGCACAACTTAAATTCTAATTTGGAACGGTCTACAAGAACTTCGGACCTCGTGTATCTCAAATACACGGTTATGAACAACAATGCAACACATGATTCTCACTGACTTTTATCAATAACAACCTAGTACCTCAAGCTTTTCCTCATAACCTCCACTTACATTCTATATCACATCACTTTTATAAAATAATAGCGAGGCACGTCTAATTCATATTCAAAACTCTCACCCCAACAAAATACCTCCGAGCAATATATATCTTTCCTTAAAATCAACTAAGCAATTTATCAAACCAGGCAAATCATCTCTAACCATATATCGAATATTGTTGAACCAAGCAATTCAATTATCATCAAGCTATAATACATTCTCACATAAACATATTAATCATCATAAAATATCATTCAACAGAATAAAAATCACCAAATTTAAGAACTACGAATAGTATCTGGGATAACTTCCCAGGAAAAAGAGGTGGTGATAAACACGCTTAAATACCAAGTTTTTCCTTAGCGAAATTACCCAGACATATATCATTCCAACCTCAAAACAGCATATTAACATCCATATCATAAAGTATCAATTCGATATAAATAATAAAAGCAAATCATCCATCAACGGTTAATAAATATCAACATAATATCAATAAAATAATCAAACACCATAAAATATCACTTAAAACAAATTATCACAGCCAGCATATCACAATCAGATCAAATAATAAATAAAGCCAAACATCCTCAACATCATAAAATCAACCTTAATGTCGATAAACCTACAATCCCTGAATCACCATTGGTTTTATGGAAAAGGTTTCCAATGTGATTTTGGTCTTGTCGATTACTCGACTTCTAGTAGGGTTTAGGTCGCCCTACACCATTATTATAAATTATATGCTACTTATCGGTTCCGACGATAGGATGATTCTTTCCCCCACCTGAGTTTGCACCGGAAACACGTACACGACGATCCTCGTTATTCCGCCACGAGTTAACACAACCACCTTCAACCAAACAACATAATTTTAATTTATCAACTAACAACCATCTATGACACTTTAGGGCTAGGTTCGGCCACTTGAAGAAAGTAGGGAAGGAAAATGTTTTTGATTACATGCTCTTGGATAATGAAAGTGGAAGACATCACAAGATCATAGAAATTGGTTTCACATTAAAAGGATTTTTCTACAATTTTATAGAATTATTTGAAGTTCTAGATCTAGGAATGGAAAAATATGATTCATGGCATAAACATGAGAAATACATGAATATGAAAGCTTATATGATCAAGGAGATGAGATTTTACCTCTTGAAGATTGAAGAAATGAAGAAATGATCAATCTTCACTATGTTGAAAACTGGACAGCTTGAGGGTGTGATGGTATTGTGAGTGTATCTCACAATATACTCATCCAAAAATCACGAACTTTGGCTTGATAGAAATATAAGAAGAAAAGGAACAACTTTGGTGTTTAAGGTTTCATTTGTTTCGGATCATAACAGGGGTGAAAAGGGCCTTCTTTATGCTGTTTCGTGGGTTGCTGGGAATTCTGGGCAGTTTCTGTATTTTGAGACTTTCTCCCAATACACTTATCCGTTTTTGATGATCTTTAGCTTGTTGGAAAGAAGATAGAAATAGGAACAACTTTTATGTTGAGTGTTTTCCTAGTTTCAGAAAGAAAGAGGGTCATATGTTTGGTGGGAATTCGGTGTTCTTAGGGTTTTGTAACTTAGTTGGTGGGGAAGATGAAGAGAATGAAGAAGATGGGTGAAATTGTGAGGGAGGCCACGGTTTTGGGGTATTTATAGGATTAATCTTATGCCTTGTTTGGTTAAAAGGAATTGGTTTAATGGGTTTTGTGATTATTAAATTAATATAAGCTTAACTAAGGTTATAATTAACTTAACTAAGGTTATAATTAACTTAACTAAGGTTATTTTGGCTAACCATGTTTAATAATATGTGGCTCACATTTGATGGAGGTGTGGCTGATTTTGGGCCACACAAAATGACTCACCAATGAGTCATCGATCTTATCCATTAGCGGTTCCCGGAAATTCCGTACACAGCTCCGTCGTTTACCCGATTTCAGTTTTTGAGAGGAAAATAATGAAACGAAAGCAAAATGAAATAGGTAAGATTTATTGGAGGTGGAGGCACGAAATTGGAGAGATGTGGGAGGTTTTCAACCACGTAAAATGAGTGGATAAGAGTGCGTAGATGCGTCTTGTTAATACATGAAAGTCTTAGGGGTATTTTGGTCTTTTTACCTAAATGTCATGATTACTTGCATTTAATGCTCATAAATGCTTGGTGACTCATACTCCATGAGTCATCATGTATGACTCGCTGTCCCTATCCCTTGACGGGTCTCCCAGATTCGTTTTCGACTCTGTTGGCTCCCCGATTAGGGTTTTACGCCCGTAAAAAGCGTAATATTTCGTTTTGGACTGAAAATTTTCAAACTAACCAAACTCGTTGGAAATATGATTTAAATATAAACCATTTCGTTCACGAGTCAAAATTAGGTTTTCTGCTCAGTAAAATTATACTGTCAGTGAAAACGCAGACCGGGTTCCGTCTGAATTTTCAACCCAAATTTTTTTCGTAAGCTTCTATCCTAAGATAGAGTATGAATATGATTTTTATTTCATAAAAATCAATCTCCATGAACTCGGATAAAAATATAAATAAATACATTTATACCGGTTAATACAGCGAAAATATTTTTACTGAAAAAATAAAAATCGGAAAATAAAAAAAACAGGGTGTTACACCACCCATAGTTTGTATATATGTAGTTAGTTTAAAAACTTATCATATACTAGCTATAGTGTACCTTTGACTGATGATATGTATTAGTGCTCAGGTCTGGTTCAATTCTTCTTCTCTCGTGTTTTGATGTAGCCTTGATAAAGTGTTGTTTTCATTCATTCGAAATTAATTAGGCACGATGCCCTCTGTTTTTGATTCTGTGCTCACTAGTCATTTGATGAAATGTCGGTATTTTTAACCATATGTGTAAGAGTCGATTATCTGTGCTAAGAAAATTGAATGAAGTATGTTTTGCTTTTGAATGATTGTGTCAAAACTGGTTTGGTGTTCTGTTGTTGTTTCTTGTTTGATCGAGAATGCTGCTTTGGTTTGTTTATTGATCCGCATTAGTGAAACAGGGAAATGAATGATTGAAATGTAAATAATGATTAAAAAAAAATGAGATTTTACACATCGGTTCTCAATAACCGATGTGTATATTTAACTTTCTACATCGGTTTTTCTTAAAACCGATGTGTAAATTTAACTTTACACATCGGTTCTTTATAAAACCGATGTAGAAAGTCAAATTTACACATCGGTTTTAAGCAAAACCGATGTAGAAAGTTAAATTTACAACTGCTTATCAATTGCTAAATTAATTTTCCACATCGGTTAATATAAAACCGATGTTTAAAATATACTTTACACATCGGTTTTATAACCGATGTGTAAAGTGGCAATAAACCACATCGGTCGTTTCCACATCAGTTTCAAAACCGATGTGGAAAGCCAAAAATAACCGACGTGGAATCCCTTTACTGCACTAGTGACAAGAAACAAAATGAAACAAGGTGACAGTTTTGTAATTATTTCTAAAAACAGGAAATGAAAACTAGAAACTGATAACAAAGCAAACACGTCCTAACTTTTCTATCATTTGTATCCTTATAAATTCTTGCCACCAATAATATTTAGTTTTTTTAATGGACAGTCAATACCATGTTTTCATACAGTTAATCAATCATAAATTATCTACATATGACATTTAACATAGTTATTATAATAATCAAATATTTTTATTGATGTGTCAATTTATAATTAGTTATAGTATAAAAAAGTTTTATGCAAGTTGTGCATAACAACTAAATCCAATAACATTAGCCAAAAAGTATACAATATAAAGATAAAGAAAAATATCCTTGATGCACCAAAAAAAACGAATTGGGTGGGGTGGGGTGGGGTGGGGTGGAACATGTTGGATTTTTTCAATAAAAAACAAGAAACATTTCCAATAGTGATAGTGAATGAGAGGTGTTTAGAAACATTGTATATATTTTACAGAATATATATTAAAAAAATATACATTGTTAATAAATCATAAATTGAGCTATTATTAAAAATATTTGACTCTTATATTAATTATCTTAAAAATCATGCTTGGATGAATTGTGATGATTGACAATATAAAAACTTTACGCTAAAAGTGTAGCAAATTAAACTCTAATATACGTTGTTTGTCTCTCGAAGTTATTTAGTTGTTGCTTTACAAATTCTTTATTTTATATAAATTAAAATATATTGCTAGTAATTGGATATGCCCATGATTTAATTATTGTCCTTACCATTGTAATTACATTGAAAAATGAAATAAAAATTTTCTTCTAATTAAAAAGTAGAGTTTAATTTTGATACATCTTGGTATAAAGTTTTTGACTCTATCAATTATCAATCACAAATGATCATTTGTGTAGAGCCAAACATTTTTAATAACACGATAATTTATAATTAATTGACAGTGAAAATATTTCCACTAACAATGCACACCAATTGAATCCTAAAAAGTAACCAAATAATTTGATAGTGTTGCGCACTTCATATCAATTTAGATTTAGCTTTTGTAAAAGGTTTTTTCTGTAAGGTTTCGTCGAGTAATGCACTTTGGTTAGAAATGTGGGGAATGCTATCAGGTTTGAAGCTAGCTTACAGTTTAGAACTCAAAAAGCTCTATGTTGAGTCAGATTCGAAGGTCATGATTGAAATTATCCACAAAGGTCGTGCCTCTAATCCTGCCATTCAATTTCTGGTTGAAGAGATTCAAGCATTTCTGAAGAAAAAAGGAATGGGAGGTGGTGACTTCTCATATTCTCAGATCAGCTAACAGGTGTGCTGACTCCTTGGCGCATAAGGGACATTCAGGGTCCTTCTCAATTTGTATTGTGGATAGGCCTTGGCCTTCATTAGATCTGCGGCTCCAAGATGACTCAAGGGGAGTTAATTGTTTCCCCTGTTGATTGTTAGTTTGTAATTTCCCTTTGTCATAAAAAAGTAAATAATGCCACTAATAACATTTTTTTTATAGGCAAATGTTAGTATGTTAATGTTGGTATTTTTGTTAGTGTGTGAGATTTAAACCTTCAAACTTCTTATCACTCCCTCCACCCAAACCACCTTATGACTCCCGCCACTAATAACATTGAATTTAATTTTGATACATGTGTGTCTATAGATCCTGATAAGGAGGGTTCCGGGAGGAGTTTCTTACAACGGTGTGGGTAAAGTTTGCAAGAAGAGTAATGGTATTTGAACATAAAAATGGTGTCCAACATCATAAAAAAATACTCTTCTCGACTTATTTATTGTTTTCTTCTCTCTCATCATATATTTGATCACTCTCAAGACACTCATAAACTCTAACAATATCTATACATGATGTTCAAATTATATATCCAGATATTTTTAGTCTCGTAAGAATCTATGTGAAAATAGACTTACTAAAGGTCTTGGTGTCTCAAGTTTGAGTTGAGTAAAGAATTTATGAGGTGGAGTCTGAGGTCAATTTGAACTCACACTACCTACTATATACTCAACTAAACCAACCCAATATACGAAACTTATGATTGTTTATTATAAGGATTAGGATAACTATCAGGATAAAACTTAAATATAATTCTTTAGGTATTATTTATTTTTTTTGGTTTTTTGGGTATCTTTGCATGCAACTGTAGAGAATAATTCTTTTAGATATCGGACGATATTAAAGGGTTGATCTCTCACAATCAGATTTTTTCTATTCGCAAGAGTTAGGGATCGAATCCCTGGCCACTTGTTTAATGGACCTAAGTTTGTTACCACTTGGATTAACCACATGTTGGTTATGTACTATTACTTTAATCCATCCTTTTATTGTTAAAAAAATAATAATATTTCTGGCATTTTTTTTAAAGATATACTTCTGGCATGTTAAAAATATAAAATTTATTTAATATTTTATTTATTTATTAAGTAAAAAAATTGAGTAGAAAAATTAGGATTATTCAAATTCTAGTAAATCAATGTTAACCAAACCGGAGATGGAACTGAGGAGACATTCGAGTCACGGTTCAATTGGTTCAACTCATGGTTGAACCAGATGATTAATAAATTAATAAATAAAAAATATTGAATTGGGAAAAAGTAAAAATAAAAAAACCATTTCGAACACTTCAACCCAACCCGATCCAATTGACAATTCAAAATGGTTCAACTCCGGTTCAACCATATCACGGTTCAAAAGGACTTGACCGAGCGATCGAAGCGGGCGATTCACAGTTGAATCGTCCAGCACAGTTGAACCGTCCAGTTTTTAAAACATTGTACTAAGAGCATGTTTGGGAATGTTTATTTTTTTAGATTACAGATGTTTTATCCCCAAAAAATTGTTTTCATAATAATTTAGCATGTTTGACACTTTATTTAAATTTATAGAAAAGCTTTTTTCAGGAAAAAAAAAGCTTATTTTTGTGATCTATTTGTTCTATCTTAAGATTGTTGTGATTTGATTAATTTTCATTCTCAAAACTCTCTTCCCTATTTACCCATACAAAACTAATTTCTAAACAAATATTATTAAATTATACAAACAGCTTCATACCATTTTTGTAATTTACTATAAAAAAGTGATTTTTACACCACCCAAACGAAATAGATTATCTTAAAATTACTTTTCAGCAAATAGACCCAAACAAAACACAGATTCTGAATATAATCAATTATTACAATAATCAATTATACAAAAATCGATTAGCATAATTTTTTTTTTTCAGTTTTTTCCAACGCTAAATAATAAAAAATGTGTTTGAAAAAAATAAAAATAAAATTATTACAGATATTACTTGAATATTTAACTTACGTCTTTCGCCAACTTAGTTATTCTGTCATTTCTTTCTTTCTTATTCCAAATAAATAAATAAATAATATAGCCCATTAGTTTATGTCTTCGGTTTTGCTGTCTCCAACAACTCTTCGATAGAGTCCACCAATATTCCTTCTTCCTCCTCTCTTCTCATCCTCTGCAGCTTTCTCTATTTTTTATTTCTATTTTTCAGGTAAGCTTTTTATCTCTCGAACCTTTGTGTGTGCTTGTGATTTTTTTTCTTTTTTTTTATTAATTTGTTAATTGATTTAATAAATTTTCTGATTTCAATTTTTTAGGGCTTTTCGTGGTCTTCGACCTTGTATCGTTGTTGAAGCATCGATCACCAATAATGACTCATATCCTTTTCTCTGTTACAAATTCGCTGCTAATTTTTTCACGAATTCTCGTAGATTTAGGGTTAGCGTTGACTTTCTGTTTGGTCTCCGAGAAAATAAAAGAGCAGATTTTCTCCTCCTTTTCTAGTTGATCTTATGATTTGCATTCAATTTGGATCAACGGAGATCAAAATCGAGAAAATTTCAGAACGCTACCTTCATATACTGTATCTCCTTTGCTTTTACCCCTCAATCCAAATGAGAAAAATAATTGTGGATAATTTTAAAATTTTCCTAGACTTTCCTATCTTTTCTCACAATCCAAACGGGTTGTGAAGCCGTTTTTTTTCTTCTAATGTTTGGATTTAACTTTAAAGCGAACGCGGTAACCAGAGGGAAAAAGACCGGGAAAGGGCTCAGGCCAGAACCGGTGGTAAAGCGAAGGGAAAGGGTGATGGCTTGACCCCAGAACAGCGCAGGGAAAGGTTCTGTTTATGTGTTTTCTGCAATTTTTTCAATTTATTTATGAGTTTAACTTCCATCACGGTAAATGTTTTAAATCCACAATTGTGGGAAAATGCGGCGATTTGGTTTTAGAGACCTCCAAAACCAAAAGATTGGGGTCGATGACCTTTATTTAAAACATTTTTATACTATCAACAAATCACGAATAATTTTATTTGTGAACACAAATTTTTTTTTTTTTTAGGTAGCAATTTCTAACTGGTTGACGATGTAAACAATAACCCTAGTGACCATTAAAATTGTAGCCTAACTTTGCATGCTTTCTTGATATCTTGACATTTTTTATGGGCAGAGATGCGAAGGCACTGCAGGAGAAGACAGCTAAGAAAGCAGCTCAGGATGCAGGAGGGAGTAATGCAGGTGGTGGTGGAAGCAAAAAATAGGCAATAATGATTGATTTGAGGTATTGATGAGACATGGAAATGTTTGTATTGCATATGTTGCTCAAGTTTTTTCCGTTTTGAGTCGGATATGTTGTTTATTATTGTCATTTGAGATAAACGAACAATTAACTGGTGTTTCCTTGGAATGTATTGATGTTGGCTGCTGAATCTTGTGTTCTCTTCCCTATCTTGATGTGTCTGAAATTCTGAATGGATTAAAATTTAAACATAGAGTAAGTTCCCATTTAAGTTCCCATTCCCCAAAAGTATGTTACATCAATTTGGTCATCACATAATGTTGACATTTATTTAGTCCCTCGATCATGTAAAGTGATATCAAAATACACTTTTTGGCTTCTGTTGCCCCTTATGAGAACATTATTAATGGCTAAGTTGATATTATTTTCTATGGTGACACAAATTGATGTGAACTTTTTTGGACTACCAACAGGAGTGAGTGTGTTGTAAGGAGTGTGTTAGAGAGTGTGTTGCTAGCATTTCTCAATTCATATTGAGGAGTGCTAGCAACACACTCTCTAACACTTTTTCTAACACACTTTCTCATACCGGTTAAAATTCATGTGGGTCCCATTAATTCATGTGGGTCTCACTTGAATTTTGTAGGACCCACACAAATTTCAACTAATATAGGAGAAAGTGTGTTGCAAAGAGTGTGTTAGAGAATGTCTTGCTAGCATTTCTCATTCATATTACATTTGATGACTGTGATATCGTGTTTTTTGGAGGAGTAAAATGAGTGTTTACTCAATAAGCCTATTGCATTTATGTAGATTGTGTTGAATCGAATTGTACAGCCTACAAAATCCTTTTAATGGGCAATGTTTCACTTTCACTAGTGAGGTTGTTGGTATGGATATTGCTTTGGGAGTTGATTATAGACGGGGAAATCTTTGTATTGAATTTTCTGTTAAGGCCTAGGTATGTTTGGATTGATTGAAGGAGGTGGAATGGAATGCAATGAAACATAATGGAATGGAGTGGAGTGGAATGGAATTGAATAAAATTTTCATTTCATTGTTTGGATAAGTGGTTGGAACATAATGAGTTATAATTTATTTATTCTAATATTATCGTTACTTTAAAAATATTAATATTATATTTATTACTTTAAAAATATTGATGTTGCCCAATAACCCCCACCTCATGTTATGTTAATCCCATGTAAATAACATGTACAAATTAATTTTTCAATACATGTTAATAAATGATTATTTGAAATCAACAAGTGCCAAGATTGGAGTCAACACGATTGAAGCAAGAGGCTCACGAAATAATGAAGCAAGAGCTCTGAAGTAGCGTATTCATAATAGCACAAGGAGCAACGTTCACCGGAGCGATGTTCATTACTGGAGCGACAATCACTGGATGCGTTCTTGATGCCAGAGTTGCTGCTAGGTAAAATAAATGAGAGGAGTGAAAGTAAAATCGGGATAAGGATAGTAGAATAATTTTATAATTTTTAAAAAATATCAACTCTTGATTTCATCCTATTCCATCCAATTTGAGGGGAAAGAAGAATGAACCTAATGATATGGGTTCCATCTATGGGTTGCAAACGGATGGATGAGACAGATTTTGATTCGGATTATAATGTATAGATAAAAAACAATCCATCAATATATTTCGATCCATTAAAAATATATTAATAAAGACTAAACTTAGGTGCAGTATGGTACATGTAGTTGGTGCTGATCTAGATACAAGAAGGTATTTATTTTCATTCAATAGTTGCATTTTCTGAGATAAATTATAATAATCATACTATATTTTGAGTGGCCAGTAGCAGGAACAGTATGAAATTTTAGAAAATCATCCAACCCATCCAAATTTTAGAAAATCATCCAACCCATCTAAATTTTTCCTTAATAAAATCTAATCCATCCATGACCCATTTATTATAAAACCATTCAACTCATCCATTAATCATTTTTATATGGATGGATATCCGATCATCCATTTAAAAATATATTATACATTAAAATTTTATTTTTAACAATTTTCCTTCTCTTGCTTTAAAAAAAACAATTTTCCCTCTCTAAATATTTTATCTATCTAAATATTTTACCTCTAGAATTTTAAGTAGAAGATTTTGATACTCATTCACACAGACCACATATACGGTATATATATTGTGTGATTAGTCCAACCCATTGATAGGGATGCAATGGATAGGGTATTATAGTATCCGTCTCCATATCCGCATTTGAAAAAATTATCCGTACTCGTTCCCTCGTGATTAGCAACTTTAGTACCCATACCCTCTGAGTACCTAAGTACCCGTACCCACACCCGTTACCCGCACTTTAACGGTGAAAAAGAAAAAAAAAAATTTGATCAAAGAAAATCATTGCATTTCATTAACAATCAACGAAGCAATACAAGGTGGAACAAGATGGAAATCATGGGGACTAGCTAGGGAGTGAAAAAGAAATAAATAACAAAAGAAAGTTATAACAATTAAAAAACGATTCAAAGGTCTTTTAAATCTACTAATAAATATTACAAATCAATAAAAACATCCAAAAAGGAATTATAGATGTAACTAGGTTTAGAAAGTTAAGAATCTTTGGATTAATTTTGGTTTTAAAATTTGTATTATAGTTAAAATTGTATATATTAGTAATATATATATATATATATATATATATATATATCTTATTTGGGGTATGGGGCGGGGTGGAGTGCGAAGAAATGCACTCCATTCAAATTTGCGGGTAATCACTCGTACCTGGATCCATACCCATTGTACGGGTTCGAGTCATGTTAAAGGGGAAGTGGGAACCACTATTAATCCTTTGAAAAAAAAAGCTTTTGCTCATGCAACTATTCAAGCCTCACAATCATATAAAAATTAACTTAGATTATAATAAGAAATTCAAAAAGAACAATATTCTGGAGTTAATAGGCACTAGGAAGTTACACTTTAATGGTTCTTTGTCAGAGACGTTATTGCGATTTGCCGATTTGCGAGAAACTGGTGTTAGAGCTTGCATCACTGATGTTCTTTATGTGCCAAACATGAAGAACAATTTGATAAGCCTTGGGCAGTTGATTGAAAAAGGTTTTTCAATGAGTTTACAACAGAATATCATGAAGGTTTTTGATGCACAAAGAAGACTAATCTTGAAAGCTCCTCTCTCCAAGAACAGGACTTTCAAGATTGGTATTCCAGTGATCAGTCAAAGGTGTTTTGGTGTAGTGCTGGAAGAGGAGAATTGGCTGTGGCACTATAGGTTTAGGCACCTAAGCTTCAAGAACCTAGATCTGCTACAGAAAAAGGAAATGGTGCATGGACTTCCTGAATTAGCAATGTCACAGCAGCTATGTGAACATTGTTGTGTAAGAAGGCAGCCTCAGAATCCCTTCAAGAATAGTGCTCCCCACAAGTCCAGACACAAACTTGAGGTAATATACTCTGATGTATGTAGTCCTTTTGAAGTTCCATCTATTGGAGGCAGCAGCTACTTTGTTTCTTTTATAGATGAATTCACAAGAATGTTGTGGATTTATCCTATCAAAAAAAAAAAAAGAGTGATGTGTTGCCAGTTTTTAAAAACTTTAAAGCTATGATTGAAAAACAAAGTGGGAAAACTGTGAAAGTCTTGAGAACTGATGGTGGTGGTGAGTACACCTCTCATGATTTTTAGAGTTACTGTGATGAAGAAGGGATCATTCATGAAGTGACAGCCCCATACACATCATAACACAATGGTGTTGCAGAAAGGAGAAACAGGACCATTCTGAATATTGCAAGGAGTATGATCAGAGGTAGAAGATTGCCCAAGAACTATGGGGAGAAGCAGTGTCCACATCAGCATTCATACTGAATAGATGCCTTACAAGACCCTTGAGTGGAATTACACCTGAAGAAGCTTGGTCAGGTATGAAGCCAGATGTGTCTCATTTCAAGATTTTTGGATCTGTGTTATAAACATGTTCCAAATCAATTGAGAAGGAAACTTGATGATAAAAGTGAAGTAATGGTGTTTTTAGGTTACCATCCAACTGGCGCCTATAAGCTATATGATCTAAGGAGCAATAAGATAGTGATAAGCATAGATGTCATTGTAGATGAGACATATAGTGGTGAAGCTGGAACAACACTGATTCCAGCAAAGGAGTAGAGATTGAGCTTCTGGAGGAACAAAGAGAATACAATACAGAGAATGTTGATAAACAAGAAAGGCCACAAAGGAATAGACAGCTGACTGCAAGATTGAATGACTATGAAATCCAACCTGATTCACCTGTGAATGAAAAAGGTGATCTGATCCATCTGGCTATTTTAAATATTTTATTTTACTACACCTTTTCTTAACCATGTTATATTTTATTATATTTTAATTATTTTATATATAAAATATTTTTATAATTTATTATACTTTAAATCATCATATTGAGTTCTAACCCAGCTCTCCCTCAGGATAGAATTTTAACTAGACATGATTGTTTATCCTATCATGTTGGCTCACCAAACAATAATTTTAGACATGATATGATAACTTATCATATTTATCTCTACTATCCTGACCACCAAACTAATCCTTAGTAGTAACTAACTGTTTGTTGTGTCAATGTATAAGACTTAGCTTCAATAATGAATAATACAATGTGATATACATTCAGCACATCAACTCTCTCTCTCGATTTCCCCAACTTCTCCTAAACTTCAAAGTGAGTGTGTGGAAGGCAAGAAACTTCCATCTTCAACATGACCTTGCAACTAGATTTTTTTCTACATCTTGATTCCTAGTCTTTACGTTGTACACTATATTTTCCACCATACATGTATGTTTCAAGTACAGTATAACAAGAGTTATTGCGTTTTCTTTTTCTTCTTGTTAACGATCCTTCTTTCGGTTTTTGTCTTTTCATCTGTATAACACCTCTGTTTCTAATACAAACAATTTATGCTTCATCAATTTCATAAGTAGGAAGTGACTTGTCTTGCTTAATGTATTTATTGAAAAGGAAGTCATTTTCATCATTATTGACTTAACAATCATGGTATTTTCATATTATTTTTCCTTACATCCATTTTTGCAATGACTTTATAATCATTGATCAAACCAATTTTGGTTTTGAAATAACAATGAATAAATAATAGATGATTAGAATTTAAGTGTAAAAAAAAATAATGTGATAAAGAAATAGTGAGATGAATATTTTCTTTTAACTAAATTTTCTGTTTCGGTTACTGGAATAAATTATCTTCTAACTCCAAATTAAATAAGAAGAATTAAAGGAGTATACAATGTGAGTGTAAAAAATTTTACATTGACATCCATTAATATTTTGACATGTATATTTTTATTTTAATAACCAAGAGATGGAGATAAATGTCTTGAGTAAATTACGTGCTCATTCCCTCCCAAATTAAATATATATTTTATTTGTTCATTTTTCTTTCTTTCTAAAGTTACAAACATATGTTCTGACACTAAGGTAAAAAATATAGAATAAAATTTATATGTTTTATGAATTTAATTGATATGTACTGATAGAATAAAGATTTTGTACACTGTCAACCAATCAAAAATTTTTAAATCATTAAAAATCTTTGACTCTCATTCTAAGCACCTTAAAAATCATTTATAACATGAATTCTGATTAATTGACATAATAAAAAATCTTTACATTATCCGTACATATCAATTAAGCTCATGTTTTATTCCATCTTGTACTCGTTTATCTAAAACTACCTTCCATTTAATTTGAATTTAACAATAGTGATACCATTTATGAATGAAAATAATTCATTCTTCATAAAATTGAAATTAAGTTGAAGTTGATTTTTCTTTGTTTAACTTAATGTATACTAAAAGGAAGTCATTTTCATCATTATTGAATAAATTTTCTGCTGTTACACGGTTTAATTTCCTTGCAGAATATATTTTCTATCTCTAAGAAATATAAGCGGAGGTATTGATACTCTCTTTTGAGTGAGGCACGATCATGCATAATGTCAGTGCTCAGCAACCATAGTTCTGTGTCAAGTGCTTTATGTTGGGAAATACCAGCATAATTTCCCTTCTCTGTGAACTCAAAATAGGCACTAAGCGGAAGCGTGGAAACACCAGACAATTTTTAGCATGGAAAAACCTCCTCAATGTGAGCAAGGAAAAAACCACGGGACCCGTAGGCCGCTCAAACCTCCACTATAACAATAATGGGAATACAAAATACAAGAATATTGTATCCTCAATTTGTGGATAACACTCTCACAAATTGGCTCACTATTTTTCTCTCTTAGAAAACTCTCTCTAAGGATCTCTCTATTTTTCTCTCACTTTCTCTTGTGAGGCTCTCTCTCTATTATCTCTCCCTCTTCTTAGTGAGGATTGGTGTGTATTCCTTCATCTCAAATGCTTCTATTTATAGAAGCAAAAAGAGATGCATTGAATGGTAAGTGGTTGGAGGTTGAAAGCTTTTCAACCATTGCATTTAACCATGGGAGACTTTTGTTACTTTCCTTTGGTTGGATTTTCAACAATTCTCCCCCTCCAGCCAAGGGGAAAATATCCTTGGATCAGTTTGGGGTTGATACTAAGCCTGCAACTTCTTCACAGACTTCTAACTTCTCTTTTGGTAGAGCTTTTGTCATCATATCTGCCCCGTTATCTTTTGTGTGTATTTTTTCAATTTGCAGCAGTTTACTTTCCAACACATCACGGATCTAGTGATACCTTACATCGATGTGTTTCGACCTTGAATGAAATGTCGAGTTCTTACTGAGATGGATTGCGCTCTGACTGTCGCAATAAAGAATATAACTTTCCTGATCCTGGCCTAACTCTTGTAGGAACTTCTTCATCCACAAGATCTCCTTGCAACCTTCAGTGATTGCGATGAATTCTGCTTCTGTAGTGCTTAAAGCAATACACTTTTGTAGTCTTGACTGTCAAGAGATAGCTCCCCCTGCAAAAGTAATCAAGTATCCTGATGTAGACTTTCTGGAATCCACATCTCCTGCCATATCTGCATCTGAGTATCCATGAAGCATTAAATTTCCATTGCCAAAACACAAGCAGCTTTTGGCAGTTCCCTTCAGATACCGTAGTATCCATTTCACCGCATTCCAGTGCTCCTTTCCTGGATTTGATAGGAATCTACTCACAACTCCGACAGCATAAGCAATGTCTGGTCTTGTACAAACCATTGCATACATAAGACTACCCACTGCAGAAGAATAGGGCACCTTGCTCATTTCTTATTTTTCTTCTTCATTCCCTGGACATTGAGTCCTACTCAGTTTGAGATGACCAGGTAATGGAACATGCATAGGTTTGGCATTATGCATGTTGAACCTTTCAAGAACTTTCTTGATATAGTCTTCTTGTGACATCCACAACATTCTTCTAGAACGATCTCTAGTGATTTTCATCCCAAGAATCTTCTTCATCGCACCCCGGATCCTTCATGGCAAAGGTCTTGCTCAATGCCTTCTTGAGAGCAGCTATTTTCGCCTTGTCTTTCCCAACAATTAGCATATCATCAACATACAACAGAAGCATGATGGATTCACCATTCTCATAGTTCTTCACAAACACACAATGGTCTGCGGAGGTCTTTTTGAAATTGTGTTGGGTCATGAAGAGAGCAAACTTCTTGTACCATTGCCTTGGAGCTTGCTTCAGACCGTAGAGGCTTTTCTTCAGACGACACACTAGGTGTTCCTTGCCTGGTTCTGCAAAACCTTCTGGTTGCTCCATATAGATTTCCTCCTCTAGGTCTCCATGTAGGAATGTTGTTTTTACATCAAGTTGTTCAATCTCCAAGTCTAGTTTTGCAGCTAGACCGATAATTGCTCTAATAGATGTCATCTTCACCACTGGTGAGAAGATTTCCTCGAAATCTATGCCTTTCTTCTGGTTGCACCCCTTTACAACAATCCTTGCTTTGTATCTGGGGTTTGGGTTGTTCTCTTCAGTCTTGAGCTTGAACACCCATTTGTTTTTCAATGCCTTTCTCCTGTCTGGTAATCTCACCAGGTCATACGCCCCGATTCTCCTTCAGGGACTGCATCTCTTCTTCCATAGCTTGCAACCATTTATCATTATCATTCATCTCAATGGCTTCCACAAAGCTTTGAGGTTCCCCTTCATCAGTGAGAGTGACATATTCATCTGAATAGTATCTTCTTGATGGTTGTCTGGCTTTCGTTGATCTTCTGATTTGAGGTTCTCGCTCTACCTCATCAGTCTCCATCTGTTCTTCTTGCATTGTTTGTTCTACATTGTCAGGTTGCTCAGTCTGATCAGGTTCATCATTTCTTTGAGGAATCTCTCCCCCTGAATTGGGCATCACAATGGGACTTGAATCAGAAATCACTCTATGCTTTGGCTTCTCAGATTGCTTGATGTCTTGGATCGTCTGATCTTCAAAGAACACCACATCTCTGCTTCGAACAATCTTCTTGTTTGCAGGATCCCATAATCTAAAGCCAAGTTCATCTCTTGGTGTACCAAAGTATATACACTCTTTCGTCTTAGCATCAAGCTTTGCTCTTTCATCTTTCGGAATGTGAACAAATGCCCTACAGCCGAAGACTCTCAGTTGACCGTAGGAAGCTTTCTTTCTAGACCATACCTCATCGGGTATCTTTCCATCTAACGCTCTTGAAGGAGTTAGATTGATCAAATCAACAGCAGTACTTACTGCTTCTGCCCAGAATGACTTTGGGAGTTTTGCGTGAGAAAGCATGCTCCTGACTTTCTCTGCAATCGTTCTGTTCATCCTCTCCGCTACACCATTCATCTAAGGTGTTTTGGGAGGAACCTTCTCGTGTCTTATCCCATGAGCTTTAAAGTATGCTTCAAATGGGCCAAGATACTCTCCGCCATTATCTGTTCTCAAGCATTTCAGCTTTCTTCCAGATGCTCGTTCTACTAAAGCATGAAACTCCTTGAAAGCTTGAAGAACTTGATCTTTCGTCTTCAATGGATACACCCACAACTTCCTGGAGTGATCATCAATGAAGGTAACGAAGTATTGAGCACCACCAAGGGATTTTTCAGATGTTGAGCAAACATCTGAATGGACAAGATCCAGAATCTGCTTTCTTCTTCTTGCATTATCTGATCTTTTGAAAAATACTGTGTTGCTTGCCTGCTAAGCAGTTTTCACAGGATTCAAGTGGTTGCCCTTTTATTTTTCGAAGGTGATCTTTTGCGAGGATCTCCAAATTTTTCTCGCTCATGTGACCCAAGCGTTTGTGCCACAATTCTATGCTTGCGTCTTGCGCAACATTTGTCTCCCCCATGCATATCTTTCCCTGCATGATATACAAGGAGCCTTCCTTTCGGCCGCGAGCAACAGTCATGCTTCCTTGGCTGAGTTTCCATCTGCCGGCACCAAATTGGTTTATCATCCCGGCTTCATCCAGCTTTCCAACTGAGATAAGGTTCAGACGCATCTCAGGTACATGTCTGACCTCCTTCAGCACAAGCTTGTTTCCATTCTCTGTCATCAAAGATACTTCGCCAATACCGACGATTTTGCTTGTGACATGGTTTCCCATCTTCACCGTACCAAAATCTCCTTTTTGGTATGATGAGAAGAATTCTTCATGAGGTGTGATGTGGAAAGATGCTCCTGAGTCAATTATCCATATGCAATCATCGGATGCAATATTTAGATAATTTTCTTCCCCAACAAGAAATATATTCTCATCATTCGAGGCCACTGCAGTAGTTGATCCATCTTCTTTCTTCTTCTTTGGATCAATCTGGTCAGGGTGGACTGTTCCAGCCTGCTGATCCCTCTTCAAGAATCTACACTCAGGCTTTATGTGGCCTGGTTTGCCACAGTAATAACAACCTAGCCTGGTTCGAGATTTGGATCTACCTTGTGATTTTCCACGGCTTCCTTTTCCACGATTATTACTCCTTCCTCTATTTTCAACAACATTGGCTTCGAATTGACTGTTCAAGCCCTCTCTCCTCCGTCTTGACTCTTCATTTAGCAAGCGATGTAATGTAATCCATGCTAAGTTTTCCGTCTGGAGCAGAATTGCTGGGAGTGACAACTAGCGTGTCCCAACTCTCAGGTAGAGAACTGAGGAGTAGAAGAGTTTGCAACTCATCATCAACACTCATGCCTGCCTTTGTTAATTGATTAACAATGCCTTTGAATGTGTTCAGATGCTCGATCATATTTTGACCGTTCATGTACTCCAGCTTTACCAATCTTCTGACAAGGTGGGCTTTGTTACTGGGCGTCTTCTTTTGAATCAAGGATTCAAGCTTCGTCCACAACTCATACGCATCGGTATAAGTTGATACATGCTCGAACAAGCTTCGATCAATATATTTTCGGATCATAGCCACCGCTTTCCGATTCTGAAGCTCCCAATCTTTATTAGTCTTCACTTCTGGCATATCCTTCGGCATCTCCTTCTGGGTGATTGGCAAATACAGATCTTTACAGTATAGATGATCTTCCATCATCGGCTTCCAATAGGAGTAGTTATCTGCAGTCAGCTTGAACATATCTCCATCATGGGTGACAGCTCCCTCCATCTTGAGTTACACAGGCCAATAGCTCTTCCAATCAATTGGGTTCCGACGGAAAAAAGGAGACTAGGACCGAATGCTGGAATTTATTGTACTAGGTGAAAAACGTACCGAGGAAGTTCCCAGGAAAGAGAGGTGGGTCAAAAGACACTCTTAAATACCAAGTCTTTCCTTAGCCAGAACTTACCTAAGCATGTACTTTCACATTACCACACTTTATTTCCAGCAACAAGAATAATTCTTTTCTGATGTGGAAGATCAGACAATGCTGCAGCCACAGAGCATACTAAGAATTTTCTTATAAATCCGGCATCTAGTACTCCAGAGCTCTGAAAGCTCTGATACCACTGTTGGGAAATACCAGCATAATTTCCCTCCTCTGAGAACTCAAAATAGGCACTAAGAGGAAGCGTGGAAAAACCAGACAATTTTTAGCATGGAAAAACCTCCTCAATGTGAGCAAGGAAAAAACCACGGGACCCGTAGGCCGCTTAAACCTCCACTATAACAATAATGGGAATACAAAATACAAGAATATTGTATCCTCAATTTGTGGATAACACTCTCACAAATTGGCTCACTATTTTTCTCTCTTAGAAAACTCTCTCTAAGGATCTCTCTATTTTTCTCTCACTTTCTCTTGTGAGGCTCTCTCTCTATTATCTCTCACTCTTCTTAGTGAGGATTGGTGTGTATTCCTTCATCTCAAATGCTTCTATTTATAGAAGCAAAAAGAGATGCATTGAATGGTAAGTGGTTGGAGGTTGAAAGCTTTTCAACCATTGCATTTAACCATGGGAGACTTTTGTTACTTTCCTTTGGTTGGATTTTCAACACATTAAATTCTGCGACCAACAATTTGAGGTTCTTGAGGGTGATTATATTTAAGGTTTTTCTATCATGTGTAATTTTACACATGTTAATGACCTCAAAAAAAAAAAAAATATATATATATATATATATAGGAACTTGTGTATTCCCTTTGGACCTGAAAATAAGCAAAAAGTAGCTACATTCTTTGGATTCAAATATAAGCAAAAATCAATTAAGTCAACACTATTAAATGTTAGTATTCCAAAAATCAAGAAAATTAATCAATCAAACCAATTCTCCATTTACTTTTCCAGGAGCATTGCATATTCCCTAGACAATTAATTCTTTTTTTTACACAAATCAAGATAATTAAACTAACTTAACTAATTTTCTTAATAAATGTGAATTTAGTTTTTTTTTTTTTTTTGCTTATAATTAGATCCGGAGGGAGTATTTTATACTTTTAAAACTGAAATACTTAGTTTTTCAATAAATAGTTATTACTTTTGGGTTTCTTAATACGTGCAAAATTTCATATGATAGAAAAACACATTTATTTAAAGTCTTTCTTGCTCTAAAAGTTAACCAAATTTCCGCAGCAACCTCTACACTCTCCAATTCTGCAACAAAGAGAATTATGTGAAATCCATGATTAAATATTTAAGAACCTAACAAAGATTCACTCAATTTCCTCGCAAATAAACATGTAAAATGATGATTTATCACTAGTATTACCCTTAAAAGTCCTATTCTATTCTATACCAAACTCATCTAATTACATTTTTTATATCATTGATTAATTTAACCTTTTAATTAGAACCGAGAAATTTGAGCCTTTGACTAATCGGTCCACTCCGGTGAGGTAACCTTTTATATATATATGATTTGACTCTTATAAAAAAAATTACTCAAATTCGACTACAATAGATACAATTTCAAAAGCTTCTAGTTTCATTTTTAAAAAGATTATAAGATAAATACAATTGTATATACTAAAGAAGAAATTGATAAAATAAAAAAAAATCACACATAATAATATACGATTTTTACTCCATGAAATGTGTCGTGCGCAATTAAAGAAATGAAGGTTTTAGATATAATATGTATTTGGATGAACGTTTGACAAACATGATTTTGGATAAAATTAATTTTGAAGAATTGATTTTAATATAATTGAATTTGAAATAAAGTGATTTATGTTTAGATACATTCAAATAAAAGTGAGTTGAACAGTAAATTTGAGGTTAAAAATCACGTTTGGAAGCAGAAACATCAAATTCTTGCTTCAAGTTAGAATTGATTCCAGGGACAAAATCAATTCTAGTCGAGAACACTCAAACATGTCAAAATCAATTATATCTCTGAAATCACTTTTACCTCTTACAAAAGTGAAACCAAACATGCACATATACCAAAGTTGACTATAAATCTATTTGAGTAACTTATATTAAGTGGTTAGGGGTTAGCCATATGTCAAATTTATATCATACAATTTGCTATATATATTAATCTTTTATTACCATTTCATGTTATTTAGATGGGATTTTGGCACCTTTCATTTAGATTTTCTGGCTCCGCCCCTGTGCCAATCCAAATAAGAAGCTGAATTGAATCTAAAGATGGGAAGTCTCAGTCAAGAAAAAAAAAATTGGTCACTTATGTAACTAAAACCCACCATTATCATAACAAGAAGAAATCAAATAATTATGGGTTTCAGCAAGTGCACAAATTTGTTATTCGTTTTGATCACATTATGTTATTGCTGTTTAGATGTTGGTGTTGCCAGAGACACCATCACATCATCTCAGTTCATCAAAGACCCTGAAACTATAAGCTCTAACGGTGGCAACTTCACCTTGGGCTTCTTCAGCCCTGAAAATTCTACAAACCGCTATATGGGAATTTGGTGGAACCCCCAATTCACTGTCATATGGGTGGCTAATAGAGATCAACCTCTCAAGGATTCTTCTGGGATTGTTACAGTATCAGAAGATGGCAATCTTGTGGTATTGGATGGACAGAAACATGTTATTTGGTCATCTGATGTTCCCACTAATGCATCCAACGCTGTTTTCGGACTTCAGGATGATGGGAACCTTGTACTGCTGGACACCACAACAGGAAACACCATATGGGAGAGTTTCAAGCATCCATCAGATACAATATTGGCAGGTATGAAACTTACAAGCAACAAAATAACAGGTGAGAAGGTAAAACTTACATCATGGAAAAGCTCTTCTAATCCATCTAATGGAAGCTTCTCTTTCAGTATTGAACACCTAGATATTCCTGAAGTGTTCATTTGGAATGAAACTCGCCCTCACTGGCGCACCGGTCCATGGAACGGTCGCTCTTTTACAGAGATACCAACTATGAAAAGTTTTTATCTTAGTGGTTTGCACATTGAAAATGATGGGCAGGGAACTATTGATTTCACTTATACAGAAATATATGAGGTTGGCTTGGTAATCTATAGCCTGAACTCACAAGGCAGTATTCTAGAGAAAACATGGGATGAAGAGAAGAAGGAATGGAGAGTAACATGGAGTAGTCATCAAGGGGATTGTGATGTTTATGGTATATGTGGGGCATTTGCAAGCTGTAACTCACAGAACACACCAATATGTAGCTGTTTGAGAGGGTTTGAACCTAGGAACACACAGGAATGGAATAGACAAAACTGGACTAGTGGATGTGTTAGGAGGAAACCTCTGCAGTGTGAAAGTGCAAACAAACAAAACACAAGTGTGGAAAGTAAAGAAGACGGATTTTTGAAACTGTCAATGGTTAAAGTTCCTGATTTTGCAGAATGGTCATATGTTACACAAGACACATGTAGAAGCCAATGCTTGAAGAATTGCTCTTGCATTGCATATTCATATGATCCTGGGATTGGCTGCATGTCTTGGAATAGGACTCTAATTGACATACCACAATTCTCAAGTGGAGGACTTGATCTATATATTCGTGTAGCATATACAGAACTTGGTAAACATGGTATGCTAGTTGTTGATTGCCCAGCAATTTGAATACAGTTCTCTAACTTGATCCTCTCTGAAATTTTTCACTTTTGAATGTTTATTTTTCCCTAATTACAGATAAAGAGAGAAACACAAGAATCATCATTACTACTTCAGTGTTAATTGGGACTGCCGTGGTTATCACCTGTGCATATATCATCTGGAAAAGAACTTATAAGCATCAAGGTAATATAACATATATGTGGATTTAAATTTCTTGGTACTGGCACTAAGCTTACAATTGCCATGCTGTAATGATATTTTAATAGAAGTAAATTCTTCTCAACAGTTTGTTTGTGATCTCTTTCAGTTTAATTAAACAATAATTTAAAAACAGACCTGTTTATTTTGTTTATATTGGATGTTGCTTACTCTCGCTAAATGGCACTGAGAAAACAGCAAAGCAATTCAACAATTTAACAGAGGTCATGCATATTTGCAGAATATTCAAGTAACAAAGAAATTGGACAACAGTCAATGGTTAAACTCAAGGAGGTATTACAATTTAATTTTCAAAAGATTGCAAGTGCCACAAACAACTTTCACGCTTCAAACAAACTTGGCCAGGGTGGTTTCGGTCCAGTATATAAGGTACATTAAATTCACGAGAATTAATTATGTCTGATGTAATTGTCTACAGTTTTGGTTTCCTAATCTTTTCTTTCAGGGAACACTGCAAGATGGTCGAGAAATAGCAGTTAAAAGACTTTCTAGAACATCTGGACAAGGGCTACAAGAATTCATGAATGAAGTAACGGTGATTTCTAAGCTTCAACATCGCAATCTTGTAAGACTTCTTGGCTGTTGTATTGAGGGAGAAGAAAAGATGTTGATCTATGAGTACATGCCAAATAAAAGTTTGGATGCATTTGTATTTGGTTAGTTCTTTGATGCCCCCTTCAATAACTGTTTCATATCCAAATCCAATTCAACGCACTCAGGTTTCTCTTTATTCACCATACATGTGTTATAAAAGAGAGAGAAAAATTCTTCACAGCTAATGATTTTTTTAGAAAGTATTCTAATTTGGGTTTTATTGAAATCCTGCTAATGTGTGCATATGGATGAGACTTCTGTATTTATTAATGTTATATTCAAAATAACATAATTCTACCCTTTGATTTATTAGATCCATCGAAAAATATACTTCTTGATTGGAGAAAATGCATTAGCATAATAGAAGGAATAGCTCGAGGATTGCTTTATCTTCACAGAGATTCCAGGCTAAAAATCATACACAGAGATTTGAAGGCAAGTAATATCTTGCTAGATGAAGAGCTAAATCCAAAAATATCAGACTTTGGTATGGCCAGAATCTTCAGAGGGAGTGAAGATGAGGCCAATACTAGGAGAATTGTTGGAACATAGTAAGTCACCTTATTCTTTGTCCATTTTCATACTAGGATACTTGGATAATCAATTGTACTATGTTTCAATGCAGTGGCTATATGTCGCCTGAGTATGCAATGCAAGGACTGTTTTCTGAGAAATCAGATGTCTTTAGCTATGGAGTTTTGCTTCTAGAGATAGTTAGTGGAAAACGAAACCCAAGCTTTTATGACAGGGAGAATTATCTGACCCTTTTAGGACTTGTAAATCTCTATAACTCGCTTCAGGCTCAACTATGGTGGCACTAAAGCCTTTTGTCTATAAAACATTCTAATGCTTGATATTTCTTTTTTCATTTTAGGCCTGGATTCAATGGACAGAGGGCAATATTTTATCTCTAGTGAGTCCAGGAATATATGATCCTAGCCTTCACAAGAATATTGTTAGGTGCATACACATAGGACTTCTTTGTGTACAAGAATTTGCTGCAGACAGGCCCACTATGGCTACTGTGATTTCTATGCTTAACAGTGAGATAGCAGATCTTCCTCCACCAAAGCAACCTGGATTCATCCTAAGGCAGAATATGTTGGGTTCAGACGAAAACCTTCCATTGTACTCCAACAACAATGTCAGCATTTCAGAAATCAATGGCAGATAGCAAACTAGGAGCTCTGAGAAAGGTTTTGGAGGCAGTGGAGGTGAGGCTAATACTAGAAAGGTGGTTGGAACTTGGAACATTGAATGTATCCCCCTTTCTTTGTCAAAGTATACTCTATATACCATGGAATATTTGGAGAGAAGTTTGAAGTATTTTATTGTATTTGGATTATCTCATTTTCTTCTTTCATGTCATGATAAACATGAAAGAGAAATAGACAAAAGCTGTTTTTGCACGCATACCTAGAGCTGTCTAATAAACAAACTAATTCAGCATATTTTTTGAAGACATCGTTTAAGGGTAAAAATACAAGGCAAGTTTCAGTAATTATTTGATATCATAATATACAAATTGCATGAAGCGCCAAGAATTTCAAGTTTCTGTGAGAGCTACTTTAATTTCAATAAGCATTTTTTAACAAGAAAATTTCTAGTTTTATCATTACTAATATCCAATAATACAATCAAGCTACCCTGTAAGGACAAAGAGATTCAACCAAATCATGGAATAATTCGTTTCAGCAAACATTGAAACATATAAGCAAGTAACTTATACCGAATTCTATCATTGGCAACATGCAGATTTTACTTCCACTAAAGCATGAATAAGCATAATAAGAGTTTTAAAAAAATTCATTACAAAATTTCTTCTTCAAACCTGTTCAAGTCTCAAAATGCTGCGATGGTAGGAGATGTTGCTATTCTATGTGGAACTATGGAATCGTGAGCTTCAACTTCAGAAGGTAAAAGCGCTGCAACTCTGAATTGACAAAACCAAAACGGTGTGCAAAACGTGAAAAGAGAAAGCAAAACAGTAAACCGCTTAGACCAATAAGGGTTGCGAAATAAAGAAGGGACTTGAACATTTCTCCTCTTTATTCTTCTTTCTGCTGCAATTTGTCGATTGGAATTGGAAATGGGGAAATCCTTTCAATCAAAATTCAAAGGATTGCACTGTTAATTGGGAAGTGGTTATCAAAATCATTCTCTCCTAAAGCATCGGTACTATTATTATAGTAAGAAATAATCCAATCTTCATGCTCGGTTGATCCACCAAGACAACCACTCCAACTATTCAACAATAATTCCAACGTATGAAAAGAAAACACAATTTACTACAAATTGTTTATTTACATTTTTTATTAACTAATTATAATGATTTAATTGATATACACTAGCATTATAAATTTTTTTTACACGATCAATCAACCAAAAATTGATATCATATTATAAATATTTGATTCTTATCCTAACCACCTTAAAAGTCATTAATTCCATTATGTTGTCAGTGTAAAAATCTTTATACTGACAGTACATACAAATTAAACTCCATTTATAGTCATAACTTTTATTTTTATTTTATAAAAGTTATATATATATATATATATATACTTACTAATAGATAATGGCAAGGTTCAAATTTTGGTGTCCTACTTTTAATATTCCTAATTTACCCCTCAAGCTTTCATATCAGATACATAAATCATTTACTAATTTACCTTCCAAATTTACCCTTCCAGTTGCTAATTTACTAATTTACCCTTCCATAATTAAAAATGTATTAAAATTTATAAAAATACCATGATATATCACAAAGTGGTTATTAAAAATAAAAAATTCGCCAATCACCAAAAACACAAAATTGTTATTAAAAAATTTTGAAAAATCAATGTCATATATATGGTGGCTTCAGTGACACCCTAAAATCCGGCATCACATGGTTACCCGTTGCGAAAAAGAAACTTATTTAAAACGCTGGTCGCCTTCGGAAAAATAACCTTTTATATACGGTTAGTGAAAAGGGTACTCATTTTTATTTTTATTTTTAAAAGCAGTTAAGAAAAGGTGATGAGCATTCAGAACATGAAAATCAACATCACACATATAATGATAACTGTCCCACTTGGGATCTTAGGTTTGATTACAAGACAGGCCTTGTCGAATTGGCCAACATACTCTAAAACAGCTACTGAAGAAATAGGTAAAAATAAAACATCAAACCGGGAATATAGAACTGGGTACAAGACTCAAAAGATGGCTCTAAAAGCCTAGGGACTATCGGGACAACTCCAAAAGCCGACAAACGATCTACCGATGCCTCCTTCATGCAGAGTGACCACAGACGAGATATCAGATGTCGGATCAATAACGTCACCGCCATCGTCGATAGGGACGTCGTCATCGTCGGGATCCTGTGGATGGTACTCAGGCTCCTCCTCTTCCTCGCCCTCGACCTCTATCGACTCAAAAGGTTCTTCCTCGGGATCCTCTTCGAATCCTCCTCCATTGGATCCCTCCGCAAGCGGTTCAACTAGATCAAAATGTTCATGAAGGAGTCCGTGACTTGGAGCGTATGAAGGTAGTACCATGGAGGTGGAAGCGTCCACGATCCTCGTCTAGATCGGTATGAATCCTTCAGACGGGCACTGCTAGCATTCGTCTCGATAGTCGTGACTGGTCCCCGATACGTCGCCGTTGTCGTACCCTCGTGTATAGTCCAGTTCCCTACCGACCCAGCATGATCAAATACTTCGCTCCTCGAGCTCGTCTGTGCCAAGGGAACGTCCGGATCCATCTAAAAGCATGCGCATACCCGATACAAGAAGAAAAGAACAGAACATACAGTTGTGCAAGAGTGAGATACCGTCATAAGATATATCCCACAACAACCATATACATGATACATACATCACAGAATCATATAAGCAGTTAAATCATGCATATACATAACATAACAGTGTTATATCAAAGGGTCTCAAACCCGCACAGTCAATTTTTGAAAATATGCATGACACTTCAATATCAGGCTCTAACTTAATCTCATGAGATATCAACACCGTTTTTCACTGGAGAAGAATTAGAGTTGGTCAATCTCTAGCCCACCGGGCAGTTGCCTCCATACCCTCATGCATTTAAGGTCTCAGGACGAGCAACGTCACATGTGCCTCTGAACCGGTCACATGGACTGACTCCCAGATACCACCTTGTATCTGATGTGTAAGAAAGCACGTCTGCCTGGGGAAATGCACATGAGAAAATATTTTATTTTCAAAAGGTTTTCTTTGTGTTCATTCTTTTTCGCTATCGCAGCCCAAAGCTAACAACTTAATCATCATTTCCCCATCACTTGAAAACTTAAAAGCATAAGACACACAGTCCTAATGCTCAATCACAACGCCCGAAACCGATGCCGCAGTCAAGGGTTGTGGTCGTAGAAAACAACATTCACCTTTAACAACGTTCATCACAACGTGACTAGGACACACAGTCCACAACAACGTGATTAGGACACACAGCCACCACAACGAAATCAGAACGCACTATCCTCAATTTCGAGATTTGGACCCTCAGTCCAGAACATCATGAATACGACTCATGGCCCCGAATTTACACTGATCCAAGATCACGTGCGTATAACTGAATACTAGAGGCGACGTCTCGCGTACTAGATTCTCTTTCTTAAGTACTTATTTTTCTTTAAGTGAAAAACAAATTCAAAACCGAATCCTCGATAACCTATCCAGGCTATCGGAAAGTTTCTAAAACATTTAGGAGAAAACCTTTTCTTTGAAAATCTTTTGTAAAGCATCTTTGAAATACTTTTATATTTGAAAATCCCCAATAGGATATTGCCAAATAATCTTGAAAGTTTTCACTTGAAGAAACATAGTTCGAAAAGGATTTTTCTCTTGTATAACAATAGTTCACCAAAACCATTTCAACATTTAAAACAAATACTTTAAGCTAATGAGCTTTTGGAAAAGAACAACAATCCCTTCATCTTCAAAGCTTATTAAGGTTTTTAATCCTTATAACAGTTGAGCACAGACACAAGTCTGGCTTAGCAAACTTTCAATCAACAGCAATATATATTCTAAGTTCAATGCTAATATCACAGTTGAAAGCAGTTCATCACAGACATGCATTATAACATTTAGAACAAGCACAGTTCAATATCAGATAATAGCATAACAGTTCAAGTATATTAGATAACCAAGTAAGCTCAATCAACATTTAAATATCCAGTTAAACACCTACATACATGCATACAGTTATTGAATATCTTTAGGAAATCCCCTCTTAACTCACGTCGGAGTTAAGAGTTTTGGATTTGAAAAGAAGGTTCATGAACGTCCTCGCTTCTCCGACGATGGAAGTCTAAGGTTACCAACATAAAATCATGAGTTAAAAATCACTCGAGAACACTAACCACAAGGTATAGGTTCGGTTCATATAATAAACTAGGATTAGGGGTTTCCAAAATTTATGCGACTCTTGGATTTATGATCCTTAAGTGCTAAAAGTTCATAAACAACAATCTTTTAACAAAGTTGAATTAAAAATCCCACTAAGTACTTGACTTAGGGTTTCGGCCAAGCATAGGTAAATAGGCTAGGAATTTCTAAACTTTCCAATCTCTTTAAGTTAGCATCCATACATAGTAAGGAGCTTCTTCGGTCGCTAAACATGATAATTCGGTTGCTATATTGTGTAGCGACCGAATTAACGATCGATTTAAGGGGGTAGCAGAAACCCTGGTGGCTAAATGTTTAGCGACCGAATTTGTATTTCGATCGCAAATTTGCGACCGATATTTCGGTCACAAAATTATATATTTCGATCACCGTATAGTTGGTCGCATGTTCGGATAACCAAATTTGGTGACTGATATTCGGTCGCTATTTCGGTCGCAAATTTTGAATTTTTTTTAATAAAAATTTTCCTGTAACTTAATCCTACCGACTAAATTTTGTTTTTCAACTATTACCCCATTGATTTTTAATTTCTGATATAAGCAAAATACACCAATATTTTTTTTGAATAAATAGAAAACGTAAATATGATGTACTAACGATTCAAAATACCACAGTCAATATGATCAAGAAAACACATACATTAATTAACACAAGTTTAATAATTGTTTATAAAAAAAAAGTTTGATAATGTACTAATTAACGATCAAAACATAAAAACACACCACAGTCAATAAGTACTAATCAAAATATCAAAACTCATCAATCTTCCAAAGGGATGAACATGTAGAAGCGAGAACCCCCAAGGTACTTAAACTTTGCCAATACACCAGTGGACAACAAATACAACTCCCTGATACCATTTGTGTCTGTTGCAAAATATGGGCGATCCTCATGGATTACTATATTCCCATTGAACATATTTCCGCATTTGTCTTCAATAGTCATAACACGCGGTATTCCTCTTCCCGAACGACGGTAGAATGATTGCGGGATTGAAATCAAATCCTGTAAATACACAAGAACAATTTAGTAATGATTAGTTTATGCCTTAACCATCATTACGTGAATCCGATCGTTATTCTTAAGTTGATGAGATACTGTACCTGGTCTATATGGATGGATGTCTCAAAAAATTTAGTCGGAGACATTTTCTGATAAAACGATAAGGAAAACAAGTCATATATCTAAACTTCATCAAGTGATAATAAGAAAAGATGGAAAGATCCATGTAGCATACTAGCATGTTAAAATAGAACAAAGAAATGCAACTTCACATGCAACTTTACAGATTAGCAAACATAGTAGTTTTCAGGGAAGCGGATGCTTTAACGTCGTTTTGAAGGATGGTCATAGAGAGGACTTTTCCTACTGGAAATGCCTAGATAACCTAGTATGGATGGTCATCAACAACTATTTCTGGAAAACTCCATTGCCTAGTGAAACAAATGAGTAGAAAACCAGAGTTGCTTTCATAATATTGTGTACAGAGCTGCTTTCTAATGTGAATAATGTTTGAATGATGACGGCACGTCATGTGCCTGGCAAATTGTGCCCCACCCTTCATTTTATCTAACCCTATACTTAATCCTTCATTATCTAAGGCCTTGGCCTTAAGGCAGATTTTGTGGTTTTGGCCTTAAGGCGGTTTTGTGGTGTTGTTATGCAGGAATTAACGATCAAAATGCTCAAGATTGACCATGATGGAGCTTGCATGAAGATGGGGCTTGAAAAGTGAAGAAAAATGAGCCAAACAGAGCCCATCACGGCTAGCCGTGATCGGCATCACGACCATGATCGAGCAGGGCTGAAAAAGAAAGAAGAACGAAAAAGTCAGAAGCTGTCCATCACGGCCGTGACAGACCAACCAGTGAAGAATTTCCAAGGCAGAATCCATCACGGCCGTGACGCGACGCGCATTACTTGATTTTGCCAAAGGGAAGAAGACTTACTGTGCTGCGGTGGTAATGGTGGCGCTGCTCTGGTGGTACCGGTGGTGGCGCTGCTCTGGACGTGCGGAGGAAGACGGACCTAAGAGAGAGAGAAATGGTTAGAGGCGGAGAGAGAGAGAGACAGAGATGGAGAGAGAGAGAGAGAAACGGAGAGGGAGAGGGAGAGAGCTAACCTGACGGCGGTGGCTGGAGGCTGGTGGTCGGAGCTTGCGAGGAAGAGAGAATGATGGTCGGAGAGGAGCTGCGCCTGCGTGTGAGAGAGAAGAGAGGAAAAGAGAGAAATGGGGGAAGAGAGGAAGGAACGTCGCGATTTAGGGATTTCAGTTTTAGTGACCAAATTATTCGGTCGCTAAATCGGTCTCTAAACGAGTTAATTTGAAATTTGAATTCATAAATTTAGCGACCTATTTAAAATTCGGTCGCTAACACGCTCTATTTTAATTTTTCGCGCGCCGTTTAGCGACCAATTTAATATCGGTCGCCAAGATAAAAGAAATTTAACCGTTGTATTTAACTCGGTCGCTAAAAAGTCATAAATTGTTTACTTTTACTTTCCTTTATTTTGCGACCGAAATAGAGACCGATAACTCTGCTACGCTCTATTTCGGTCGCTATTTCGGTCGCAATATCAACTCTAATCAGTGTTTGATTTAGATCCTACAATCGGTCGCCATTTCGGTCATAAACAACAACCAACAAATTCGGTCACTACTTTCGGTCGCTAAATAACCTTTTTTTTTGTAGTGAAACCATGATCATTTCGGAAAATGGAAAAATCAAATGTCTTGGACCATGAACTCTTAGGTTGGGCCTTAACAAGTTTGTGGGGTTAGAGATCTTTAAATCATCCAATCTTTTGGACATAGCATCCTTTAACATGAAGGAGCTTTAATCCATAATCATCTTGGAAAACAAAGTGAAATAACACATCCTAAGTCAAATGTTACATTCGACCATCATAGGAAAATAAAGCAAGAAAATATTTTAAACTTTCCAATCACTTAGACATAGCATCCTTTAACATAAGGAGCTTTTTAATCCATGATCACTTTGGAAAACAAAACTCAACATCTTTACCATAACCATTGAAGGTTTCGGCCTTTTCAAGAAATAGGGGTTAGAAATCTTCAAACTTTCCAATCTCTTGGACCTAGCATCCTCCTATATCAAGGAGTCTTAATCCATGATCATTTTGGAAAACAAAACTTAAACACCATTGCCTTAAAATTCATTGGTTTTGGTCTTTACATAAAAATAGAGTAAAAATCTTTAAACTTTCCAATCACTTAGACATAACATCCTTTAATGTAAATGAGCCTTGGTCCATTATCATCTTCTTGGAAATGAAACTCAAATACAAACTCATACATGTAAAAGTTGAAACAAGATTCATCTAAACCATATTACATGGTTTCGGCCTCTTTAGAAATAAGAGCTTAGGAAACTTTGTTTTACACAACCTTTTAGTATGTGATAGCTACTACGAGTAAATACAGGAATATAGAAAGTGGTTTCAACTCAAAAGGAGTTTTCTACCATTTTTAGAGGTTTTAGAAGTTAAAAGCACATAAAGAATATATGAAGAAAACTTTAAAACAAAATATGAAGCTTTGAAAAAAAAAAAAAACTACATGGAAGTATTACCCTTAACAAGATGAAGAACTTTGATACAGAACTTAAAAAAAAAAGTTGATAAAAATGTAAATTTTGTAAGAGAGAAGAAGAAGAATGTTGTTGTTCATCGCTGGGGTTCTCCATTCTCTCACCTTCTCTCTCTTACTCTCCCACGGCTTCGCTCTCTCTCTCCTCGCCCTCTCCTCATTCTCCCTCGAGATCTGCTACAACAGTTCTCATCCCCCTTCCTTTTTCCGAATCGTTCATTCTATGACCTCAATTTCACTTTCGTTGTTGGCACTTGGCAGTCGTAGATGCCAATCCGGGTCGTGGGCGGAGAAGATGATTACCGGGTCGTGTCACGGGTAGGGTAGACTGTTCATGGGTTTTGGTGGTGGGGTTGTTCGGGTTAAGTGGTAGTATTAGAACTGGTACAAATATTCAAGTAGAAATACAAAAACATACAATGATCGGATAAATAAGTAAAGGAAATGTACAATCCACGTTGGCATTTTAATTGGTGGAGAATCCAATATTCAAACTGGCGCACCCGTGCACCAGTTAATGAACACCGTACAATCAGCTCTAAAGGGTCTAAATGCAAAAAACCATAATTATAAAAGTCTCCATTTACACTTTAAATTTATATAGAACACCGCTTGATACTTGTTAATTGTTATAGGCAGTAATTTAACCCCATCACTAATGAGGGACTTCATAGCTACCTTACAGTAGACATCACCTATATATATTATAAAATTATGATTAAAATTAAAAATAAAGCTAGAAAGATCTAGGCATCATGTCTCTAATAGTATCTTTGATTCACTCCATTTGTCCGGTACTTCCTTGAGATGGTTGTTCCCATGTGACATCTCCTGCTATAGTATCATGCACATTAACATTATCCTCTAAATCAACATTTTCATCAAATAAACAAAATTATTCATCATTGGTATCATTCCTTCTTATGAAATTATGCAATGATATGAAAGCAACAATGATATGAGTAGCAGTTTTCAGTGGATACTTAGGCATGCTTCTTGTGTATTGCGAACTGAAGCTGGTTGCCCTAACTTATATAAGAAAAGGACAACGTGTTCATGAAGTATCCCACCCTTTGTTGGTTTGAGATCATAATTTTGTTCCAAAACATTCCACAACAGTAGAAACACCGATTTATTCACTCTCAACCGTTCATAACAACAATTATCATTTCCATGAAGAATCTCTTGAATCCATTCATGACTTGTCAATATAGAAGTTCTACATGTACTCTTCACAACACGATATAAGATATAATTAGCAGCATGCATTGCCATCAACAACAATACTCTTTTTTTTCCTCTTACTTTGTGACGATCGTATGTTATCACGTGAACTATCACTATCTGAATAACAGGTGGTATTATTTGTACTGCTAGTCGACATCTAGTGCAATTATCAAAAGTGAAAACCACATTATTTACTTTCATAAGAATAAAAATATAAACATAACAACAAAACAGTGTCATAAATTGATAGGTCAATATTACACACATAGGTTCACTTTACATCGTATAATAAAACCACAAGAACAATACAAATAGAAACAAAACACAACCACAAAGTCAAAGCTACAATATAAATGATAAATCAACGACGAGACAAATTTGCCAAGTTGTTGCTCTTAATCCAATTAAGCTGAAGGATAGGGTCACCCAATAGAACAAATGTCCCGTTGTTTGACTTTGATTTCATCAGTATGATACCAAGTATGAGTCTCACCTCCACACTCCAACCCTGGCAATTGTTTAAGCATGTCCAAGCAATCAACAATTGTTCGAACATTAGCATTTGCATCACTAGTAACAGTATTTTCACCGTTCAAACTTTCATTTATAACATAGGATCAAATTGGTCACACATTCGAGAACCAACACCACCTCTCTTGTTATCCTTCCCACCCTTTTCCTTTTTGGCCTTTGAATAGAAGAACTTGGTATCCCTTCGACCTTGCACAGTTAACTCCTCAACATCTTGCTCTTTCATTGACATATTTATTCCAACATTTGCTTCAGTTCCTTGTTCTGGGTCTCCAGATGGTGCAAACTTACCATGAGGCTAAAAAGGATCTCCATCTCAAGTAAATTTCTTAGCCCCTTATCTTTGAACTTTGCAGCTTCAGGATATTCCTAAAATAAAAGAACCTTGATTTACTAAATATAAACATCAAATAAATAAACAAATGAAAATATAACTTGAATTTGAGATATAAAATTACCTTAATCCTGGCTTGCCACCGCTCTTCAGTTGCCTAACCGTATGTGACCAATGATCCCCTCCAATTCCTTGAGTTTTCCCATAGTTGCCATTCTTTCTTTCTTTCTTTTTCAAAAGATCCCATTTATTTTCCGTTTGCTTGTACTCATAAATTAACCTAGTTTGTTCATTGAACTTATTGATCACGTTTGACCACCCAAAATCATTAAACTGTGTGTGGCCTATTCACAGCTCGTACATGCATAAGACAAACCTTCATAAATATTTGATTATTTATTTCATTCCATTCAGCCTTTTAATCCGATTTAAACAATAGTGATGCAATCTTTGAATGAAAATAATTTATTCTTCAAAAATTTTGAAAGCTGATATTTCTTTGCTTAACTTAAAAGTATTTAATAAAAGACAGTCATTTTCATCATAGTTGAATAAATTATGTGCTGTTACGAGATTTAATTTCCTGACATAATATATTTTCTACCTCAAAATAATATAAGTGGAGGTATCAACACTCTCCTTTGTCAATTGGCCCTCTCTCTCGCAATTACTTTTAATTTATATTTCTTCTAATACCCTAAAAAGATCTTATTCTAATTCAAACTCTTCTAACTACAATTTTTTATAACTTTCTATACTCTTGATTAATTTAACCTTTTTAATTAAAAATAAGAAAACACTTTGGCTAATCGGTCCACTCCAGAGACTTATGAAAACTAAAATCCACCATTACCATAACATGAAGACATCATTATGGGTATCAGTAAGTGCACAAATTTGTTCTTCGTTTTGATGACAATATGTTGTTATTTAGATGTTGGTGTAGCCAGAGACACCATCACATTATCTCAGTTCATCAAAGACCCTGAAACTATAACCTCCAACGGTGGCAACTTCACCCTGGGCTTCTTCAGCCCTGAAAATTCTACAAATCGCTATGTTGGAATTTGGTGGAACCCCAAATTCACTATCATATGGGTGGCTAACAGAGACCAACCTCTCAATGATTCTTCAGGGATTGTTACAGTATCTGAGGATGGCAATCTTGTGGTATTGGATGCACAGAAACATGTCATTTGGTCATCTAATGTTTCCAATTTTGCACCCAATACTAGTTTCAAACTTCTAGATTATGGGAACCTTGTGCTGCTGGAAACTACAACAGGAAACAACATATGGGAGAGTTTCCAGCATCCTTCAGATGCATTCTTGGCCGGTATGAGACTTAAAAGCAACACAAGAACAGGTGAGAAGGTGAAAATTACATCATGGAAAAGCCCTTCTGATCCGTCCATAGGGAGTTATTCATTTAGTGTTGAACGCCTAAATATACCTGAAGTGTTCATTTGGAATGAAACTCGCCCATACCAGCACAGTGGTCTGTCCAATGGCCGGCTCTTTACTGGGATACCAAGTATGAAAACTTTTTATCTTAGTGGTTTGCGAGTTGGAGATGATGGGCAAGGAAGTGTTGAGTTCTCATCTACAAAAATAGATGAGGTTGGAGTGGTAATCTATACCCTGAATTCCCAAGGCAATTGTCAAGAGAAATGGTGGGATGAAGAGAAGGAATGGAGAGTAACATGGAATAGTCACGAAGTGGATTGTGATGTTTATGGTGTATGTGGAGCATTTGCAAGCTGTAACTCAGAGAACACACCAATATGTAGCTGTTTGAGAGGGTTTGAACCAAGCAACACACAGGAATGGAATAGACAAAACTGGACTAGTGGATGTGATAGGAGGACACCTCTGCAGTGTGAAAGGGCCAAAAGACAAAACACAACTGTGGAAAATAAAGAAGATGGATTTTTGAAACTGTCAATGATTAAAGTTCCTGATTTTGCACAATGGTCATCTGCCACACAGGACACATGCAGAAGCCAGTGCTTGGAGAATTGCTCATGTGTTGCATATTCATTCGATTCTTTGATTGGCTGTATGTCATGGACAGGAAATCTAATCGACGTACAACAATTCTCGGATGGTGGACTTGATCTATATGTCCGTGTAGCGTATACAGAACTTGGTAAACATGGTATGCAAGATGTTGATTGCCCACAAATTAAATACAGTTCTCTAACTTATCATCTGAAATTTTTCACTTTTGAATGTTTACTTTTCCTTAATTACAGATAAAGAGAGAAACACCAGAATCATCATTACTACTTCAGTGTCTGCCTTAGTTATCTCCTGTGCATATATCATGTGGAAAAGGACTTGCAAGCACCAGGGTAATATAAAATATACGTGGATTTAAATTTCTTGGTACTGGCAGTAAGCTTACAATTGCCATGCTCTAATGAGATTTCCATAAAAGTAAATTCTTCCCAGTAACTTGTTTGTGATCCCTTTCAGTTTAATTAAATAGTAATTTCGAAACATACCTGTTTATTTTCTTCATATCTGATGTTGCTTACTCTCGCTAAACTGTGGCACACTGAGAAAACAGCAAGAAAAAAGAACAGCAAAGGAATTCAGCAATATTACAGAGGTGAAACATATGCAGAATATACAAGTAACAACGAAATTGGAGAACTGTCAATGGTTAAACTGCAGGAGGTATTACTATTTAATTTTCAAAAGCTTGCAAGTGCCACAAACAACTTTCACACTTCCAACAAACTTGGCCAGGGTGGTTTTGGTCCAGTATATAAGGTACATTAAATTCACGAAATTTAATCATACCTGAGGTCATTGTCTACAGTTCTGGTTTCTTAATATTTTCTTTCAGGGAATACTGCAAGATGGTCGAGAAATAGCAGTTAAAAGACTTTCTAGAGCATCTGGGCAAGGGCTAGCTGAATTCATGAATGAAGTAGTGGTGATTTCTAAGCTTCAACATCGCAATCTTGTAAGACTTCTAGGCAGCTGTATTGAAGGAGATGAAAAAATGTTGATCTATGAGTACATGCCAAATAAAAGTTTGGATGCATTTGTCTTTGGTTAGTTCTTTGAAGTCCCTTTTCAAATCTGTCTCATATCCAATTCAAAGCACTCAGGTTTCTCTTTATTCACCATATATAAATGTGTTTTAAAGAGGAACAAATTTTCATAGCTAATGAGTTTTCTAGAAAGCATGTTAATCCGGGTTTTCTTGAAATCATGCTAATTTGTACATAATATATATGGATGCGAGTGCTCTATTTGTAATGTTATATTCAAAATAATATATTTCTACCCTTGATTTTTTAGATGCATCGAAAAATAAACTCCTTGATTGGAGAAAACGCTTTAGCATGATAGAAGGAATAGCTCGAGGGTTGCTTTATCTTCACAGAGACTCCAGGCTAAAAATCATACACAGAGATTTGAAGGCAAGTAATATCTTGTTAGATGAAGAGCTAAATCAAAAAATATAGGACTTTGGTATGGCAAGAATCTTTGGAGGAAGTGAAAATCAGGTCAATACTAAGAGAATCGTTGGAACATAGCAAGTCACTTTCTTCTTTGTCCAATGTTATACTAGGAAACTTGGATTATCAATTGTATTACTTTTTGATGCAGTGGCTATATGTCCCCTGAGTATGCAGTGCAAGGAGTGTTTTCTGAGAAATCAGATGTCTTTAGCTTTGGAGTTTAGCTTTTAGAGATAGTTAGTGGAAAACGAAACTCAAGCTTTATTGACTGTGAGAATTATCTGACTCTTTTAGGACTTGTAAGTCTCAAGAACTCACTTCTTGCTCAATTATGGTGGTTCTGTAGCCTTTTGCCTATAAAACTCCTGAATGCTTGATATTTCTTTTTTCATTTTAGGCTTGGATACAATGGACAGGCGGCAATATTTTATCTCTAATAGATCCAGGAATATATGATCTTAGCCTTCACAAGAATATTTTAAGGTGCATACACATAGGACTTCTGTGTGTACAAGAATTTGCTTCAGACAGACCGACTATGGCTTCTGTGATTTCTATGCTTAGCAGTGAGACTGTGGATCTTCCTCCTCCAAGACAACCTGCATTCATCCTGAGGCAGAATATGTTGAATTCAGTCTCCTCAGATGAAAGCCTTCCATTGTATTCCATCAACATGGTCAGCATTTCAGACATCCATGGGAGATGACGTTTTTGGTCAACATTGTACTCTAAAGCTCCGAGAAAGGTTTTTGGAGGTAGTGGATATGAGGCTAATACTAGAAAGGTTGCTGAAACTTGGATCATTGTAGCCTTGTAGGTATATCCATTTCTTTGTCAAAGGGGGTATAAATACCAAGGAAGGGCTATTTAGAGAGAAGTTTATCACAGAAGAATAAAATACTTATTATGTAAATTAGGTAACTATATCACTATTGTAAAAAGAACATAATTTTGATACACTGTATAAAGTTTTTATACTACAGACCGATCGTACATCACCAATGATGTGACATTTAATGTAGTTATTATAAGAGTTGACTATTTTTAATAATGCGACAATACTTGATTAATTGATAATGTAAAAACCCTCATAATGACAGTGCATCACAATTAAATCCTTGTAAAGATAGCACTATTGCAGTAAAAATTGTAAATACAGTAGAATATATAATAGATTATGAGCCATAACAAAATAAAGTGGCAATTTGTATTCAGCTGGCTTACTATTATGTAATTGATAAATGCAATTAAAATAAGGACATAGACTGATGTCCAATAATACAATCTAGCCAGACTGAAATTATTAGAGCATGTCATGACAAGCAACAGCATACATAGGCACAAAGATAACTAACCAAAGAATTTAATTGAATAATTAGTATCAATGAACTAAACACTGGTACCAAATTCTAACATTAGCAACATGCAGATTCTACTCCAACTCACAAAATGCCGCGATGGTGGGGGGATGTTGGTGTTCTATGTGGAACTCAGATATTTTAAGCTTCCTCTAATGCTTCAATGGCAGAAGCTAAAAGTTCTGTAACTCATAACTGACCAAAAGCAAACAACATACAATCCAAGGCAGGTGAGGAGTACGTGCAAACTAACTGACTAGAAAGGCAAATGGCAAGCAGCGAACCAGAATGGCTGATAGCATATTATTGGTAGTTTTTCACCCCAAGCAGTTTAGAGTAACTGAAGATCCTATTCTGCCCGAACTTTTTTGCTAGAACAAGAAAGTACTTGCTTGATACAACAAGGTGGTATTCAAACTATAATTTGGTGGGATAAAATCTTTAAAAGTGAGTTTGGTTCAAGTAAATAAGTAAATATTCTTGTGATCCTAGCCTTCACAATAATACTTTTAGGTGCATACACATAGGATTTCTGTGTGTATGAGAATTTGCTGCAGACAAGCCCACTATCGCTGCTGTGATTTCTATGCTTAACAGCTAACAGTGAGATCATAGCAGATCTTCCTCCTCCAAGACAACCCGCATTCATCCTAAGGCAGAATATGTTGAGTTCAGTCTCCTGTGACAAAAACCTTCCATTGTAATTGTTAGGAACCTTTGTGAGAAAGAGATAAAGACAGCAGAGTTCGGCTGCTAGCACTCGAGAAAGAGAGAAAAGAATAGGGAAAGAATGAAAAATGACTTCTTTATTGTAAAGAATTGGAAAGAGTAGTACAAAATTGTACCCAAAGGAGCACTCTCCTTTCACACTGAATAACCCAGTCAAAACTCACTTATTACAACACATGCCACTATTACACTTTAGATGTATTATTTATAGGCAATTTCCCTAACAAACTGCTAACTGCCTACTAACTCCTTCTAACTAACTTCTAATTAAGTCCTAACAGTACTCCATCAACACTGTCAGCATTTCCGACGTCCATGGCAGAAGCAAACTTGGAGATCTGATAAAGGATTTTTGGAGGCAGTGGAGGTGAGGCTAATACTAGAAAGGTTGTTGGAACTTGGAACCTTGAATCTATACCCTTTTCTTTGTCAAAGTATACACCATACACCATGTAAGGGCTATTGGGAGAGAAATTTGAAGTATTTTATTGTATTTGGATTATCTCCTTTTCTTCTCTCATGTTATGAGAGAGAAAGAGACAAGAGCTGTTTTTGCACACATAACTAGAGCTGTCTAATAAACAAACTAATTCAGCATCTTTATAGAATACATCGTTTAAGTGTTCAAATACAAGCCAGGTTTCACTATTTATATGATATCATAATATACAAATTGCATGAAGCACCAAGAACTTGAAATTTCTGTGAGAGCTACTTTAATTTCAATAAGCATTTTTTAACAAGAAAATTTCTAGTTTTATCATCAACTAATATCTAATAATACAATCACGCCACCCCGTACGGACAAAGAGATCCAACCAAATCATGGAATAATTCATTTCAGCAAACACTGAAACATGCAGATTTTACTTCATCTAAAGCATGAATAAGCATAATAAGAGTTTTTCTAAATTAAAAAAAAAATCATTATAAAATTTCTACTGCGATCCTGTTCAACTCACAAAATGCTGCGATGGTAGGGGATGTTGTTGTTCTATGTGGAACTGTGAAATTGAGAGATTCTCCTTATACTTCAACGTCAGAAGGTAAAAGCTCTGCAACTCTGAATTGACAAAACGCAAACGTCTTCAAAACGTGAACAAACAAAGCAGATTTATGCTCCTTTTTATTCTTCTTTCTGCTGCAATTTGTCGATTGGAATTGGAAATGGGGAAATCCTATTCCTATCAAACAAAATTCAAAGGATTCTCTCCTAAAGCATCGCTACTATTAGGAAGGTGACGTTTGGAAGATTTAAGCTCTCTTGACTTATCTGATAATATAAGCTTTTATGCAGTGTGTTTGGTAGAGCTTATAAGAATAACTTATGTCATCCCATAAGGAGTTTTTGACTTATTTTCATAAGTCACTGGGAGAAGCTTATGGAATTATCATAAGAACTTATGCACTAAACATCCTCTCAGTGTTTTTTACTATTCGAATCCTCTCATTCTCCTTTCTTTCTTTTTCTTTCTTTAAGCGCTTATGACATAAGCTCTCATACGATAAGATCTTATGTGATAAGTTCTTAATTAAGTTGTTTTTCCAAACGCAACATAAGTAAGAAATAATTCAATCTCCATGTTCGTTTCATCCACGAACACAACCACTCCAACTATTAAATAATAATAATAATTCCAACATAACCAAAGAAAACACAATTTACTTCAATTTGTTTATTTACATTTTTTATTAATTAATTATACTTATAATTATAATTTTTTGATGGCTAATTAACTTATTTTTAAATTTCAATTTGGTCCTTAACTTTTAAAATGGTCAATTTGATCCTTAATTTGTGTTTGTTAATACAAGTTAGTCCTCTCCATTAATGAAATCAGTAATATTATTAAGGGTGCATTTGGGTAAACAACTTAATTAAGAGTTTATCACATAAGACCTTATCGCATGAGAGCTTATGCCATAAGCGCTTAAAGAAAAAAAGAAGAAAGAAATGGGCATGAGAGGATTCAAATAGTTAAAAACACGGAGATACTGTTTAATGCATAAGCTCTTATGATAATTCCATAAGCTGAACCCAGTGACTTATGAAAATAAGTCAAAAACTCCTTATGGGATGACATAAGTTATTTTTATAAGCTCTGTCAAACACACTGCATAAGAGTTTATATCATCATATAAGTCAAAAGGAGCTTAAATAAGCTCTTCCAAACGCCACCTAACTCTTAGTTCCTTGTGTTTTAAATGAATTTTAAATTGGTCCTTTAAATTATTAACATGTTTCTAACTGATCCTTTAAATTGTTAACATGTTTCAAGCTAGTCCTTTATTTTCTGTTATTAAACTAAAAAAGTTAACATTATTACTAACTCATTGACGGAGATGACTAACTTGTGTTAATAGAGACAAATTAACGGATCAAATTAAACATTTTAAAAATTAAATGACCAAAGAGATATTTTAGCCTTTTTATTTATAAAAGTATTATTAATTAATAAAAAATATATATTTCTTATGATAAGCAACCAAGAGCATAAATAATCTCATCCCATAATTTAACATAATAATATAAAGATTTAATTAACTTGTAGGTTCTTAAACTATTGAATTTTTTTCCCTAAAAATTTAGGGTGACGGGATAGTCCCAGTCCAAGGCAATAGACAGGGAAAACCTTCGGACTCTATGAATACTTACAAATGAAATTATATTTACATAATCCCAAGGAGACTAACAGGGGCTCAAACCTGCAACGTGTCAGATATGAGATCCTGTCATACTCCACTAAACCAACTCCTTGGGGCTAACTATTGAAATATTTATAAAATTTGTAATTGAGTCTTTATTTCATCCCTTAGTTTCTCCTCCTAGGGGTTTAGCTTCTCTATTGTTTAGTGATGGTGCTAGGGTTTGAGTTCCCCCCTTATTTACTTATTTCTTCTTCTTAATTTTGCTTTTGGGTCTTGGCCCCCTTTTTAACCAAAAAAAAAATTTAATAAAATGCACCCAAATTTCATAAAATAAAGAAAAATACTAAGAACCAAGGTTTACAAAATCGGACTGGACCGGCCGATCCGACCGGTTTAATCGGGACCCGGGACCTAGGTCGGTTCGGTTGGCCCCCAGAACCGACCTTGCTTGAAATCGGTCTCAGAACCGTCGAACCGGTTCAAAACCGGTCATAACCAGTTGTGGACCGGCCTGGACTGGTTTCCTAAAAAAAAAAATTTAAACAACAAATTTAGTATAAAAGGATTTGGGTCATCCTAGCCAAAACTCAATTCTTTTGTTTTCTAACATATGTGGGTTGGTGGTAGATTTTGGGTTAGTTTTCCCTATCAAGATGATTTTAACATATATCTTTACATTTATTTAGTTTAATTTCAAAATAAAATGTTTGTGATTAATAATTTTAGTTGTTATGTTATTTTTTTAATATTGTTACAAATATTATATTAAAAATTAAAATAATATTATTTAATTATAATCGGTTCAACCTCGATTGGACCATTGAACCTTGAACCGCTGTCTTCACCGGTTCGATGGTCGGTCCGATTTTGTAAACCTTGCTAAGAACACTTTTTATCACACTCATCCTCAACACGCTCTCTATTATTAGGTGGATTTCATGCGAGACCCACCAAAACACATGGTGCTATATGAAATTCGCCCAATAATAGAGGGTGTATTATTTAGGAATGTGATGCTACCATTGCTATAAAATAAATAGGCAGAATAACAATTTATTACTTATATGTTATCGGCTAATCAGTTAACTTGTCTACTATCTAAAGTTGATTTACTTTCAACTAACTTATCCGCTAATTTTTATCAAATCAAATATTATCAAAATTTCATTTACATTTGAAAGTGCCCTTAGATTTTTAAAACTGAATTCTTTGATTTTCCACTTGTCCTTGGATTTTTTTTCTACATCTTGACTCTTATGTAGTCTATACATTGTAGTCTATATTTTCCATCATGCATATCTATGATACGACTCCTTTTTGAATCTGAATACAAACAATTTATCCTTCACCAACCAATTTCTTAAATGGAAAATGACTTGTCTGGCTTAATGTATTTATTGAAAAGGAAGTCAATTTTGTCATTATTGACTAACCAAATAAGCAGCTAAAAGCCACAAGCAAAACCGCGTTTAATTTTAAGAGCGGAAGTCTCAATCAAGAAGGAAAAATTGGTGACTTAGGAATACTAAAATCCACCATTATCATAACAAGAAGAAATCATCATGGGTTTCAGCAAGTGCACAAATTTGTTCTTCCTTTTGATCATATTATGTTGTTCTTGTTTAGATGATGGTGTTGCCAGAGACATCATCACATCATCTCAGTTCATCAAAGACCCTGAAACTATAAGCTCCAACGGTGGCAACATCACCTTGGGCTTCTTCAGCCCTGAAAATTCAACAAATCGATATGTGGGAATTTGGTGGAACACCAAATCCACTGTCATATGGATGGCTAACAGAGACCAACCTCTCAATGATTCTTCTGGGATTGTTAAAGTATCTGAAGATGGCAATCTTATGGTATTGGATGGACAGAAACATGTTATTTGGTCATCTGATGTTCCCACTAATGCATCCAATGCTGTTTTGAGGCTTCAGGATGATGGCAACCTTGTACTGCTGGACAACACAACAGGAAACAACATATGGGAGAGTTTCCAGCATCCTGCTGATACACTCTTGGCTGGTATGAAACTTACAAGCAACAAAAGAACAGGTGTGAAAGTGAAACTTACATCATGGAAAAGCCCTTCTAATCCATCCATTGGGAGTTTCTCATTGAGTGTTGAACGCCTGAATATTCCTGAAGCGTTCATTTGGAATAAAACTCGCCCATACTGGCGCAATGGTCCGTGGAATAGTCGGCTCTTTACTGGGATACCAACAATGAAACCTCATTACCTCTCCGGTATTGTAGATGATGGGCAAGGAAATGTTGACTTGTCATTTTCTAAAAAAGATGTGGTTGGCTTGAGATTCTATATCCTAAATTCACAAGGCAATCTTCAAGGGAAACTGTGGGATGAAGAGAAGAAGGAATGGAGAGTAACATGGAGTAGTCATCAAGGGGATTGTGATGTTTATGGTATATGTGGGGAATTTGCAAGCTGTAACTCACAGAACACACCAACATGTAGCTGTTTGAGAGGGTTTGAACCAAGGAACACACAGGAATGGAATAGACAAAACTGGACTAGTGGATGTGTTAGGAGGACACCTTTGCAGTGTGGAAGGGCCAACAATCAAAACACAAGTGTGGAAAGTAAAGAAGATGGATTTTTGAAACTGTCAATGGTTAAAGTTCCTGATTTTGCAGAATGGTCATATGTTACACAAGACACATGTAGAAGCCAATGCTTGAAGAATTGCTCTTGCATTGCATATTCATATGATCCTGGGATTAGCTGCATGTCTTGGAATAGGGCTCTAATTGACATATCACAATTCTCAAGTGGAGGACTTGATCTATATATTCGTGTCGCGTATACAGAACTTGGTAAACATGGTAAGCTAGTTGTTGATTGCCCAGCAATTTGAATACAGTTCTCTAACTTGATCCTCTCTGAAATTTTCACTTTTGAATGTTTATTTTTCCTTAATTACAGATAAAGAGAGAAAGACCATAATCATCATTACTACTTCAGTGTTAATTGGGACTGCCATGGTTATCACCTGTGCATATATCATCTGGAAAAGGACTTATAAGCATCAAGGTAATATAATTTAAATTTCTTGGTACTGGCACTAAGCTTACAATTGCCATTTGCCACGCTGTAACGATATTTCAATAAAAGTAAATTCTTCTCAATAGTTTGTTTGTGATCTCTTTCAGTTTAATTAAACAATAATTTCAAAACACACCTGTTTATTTTTTTCATATTGGATGTTGCTTACTCTCACTAAATTGCACTCTGAGAAAACAGCAAAGCATTTCAACAACTTAACAGAGGTCATGCATTGGCAGAATATACAGGTAACAAAGAAATTGGAGAACTGTCAATGGTTAAACTCCAGGAGGTATTGCAATTTAATTTTCCAAAGATTGCAAGTGCCACAAACAACTTTCACGCTTCCAACAAACTTGGCCAGGGTGGTTTTGGTTCTGTATATAAGGTACATTAAATTCACGAAACTTAATTATGCCTGAGGTCATTGTCAATAGTTTTGGTTTCTAAATATTTTCTTTCAGGGAAAACTGCAAGATGGTCGAGATATAGCAGTTAAAAGACTTTCTAGAACATCTGGACAAGGGCTACAAGAATTCATGAATGAAGTAGTCGTGATTTCTAAGCTTCAACATCGCAATCTTGTAAGACTTCTTGGCTGCAGTATTGAGGGAGAAGAAAAGATGTTAATCTATGAGTACATGCCAAATAAAAGTTTGGATGCATTTGTATTTGGTTAGTTCTTTGATGCCCCCTTCAATAACTGTTTCGTATCCAAATACGATTCAACGCACTCAAGTTTCTCTTTATTCACCATATATAAATGTGTTACAAAAGGGATTTTTTTTCCATAGCTAATGAGTTTTTTAGAAAGCATTTTAATTTGGGTTTTATTGAAATTATGCTAATGTGTGCATATGGATGAGATGAGACAGCTGTATTTTGTAATGTTATATTCAAAATAATATAATTCTACCCTTTGATTTATTAGATCCATCGAAAAATATACTCCTCGATTGGAGAAAACGCTTTAGCATAATAGAAGGAATAGCTCGAGGATTGCTTTATCTTCACAGGGATTCCAGGCTAAAAATCATACACAGAGATTTGAAGGCAAGTAATATCTTGCTAGATGAAGAGCTAAATCCAAAAATATCAGACTTTGGTATGGCCAGAATCTTCGGAGGGAGTGAACATGAGGCCAATACTAGGAGAATTGTTGGAACATAGTAAGTCACCTTCTTCTGTGTCCATTATTATTATAGTATCTAGGATACTTGGGTAATCAATTGTATTATGTTTCAATGCAGTGGCTATATGTCCCCTGAGTATGCAATGCAAGGGCTGTTTTCTGAGAAATCAGATGTATTTAGCTTTGGAGTTTCGCTTCTAGAGATAGTCAGTGGGAAGCGAAACTCAAGCTTTTGTGGCAGTGAGGATTATCTGACCCTTTTAGGATTTGTAAGTCTCTACAACTCACTTCTGGCTCAATTATGGTAGTGCTTTAGTCTTATGCCTATAAAACTTCCGAATGCTGTATAACTTTTTTTTTTTTTCAATTTTAGGCTTGGATACAATGGACAGAGGGCAATATTTTATCTCTAGTGGATCCAGTAATATATGATCCTAGCCTTCACAAGAATATTTTTAGGTGCATACACATAGGACTTCTTTGTGTACAAGAATTTGCTGCAAACAGGCCCACTATGGCTGCTGTGGTTTCTATGCTTAACAGTGAGATAGCAGATCTTCCCCCTCCAAGGCAACCCGGATTCATCCTAAGGCAGAATATGTTGAGTTCAGATGAAAACCTTCCATTGTACTCTATCAACAATGTCAGCATTTCAGACATCCATGGCAGATAGCAAACTAGGAGCTCTGAGAAAAGTTTTCAGAGGCTGTGGAGGTGAGGCTAATACTAGAAAGGTTGTTGGAACTTGGAATATTGAATGTATACCTATTCCCATTTTTTTTGTCAAAGTATACACCATGTAAGGGCTATTTGGGTTGAAGTTTGGGTTATTTTAAAACCACCGAGGGATTCCTCTTAATGGAAAGATATTTGTTTTACACAATTAGATAATCATATCACTATTGTATAAATACTGGTAACAATTTTTAATTATCACATATGCACATTAAAAAGAGGAATGTAGAAGAAAATATGAGCTACAAAACATAGTGGCAATTTATGTTGGGTGGATAACAATTAAAAATTAGAAAACACACGCACACTTTTTACGAAGTAACTCATTAATTAGAAACTAGTTCTGCATCTTTATAGAAGACATCGTTTAAGGGTTCAAATACAACCCAAAGTTTCAAATAATTATTTGATATCATAATATATAAATTGCATGAAGCACCAAAAACTTGAAATTTCTGTGAGAGCTACCTTAATTTCAAGAAGCATTTTTGACAAGAAAATTTCAGTCCAATAATTCAATCAAGCCAGTCCTTAAGGACAAAGAGATTCAACCAAAGCATGGAATAATTCAGTTAATATCGAAACATATGAGCATATTAAGCATAATAATAAGAGATAAAACAAAATCATTATAAAATTTCTACCCCGAACCTGTTCAAATCAAAATGCGGCGATAGTTCATCCAACCTTCATGCTCGGTTCATCCACGAACTAACCATGCCAACTATTAACACTCTTATGTCTTTCGGGGTATGAAAATAGTTACCGAGAAAGTGAGCAATGGAACGAAAGTGATTTATGGAATGTAACATTCTCCTATTTGTTTTAAGTTTTTAAAAATTATTTTTAGTATATTTTATTTTTAGGAATAATATTTATATATGATTTGTTTACTTATTTTTTATTCTCATATTAAAGGATGAGAATCTAACGTTATGGGAATAAAACTCAACCAACTCTAACTTCCCACTCCTACCTCTTTTTGCCACGTTTATTTGTATTTTTTAAATTTTTTAATATTTAAATTAAACAAATTTTAAAAAATTCCTAGGAATGTTAAATACTCACCAAACATATTAGTAGGAATAACGTTCTCGATAATAACATTCCCAGGAAAATCATCCCCGAGAATGTAAGTTTATGCCTCGAAAGAAACACACCCTTGTAATTACTTTTAATTCATACCGTACACTTAAACCTGTCGCACAACTAATTAAGAGAACTGAGTCTCGAATATCATTCTTATTTGAATTAACTAAAAACTAGATGTTATACCCATAAGTAGCACGGATGTCGGCTTTTTGATCAAACTGAGTTCCTTTTAAAAACTATTTACCGGTTTAGGGTTATTCTGAAACTATTTACCAATGGAGGGTCGTTTTGGACACGTGGCATATTTTATTTTTTTTTTCACTCTGACGGGTCAAAGGCGTCAGTCTACCACTTTTTAAAAAAAAAAATACAAAAGGGAGGCGCCACTGCAGACGGCGCCTTCAAAGGCGACAGGCGCAGTGGCGCCTCCCCATGTAGTGTGCCACGTGGCACTCCAGGGGGCGCCCCTCAACCCCAACCAAAAATTGGACGCCTGTAATTTTAAAGGAACAACACTACAATTTTAAAGGAATAACGCTACAAAAAAAAATTATACTATAAGTATAGGGAGTAACGATGACATTAATGATAAAGTATCAATTTAAAACAACAAGAGGCAATGAAAAAAATACCGTAATAATGAGTAGCAAATAATAGCACAGGAGCCATAAAAAATACTAACAATAACAATTTACACCAATAAATATTCATCAATTATTACAGTAGTAAAAAAAAATTTACCTTATAAGAATTAAAAGAAAGTCACCTGCAATTTTAAAGGAACAACGCGACAAAAAAAAAATTACTATAAATATAGGAGTAACGATGACATTAATGATAAAATATCTATTTAAAACAACAAGAAGCAAGGAAGAAAAATGCTATTTTTGAGGGACCAAAATCGCACAATTGAAAAAGTTGAGGGACCAAAAGTGCAATTAAGCCTAATAAAGAAAAATGCTAAGAACCAAGGTTTACAAAATCGGACCGGACCGGCCGGTCCGACCGATTTAATCGGGACCCGAGATCTAAGTTGGTTCGGTTGGCCCCCAAAATCGACCTTGTAACACCCTGTCTTTCACTGTTTTAAATAACAGTAATATAATTATGTTTATAGGTTTATTAGAGTTTTAGAAAATTATTTTAAATAAACGGAGTTTACCACTCAACTCTACTTGGATGTAGGATGCTACGATTAAAATTTAGGTTGGAAAGTCAGGCGAAACTCGGCCCGCGAATTCCATTGACAGTATTATTATAATGCTTAAAAGACCTAATTTTAATTCGTGAACGAAAGACTTAAGATTTTTATTTTATTTCATACAATTCTGTATTTTTAGAATTATTTCAAAAAAAAAAAAATAATTTACGTTTTACGGGTGAAATACGTAATCGGGTGAACGACAGAGTGGATTTCGGAGTTTCCAAGAGCAGATAAAGAGTTTATCTTAGGATTTTGAGATGATTCATGGGTATGAATCATACTTTTAAGTCTAGAAGTTTCTACAAGGTTAAAGTGACAATTTATGAATTTTATGCTTAAGTCCTTGAACTTTCTATTAATTATACTTTAGTCCCTAAGTTAGTTCCTATGTTTTTCTAAGTGAATTGGGCCAGAATCTTTGTTCCCAATCTATTAATGGACCGTGGCCATGAAGCCCAAATTCCTTGTCCATGGATTAATTCCATGAAGCCCATTAGAAATCATATAAGTTTCCTATGTCATGTTTAAGCCTTAAGCATTTTAGTGGGTCCCACATAATAAAATCCAAGCCCAAATTCTTTAGGCCCATGCGCAAGCCCAAGGAGGAGTAGGGGCTGCCCTCATCTTGGATGAGACAAGATTATTCTAGAATTTTCTACCATGTTCTCACATATTCTCCAAGGTTCCACACCATTCTACTAAGTTCTCAAATGTTCTCCATCCTTCTAGGTTCTTCCCAAAAAGTCTTAAGAAAATTCAACCAAGATGAGTCAAGATGAGAACACCTTTAATGTGGCACATGGTCATCATTTCAATTTATTGGCAATTTGCAAAATAGTCCTTATACTTTTGGAATCTTTGCAAAATGGTCCCTATGAATTATTAGCACTTTAATCCTTTGAAAAGCCACCTCCTTTCTCCTAAATCCTTCCAAAGTGGCGCAGCCACACTCCTATAAATACCCTCCCTCACATTTCATTTTTTTCCTATTGCTTGTTGTTTCAAAAAAACTCTTAAGTTCATACGCCTTTAGCATCACTTTGTGAAGCAAGTTCTTGGATTTCACTTGTCTTTGATCTTCAAGAGGTGAATCCTAATCTTCTTCTTTAATCATGTCTATGTTCTTCAATGAGTTTCTTGATTCAAAGTTTATCTCATAATTGTTCATCACTTTTAAGTTTCTAAGCCTAGAACTTTGAAAATTCATTATAAATTCTAGAAAAATCTCATGATGTTGAAACCACTTTCTATATTCTTGATATCATGCATATTATTTAAATCCAAGAGCATGATGTAATAAAAAATTTCCTTCCTAATAAACTAGCTTTGGCCGAATCTAGTAGAATAGGTTTGGTAGGGTTTTGTTCATGTGTTGTCATGTATGATCATGTATTTCATATGACATGTATGTCTACACACTCTAATCCATGTTAGTATATTAAAATGAAAATCCTTACTCAAAATCTCTATGTTGGCCGAACCCTAGGTGGATGAGATTTGATGAGTTTTGTTCAAAGTTCTCATTAATGATCTTGGTAATCAAACTATTAGTATGTATGCTTAATAAATCCAAGTTGGTTTATTAAACTAAAAACCCTAGCCCCATGAACATGTTAAGGCCGAATCTTAGTATATGAGAGTTAGGAAGTTTTGAGTTTAAAACTTAGTTGTTTAGTCACTAATCCATGATCTTGGTTGATCAAGGACCATTAATCCATGACTTAATCATGATTAGGAATTTTAGTCACTCAAAAACCCTAGAGGCCGTGACCATGTAGTAGGGTTTAGAATGTTTTTAGTTTCTTGATTTATAATTATTTGATTGTAATGGTTGAAGGTTGAGTGAGTGCAACGTATACGTGATATCCGGACTTCCAAAGAAATCCACTAATTCACGAGAAACTCTCCGAAAGATAAGAGGGGTTACCCGACGGGTCATTCGGATGGCCATATGTCCATGTTTGTGGTCTGTATATATTTGTTTATGTGGTTGTAGTGTTTCTGATTTATTTTATTTGGCTATATGTTTTCTAGCTGTTTATCTGTGTTTCGGTTATTTATCTGCTTTTAATTTATTTAATTATCAGCAGATATATATATATATATATATATATATATATATATATTATATTGCTATGATGCATGATCTGCCTGGTGATATAATTCTGACGATGTTGTTGAATGTTGTTTGAGAGGCCTGACAGTGGTCACTGCACAACCGATTAATCAGATAAAAGCTTTAATAAGATGTGAAAAGATTATATTCAATGTTTTATGGGGAATGTTGGAATATAATAGTGGTGGAAAATATTATTTTGGAAAAATAATGAGTTTTGAGAAATATTATTATTTTAATGATTTATTAGTGTAAAAGAAATTTATGAGTCACGGTGGGAGTGTAACCGTGAAATTTTTTTTGTACTACTAATTTTTACGCAAGAAATTTCGAAATATTATAAAAAGTTATTTTGTGAAATTAATATTCGAAAATACTTTTAAAAAAAATAAAAATAATAATAAAAGTCAAAGTCAAAGTTTGACTTTAAAATCATTTTCTTGGAAAATGATAAACGACGGCAAGTTTCGAAATTATTTACGGTGAAAGTTTAAAAACAGCAGTACTTATTTTGAAAAGAGTTCTTGATGATTTGACGTTTTATAAACGAATTTCAAGTAGAAAGGATTTTCGGTGAATGAGTTTTACTTAATGACGTAAAGGACGATATAGAACTTAGTAATCGAGACGTCGGGGTATTAAGGTTCGTTGTGTTGTAGACGGGGTATCTACTTAAAGAAGTTAAAACATTTTGAGATGTTTTCTACTACCATGAATCTAAGCCTGAGGCATCAGTCTAAGGTTTCGTGATTGAGCACTCGGACTTGGAGGTCCTGTGTTTTAACGAAGGTTTTAAAGATGTTTGAGTTTATGGTTGGTCGAAAGCTTTTGAGAGCTTTGACAAAGAAAAATATAACACAAAGAAAAGTGTCGAGAATAAAGTGTTTTCTTGCATGCATTTAGCAGACGTGCTATGATTCTACGAGTGATTACCTTGCGGCGTCAGGTAGATCATGCTACGATGTTCCTCATTGTGCCTGGGGTTTGGACAATGAGACCCCATCTACGATGTTATCACTGTGCCACGATGTTGGACAGTGTGCGATGGGTTTTGGTTGTGTGCCTGTGGCTGCGTGCCTGTGGCAATCGAGTCTGATCAACTCATCACGAGGTTGGGATATCTAATGAGATTAAGTACGAAGTTTTAGAGCCTGAATATTTAAGTGTTCATGCATTCATATTATAAAACGACGATGTTCGGGTGTGAGACCCTTTGATATATTGTGTTATATGCTAATTTAATTATAAGAAATTAACTGATCTGGGTTTGTATATGTTTTGTTGTGTCGTACATATGGTTCTCGCGTTATGATCCAATTGTCGGTTTCTCACTCTTGCATGTTTCATTTGTGGTTTCTCTTCCGGGTTCTACGTGGTGGAATTCAGATGAACCTCTTAAGGACTATGGCGTCTACAAAAAGAAGAATGTTTAGTTCGGGGCATGTTGATGCTGCTTCTTTTTGTCGTAGCGTTTGACCAGCTTAGGTTTAAGTTCAGTTATGTTTTGGGAATAATCTTTTCATTATAAATGTTAAGTGTGAAACATACGAGGCAGTATAGCTGTATGACTTATATATATAGATATATCTAAGTGTGATTATGTGAACGTTGTTTTGTCGATGTTGAAAAGAAAAAAAATTTTATCACTATATTTCGAAAAGATAAATGTTGAGAAAATATTATTTTTCGAAAGCAACCGGCAAATTAAGTTTTATTTCCGCAAACGGGTAACCATGTGATGACCCGAGTTAGGGTGTCACAGACCTTGCTTGAAATCGGTCTTAGAACCGTCGAACCGGTTCAAAACCGGTCATAACCAGTTGTGGACCGGTCTGGACTGGTTTCCTAAAAAAAAAAATTAAACAAAAAATTTAGTATAAAAGGATTTGGGTCATCCTAGCCAAAACCCAATTCTTTTGTTTTCTAACATATGTGGGTTGGTTGTATATTTTTTGTTGGTTTTCCCTATCAAGATGATTTTAACATATATATTTACATTTATTTAGTTTCATTTCAAAATAAAATGTTTGTGCTTAATAATTTTAGTTGTTATGTTATTTTTTTGTTTAATATTGTTACAAATATTATATTAAAAATTAAAATAATATTATTTAATTATAACCGGTTTAACCTCGGTTGGACCAATGAACCTTGAACCGTTGTCTTCACCGGTTTGATGGTCGGTCTGGTTTTGTAAACCTTGCTAAGAACACACTTTTTATCACACTCCTCCTCAACACACTCTCTATTATTAGGTGGATTTCATACGAGACCCACCAAAACACATGGTCCTACATAAAATTCACCCAAAAATAGAGGGTGTATTATTTAGGAATGTGATGCTAACATTGCTATAAAACAAATAGGCAGAATAACAATTTATTACTTAAATGTTATCGACTAATCAATTAACTTGTTTACTATCTAAAATTTATTTATTTTCAACTAACTTATCTGCTAATTTTTATCAAATCAAATATTATCAAAATTTCATTTACATTTGAAAGTGCCCTTGGATTTTTAAAACTGAATTCTTTGATTTTCCAGTAGTCCTTAGATTTTTTTTCTACATCTTGACTCTTATGTAGTCTATACATTGTAGTCTATATTTTCCATCATGCATATCTATGATACGACTCCTTTTTGAATCTGAATACAAACAATTTATCCTTCACCAACCAATTTCTTAAATGGAAAATGACTTGTCTGGCTTAATGTATTTATTGAAAAGGAAGTCATTTTTGTCATTATTGACTAACCAAATAAGCAGCTGAAAGCCACAAGCAAAACCGCGTTTAATTTTAAGAGCGGAAGTCTCAATCAAGAAGGAAAAATTGGTCACTTAGGAATACTAAAATCCACCATTATCATAACAAGAAGAAATCATCATGGGTTTCAGCAAGTGCACAAATTTGTTCTTCCTTTTGATCATATTATGTTGTTCTTGTTTAGATGATGGTGTTGCCAGAGACATCATCACATCATCTCAGTTCATCAAAGACCCTGAAACTATAAGCTCCAACGGTGGCAACATCACCTTGGGCTTCTTCAGCCCTGAAAATTCAACAAATCGATATGTGGGAATTTGGTGGAACACCAAATCCACTGTCATATGGGTGGCTAACAGAGACCAACCTCTCAATGATTCTTCTGGGATTGTTAAAGTATCTGAAGATGGCAATCTTATGGTATTGGATGGACAGAAACATGTTATTTGGTCATCTGATGTTCCCACTAATGCATCCAATGCTGTTTTGAGGCTTCAGGATGATGGGAACCTTGTACTGCTGGACAACACAACAGGAAACAACATATGGGAGAGTTTCCAGCATCCTGCTGATACACTCTTGGCTGGTATGAAACTTACAAGCAACAAAAGAACAGGTGTGAAAGTGAAACTTACATCATGGAAAAGCCCTTCTAATCCATCCATTGGGAGTTTCTCATTAAGTGTTGAACGCCTAGATATTCCTCAAGTGTTCATTTGGAATGAAACTCGCCCATACTGGCGCAATGGTCCGTGGAATGGTGGGCTCTTTACTGGGATGCCAACAATGAAAACTCATTATCTTTCCGGTATTGTAGATGATGGGCAAGGAAATGTTGACTTGTCATTTTCAAAAAAAGATGTGGTTGGCTTGGTAATCTATAGCCTGAATTCACAAGGCAGTATTCAAGAGAATACATGGAATGAAGAGAAGAAGGAATGGAGAGTAACATGGAGTAGTCATCAAGGGGATTGTGATGTTTATGGTATATGTGGGGAATTTGCAAGCTGTAACTCACAGAACACACCAACATGTAGCTGTTTGAGAGGGTTTGAACCAGGGAACACACAGGAATGGAATAGACAAAACTGGACTAGTGGATGTGTTAGGAGGACACCTTTGCAGTGTAGAAGGGCCAACAATCAAAACACAAGTGTGGAAAGTAAAGAAGATGGATTTTTAAAACTGTCAATGGTTAAAGTTCCTGATTTTGCAGAATGGTCATATGTTACACAAGACACATGTAGAAGCCAATGCTTGAAGAATTGCTCTTGCATTGCATATTCATATGATCCTGGGATTAGCTGCATGTCTTGGAATAGGGCTCTAATTGACATATCACAATTCTCAAGTGGAGGACTTGATCTATATATTCGTGTCGCGTATACAGAACTTGGTAAACATGGTAAGCTAGTTGTTGATTGCCCAGCAATTTGAATACAGTTCTCTAACTTGATCCTCTCTGAATTTTTCACTTTTGAATGTTTATTTTTCATTAATTCCAGATAAAGAGAGAAAGACCATAATCATCATTACTACTTCAGTGTTAATTGGGACTGCCATGGTTATCACCTGTGCATATATCATCTGGAAAAGGACTTATAAGCATCAAGGTAATATAATTTAAATTTCTTGGTACTGGCACTAAGCTTACAATTGCCATTTGCCATGCTGTAACGATATTTCAATAAAAGTAAATTCTTCTCAATAGTTTGTTTGTGATCTCTTTCAGTTTAATTAAACAATAATTTCAAAACACACCTGTTTATTTTTTTCATATTGGATGTTGCTTACTCTCACTAAATTGCACTCTGAGAAAACAGCAAAGCATTTCAACAACTTAACAGAGGTCATGCATTGGCAGAATATACAGGTAACAAAGAAATTGGAGAACTGTCAATGGTTAAACTCCAGGAGGTATTGCAATTTAATTTTCAAAAGATTGCAAGTGCCACAAACAACTTTCACGCTTCCAACAAACTTGGCCAGGGTGGTTTTGGTTCTGTATATAAGGTACATTAAATTCACGAAACTTAATTATGCCTGAGGTCATTGTCTATAGTTTTGGTTTCCAAATATTTTCTTTCAGGGAAAACTGCAAGATGGTCGAGAAATAGCAGTTAAAAGACTTTCTAGAACATCTGGACAAGGGCTACAAGAATTCATGAATGAAGTAGTCGTGATTTCTAAGCTTCAACATCGCAATCTTGTAAGACTTCTTGGCTGCAGATTGAGGGAGAAGAAAAGATGTTAATCTATGAGTACATGCCAAATAAAAGTTTGGACGCATTTGTATTTGGTTAGTTCTTTGATGCCCCCTTCAATAACTGTTTTGTATCCAAATACAATTCAACGCACTCAGGTTTCTCTTTATTCACCATATATAAATGTGTTACAAAAGCGATTTTTTTTCCATAGCTAATGAGTTTTTTAGAAAGCATTTTAATTTGGGTTTTATTGAAATTATGCTAATGTGTGCATATGGATGAGATGAGACAGCTGTATTTTGTAATGTTATATTCAAAATAATATAACTCTACCCTTTGATTTATTAGATCCATCGAAAAATATACTCCTTGATTGGAGAAAACGCTTTAGCATAATAGAAGGAATAGCTCGAGGATTGCTTTATCTTCATAGGGATTCCAGGCTAAAAATCATACATAGAGATTTGAAGGCAAGTAATATCTTGCTAGATGAAGAGCTAAATCCAAAAATATCAGACTTTGGTATGGCAGAATCTTTGGAGGGAGTGAAAATCAAGCCAAGACTAAGAGAATTGTTGGAACATAGTAAGTCACCTTCTTTCGTGTCCATTATTATTATATTATCTAGGATACTTGGGTAATCAATTGTATTATGTTTCAATGCAGTGGCTATATGTCTCCCGAGTATGCAATGCAAGGGCTGTTTTCGAGAAATCAGATGTATTTAGCTTTGGAGTTTCGCTTCTAGAGATAGTCAGTGGGAAGCGAAACTCAAGCTTTTGTGGCAGTGAGGATTATCTGACTCTTTTAGGATTTGTAAGTCTCTACAACTCACTTCTGGCTCAATTATGGTAGTGCTTCTTATGCCTATAAAACTTCCGAATGCTGTATAAATTTTTTTTTTTTTCATTTTAGGCTTGGATACAATGGACAGAGGGCAATATTTTATCTCTAGTGGATCCAGTAATATATGATCCTAGCCTTCACAACAATATTTTTAGGTGCATACACATAGGACTTCTTTGTGTACAAGAATTTGCTGCAAACAGGCCCACTATGGCTGCTGTGGTTTCTATGCTTAACAGTGAAATAGCAGATCTTCCCCCTCCAAGGCAACCCGGATTCATCCTAAGGCAGAATATGTTGAGTTCAGATGAAAACCTTCCATTGTACTCTATCAACAATGTCAGCATTTCAGACATCCATGGCAGATAGCAAATTAGGAGCTCTGAGAAAAGTTTTCAGAGGCTGTGGAGGTGAGGCTAATACTAGAAAGGTTGTTGGAACTTGGAATATTGAATGTATACCTATTCCCATTTTTTTTTGTCAAAGTATACACCATGTAAGGGCTATTTGGGTTGAAGTTTGGATTATTTTAAAACCACCGAGGGATTCCTCTTAATGGAAAGATATTTGTTTTACACAATTAGATAATCATATCACTATTGTATAAATACTGGTAACAATTTTTAATTATCACATATGCACATTAAAAAGAGGAATGTAGAAGAAAATATGAGCTACAAAACATAGTGGCAATTTATGTTGGGTGGATAACAATTAAAAATTAGAAAACACACGCACACTTTTTACGAAGTAACTCATTAATTAGAAACTAGTTCTGCATCTTTATAGAAGACATCGTTTAAGGGTTCAAATACAACCCAAAGTTTCAAATAATTATTTGATATCATAATATATAAATTGCATGAAGCACCAAAAACTTGAAATTTCTGTGAGAGCTACCTTAATTTCAAGAAGCATTTTTGACAAGACAATTTCAGTCCAATAATTCAATCAAGCCAGTCCTTAAGGACAAAGAGATTCAACCAAAGCATGGAATAATTCAGTTAATATCGAAACATATGAGCATATTAAGCATAATAATAAGAGATAAAACAAAATCATTATAAAATTTCTACCCCAAACCTGTTCAACTCACAAAATGCGGCGATGGTTCATCCAACCTTCATGCTCGGTGCAACCACGAACATAACCATGCCAACTATTAACACTCTTTTGTCTATCGGCACTCTACTGGGGCATTTATTTTGGGGGTATGAAAATACATTTCCAAAAAAGTGAGATAGGGAATGTAATATTTAAGTTTTAAAAATTATTCTCAATACATTCTATTCCAAAAATAATATTTATATATAATTTACTTACATTTTATTCATATGTTAAAGGATGAGAATCTAACATTTTAATGGGAATAAAACTCAATCAACTCTAACTTCTCACTCCTACATCTTTTGTCACGTTTATTTGCATTTTTAAATTTTTAATATTTAAATTAAATAAATTTTAAAAACATTTCTAAAAATGCTAAATACTCACCAAACATATTAGTAGGAATAACGTTCTCGATAATAACATTTCCAAAAAAATCATCCACAGGAATGTAAGTTTATGCCTTGAAACAAACACACTCTTATAATTACTTTTAATTCATACTGAACACTTAAACCCGTTGCACAACTAATTAAGAGAACCGACTCCTGAATATCATTCTTATTTGAATTAACTAACAACTAGATATTGTACCCATAAGTTGCACGGACGTCTTTAAACTATTTTTTTTAATAGTTATTGAAAATTAAAATTAAAATTAAAATTTGTTCAACTTTTGATATTAAAGATTATTGAATGGGTGTTTTGTGTTTTGGACTTCTAAATATATAGAATTTTTTATATTTTATATTTTAAAATTTAAAATATTTGCATAATTAAGTGAATAACAACTTTTGTGTGCGTTTGATTTGCAAAAGGTATCCTGACAAAGACAGACATACAGACAAAGACAGACAAATCCTTGAGTTACAGGACAATTCTTTGTCTTGTACATTGTTTGATGGATAATGGACAGTACAAACAAAATAATATTAAATTTACCGGAATACCCTTTATAATATATATTATTTAATATATAAATATACAATATATAATTTTGTATAATTATGTAGAGAGAGAGGATAGAGAGGAGAGAGAAAGAGATAGAGAGGAGAGAGAGAGGAGGGAGGGAGAGAGAGAGAGAGAGAGAGAGGGAGGGAGAAAGAGGAAAGAAAGAGAGAGGGAGAGAGAGGGAGGGAGATGAGAGAGAGAGGAAAGAAAGAGAGGAGAGAGAGATAGAGAGGAGAGAGAGAGAGAGAGAGAGAGAGAGAGAGAGAGATGTGAGAGAGAGATGAGAGGAGAGAGATATGTAAGGATAATTTTGTCTTTTGTTAGTCTGGTCCATGGGACAACTTTTTGTCCCATGGTTTGGTGGGGACAAAATTTTGGGTTTTTGTCTCGTCCTCACCACCTTTTTTGTCCGCCCCCGACCCTTTTCAAATCAAACAAGGCACGAGAAATTTTTGTCTTTGTCAGTCCCAATTTTTGCAAATCAAACGCATCCTTTATGTATGAGTTATATTTGAAGTGGGAAATATTGAAATAAGTTTGTCATATATATGAAATCAATTATTTCGGCTTAAAAACATTTAACACATATATAAATTAAAATATAAAGTTGCTCATTGAAGCCCCTTAAAAAGAAAAGAGGACTAATTAGAGTAAGAATAAAGCGAAACTACCACTAAATGTAATAATTTAAGAGTAACTTAAATTGTGAAAGAATCAAGTTCATGTTTTACATGAACTCCTCGAATTAAATTAGTTAAGTCGGTGTGGTCCCTAACCGTCTTGAACTTGTCTACACCCAAAAATTTATTTATTAAAAATGTCAAAAATATAACTTATAGGATTTAACCTTGATATATATGAAATATTGTTGGATTCAAATGCATTTTCTCATTAGAATTTTTTATCAAAACTTTGGTTCATGTGTTTAATTTATATTATTATTCAATCAATTTAACTTTTTAAAAATAATATCATCCTCTTAAGTCATCAGCCTTACCCCACGTTTTTCTTTCAAGGTTGGTTCCATTTATTTTACCATGAAATTTTAAATTAAACTGGTGAAGTTTGGCATGGTCTGTAACCATCTTCGAATTGTCTACCTTTTTTTCTTAAATATAAAAATGCCAAAAGTATTACTTATAGAATTTAACCTTTATTTATACATACATACATACATACATATATATATATATATATATATATATATATATATATATATATATATATATATCGTCGAAACTGTGCATTTTTTCATTAGAATGTTTTTGTTAAAACTGTATGTTAATTTTTTAATTTATATTATTATTCAATCAATCTAATTTTTAAACATAGTATTACACTATTAAATCGTCAGTCATATAAAAACTTTTAATATTATTTTTATATAATATTAATTTGTTGTATTTTTATGAGTTTTTTTATTTTAGTTTTTGTAATTTTTACTTCTATTGCGTTATGGTTGCACAAATTTTTTTTCTGAACATATGTATTAATTTCTCCTAAAATTTTATTTAATCACCCCCAATCTTCTTATTTTTTAAATTTACATCAATTTATTAAAATTTTTGTTATTACTTCAATTTATACTTACCCATGAAAAATGACACTAGAATTATTCGACGTTAACTTTTAAAATAATAAGATACCAAATATTTTAAAAATACTTATTATTGTTAGCTGTTAATGTTATAACAGTAAAATGGTAAAATTTGACTATTGGATGCTGCACATTTTAATTTTAAATTAGTTTATTGAATCACTATGGCATAAGAGTTAAGGCAAAAATCATACTTGTAGCACCATATGCTTATATACAAACCATAACCTATTCATGTCTCCGGGATTATTAAGGGAGAAGGAAAGAAGCCTTTTGTTCACATTAGAAGAAAACGAATAGCCAGACTAAAAACCTAATTGAAAACACTCACTGATATATACATTTATTTATTGTTTATAAATTTATTGATATAAATTGCCAACTAAATTGACATTTTTATCCTAAGTTTGGGATAAAAAAATACCAAAATACTCCATATTATCCAATTTATTTGACATATATGTCCCTGAAATAGACAACTATAAACACGAGAAGGGGGGTTGAATTGTGTTTATCAGAATTTAAGCAAAGTTGAAATCTTTTCACAAACAGAAGCTAGGTTTGGACGAGTGGAAGGATACAGGATGGACGGGTGACTTTTGGCAAACACACCACTAGATAGACGTAAGAAAATTAAAGTAACTAAAGAGTTTAAGGAAAGAGAGATTGACACGGTTATTTATCCTGGTTCACTCTTCAAAGCAAAAAGCTACGTCCAATCATTGGCAGCACCAAGATTTATCCACTATAATTAATCAGGTTACAGACTCAAGTATTATTTGTACACCTAGCCTCTTTAGGCTCCAAGATAAGTATTCTTTGCACACCTAGCCTCTTCAGGCTCATGACAAGTATTCTTTGCACACTTAGCCTCTTCAGGCTCACTCAGGTTTGTTTGAGAGATTTGGTTTGTAATAAATACAACTTTTCACAGACAGATCTTTCACTAACACTCGGAGAGCGGTTTGTTGTTTGAGATATTTGGTTTGTAATAAATACAACTTCTCACAGACAGATCTTTCACTAACACTCAGAGAGCGGTTTAAATGTAAAGCTTAGGAAAGTCTGCGTAATTGTTAAGTCTCTAAAATGTCTAATGTGCATTTCCCTAAGTTTTGAAGAGAACAAAACATTGGTTAATGATTTAATTAACCTTCATATTGGTTGCTAACCTGTCTATCGAGTGTGCAGATTAAGTAATAGAATCTTACGTCCAACAAAGTGAAACAAACAGATGTCCAACAAAGTGAAACAAGCAAACGTCCAACAAAGTGAAACAAATAGACGTCCAACAAAATGAAACAAGCAGACGTCCAACAAAGTGTAAACAAGCAGACGTCCAACACTATAGTGATTGAAGCGCACGTCCAGAACGCAAGAGATAGAAACTTGCGTCCACTAAAGTGATGAAAGCCAGCGTCTACTAAAGTGGCATTTGGAGCTCATCCATTAAGGTATCAGAATGGCTCGTCCAATGACGTGGCATATGGAGCTCGTTGACACGCTGTCGCGCACGCGTCAAAAAGCGAGCGGTTTGTAAAAATATGTAGTTAGGGTGCGACAACTCGAGTATCGTCTCACAAGGACTCTCGGATTGCTATTAGCAGAAAAATCAGTTTTTTTTGGGGGGGGTGTTAAGATTTGAAACTAAATAAAGAAAACAAAGCAGAAAAACAATGCAAACTAAATAATTATCAAATAAGCTAAACGATCAACCTACTGCTTTCGGTTTCCCACTATCATTGATTCATATAACTCCGAGCCCAAAGCGGATTCTAATCTCTTTTCGATTGTAGCGATAATTAACAAGCAAAACCAGCACTACGCGATGTATGTTCCTATTCCCGAATTAAGCAAACGGGGTGAAGCGCTCGTGAATTAAGCAAACATGAATGAACACACGCGAATTAAGCAAACACGATTAAGTATAAGAACACACAATCATCGAAACAAATCAATACACATTCTATACAATCCTGAATTAAGCAAACAGAACATATAGAACTATATTGAAAGAGAGTAGCAATTAAATAAGGAACTACATAACCTCAAGTGGCGGCGGAACCCGATTACAGCAGATTAATCGAAGGAGACTAGTTCTCCATTACAAAGGAAACACAAAACGCTAAACCTAATTCGCAGTCGTACTCTAATCAAAAGTCCGGATCTCTCTCTAATCTGCCCTAAACAGCAATTTATGTGCCCAGGATCTGCGCGCGCTCGCGAGGCGAGCATACTCTCGCGACGCAAATATTAATTATGGTGCGAGTTCAAATTGGGTTCTCGCGAGGCGAGAGAGCAGTTCGCGAGGCGAGACTTCAAACTTCAGTTTGTCACAGCCGTGATGCCTATCACGGGCAGGCCGTGATCACTTCTGACTTTGGGTGCTTATCTGTCATGGCCGTGACCTTCATCACGGCTAGGCCGTGATGGTCTCTGTCCTTCAGGGTATGGATTTCTCGCGAGACGAGACAGTGATTCGCCGGGCGAGACAGAGAGGATGGCATTTCTGGCACAGCAGGGCTTCAGGCTCGCGAGGTGAGTAGCCTCTCGCGGGGCGAATAATTCCATAATTGCTTCTCTTTATTAACCTAAAAACAAGAATTAGCAGTAAGTGTTTTATTTGACTCTAAATCAGCTAAATTACCCTAAAACTACTCTAGAGACTCAAAATGTTGCTTGAAGACAATCAAGTCTAATTTGGGCGAAAACGAGATTAAACTCGAATAAAACCTATGGTCTTACAAGTTAAAAACTAGTCGAGCCAGAGGCTGATCACTCGTCCATTAAGGTATCAGAATAGCTCGTCCATTAAGGAATCAGAAGCGTCCGTCCAATGACGTGGCAGATGGATCTCGTCCATTAAGGAATCGGAAGCGTCCGTCCAATAACGTGGCAGATGGAGCTCGTCTATTAAGGAATCAGAAGCGTTCGTCCAATAACATGGCAAATAGAGCTCGTCCACTAAAGTAACAGAGGCTCTCATCCACTAAAGTAATAGAGGCTCTCGTCCACTAGAGTAACAAAGACTCTAATCCACTAGAGTAATAGAGGCTATCGTCCACTAAAGGTGACAAAAGTGCTTGTCCACACTAGTCTTTGGACTTGTTAAGTCCTTAATATGGAGCTCGTCTACTAGCCCGAATGAAAAATCTTAAATGGCTAGATAGACGCGATTATTTTCAAGATGGAAGCACTTATCTTATGAACGCGAATTCTATAAGAATTTTTAGAATCTTATTTCAAGAACCAGAAAGAAACTTGAAGCCTTCTCTTCTACTCAGTTTCACGATTATCAAGAAAAGTCAGAAGTTACTCTCTCAAGTAACCTTAGATAATCAGAACCAAAGACCAGTTAAAGAATGCTTCCAACATGCTTTATTCCCTAGTACCTCTGGTCCTTACACGAAAAGGGAAGTGTACTCAGTAAAGTACAAAAAGCTCTCTGCACAACTCTGATATGGTTGTATCATGATGCATAAAGCCATGATCCTTCATGTTAGAGTACAACCAACATTCCTATTGCATTAATGGCTGCCCAGAACGTCTCTATTGCATTAATGACTACCCATAACGACTCTATTGCATTAATGACTACCCAGAACGACTCTATTGCATTTAATGAAGTTCTGCTTAAAGTCAACATCTGAGGGAATGTCTCTAACGGATCCTAAATGCTTGAAGACCATAAATACAGAAGTCATTGAAGATGAAGAACAAGAGAATACACATTGCATTAAAAAGCCATTGCTCTGCACATCAATTTCTTCATTCTTTCATTCTGTATTCTTCAATCATGTGAAGTTATTTTCGCAGACTTTCCTAAGCTTTACATTTAAACCACTCTCTGAGTGTTAGTGAAAGTTCTGTCTGTCTAAGTTGTATTCATTACAAACCAAATCTCTCAAACAAACCTGAGTGAGCCTGAAGAGGCTAGGTGTGCAAACAATACTTGTCTTGAGCCTGAAGAGGCTAGGTGTGCAAAGAATACTTGTCTTTGAGCCTAAAGAGGCTAGGTGTGCAAATAATACTTGAGTCTGTAACCTTATCAGTTATAGTGGATAAATCTTGGTGCTGCCAAGGACTGGACGTAGCTCTTTGCTTTGAAGAGTGAACCAGGATAAATAACTATGTCAATCTCTCTTTCCTTAAACTCTTTAATTGCTTTAGCTTTCTTACGTCTATCAAGTGGCATGTTTGTAAAAATCACCCATCCATTCTGTATTATTCCACTCGTCCAAAACTAGCCTATTTGTTTGCGAAAAGATTTCAACTTTGACTAAATTCTGATAAACACAATTCAACCCCCCTTCTCGTGTTTATAATTGTCTATTTCAGTAATAACTTCAAATGATTGAAGAATACATAATGAAAGAGTGAAGATATTAATGCGCTGAGTAATGGCTCTTTAATGCTGTGTATTCTCACTTATCTTCATCTTCAATGGCTTCTGTATTTATGGTATTCAAGCATTTAGGATCCGTTAGAGACATTCTCTCAGATGTTGGCTTATAGCAGAACTTCATTAAATGCAATAGAGTCGTTCTGGGCAGCCATTAAAGCAATAGGAACGTTGGTTGTACTCTAACATGAAGTGTCATAGCTTTATGCATCATGATACAACCATATCAGAGTTGTGCAGAGAGCTTTTTGTACTTTGCTGAGTACAATTCCCTTTTCGTGTAAGGACCAGAGGTAGTAGGGAATAAAGCATGTTGGAAGCATTCTTTAACTGGTCTTTGGTTATGATATCCGAGGTTGCTCGAGAGAGTAACTTCTGACATTTCTTGATTCTGGCTCTTGAAATAAGATTCTGATAATTCTAAGAGAATTCACGTTCATAGGATAAGCGCGTCCATCTTGAAAATAACCGCGTCCATCTACCCATTTAAGATTTTACATACGGACGGGCTAGTAGACGAGCTTCATATGCCATGTCATTGGACGGATACTCTCGTTAAGGTTTTAGCAAGTCCAAAGAACGTAATCCTAGTAGATGAGATCGATATGCCACTTTAGTGGATGAGCGCTTCTGTTACCCCAGTGGACGAGCGCTTTTGTTACTCCAGTGGACGAGCGCTTCTATCACTTCAGTGGACGAGCGGTTCTATCACTCCAGTGGACGAGCGCTTCTGTCACTTCAGTGGACGAGAGCTTGTGTTACTTTAGTAGACGAGCGCCTCTGTCACTTTAGTAGACGCGCGCTTGTGTTACTTTAGTGGATGCTGGCTCTTATCACTTTACTGGATGCTGGCTTTTATCACTTTAGTGGATGCTGGCTCTTATCACTTTATCAACCACTACAGTGTTGGACGTTTGCTTCAATCACTACAGTGTTGGACGTTTGCTTCAATCACTACAGTGTTGGACGTATGATTCTTACAGTTTTAATCTGCACACTAGATTGACAAGTTAGCAACCAATATGAAGGTTAATTAAATCATTAACCAATGTTTAGTTCTCATCAAAACTTAGGGAAATGCACATCAGACATTTTAGAGACTTAACAATCTCCCCCCTTTTGATGATGACAAACATTGAGATGATTTAATGAATCTCAGAAAATATCAACAAAGAAAATAACATATATCAGATAGGTTGAAATTTTCTTAAGCGGACAGGTCATGCAGATGCTAGATCAGACATTAAGGTTGACTTGTTTTAACTTTGAAATTATTATTAGAGCAATCTTACTTAAGATTTATCTGAGCAATTATAGAAACAATCAAAGCATACTCATGTCCATGTATTATTTAAGATTCATATCATATTCATTCTTCTATAACACATTTCTATCACATTTCTCATTTCTCCCATTCTCATTTCTCCCATTCTCTCATTCTCCCCCTTTTGTCAACATCAAAAAGGGTTATCAAGATTTATTTATGAGTTATGTTAAGGGCAAGATAACATGTTAAGAAAATCATAGTAATGCAGCAAGCATATGAGACATACTCCACTTAAACTACTGTATCATCATTCCCCCTGAACTAATGCTTAGTTAAAAGAACACGTATATAGGAAAATGACAGATTTAGCATAGACAGGTTAACATTTAGACATATCATTCAACAATGCAATGCATGTTTAGATTATCTCTAATAAATAAAAACTTATCTTCTGCTAGGGGTTTAGTGAAAATATCAGCCCATTGATTTTCAGTTTTAACGAACTTAATATCAAAGATATCTTTCTGAACATAATCCCTAATGAAATGATGTTTGATTTCAATATGCTTAGCCTTAGAATGCTGAATTGGATTTTTAGTTAAGCATATAGCACTGGAATTATCACACCATACAGATATGTTATGTTCATAAATAGAGTAATTCTCAAGTTGATGTTTTACCCATAAGAGCTGAGAGCAGCAACTAGCAGCATATATGTATTATGCTTCAGCAATAGACAAGGCAATGGTTGTCTGCCTCTTGCTTGACCATGAGACTAAACTTGCTCCAATGAAGTGACATCCTCCACTGGTGCTTTTTCTTTCTATTCTGTCTCCAGCAAAATCAGCATCACAATATCCCACTAATTTGTATTCTTTTGATCTTAAATACAACAAACCAAGATTAGTAGTTCCAAGCAAACATCTAAATATTCTTTTAACAGCCTTAAGATGAGATTCTCTAGGATCAGATTGGAATCTAGCACACATACAGACACTAAATTGAATGTCAGGTCTGCTTGAAGTTAAGTTCAGTAGAAAGCCAATCATACTTCTGTAGACAGTTTGATCTACCTTTTTACCATCTTTGCTTAGTTTTGCATTGGGTTGCATAGGGGTTTTCATGAGATTTGCATTTTCCATTTTGTATTTCTTGAGTATCTCCTTGGTATATTTTTGTTGATGAATGTAACTTCCATCACTTGTCTGCTTGATTTGTAATCCAAGGAAGAACTTCAATTCTCCCATCATGCTCATCTCAAATTCAGCTTGCATTAGATTTGAAAATTCCTTGCCTTTTCATTAGTTGCTCCAAAAATAATATCATCAACATATATTTGAAGTATAATAAAGTTCTCTTTAGAGCATTTTTTGAACAGAGTAGTGTCTACTTGTCCTCTAGTAAAACCATTATGCATGAGAAAAGAACTGAGTCTATCATACCGTGCTCTAGATACTTGTTTTAAACCATATAATGCCTTTTTAAGTTTGAAAACGTGATCAGGTTTATCAGTATCCTCAAAACCAGGGAGTTGTTTAACATACACTTCTTCGATTATACCATTTAGAAACACACTTTTTACATCCATTTGAAACAGGGTAATTTGGTGTTGTGCACAATATGACATTAAAATACGAATGGCTCCTATTCTAGCTACAGGTGCAAAGGTTTCAGTATAATCAATACCTTCTTGTTGGTTATAGCCTTCAGCTACTAACCTTGCCTTATTTCTGACAACTTTATCATCTTCATCCAATTTGTTTCTGAAGACCCATCTTGTTCCAATAACCGACTTGTTTTTAGGCTTAGAGACAAGAGTCCAGACATCATTTCTGGTGAACTGGTTAAGTTCTTCTTGCATAGCAAGAATCCATCTTTCATCCTCAAGAGCTTCTTCAATGCGTTTAGGCTCCAAATCTGAAATAAAGACCACATTGCTTGATTCTCTTAATGTGGATCTGGTTCTTACTCCTTCAGAAGGATTTCCAATAATAAGATCCTTAGGATGATGAGTGTTGAACTTCCAATCCCTTTTGAGATCATCATGAAGATCTTGACTTGTCTGCTGACTCATGTGTTCCACTTGTCTTTCAGCCTCAGGCACAGGTTCTATTTTGGTTAGATCGGGTTGTTGACTTTCTGGCTTGTTTATATCAAGACCTGCAATATCATCTTCTAGATCTGATAGTTCTTTAACAGTCTTTAATCCATCATTGAATTTAACATGAACAGATTCTTCAATAATACAAGTTCTTGAATTGTATACTCTAAAAGCCTTAGACTTTTCAGAATATCCAACGAAAATACCTTTATCTACCTTAGAATCAAACTTTTCAAGATTATCTCTGGTATTCAGAATAAAACATTCACATCCAAAAGGAGTCCTTTTTAGAAAAGGCCTAATAAGTATTCTGTTTTGTAGATAACAAGCAGTGTTTGTAGCTTCTGCCCAGAAGTACTTAGGGAGATTATTTTCATTGAGCATAGATCTAGCCATCTCTTGCAGAGATCTGTTCTTTCTCTCAACCACTCCTCACAAAACTGTCTAAACTGCTCATTTTCAAATTCTCCCCCATGATCACTTCTAAGGGTAGAAATACAGAAACCCTGCTCATTTTGTACTCTTTTGCAGAATACTGAGAAATCCTTAAAAGACTCATCCTTGTGTGTTAGGAAGAGTACCCATGTGTATCTGGAATAGTCATCAACTATGACAAATCCATATTTTCTTCCAGCCAGGCTGGCAACACTAACTGGTCCAAACAGATCCATGTGTAACAACTGAAGAGGTCTAGAGGTTGATACTTGGTTTTTAGATTTGAAACTTGATTTTATCTGTTTACCTCCCTGACATGCATCACACAAGACATCTTTCTTAAAACTAATATCAGGCAATCCTCTCACGAGATTATTCCTTTTTAATTCAGAAATTAGTTTCATACTAGCATGTCCTAGTTTCTTATGTCATAACCATCTCTCATCCTCTTTAGACATCAGATAGGTTACACTTTGATCTGAGAGATCAGACAGTTCAATCTTATAAAGATTTTGTTGCCTTTTAGCTAAAAAGATGGTTTTGCAACAACAGTCTTTAACTATGCATACATCCTTGGTAAAGGAAACATCAAAACCACTATCACATAATTGACTTATGCTAAGCAAATTGTGTCTTAATCATTTAAACATAAGAACATTTGATATAGAGGGAAGAGGGGGTTTACCACCAATAGTACCAATTCCTATAACTTTCCCTTTCTGATTCCCTCCGAAGGCAACGTGTCCTCCTTTCTTAAGTTGGAGGTCTAGGAACATAGACCTTTCTCCTATCATATGACGCGAGCAGCCACTGTCCAGGTACCAGCAGTGGTGTTTTCTTTGTCCTGTTGAGGACATCTGCAACAAAAAATATTTGATCTTTAGGTACCCATATTTTTCTGGGTCCTTTTTTGTTAGTTCTAGGAGTCTATGAAGACTTCCTTCTCTTCTTATGGATACATTTAGACATAACATGTCCAGTTTTTGCATAGAAGTTACAAACAGGTGTAGATTTGGTTACAATCGACTTAACAGATACTGTAGAAGCTTTAGTTGATACTTTATGATGTGTCTGATGGACATATCCAATACCTTCTTTGTTAAAAGAGTGTCTATGACTGCAAAATAGCTTAGTCAGATTGTCTCTACCATTACCAAATTTGGCAAGATCAGAAGTGAGCTCTTCCACTTTCTGTTATGTTTTTCAACTTCTTCAGATGGTGATGTTTCACTTGAGATCTTAGCTTCATTAAACTTTTCAGTCTTCAGTTCACTGTTCTCTTTAGCCAGCTTCTCGCACTCTTTAGATTTCTGTTTATGCTCACTGGTGAGCTTTACATACTCTCTCTTGAGGGATTTGAAGGCTTTATATAAGCAGTTGGATTCCTCCATTAACTCCTCATAGGCATCAAGTAATTCCTCATAGTCAGGATGTACCTCATCGTCAGAGTCTGAGTCAGTGTTGGCCATCAAACAGAGATTGGCTTCTTCCTCTGTTTCTTCAACAGAAGATGTTGACTCCAGATCCTCCCAAGTAGCCATCATTCCTTTCTTCTTCTTCTTGAAGAATTTCTTAAAAGGGGCCTTCTTGAGCTGAGGACATTCAGCCTTGATGTGACCAGGCTTCTTGCACTCATAGCAAACAATTGGACTTTTGTCTGTTGAGGTGGATTCTTTGAAGTTCTTGTCCTTGTTGAAACTTCTAAGTGGCTTATCCCTCTTGAACTTCTTTTTCTGTAGGAGAAGCTTTATCTTCCTGGTCAGGAGAGACAATTCTTCATCACTCTCAGAATCCTCGAGTTATGATAGGTCCGCATCACTGGATGACTCATCTGCCTTTAGAGCCTTGGAAACTTTTACTGACTTTTGATCAGCTTTCAGAGCAATTGACTTGCCCTTATTTGGTGCAACTTCATCTCCAAGTTCTTGCTCATGAACAGTGAGTGTTCCAAGAAGTTCATCCATAGTCAAGGTAGCGAGATCATTGGCTTGAGAGATAGCAGTGACCAAAGGTCTCCACTGTTTAGGTAGACTTCTCAGAATCTTTCCAACCTTCTCAGCATTGGTATAGACTTTGCCAAGAGATTTTAAACTGTTGACTATAGTTTGAAATCTTCGTATCATCTGAGCTACAGATTCTCCTTCCTTCATGACAAACAGTTCATACTTTCTGACAAGTATGGCAATCTTTGACTCTTTGACTTTGGTTGTTCCTTCATGTGTGACAGCTGAAGTGTCCCATATTTCTTTGGCAGAGTCACAAGCATATACCTTCTCAAACTCCTCCGGACTGAGAGCACAAATGATGTTATATCTAGCTTTGTGATTCAGCTCCCATTTTGTCTTTTTTGCAGTAGTCCACTGAGCTTTTGGTTTGTCAGTGTTATCATCATTCTTAGGAATGAATGGACCATCTGTAATGACATCCCAAAGATCAGATTTTGTAGATAGAATGAGCCATTGAAATCTATTTTTCCAATAGTTGTAGTTTTCTCCATTGAAGTAAGGAGGTCTGGTTAGGGAAGCTCCTTCACTCTGGTGACTTCCACTTGAACTAGCTCCAGCAGTCATGTCTATTCTTCAGGACCTTTTACCTCTACACTGTTAGATGCTGACACGAACTGAAATAGACAACTATAAACACGAGAAGGGGGGTTGAATTGTGTTTATCAGAATTTAAGCAAAGTTGAAATCTTTTCGCAAACAAAAGCTAGGTTTGGACGAGTGGAAGGATACAGGATGGACGGGTGACTTTTGGCAAACACACCACTTGATAGACGTAAGAAAACTAAAGCAACTAAAGAGTTTAAGGAAAGAGATATTGACACAGTTATTTATCCTGGTTCATTCTTCAAAGCAAAGATCTACGTCCAGTCCTTGGCAGCACCAAGATTTATCCACTATAACCGATCAGCTTACAGACTCAAGTATTGTTTGTACACCTAGCCTCTTTAGGCTCCAAGATAAGTATTCTTTGCACACCTAGCCTCTTCAGGCTCAAGACAAGTATTCTTTGCACACTTAGCCTCTTCAGGCTCACTCAGGTTTGTTTGAGAGATTTGGTTTGTAATAAATACAATTTCTCACAAACAGATCTTTCACTAACACTCAAAGAGTGGTTTAAATGTATAGCTTAAGAAAGTCTGTGTAATAACTTCAAATGATTGAAGAATACAGAATGAAAAAGTGAAGATATTAATGCACAGAGTAATGGCTCTTTAATGTTATGTGTATTCTCACTTATCTTCATCTTCAATGACTTCTGTATTTATGGTCTTCAAGCATTTAGGATCCGTTAGAGACATTCCCTCAGATGTTGGCTTGTAGCAGAACTTCATTAAATGCAATAGAGTCGTTCTGGGCAGCCATTAATGCAATAGGAATGTTAGTTGTACTCTAACATGAAGGGTCGTGGCTTTATGCATCGTGATACAGCCATATCAGAGTTGTGCAGAGAGTTTTTTGTACTTTGTTGAGTACAATTCCCTTTTCGTGTAAGGACCAGAGGTACTAGAGAATAAAGCATGTTGGAAGCATTCTTTAACTGGTCTTTGGTTTTGATATCCGAGGTTGCTCGAGTGAGTAACTTCTGACATTTCTTGATTCTGGTTCTTGAAATAAGATTCTGATAATTCTAAGAGAATTTGCGTTCATAGGATAAGCGCGTCCATCTTGAAAATAACCGTGTCCATCTACCCATTTAAGATTTTATATACAGACGGGCTAGTAGACGAGCTTCATATGCCATGTCATTGGATGGGTACTCTCATTAAGGTCTTATCAAGTCCAAAGAACGTAATCCTAGTAGACGAGCTCCATATGCCACTTTAGTGGATGAGCGCTTCTGTTACCCCAGTGGACGAGCGCTTTTGTTACTCCAGTGGACGAGCGCTTCTATCACTACAGTGGACGAGCGCTTCTGTTACTTTAGTGGATGATCACTTTTGTCACTTCAGTAAACGAGCGCTTGTGTTACTTTAGTAGACGAGCGCCTCTGTCACTTTAGTAAACGAGCGCTTGTGTCACTTTAGTGGATGCTGGCAACTATCACTTTAGTGGACGCTGACTCTTATCACTTTAGTGGACGTGAGCTTCTATCACTTGCGTGTTGGACGTTTGCTTCAACCATTACAGTGTTGGACGTTTGCTTCAATCACTACAGTGTTGGACGTTTGCTTCGATCACTACAGTGTTGGACGTGTGATTCTTACAGTTTTAATCTGCACACTAGATTGACAAGTTAGCAACCAATATGAAGGTTAATTAAATCATTAACCAATGTTTAGTTCTCATCAAGACTTAGGGAAATGCACATCAGACATTTTAGAGACTTAACAGTCCCAACCACCATATCTTCCTTTTAATAATAAAGATTACCAGATCAAGTAGATTCTTATATTATCTCGGTAATTGTATTGGTCAATTGAATAGAAAGAAAACGTCAAAAGAGAAAAGTAGGGTCAAGTTTATACCTGCACTTTAGTTCTTATTCCTAGTTCTCTATGATTTATGAATTAATCTACATATATAAAACATCATTGAATACTATCAATAATTAAGCAAAATAGGTAGATTGGTCATATACGTTTTTTTTTAAACTTTTCACATCGGTCCTATAAGTTTTCTTTTTTTTCAAATTAGTCCTACATGTTGCGTTTCATTTCCACATTAGTCATTTCCGTCAATTTTGACATAATGCCATCGGTTTTGACCTAACGTGGCTTTTGATCTGACTCCGTAGATTGAAATTGACCGAAAAGACTAATATGGAAACAGAGCGTAACATGTAAGACCAGTTTAAAAAAAAATAAAACTTATAGGACCGGTGTGAAAAATTAAAAAAACGTATAGGATCAATATACCTATTTTACCCAATAATTAATGGTCATCAATTGGAAATATTTCTTTCCCTACATTAATTCTTTATATGGTGATTTAAGGGATTCAAATTAGAGAAAACTTGAAACATAGGGAGGTTGATTAACCCTAATTGATTAATCTAATTGAAAAATGAAAGTGACATGAGGAAACACAATAAGGAGGGTTAAGGTGTATTTCTTAACTTTTCAAAAATCTTTTAGAAAAACAATTTTGCACACAACTGAGATTAAAGATAAACACGCAGGAAAACAAGTTTTCAAAGAAAGAATGTTAAGAACTTCGATCACAAACCCCAAACATTAGTTTAGTTAAAAGAAACTTAACCAGGGAAGAGATAGAGAAGATCACACGAAGATGCTATCCTGATTCACTCTTCCAAATAAGAGCTACATCCAGTCCCTTCGACTTGAAGGATTTCTCACTAAGTCTCTTACAAGTATTCTTTAATTTGCCTCTTCAGGCTACAACTCTAAGCCTCTTCAGGTTACACAAATATTTTTTTACAGTCAAGCCTCTTCAAGCTCACTCTAACAAAGAGTAGATAAATGTTTGAACTTAGTTCAAGTCACAATATGTGAGGGTTGTATAAGTATGATTTTGAAAGTTTGGCGGCGTTTTGATAATATCAAAGCATCTTCTTTTATTCATGGAGGACTTTTAGTATTTATAAGCTTCAAGAGTTCTCCATATACTTATTCAACGACAATAAATATATCCATTTAGAGATAACATTAAATACTATTAAGACGTTTGAACTATCTTGGTTCTGATAACTTGTTACTTTTCTATAAAAGGTTGTCTTGGCTATCAGCTTGGCAAAAAGCATGTTTGCTTTTCTTCTGCACAATGTGATACTTCCTTTCTTCAATTCATTTTTTAGGATGGTAGGGTAACAGTGGTAAGAGAATGTTAGACAACTGACTCATTTCTCTTTGGCTCGAAGTGTCCTACATTGGACTTGTTTGTCTCTTATTCATAAATGCTTCGTACTATACAAATATTCAAATAATTTTGGATGAAAACATTTAAAAGATAAACCGCATAAAAAACGTTAGTGGACGGTCCAAACAAATATTAAAAACAAGTTAAAACATTGGACGCACACTTGAAATAAAACTTACAATCCAGTTTCACGAGGAATAGACTTGAGAACTAAATTGGATGCACAATATAAGAAATTTAAATCACTTTAGTAAATCCAACGTTGCATCAGAAAACATAAGGGCCAACTAGACGCGTAATAAGTACTAAACTCATTAAAATGCCCAAGTCTAATTCGAATAATGACAAAAAGAATGGTCTTTGAACCTTTCTGAATTACTTAGATATAAGTCTAGTGGATTCATATTGGACTATTAAACATACTGTTAACCTTGTTGGTTGTGTCCAAAATTCATTCGTGACAAATAATTATAGATCAAACGAGTATGGGATCTACGATTTATACGGTAATCTCATCAAAATATGTATATAAATTGTCTGTCAAGTACAAATTTGATAATTAAAACCAAATTAGGAAATACTGGCAAAGACTTGATATCAAACAAATATGTAAATTTGTCAAAGAGGTACAAAACATTGTCAATCATGAGTTTTGACAAATTAAAAACGATTTATGTTTTAAAAGATAAGTTTGAAATTTAAAAGAAGAAATCAGTTCCTATTGTAACAAATAACTTCCTAGTTGTATTGTGTTCGTAAAAAAAATTGAAATTTGAAAGAGAAGTTAAGAAAATTTAAAGTAACACTATTTACGGGAAGTAAATGAACTTGAATAAAGAACATAAACCAAATGCTGGAAATAATGAAGAACAAGTAAAGAAACTTAAAAGGCATAACTAGTATTGTACTGGGTTTTTTACTATTGAATTGAAATGAGAAGGAAGGAAGGAATACTTGAGAATTATCTGTCAATCTGCTGTGTGATCGAGATGTGTAGGATGTGTATCAAGTAACCTCCTAGATAATAGAAATAGTTTCTAAAATACTGAGTAATTAAGTATGAATACTTGACAGGAAGTAAAACTTAGATTTGAAACGTAAGAACACTACAAATGAATTAATATAGAAAATGTAGTTATTTATTAAAGTTGATGAAGAACAATTTATGGGAAATTGAATATAAACGAATGAAAATGTTAATTTAAGTAAAAGATGTCAAAAACTAGGAATTACTTATAATATTAGAGTAAAGGAAAACTGGATTAAACAAGTATTAATTTGTAGAAAAAATAATGAAGTTTAAAGAAATAACTTGAAGATGATTATAAATAAACCGGAAAATGCATGAAGAACTATTGAAGAAATATTAAAAGTTAATAAAAATTAACAAAGAAATAAGACGAATCCGCCATCACAATATTTATGGCAGTAAAATAAAGAATTGTAAGAACACTATGAAGAACATGATGAATAAACTGGAAAGTATTTGAAGAACTTGAAGGAAATGAACCAATATTGTATTGAAATTGAACATTGTATTGATGATAACATCATGGAAGGAGTACTTGAGTCAATCCGTCAGTCTACTGTGTGATCGAAATGTGTAGGATGTTTCAAGTTCCAACCCTTATTACATTGTAATAACTAGTATTTATAGGCAAATAAAATAACTACCTAGTAGTAACTTCCTATCTAAATGACTGCCACGTATCTTGGCAGTTCTCTAAATTTCAAATTTAAACTGCTTGTCAAACAACTCTGATAACTGCTCAATTTCTTGAACCGCTCCACGTCAACTTGATTGTCTTTGGCCTGGTCCGGTTTGATGACTTACCTTGCTAATGCCTTGTCAGTCTTGAGGACTTAGCCATTTTCATACTTCTCTGTACGTTTGACAACTCTTCTTAATACTTTGTCAAAAAGCTTGGTTGTCAATTTATCATTTGTCAACCATTATTTTCTTGTCAACTAAATATTCTCAATACTTAGAAAATATTAGTCATTACTCTGATTTCTTCGTCAGCCTGTCGAAATGCATCTGTCAATAATCAAAAATTTCACTCCTAACAGATGCCCCCCAAGTTTTACTTTTCTACGGCCTTGTTGGTTTGACATGTCAACTAAAGAACTTCTTGTCAACTCCACACTTGTTAATTCTTATATAATATTCTGAATTCGACGTTCTTCTTTATGTCAATTTTTTGTCAACTTTCCGTCTGTCGACTTAGCACTTGTCAACTTTCTTTTGGCCAAAATAGTATATATCAATTTTGGGGTTTTCTTTCTCAATTTTTTATGTAGCCTCTTTCTGTCTGTCTAACGAAAGCTCAAATTTGAAAATTCACTCCTAACAGATGCCCCCCAAGTTTTGTCTTTCGAAGGCTTAGGGAGAGAGGCAAAACTTCAACCATCGCCAATCTTGATGCCATCAATCTTCCTGAACAACCAATTCATTCTTCACCAACTCCTCAAAAAACTCTAATTCTCAGTCACATCTTCCACCTCTTCCGACAGACACCTTGTCTACTGTCGTCAAACCAGTGAAAGTTCCTGCCTCTAAACTTGAAAACTTAATTGATTTTTTATCGGAGGCTGGTCATCAGAATTCATCAAGATCTACCCATTTTTCAAATTTGACAGGGTAATATTCGAGTGATTATCAAGCTGTCAAGTTTATGAAAGAGCTGAAATCCCTTTTCAAGCATCCACTTGACATTCTATGTTCAGATTCAGTCGTCCGTTCGACCATGGCCAGTCTTCTCCAACAACTTAATCCAATTAAGAACAATCTGCCAACTTCAAGCAGGGGCACTTTGGCTTCTGTCCAAGACTACTTTGATGGTTTGACAGACAAATTGTCAACCATCAATGATGTTATGTCCCCTTTTGAAGCCGAAGAAATCAGCAGGGACAATATGTTGGGGACTCTACGCACCATGAAAGCCACAAGAGAACAAGAGATTCATGTCATTGCTGACAACGTCAAAGCTGACTTGGCAGTAGACAAAGAGATTGCTGACTTAGAAATTGCTTTAACTCAAGCTAAACAGAAAAAACCTTAACTAGTGCAAACTCTGTCGGCCAGCAAAGAAAAGGTCAATCAAATTGACGATGAATCTAAAAAGTTAGGGGTGACTGCCAAGACTATTGTCAACATTCTAATAGCTATGCAATCTGAATATCTGGCAGCCAAGACTGACAGAGAGGCTCTGGAGAAGGCTTGGGAAGAAATCAGAAATTCTCAATCTTAGTTTAGTGACTTTCCACACTTGATCATCAACTTTAAATGCCTTAAGCTTGACTCGTCCGTCATAGAATTTGGCAATTATTTCTTTTTGTTGAATCAAGTTTTCTAAAGCAACCAACCTCTCACCATTTAACTCGTAAAATTCATGCAACATTACTTTCCAATATTGGTCGACAGGCAAATCATCTTGCCTTTGAATGCAAGTTGATTGAATATTGATTTCCACAGGTAATACATGATTATGTCCATATACTAACCTATACGGTGATGTCCCGGTTGGCTGTCTAGGTGAAGCCCTATATGCCCATAGTATTAGGTCAAGAGTGTTATGCCAATTTCTAGGCTGTCGACCCACATGCTTTTTAATAAGACCAATAATAATCTTATTTATGGCCTCAACTTGGCCATTATCTTGTGCATAGTACGGAGTAAATGTGAGCATCTTTATATACCTAGAGTTGGCATATTCTATGATTTTCTTCTCGGTAAAAACTGATCCTTGATCCGTTGTTAAGGTTTGTGGTATTCCAAACCGACAAACAATATGATTTTCAACAAAATCAATCACATCTTGTTGGGTGACTGCTTTGAGACAGACCGCTTCCACCCACTTGGTAAAATAATCAACTCCAACTAAAATGAATTGATGTCCTTTTGATGAGGACGGGTATATTTGACCAATCAAATCCAAAGCCCGTCCTCTGAATGGTCAGGGCTTGACAATAGAATGCAATTCGCTGGCTGGTACATTTTGTATATGGCCATGTTTCTGACATTGTTCACAAGACTTTGCAAACAAAATGCAATCTTTAATCATAGTTGGCCAATAATACAAACTTCGACGAAGAATCCATTTCATTTTGTCTCCTTTCTGATGGGCTCCACATATGCCCTCATGGACTTTTGACAAATCCAAATAAGCATCTTGCTCACTCAGGCACTTGTGTAGAGTCCCGTCAACATACCTTCTATATAACAGTCCTCCTTGCATTATCTAATTCAATGCTTTGTATTTCATTTTCCTATCTACATTCTAACTTGGATTTTCCAAATATTCAATTATTGGCAACCTCCGGTCATTAGGTAGAATTACATCATTTGCCAAAATATCTCTTTCTTCTAATGGATATAATAATTCTCTGATTTCCATCAGTCCTGACAAAGTCTTTTGAGATATCTTGTATCCCGAGGCTATTTGAGCCAACTCATTAGCCTCTTGATTTAAATTTCTGGGAATATATTTGACAATTACGTCATCGAATTTCTTCATTAACTTACTAGCTATGATACAATATTTTGTCAAGTAGTAGTTGACACACTTATATTCTTGAGTAAGTTGTTTGATAGCCAATTGAGAATCCCCAAAGATATGGACATTTCGTGCTTTCATTTCTATTAGTATCTCTAATCCGACAATCAAAGCTTCATATTCAGCTTCATTGTTGGAACATGGATACTTTAGTTCAAACATGAACTTAGTATGAGTTTCTTGTGGAGTCACGATTAAGATTCCTAATCCACTACCTCCTTGATACCTTGATCCGTCAAAGTAAAGTTTATAGGGTTGTAAACTGACAACATTTATTTCTGGCACGTCCAATCCTGGATGTTCTACTAAGAAGTCAGCTACTGCTTGTCCTTTGACAGCTTTAGATGGTACGTATTGTAAAGAATATTCTGACAAAGCAATGGTCCATTTACCAATACGTCCGTTAAGGACTGGTTTTGACAACATATACTTTATAACATCAATTTTGGAAATAATGAATACATTACATGGCATCATATAATATTTAAGTTTTGTACAAGAAAAATACAATGCTAGACATAACTTCTCTATTGCACTATATCTTCTTTCAGCATCATTGAGGACTCTTCTTAGATAATATACGGCCCTTTCAACATTGTCATCATCATCCTGGGCCAATAGACATCCTATAGTGTCTTCAGATGCTGATATGTACAACTTCAATGGTCGACGAGGCACTGCTGGCATCATGACCGGTGGATTGACTATGTATTGCTTGATCTGGCCAAAAGCCTCTTGGTGACAAGGCTCCTATATGAAGCTTTGCTCTGCTTTCAACTTGACCAACGGTGCAAATACTCTTGTTCTTCACGACAGATTTGATATAAACCTTCTTAGAAAGTTAACCTTTCCTAGGAAGGATTGTAGTTCATTTTTATCTGTCGGTGCTGAGGCTTCCATGACCGCTTTGGTTTTATTTTTGTCCACCTCAATTCCTTTTTTGTGAACTAGAAAGCCTAAGAATTTGGCAGCTGACACTCCGAAGCTACACTTCTCCGGGTTCATTTTGAGGTTGTGTCTTCTCATCCTTTCAAACCCTTGCTTCAGGTGCTCCAAGTGGTCATCTTTGGTTTTGGATTTGACAACCACGTCATCAATATATACTTCTATGAATTTTCCAATCACATCATGGAAAATGGTATTCATTGCTCATTGATAGGTGGCTCCTGCATTCTTTAAACCGAAAGGCATGACAATCCATTCATATGTCCCAATTGCTCCGGGACACTTGAAGGCAGTCTTTGACACATCTTCTTCGGCTATAAAGATTTGATTATAACCTGGTTGTTCGAATGAACTTTGCTTTAAGTAGTCTTTGCACTTCCTCTTTGATTTTATGCACCACCTCTGGGGTAAATCTTCTGCTTGCCTGTTTGACAGGCTTGCAATCCTCCCTAAGCGGCAGCCGATGTTCAACAAGATCTCTGCTTAAACCAGGCATTTCATCATAGTCCCATGCAAAGCAATCTTTATACTCTGCAACTGAAAAGTTTTTGTTTGTAATCCTCTGGCAGAAAAGCACCGACAAAAATGGGCCTTTTCTTTTCTTCCATTCCTAAATTTATTTCTTCTTGAGGATCTTCTACTTCAACGTTTTGCTTAACTTCGGCTCCTTTCTCAAAACCCAAAGGGCCGTCGTCGATGATACAATCTGCCAACATACTCTCTGAAGTGTGTACTTCACTGTGGGCCATATAGGCCGACAATCTTCTCAGGTGTGTTTCAAGGCTCATTGTCGGAACTGGGCCGAGACTTGTCGGCCTCTCCCTTTATCTTTATGCCAAACTGACTGAGAAGGCTTGCTTCTAACGCATCTTTGTCAATGACCCCTTCGTTGGCAGTCACAGGTCTGACATTTGGCGAGTACACTTTGAAATCCACATGTGACTGCTGGGCGTAACACGCGCTATCGTCTGCTTCGACGATCTCCACTTGATCTTGCTCATTCCACAAGATTATTTTCGGATGCACTATCGAAGGAATTGCTCCCACAACATGAATCCAATCCCTGCCAAGTAATAAGTTGTTGCTTGATTTGGCTGGAATTATCATGAACAATGTCATTCTCTCGACAGTGCCAACCTGGATATTAGAAGTACAACACCATCTGATGGAGATGTTTTGCCACTGAAATCAGTGACGACCATGTCTGTCAGAATTAAGTCCGACTGATCTTTTCCTAGCTTCTTAAACATTGCCCTAGGCATCAAATTGACAGCAGCTCCTCCATCAATCAGAACTCTATTAGTAGGTCTCCCATCAATTATGGCCTTTACATGCAATGGCCTTAAATGATTTCTTTGTTCATCAGTGAGCTTCTCTAACTGTGCTATATTGTCGAACATGGTGACCAAATTCTCTTGGACATACATCCAAAATCATCTGGATTTCTATCATTGTCGACCATATCCTCATCAACGGAAAAATCCACTTCAAGATATCCTTCATACTCCGCTGGGATGACGGAAATCAATCCTATATTCATTCTCATGCCTGGTTCCAGGATGATTTCATTCGCTGGATCCTCATCTAAAAATGCACCTCCTATAGTTCTTCCATGATTTCTCTTCAAATCATTATCATCGTCTGATCCTGACCTTTCTGACAATGGCCGGGCTATCCCTGCACCACGTTATCCAGTGCCTCAATGATGTCAGATAGATCTTCATTTTGGCTATCCATGTCCATGCCTCTGCTGATGTTAATATCATCATTTGGATCGTTTAATGTCTCAATGACAACATCAAAAGACAATTCCTCCTTGGTCAAATCACATTCAGGTTTGAATGTTGCCAACTGATGATCTTGCATCCTTGCCTCAAACTTCTTCTCAAGTCCTGCTACCTTCTCCATGTCTACCAATCCAACGGGCCATTTGCCTGTGGATTTTGTTGGTGGTGACAACATTTCTAAGGCCTTCTTTTTCTCTGCACATACTTGCGACATAGGCTTCTTTAGCCTGTTTTGAGTAACAGGCAACTTCATGTCAACCTTCATTGGATGAGCCTCTATCACGCTCTTCATTTTGACATCTCCACTCTTGTTAGCTACGTCGTCAGCCATTGCAACCAAACAACCAGTATTCTGCGAAGGCATCTCTTTTGTGGTGACACCTCCTTGCCTGGCAAGCTTCTTCTTTTGAGCCTGTCGAAGCCTTTGCAACCTTCTCTTTTGGCTCTTAGAGATGGCCGGCTGAGTTGATGGTCTTGACAAGCCAGGTCCTGTCATTTGAGCATTCTGAGCTAGCCGGTCCTTTCGGTAATCCTCATTCCAAAAGGGTGGATTGTGGTCCTTGAACTTGTTTTTTCTGACCCATTTCTGCTTTCGTAACTCTGGATAACGAGCCGTGGTAGAATTATTTACTCATTGATCCACCATTACATTGGACGGGGGTTTCCTAGTCTTGAGGGAATTGAATCTACCACCGATAAAGTTGTTACTTCCCACTGATCCTCTGACCGGCTCTTCAAACCAACCTCTAGTGTGGTGCTGTCTAGGTCTTGTCTGATGCATGTGTTGTTAACGACTGTTTGCCTGCCTGTTAACAACAGGTGCAGCACTTCTGTATACACTGTTAGACCCAGCATGGCTGCCCGAGTGTTAAAATCTGCCTTGGCTACTACCATTGCAAGACTCGGTTCTGTTTTGTGGGCGATAAGATGGCGTTTTCTGCCCCCTGGCCTTCTCGGCAGCCACTTCATCATAAAATGCTTCACATCTTGGGCAAACTTTAAGTGTGCCACCGGATTTCTTGCATGCCATGAAATCGACAAAAGGTTCTCCCGGCTTTGGATAAATATCAAATGAATCCAACAAATCCATCTGGATATTTTGCCCAGGTCTGATATTGACCATGCCTATTCCCATAGGGACTCGGCGGTCTGTCTTGTTAACTTCAGGACCAAACGGTTCTGTATCAACCTTCATGTCTGGTTTCTTGTCTGAAAATTTTAGTTTTCCTTCTACCAAACATTTCTAAATAATGTCCCTGAAATGCATACAATCATTAGTTACATGACCAAAAGTGTTATGATACTTACAGTACTTCCGATCCTTAATCTCATGGGCTTTCAAAAGCCTATGGTCATCTGACAATTTTAACTGCTTATCTTTGAGTAATATGTCAAATATTTGATTGGCCTTGGTCACATCAAACGTATACACTTTCTTATTGATGAAAGGAATCCTTTCTTTGGCCCTCGCAGTCTTCAAAGCTTGGCATATGTAAGGTGGACCATTTTTTAATTCAACGTAATCTACCTCATATTCCTCAGAATCGTTGCCCTCCTTGTCGGATTCACTACATCCGACAAAGTTAATCTTTTCTCTTTTGAGGAATTTCTTCTGCTTGAACACCTTTTCGGCTTTCAATTGTTCAATTTGCCGGACTTTATCTCCTAACTGGGCAAGATCAATTAGATGTTGGTTGACCAACTTCTTCCTAATATGATAATCTAGACCCCCAGCAGCAATCTTCACTATTTCCGCCTCAGGGATAGGGGTGAAGCAACGACTCCTCATTTGACAGAATCGGGCAAGGTAGTCATCGACAGACTCGTTATTCATCCTCTTAATGCCAAATAAGTCTGTCAATCCTATCTTTAGGTCACCCCTAAATAATTGATCATGAAAATTTCTCTCTAATTGATTCCAGGAATGTATGGAATTAGGCCTTAGAGTTGAAAACCAAGAAAAAGCATTCTTAGTCAACGAACTAGGAAAGAACTTCATTTTTAGTCCCTCCTCTAAAGTCAAATCTCCTAATTCAATTGTATATCTGGCAATGTGCTCGACTGTCAACTCTCCTCTTTCTCCTGAGAATTTTGACAACTTGGGTAATTTGTATCCTCGAGGCATTTCCGCCCGTTGGACCCAAATAGGAAATGCCGACGCAAAAAATGGTTGATTGGCATAGCCTATGTTAAAACCAAACCTATTCAATGCTTGTTCGACAACTTGGTTAACATTCTGGTTTAGAACATTTTGACGAAGGGCTCCAAGAGCACCCTGGTTTATGACAAAATCTTTGTCTTCCTCTGGTTGTAGAATATGTACATTCCCACGTCTCAAAGGAATCCGATGATGGGGCTGTGGCCGTTTGTCATCTTGTTCAAATCCGTCAAGTTGTATAACTTGTGGTTGTTCAACCTGTGGTTGATTATTCCTATTGACATTTCTATTGAGATTTCAATTGGTATTTTGGTTATCATCTGGGGATACAACGCCCAAGGCTCTATTTAACCCACGTATCTCATTTGTCAATGTCAAGCATGCATTATTCGTGTTCTCTATTAATGGCGTAATCACTGTACTCATTTGTTGAGTAAATGTATTCACCATGTCATGGTTACTGGAGTCAATTTGTTGTCGAACATTGGCTAGTGTAGCCTCTGACAAACCAACAATATTTTGCGGGGGTTGTCTTAGTGGGGATATATATGGCCTTACTACTAGTTGCTCTTGTCGAGAATGAGTTACTACCATTGACCCTGTTATCCCATTCGCATGACTGGGAATTTGCCCCCCAGTCGATGGTCCTGCCTGTCCAGATGCATGGGCAGCCATCGTCATTCCATTTAGATATGGTATGTATGCAAATGGGGTATTTGGATTGACAACAGTCGAACCATAAGGCATCCCATACAAAGGTTGTGACAGAGGTTGCGTAGTCCCTCTTGGGTTTGAATTCACAATGCTTCGTGGAGACAATCCGGTAGTTGGTGGATTTATTTGTTGTTAAACCGGGGAAGTTGGTGACTGATGTCGTCGCGCCGCAGAGGCGGCGCGCGCGTGCGATTCCGGCAAGTGTACCGGACTGCCGTCAAGTAATAAAAGATATCGAACCCACAGAGACTGTGTTACCGAATCACAATTAATTTCGAATCGATTGAATCTGAACTGTATGAAAGGGTTTTGTAAAAAGGGTTTTTGAATTTGAATTTAAATGATAGACAAACAGAAAACAAATGTTTTTGGGGTTTTCGATTTAAATGGATTCCTAGGGATTTGGGTTACCTTTGAGGTTGTTTATGTTGCTAATCTGATTTACCTTTGTTGATTACCGAAATTGCCTTGAAGGCGAGTTTATCCTCTAATAGCTTAAGCTCCCTCTCGGGTTACAAAAGCCGTGCCCAATTGACCCGACCCCTACTCTCGTGGTAGTCGATCCCAGATTGGACCCTTTGCGTTCCGAGACAACTCGTTGCTCCTCGAGGGACGGCTTCTAACTCTCGTGATTTCAGTCCCAAGTCTGACTTCTATAGGTCCGACACCCAAGTTCACCGCTAGGTTCCTCCTTGAAATGTCTCAGTTATGCAAATAACCTAAGTTCACCGCTAGGTTCCTCCTTGGATCATTCACATCTCACAAACTAGTGGCTGCCGGGCTTTACGAGTGAAACACCCTAGAAATCCTAAGTTCACCGCTAGGTTCCTCCTTAGAACGTCTATGTCACGCAAATAACGGTTGCCGAAATTTATGAGTGATTTACACACTAGAAATCAGATCTAAAGCAAATCGTAATTAACAAAGAGTTTACATCAAATTTACATCATAAACAAACTTGGGCAGAGCCCTAATCCCTAGAAACTATGCTACTACTCCAGTCTTGCCATGGAGATGACAAGCTGGGTTGACAACATAGTGAAAATCAGAAAAAGAGAAGAGAGGAGAAGAAGAGAAGAGATCTATAATCTATGCCTAGAGTGGTAGCCCCCAATGTGTGATCTTCCTGTTTCTGATGCCTTGGTCCATATTTATAGAAATGGGGAAGTTAGAGTCCCAAACTAACTCAAAATCTGATCTATTTCGGTTTCTTCAGGTCCAAGTAAAGCGCGTCACGGCCGTGATGGCCATCACGGCCAGGCCGTGACGGTCTCTGCCTCTGGCACTTTTGGAAAATCCGGTTTCTCGCGGGGCGAGAATGTGCTCACGTCGCGAGCCCTCTGTTTCATGGCCGTGAAGAATTTCACGGCTGGGCCGTGATGTGCTCTGACTTGTGGTGGTTTTGGGTCACGGCCGTGATGGCTATCACGGCCAGGCCGTGACAGACTCTGACTTCAGCCTTTCTTCTTTTTCAGTTTTGCTCGATCATGGCCGTGATGGGCATCACGACTAGGCCGTGATGGGCTCTGTTTGGCTCATTTTCTTCAGTTTTAAAGCTCCATCTTCATCCAAACTTCATCATGGTTGATCTTGAGCAATTTACCCTTGATATCTGCAAAACAACACACGAAAACCGCCTTACCCGTTCCAAAGGAAAATTAACCTAAAATCTAATAAAAATATGCCTAAACTACATGAAAATGCAAGCAAAATGATAGACAAAGATGATGTGGAATCACACTCATCAAATCACCCCAAGCTTAAAACTTTGCTTGTCCTCAAGCAATTACTCAGGCCATAAGATAAATCATTCAAAGCATGGATAGTGAACCAAGAACCCTAGAAGCTAATCCAAGTAATAGGCATTTTTAATAAGCATTCAAGAGATAATCAAGTTCAAGTCCAATTAGAAGCTTAGGTTCTTCAAGTTCATGTCCTCACTGATTTGGGCACTCATCTCACCTCACTCAAGTGTTTTAGGGTTTATGACAATTCACTCCATTTCCTCAAGTAAAGTATTTTACCATAGGCTTGACTATTAACCAAATCTCTACTTTATTTAAGAAAACACTTAAGAATCAAGAGGTCTTTTCCTTTGGTTGTAATGTGGCCATGGGATTTATTGTTAGGTGGGAAAATCAAAGAAAGGGAATTTTCAAGAAGGCTAGATAGATTATCAAACATTACAAGGTATGACACCTTCTAAAATACCTTTTAAGGGCTTTGATTTACTTTTTCCACCTTTCTTCTTTTTTTTTTTTTTTTCTTTTCTCACTTTCTTTGTCATCCCCTTCTCCATTCTTTTTTCTGTTCATTTCATTTTTTTATTTGTTTGGAGAAGGGGAGATTTATAGCTCAAGAGAAATATTTTCATCCCATTCTTTTTCCAACTACCAATTACCCTTTTTGTAATACTTTAAAGGTGTCATACCAAGCATTATTTATCAAATTAATTCATGGTACCAAGAAAAGTATTTTTTTCTTTAGGCTCAAAATTGGGCAACTAAGGGGTAGCATTTATCATTCAAAGCTCGGGAGGCCAGAAAAATACCTAGTGCCTCAATCATTTCCAAAAATGTTTTCAGAAATTTTTAAGTTTTGAAATGGTTTCAAGTCAAGTTCTAGAAAATACAGTCCAAGAGGAATTACAACACTCTAGCACAAGAAATGGGGTAGATTTAGTGAATACCCCTTTTGGCTCAAAATCTTACATTTAGTAGTTCAAAAATCAGTGAGGTACACAAGTTTAAGGAACCACATGCTAATTATCAACTATCAAATGATTATCTCAAGAATTTTTATTTTTAGCCATATCACAAGAATAATGAAAAATTGGGTTCAAAATTCACTATCTCAATTCATTTGGCTCCAAGTTCTCACAATCGGATGCATGTTCTAAGTGAGGGGAAATCTAGAGAATGTGATCATACCAATCTATGCCTATGTGAATGCAATATGAATGCAACAATGCAAATGCAAAAATAAATACCCCTACCCCAAGCTTGATTACTTACATTGTCTCCAATGTAAATAATCAAGTCGGAGAGAGAGGAGAAAAATGGAACAACTTACCGAGTCGGTAGCGGGTGTTGGCTTCACATTCCAGTCAAAACTTGGGTAGAAATTGTATCACGGCCGTGAGGCTTATCACGGGCAGGCCGTGATCGTTTCTGATCCTCAGGAGTTGCCCTGTCACGGCCGTGATCTACATCACGGCTAGGCCGTGATGCTCTCTGATCTTGGCATCCTACTCATCACGCCCGTGATGGTTGTCACGGCTAGGCCGTGATGCTCTCTCGTGCTCTTGTTTAGTTCATCACGGCCGTGACCATTGTCACGGCCAGGCGTGATGGCCCTCTGACTTTATTTTTTTATGCTCTTCTTCTCATTCTCAACCTGAAAACACTAGATAAACTTATTAATAATATTTTTGACTCTTGATCTTCTCAAATTATTCAAGAGGTTAAATCAAATACTAATGGAATATGGGAAAGAAATCTTGGGTTGCCTCCCATGATGCGTTTATTTATGGTCTTAAGCTTGACCAAACTTCCTTGATCAACGGGGTCATTTGGGCGTAGAAGTGCAGGAACACTTCTTTTCCATGGAGCTCCTTCAAATAGCCGTTTCGCTCATACGGCCGATGTAACGCTCGCTCTTTTCTCTCGGAGCTTCCTAGCCTTCCTTTCTTCCGGCGGAAGTTTTGTTTCCGCATGGACAGCAACTCCAACTTCACCACTGCTTGGGTGCATCATTAGCCCCGCAAATCTTTGGGGTTGCTTCCATGCTAAGTTCTTTCTCTACCGCTGGAGACGTTACATCAATTCTGCACACATGGCTCTCAAAAGGAGGGTTGTTACAAGAGTTAGTCAACTGAAAATTTACCCTACCTTCCTCTACATTTAGAGAGAGTTTGCCATTCCTTACGTCTATTAATGCTCAAGATGTTGCCAAGAATGGCCTTCCTAAAATGATGGTGAATATAGAATTCCCTTTCATGTCCAATACCAGGAAGTCGGTAGGGATGAGAATTTTCCCTACCTTTACGAGAACATTCTCTAGTATGCCTAGAGGAGTCCTAGTTGAGCCATCCGCAATTTGTAAGGGGAATTTGAATGGTCTCAACTCTTTGCTTCCCAACCTTTCCATGATAGTGAGGGACATCAAGCTCGCACTAGCCCCTAGGTCACATAAGGCTTGGTCAATTTGCACTTGTTCAATCGAGCAAGCGATGGAGAAACTACCTGGGTCTTTCAGTTTAGTAGGCATTTTAGTCTCTACATCTTCTTGCTTTTTCCTGACCAACCTCTGTGGGAAAGGTATCGGGGTTGGTACGGTGGTGGAGGGACATATTTCGGTTCTGGCTCTTCTTTTTCGCTCGTGTCCTCCTCCGGTTCCACCTCCATTTCAGCTACCCCCACCCCAAGCTTATCATCCCTCAAGTGTATGACATTGCAATGCTCATTGGGATTTGCTTGAGTTGCCCAGGAATGTACCCTTAGGTCTCGAGCACGTGATGGCTTGTTGGGCAATCTGGGTTTCTAGCATCTTGTTATGAGTTGCTAAGTTGTCTACCTTAGATGCTAGATCCTTTATTGCCTCACTCACTGCCCTTCCTTGTTGTCTAAACTCCTCATTCTGTTTTTGTCCGAGTTTCGACAAAACTTTCAAATAAAGTCTCGAGTTTAGATCTCTGTACCGAGGGTACCCCGGTCTTTGTTCTCTTATTACCTTGACCTTCTTGGAGCTCATGATTAAGCGTGTTGCTTTGTAGTTGCCGTAGTAGGAGAGGTAAGGGTTGTTCCTTCTTTGGTTGTAGGGATTTGGGGGAGCATAGTTGGGCAGCTTCGGGTTCGTATCATAGTAGTTGTTACAAGAGTTCACTTGCTCACCCGGCCCGGATCCATGTGGGCATCCCATAATGTCATGTCCCTGCATTCCACAAATCTCACAAACAAGGTTAGTAGCACCTAATGCACTCACATTAGCTATTTCAAGCCGATCAAAACGTTTATTAAGTGAGTCTATCTTTGACATAATAAGATCTGTGCTATTTACCTCAAACTTACCCCCCGAAATCTTGTTCGGGTTATTACCTCTTTCGGATCCCCATTGGTGGTAGTTGGTGGCGACATTCTCGATGATGTTGAATGCCTCAGTGAGAGGCCTATTCATAAATGCTCCACCGGCTGCAGAATCTAGTGACACCTTCGAAGAGTAGTCCAATCCGTTATAGAAGGTGTGCACTATTAACCACCTCTCGAGTCCGTGATGTGGGCACGACTCCAGCAGTCCCTTGTATCGATCCCAAGCTTCCGATAATGATTCTCCGTCTTTCTGGAAGAAGCGGTGATCCGGGTTCTTATGTAGGCCGTCTTGGATGGAGGGAAGAATTTCTCCAAGAACGCCTGCTCCAGTTGGTCCCAAGTGGTCAAAGTGTTAGTGGGGATTTGCTTAAGCCAGGCCTTCGCCTTTCCAGTGAGAGATGAGGGGAACAGTCTCAAACGCACAACATCGACTGAGGCTCCATGAATCCGGATTGCATCGGTGAACTCTAAAAATGTCTCTATGTGATCGGTCGGGTCCTCCGAAGGCAATCCTCCGAATTGATGTTGCCTAATCATGTTGATTAGCATAGGTGGTATGGTATAGTTTTCCGCCTCAATCTCTGGCCTTGCAATCCCAGTTCGCAAGCCTCTCGCATTTGGGGCTGCGTAATCCTTCAAAGGTTTTGTATCCGGTTGATTCGCCATGAGTGAAATGGGAATCGACCTTTCTTCCTCTCTTAGTAGTCTTCTACGTCTGTGGAAGGTCCTCTCGATCTCCGGATCAATCTCACTAAGGCTCCCAAGACTTAGAGATCTTTGCATATAACACACAGAGAGATGGATACAATAGAAGGAAAAGAATTTTTTTGATTTTTGACTTTTGATTTTTTTTTTTTTAATTTCAGAAATAAAAATCAAAAAAGAAAAGGGTCCAGAAAATCAATTTAAAAACTAATTGAAATTCGAAAAGGCACAGTCCCCGGCAACGGCGCCAAAAACTTGATGTCGTCGCGCCGCGGAGGCGGCGCGCGCGTGCGATTCCGGCAAGTGTACCAGACTGCCGTCAAGTAATAAAAGATATCGAACCCACAGAGACTGTGTTTCCGAATCACAATTAATTTCGAATCGATTGAATCTGAACTGTATGAAAGGGTTTTGTAAAAAGGGTTTTTGAATTTGAATTTAAATGATAGACAAACAGAAAACAAATGTTTTTGGGGTTTTCGATTTAAATGGATTCCTAGGGATTTGGGTTACCTTTGAGGTTGTTTATGTTGCTAATCTGATTTACCTTTGTTGATTACCGAAATTGCCTTGAAGGCGAGTTTATCCTCTAATAGCTTAAGCTCCCTCTCGGGTTACAAAAGCCGTGCCCAATTGACCCGACCCCTACTCTCGTGGTAGTCGATCCCAGATTGGACCCTTTGCGTTCCGTGACAACTCGTTGCTCCTCGAGGGACGGCTTCTAACTCTCGTGATTTCAGTCCCAAGTCTGACTTCTATAGGTCCGACACCCAAGTTCACCGCTAGGTTCATCCTTGAAATGTCTCAGTTATGCAAATAACCTAAGTTCACCGCTAGGTTCCTCCTTGGATCATTCACATCTCACAAACTAGTGGCTGCCGGGCTTTACGAGTGAAACACCCTAGAAATCCTAAGTTCACCGCTAGGTTCCTCCTTAGAACGTCTATGTCACGCAAATAACGGTTGCCGAAATTTATGAGTGATTTACACACTAGAAATCAGATCTAAAGCAAATCGTAATTAACAAAGAGTTTACATCAAATTTACATCATAAACAAACTTGGGCAGAGCCCTAATCCCTAGAAACTATGCTACTACTCCAGTCTTGCCATGGAGATGACAAGCTGGGTTGACAACATAGTGAAAATCAGAAAAAGAGAAGAGAGGAGAAGAAGAGAAGAGATCTATAATCTATGCCTAGAGTGGTAGCCCCCAATGTGTGATCTTCCTGTTTCTGATGCCTTGGTCCATATTTATAGAAATGGGGAAGTTAGAGTCCCAAACTAACTCAAAATCTGATCTATTTCGGTTTCTTCAGGTCCAAGTAAAGCGCGTCACGGCCGTGATGGCCATCACGGCCAGGCCGTGACGGTCTCTGCCTCTGGTACTTTTGGAAAATCCGGTTTCTCGCGGGGCGAGAATGTGCTCGCGTCGCGAGCCCTCTGTTTCATGGCCGTGAAGAATTTCACGGCTGGGCCGTGATGTGCTCTGACTTGTGGTGGTTTTGGGTCACGGCCGTGATGGCTATCACGGCCAGGCCGTGACAGACTCGACTTGACCTTTCTTCTTTTTCAGTTTTGCTCGATCATGGCCGTGATGGGCATCACGGCTAGGCCGTGATGGGCTCTGTTTGGCTCATTTTCTTCAGTTTTAAAGCTCCATCTTCATCCAAACTTCATCATGGTTGATCTTGAGCAATTTACCCTTGATATCTGCAAAACAACACACGAAAACCGCCTTACCCGTTCCAAAGGAAAATTAACCTAAAATCTAATAAAAATATGCCTAAACTACATGAAAATGCATGCAAAATGATAGACAAAGATGATGTGGAATCACACTCATCAGTGACGGGAGTGTTCCTTGACCAACTTCGTTAAATCTATTGACAACTTGATCGTAAAAAACGCCTCTTCTCGCACCTAAACTATTAGTGCTATTATCCCCTGCATTAGTAGCGTTAGCCCTGGTTGCAGGAATATTGTCAACTGGTGCAATAGCATCCACCGTTGACGCAGCGACATTAGTGCCTACTATGCCTGCATCACTTGCACTACTCATATTCAAAGAGTTTTGGGAAATAGATGATGTTTGAACTACCTTTCCACTCCGTAGACTCATACCAATAAATTTGTATGTCAAATTCGTGACACTATCCGAGTTACTCTAAACCCGTCCCACCAGGCGTGCCAATTTGTTAACGTTGTTTTTTGGTTGTGTCCAAAATTCCTTCATGCCAAATAATAATAGATCAAATGAGTGTGGGGCCTATGAGTTATGCGGTAATCTCGTCAAAATATGTATATGAATTGTCTGTCAAGTACAAATTTGACAATTAAAGCCTAATTAGGAAATACTGGTAAAGACTTGATATCAAACAAATATGTAAATTTGTTAAAGAGGCACAAAGCATTGTCAATCATGAGTTTTGACAAATTGAAAACGATATATGTTTTAAAAGATAAGTTTGAAATTTAAAATAAGAAATCAATTTCTATTGTAACAAATAACTTCCTAGTTGTATTGGGTTCGTAAAAAAAATAGAAATTTGAAAGAGAAGTTAAGAAAATTTAAAGTAACACTATTTACGGGAAGTAAATGAACTTGAATAAAGAACATAAACGAAATGCTGGAAATAATGAAGAACAAGTAAAGAAACTTGAAAGACATAACCAGTATTGTACTGAGTTTTTTACTATTGAATTGAAATGAGAAGGATGGAAGGAATACTTGAGAATTATCCGTCAATTTGCTATGTGATCGAGATGTGTAGGATGTGTATCAATTAACCTCCTAGATAATGGAAAGAGTTTCTAAAATACTGAGTAATTAAGTATGAATACTTGACAGGAAGTAAAACTTAGATTTAAAACGTAAGAACGCTACGAAGGAATTAATATAGAAAATGTAGTTATTTATTAAAGTTGATGAAGAACAATTTATGGGAAATTGAATATAAACGAATGAAAATGTTAATTTAAGTAAAAGATGTCAAAACAGGAATTACTTATAATATTAGAGTAAAGAAAAACTGGATTAAACAAGTATTAATTTGTAGAAAAAATAATGAAGTTTAAAGAAATAACTTGAAGATGATTATAAATAAACCGAAAAATGCATGAAGAACTACTGAAGAAATTAAAAGTTAATAAAAATTAACAAAGAAATAAAACGAATCCGTCATCACAATATTGATGGTAGTAAAATAAAGAAGTGTAAGAACACTATGAAGAACATGATGAATAAACTGGAAAGTATTTGAAGAACTTGAAGGAAATGAACCAATATTATATTGAAATTGAACATTGTATTGATGATAACATGATGTAAGGAGTACTTGAGTTAATCCGTCAGTCTGCTGTGTGATCGAGACGTGTAGGATGTTTCAAGTTCCAACCCTTATTACATTGTAATACTAGTATTTATAGGCAAATAAAATAACTACCTAGTAGTAACTTCCTATCTAAATGATTGCCACGTATCTTGGCAGTTCTCTAAATTTCAAATTTAAACTGCTTGTCAAACAACTCTGATAACTGCTCAATTTCTTGAACCGCTCCGCGTCAACTTGATTGTCTTTGACGGTCTGGCTGCTTGACCGCTTCTCTTGCTAATGCCTTATCAGTCTTGAGGACTTAGCAATTTTCACACTTCTCTGTACGTTTGACAACTCTTCTTAATACTTTGTCAAAAAGCTTGGTTGTCAATTTATCCTTTCTATCGACCAGTATTTTCTTGTCAACTAAATATTCTCAATAGTTAGAAAATATTAGTCGTTACTCTGATTCCTTTGTCAGCCTGTCAAAATGCATCCGTCAATAATCAGAAATTTCACCCCTAATAGATGCCCCCCAAGTTTTGTTTTTTGACGGCCTTATTTGTCTGACATGTCAACTGAAGAACTTCTTGTCAACTCCACACTTGTCAATTCTTCTATAATCTTCTGAATTCGACGTTCTTCTTTATGTCAATTTTTTCTGTCAACTTTCCGTCTGTCTAACGAAAGCTCAAATTTGAAAATTCACTCCTAACACAAACAATTTTCAACTTTAATTTAATAATTTTGTTAAGATCAAAATTTGAGGGGTCAGAAACCATCACCGTTTTTGTTCTAACAAAAAAAAAATGGCTAAAGCTTGGTCATTCATTAACCCTAACCTCGATTGTTCTATATTGTTAACTAATTATGATACCATCGCTAATAAATTAATCATCTCTAACACGTCAAAGGTGATCAAATCCTAAGACACGGTAAACATTATAACAATCTATATTAAGGAAAATCATAAAATCATACTAATTATGAAATAAAGCATTTAAGTAACAAATTTCTGCAACAGCCTTTAAACTCACCAATTATGCAACAAACAAAGGGAAAAGGGTGAAATCTAAGATTAAAAATTTAAGAACATAACAAAACCTCACTTAATTGACCTGCAAAAAAACATAAAAAGGCATAATGATGGTTTATTACTCATATTACCCTTTAAATATCCAATTATAAATCAAACTATTCTACTTGCATTTTTCATATTATCTTTCTATATTCTTGATTAATTTTGCCTTTTTAATCAAACCTGAGAAACAGCTTTGACTAGTGGGTCCACGTCCGTGTAAGGAAATCTAACGATGGTACGACATTCCAGATAAGCAGCTGAAAGCCACACACTAAACTGCATCTAATCTTAATAATTGGTCACTTGTGAAAACTAAAATCCACCATTATCATAACAAGAAGAAATCATTATGGGTTTCAGCAAGTGCACAAATTTGTTCCTCCTTTTGATCATATTATGTTGTTTAGATACTGGTGTTGCCAGAGGCATCATCTCAGTTCATCAAAGACCCTGAAACTATAAGCTCCAAAGGTGGCAACTTCACCTTGGGATTCTTCAGCCCTGAAAATTCTACAAATCGATATGTGGGAATCTGGTGGAACCCCAAATTCACTGTCACATGGGTGGCTAACAGAGAGAAACCTCTTAATGATTCTTCTGGGATTGTTACAGTGTCTGAAGATGACAATCTTGTGGTATCGGATGGACAGAAACATGTCATTTGGTCATCTAATGTTTTCAACATCACATCCAATACTATGTTCCAACTTCTAGATTATGGGAACCTTGTACTGCTAGTGCTAGACACCACAATAGGAAAGAAAATATGGGAGAGTTTCCAGCGTCCTTCTGATGCACTCTTGCCCGGTATGAAACTTACAAGCAACAAAAGAACAGGTGAGAAAGTGAATCTTCCATCATGGAAAAGCCCTTCTAATCCATCCATTGGGAGTTTCTCAGTAAGTGTTGAACGCCTAGATATTCCTGAAGTGTTCATTTGGAATGAAACTCGCCCATACTGGCGCACTGGTCCGTGGAATGGTCGGCTCTTTACTGGGATACCAACAATGAAAACTCATCTTTCCGGTATTGTAGATGATGGGCAAGGAAATGTTGACGTGTCATTTTCAAAAAAAGATGTGGTTAGCTTGAGATTCTATATCCTAAATTCACAAGGCAATCTTCAAGGGAAACTGTGGGATGAAGAGAAGAAGGAATGGAGAGTAACATGGAGTAGTCACCAAGGGGATTGTGATGTTTATGGTATATGTGGGGAATTTGCAAGCTGTAACTCACAGAACACACCAACATGTAGCTGTCTGAGAGGGTTTGAACCAAGGAACACACAGGAATGGAACAGGCAAAACTGGACTAGGGATGTGTTAGGAGGAAACCTCTGCATTGTGAAAGGGTCAGCAACCAAAACACAAGTGTGGAAAGTAAAGATGGGTTTTGGAAACTGTCAATGATTAAAGTTCCAGATTTTGCACAGTGGTCATCTGCCACACAAGACACATGCAGAAGCCAGTGCTTGGAGAATTGCTCATGCATTGCATATTCATACGATTCTTTGATTGGCTGTATGTCTTGGACAGGAAATCTAATTGACATACAACAATTCTCATATGGTGGACTTGATCTATATGTTCGTGTAGCATATACAGAACTTGGTAAGCTTGGTATGCTAGATGTTGATTGCCCAACAACTTGAATACAGTTCTCTAACTTGATCCTCTCTGAAATTTTTCACTTTGGGATGTTTATTTTTCCTCAAGTAAAGATAAAGATAGAAGCACCAGAATAATCATTACTACTTCAGTGTTAATTGGGACTGCCATAGTTATCACCTGTGCATATATCATGTGGAAAAGGACTAATAAGCATCAAGGTAATATAACATATACGTGGATTTAAATTTCTTGGTACTGGCACTAAGCTTACAAATTGCCATGCTCTAATGAGATTTCCATTAAAGTAAATTCTTCTCAATATCTGGTTTGCGATCACTTTCAGTTTAAATATATAAACAATAATTTCAAAACATACATATTTATTGTTTTTTATATATTTGATGTTGCTTACTCTCGTTAAACTGGCACACTAAGAAAACAGCAAGAAAAAAGAATAGCAAATGATTTCAACAACTTAACAGAGGTGAAACATAAGCAGAATATACAAGTAACAAAGAAATTGGAGAATTGTCAATGGTTAAACTCCAGGAGGTATTACTATTTAATTTTCAAAAGCTTGCAAGTGCCACAAACAACTTTCACATTTCCAACAAACTTGGGCAGGATGGTTTTGGTCCAGTATATAAGGTACATTAAAAATTTATTCATGTCTGAGGTCATTGTCTCTAGTTTTGGTTTCCTAATATATTCTTCCAGGGAAAACTGAAAGATGGTCAAGAAATAGCAGTTAAAAGACTTTCTAGAACATCTGGACAAGGGCTTGATGAATTCATGAATGAAGTAGAGGTGATTTCTAAGCTTCAACATCGCAATCTTGTAAGACTTCTTGGCTGCTGTATTTAAAGAGAGGAAAAGATGTTGATCAATGAGTACTTGCCAAATAAAAGTTTGGATGCATCTGTCTTTGGTTAGTGCTATGATGTCCCCCTTCAATATCTGTCTCATATCCAATTCAAAGCACTTAGGTTTCTCTTTACTCACCATATATAAATGTGTTTTAAAAAGCACTTAGGTTTCTCCATTCACCATATATAAATATGTTATAAAACGGAACCATTTTTTCATAGCAAATGAGTTTTCTAGAAAGCATGCTAACCTAGGTTTTCTAGAAATCATGCCAATGTGTTCATATGGAAGAGACTGCTGCTGTTTTGTAATGTCATATGAAAAATAATATAATTCTACCCTTCGATTTATTAGATCCATCGAGAAATATACTCCTTGATTGGAGAAAAAGCTTTAGCATAATAGAAGGAATAGCTCGAGGATTGCTTTATCTTCACAGGGATTCCAGGCTAAAAATCATACACAGAGATTTGAAGGCAAGTAATATCTTGCTAGATGAAGAGCTAAATCCTAAAATATCAGACTTCAGTATGGACAGAATCTATGGAGGGAGTAAAGATCAGGCCAATACTAAGAGAATTGTTGGAACATAGTGAGTCACCTTCTCTTTGTTTATTATTTTACAAGGATACTTGGATAATCATTCATGTTAAGTTTCAATGCAGTGGATACATGTCCCCTGAGTATGCAATGCAAGGACTGTTTTCTGATAAATCAGATGCTTTAGCTTTGGAGTTTTGCTTCTAAGATAGTCAGTGGAAAACGAAACTCAAGCTTTTATGACAGTGAGAATTATCTGACCCTTTTATTATTTGTAAGTCTCTACAACTCACTTCTGGCTCAACTATGGTAGCTCTTTAGCCATTTTCCTATAAAACTTCTGAATGCTTGATATTCTTTTTGCATTTTAGGCTTGGATACAATGGATAGAGGGCAATATTTTATCTCTAATGGATCCAGGAATAAATGATCCTAGCCTTCACAAGAATATTGTTAGGTGCATACACATAGGACTTCTATGTGTACAAGAAATTGCTTCAGACAGGCCCACTATGGCTGCTGTGATTTCTATACTTCACAGTGAGATAGCAGATCTCCCTACACCAAGGCAACCTGGATTCATCCTAAGGCAGAATATGTTGAGTTCAGATGAAAACCTTCCATTGTACTCTATCAACAATGTCAGCATTTCAGACATCCATGGCAGATAGCAAACTAGGAGCTCTGAGAAAGGTCTTTGGAGGCAGTAGAGGTGAAGCTAATACTAGAAAGGTTGTTGGACTTGGAACATTGAAAGTATCCCTTTTCTTTGTCAAAGTATACACCATGGAAGGGCCATTTGGAGTGAAGTTTGAAGGATTTTAATACCACCAAAGGAGTCCTCTTAATAAAAAAATATATTTGTTTTATAAAATTAGATAATTATATCACTATCGTATAAATAGCAGTAACAATTATTAATTGTTACATACACACATTAAAAAGAAATATGAGCCACAAATGAGTGGCAATTTCTGTTGGTGGATAACAATAAAAAAAAGTAGAAAACACACACTTTACAAAGTAATTAATTAATTAGAGAGAAAAAAGTAAAAAAACTATTTTGCACCCATAACTAGAGCTGTTGATAAACAAACTTATTCAATATCTATATAGAAGACATGGTTTAAGGATTTGTTGGTAAACATGGCATTCATGGATAAATAGACAAAATCTATGAAAACTATATTGATTGAAAATGAGTAAAGTTGCCTTACAATATTGTAAAATACACCTTTTATACTAAAAAAGCAAACAAACTAACCTTTAACTAATTGGAACAATCATTTAGTCCCTATTCTTGTTGTTTCTTTATTTCTGTCCGATAAAAAAAAAACTAATTGGAACAAACTCTGATAGAGTTCAAACACAACCCAATTTCAGTAATTATTTGATATTATAATATACAAATTACATGTAGCACCAAGAACTTGTGCGAGAGCTACTTTAATTTCAAGAAGCATTTTTTGATAAGAAAATTCTAGTGTTATCATCAACTATTATCCAATAGTACAATCTAGCCAGTCCGTAATGACTAAAAGGTTCAACCAAAGCATGGAATAATTCATCCAATAATTTCTATCATTGGCAACATGCAGATTGTACTTCAACTAAGCATGAGTAAGTATAATAAGAGTTAAAAAAAATAATTATAAAATTCTACTTCGAACCTATTTAGGTCACAAAATGCTGTGATGGTAGGGGATGTTGCTGTTCTATGTGGAACTATGAAATTGTGAGCCTCCTCTTATATTTCAAGTCAACGTCAGAAGGTTCTCAGCAACTATGAATTGACAAAACGTAAATGTTGACAAAATGGGGCATGTTAGGAGAACGTGAACAGCAAAACAAGCAGCAAATCAGGATGGTTGGTAGCAGCAGTGGTAGGGTTGCAAAATAAGAAGGGACTTTAATTTTTCTCCTATTTATTCTTCTTTTTGCTGCAATTAGTCAATTGGAAATGGGGAAATCCTCTCAATCAAAATTCCTAGAAATTTCGTGTGCTTGAGAGGTTGTGAAGGGGGAAAAAAGTCTTTCATTTCAATTGATCGTGGCCACGAGATTGGGTTGATGACAAATTAATATCAGATCTTTTTTTTTTTAAGAAAAATTAATATCAGATCTTAAATTACAAAATTTAGAGAAAGGAATCCTAATTCAAAAACGTAAAATCAATCATTATAATTGTTTTGATCAAATTCTAAAAAAAAATTAACATATTCCCCATGTACGGTCAATACTCATTACGACTTAATTTCGATATTGATCTTTTTTGATGTTGACTCCCTATGATAGCAAGACAAAGATATGAGTATATAATATATATATTAGTGTTTTTGACCCGTGCCATGCATGAATTATATATTGCTTCTGAACTTTTTTATAAAATATTTTGTATTTTAAATATATAAGAATTTTTAATAATTTTTATTAGGAATCATCTACTAATAGTTATAAAACAATTGACTCATCTCCCACATAAATTAGAGAATAAAAACAGCTTTTACGGGACTTATAAATTTGTATAATTATTGTATTATATTAGTTAACTAAATCATCAGTGGAAATTTATAAGTTTAGTTAACTAAACCAATTGCATCTAATAAGTACAAATATTTTATATTACAATATTATTTAAATTTATTTGAATTTGATTGAAGATATTAAATACTTATTTGAATTTGATTGAAGATATTAAATTTATTAGTTGATCACATAAGATTTACAATTTTTGTGTGATATTTTAAGTATTAAGTATAAATCAATTAATTTTCGATATCAATTTGAATCCATTGAGTATATATAGAATCAAACGGTTATATATATCATCATATGCCATCATATTATACATTTGAATGATTTAGTCACAATTTAATTTGATTTAATTTTTATTTTTTTCTAATCTTTTTAGGATTGAATTGGTATGCATGGCTAGTCTAAAGATTTTCACACAGTGTCGAAAATTGACACATCATAAAAAATGTCTGACTCTTATCTTAATTATCTTAAAAGTCACACATGTGACATGTGCATGCCATGATCTCTAATTGGTTGACTTTACATTGTCAGTGAATATCATTTAAGCTCTTTTTAGGCTAGATAATTTAGATTTTGAATTTGAATCTGGCTAAAAGTAATCAACATTAATTCAAGAATTTGAATGATTACTCATGATTTCAATTCATCGTGCCTACGAGATTCGGTTCATGACAAATTAATATCAGATCTTAAATTACAAAATTTAGGGAAAGGAATCGTAAATCAAAAACGTAAAATCAATAATTATAATTATGATGAAATTCTAAAAAAATTAACATATTCTTCGTGTATGGCAACGGTCAATACTTATTTCGATTTTGATCTCTTTTGGTGTTGACTCCCAATGATAGCAAGACAAAGATATGAGTATATATATATATATATATATGACTGGTCAAGGAAGGGAAAGGGAGCAGGATGAAAGAAGTAGGAAAACAGGCGAAAATTACATTAATTAAAACAAAATCAAAATATGGAAATTAAAACATGAAAACAGTAAAAACAAATACTGTAAAAATTAAAACAGTAAATATAAAAACTTTAAAACATAAACCTAAAAAGGTGATAGAACCGACCAAAAACTGGGAAAAACAAAAAGAAACCGGAGCGGAGGCAGAGCCTCACCAGAACCGGTGAAGGGAGAAGAGATGTTTTCTAAACCCTATATATATATATATATATATATGTGGCAAAATAGGCAAATTGGTCATATACGCTTAATTTATTTTTCATATTGGTTCTATAAGTTTTTTATTTTTCAATTTAGTCTTACACGTTACGTTACGTTTTCACATTAGTTATTTCCGTCAATTTTAACCTAACGCCGTTAGTTTTGGTCTGATGTGACTATCACCTTAGTCCGACACGTGGCATCAAAACTGACGGCATTAGGTCAAATTGACGGAAATGACTAATGTGAAAACGAAACATAACGTGTAGGAACAATTTGAAAAATAAAAATATTATAGGACCAATATGAAAAATAAATTAAACGTATAGAACCAATTTACCTATTTTGCCTATATTTATTGTATATTTATGGTTCTTATCTAATTTTATTTTAATACCTAGAAAGTCATATTATATGTTTTGCAGTTTTGGTTGAGTAATGAAATTGGTTGCTATGACTATTTCCAATTCAAAATAGGCTGTCGCATGCTGCAAACCAAACTACTTTGTAAAGGACTTTTCAGTGTCCCATTTTCATCATCAGTGTCAAGGAAGTACAAAAGAAAAAGTGGTCACTTATTAATATAAAATCCGCTACTATGAAATTGACAACCCTAATTTTATTTCAGTAATGGGTTTTGGCAAGTGCATCAATTTGTTCTGCGTGTTGATCACATTATGCTTTTTAGCTGTTGGTGTTGCCATAGAGTCCATAACATCATCACAGTTCATCAAGGACCCTAAAACTCTTACCTCCAGCAGTGGAAACTTCACCTTAGGATTCTTCAGCCCTGGTAATTCTACAAATCGATATGTTGGAATTTGGTGGAACCCCCAATTCACTGTCATATGGGTGGCTAACAGAAACCAACCTCTCAACAATTCTTTTGGAATGGTTACAATATCTGAGGATGGCAATCTTGTGGTATTGGATGGACAGAAACATGTCATTTGGTCATCTAATGTTTCCAACATCACATCCAATTCTACTTCAATACTTTTAGATACTGGCAACCTTGTCCTGCAGGAAAACACATCAGGAAACACCATATGGGAGAGTTTCCAGCATCCTTGTGATGCATTCTTGCCCGGTATGAAACTTACAAGCAACAACAGAACAGGTGAGAAAGTGAAACTTACATCATGGAAAAATCCTTCTGATCCATCCATTGGGAGTTTCTCATTAAGTATTGAACGCCTAAATATACCTGAAGTGTTCATTTGGAATGAAACTCGCCCATACTGGCGCACTGGTCCGTGGAATGATCGGGTCTTTGCTGGGGTACCATCGATGAAAACTTCTTATCTCAGGGGTTTGCGTATTGGAGGTGATGGGCAAGGAAGTGTTGACTTGTCATTTAATAAAATAGATGAGGATGGCTGGGTAATCTATATGCTGAATTCGCAAGGCAATTGTCAAGAGAAATGGTGGGCTGAAGAGAGGAAGGAATGGAAAATATCATGGAATAGTCACGAAGTGGAATGTGATGTTTATGGTAAATGTGGGGCATTTGCAAGCTGTAGCTCACAAAGCACCCCAATATGTAGCTGTTTAAGAGGGTTTGAACCAAGCAACACACAGGAATGGAATAGACAAAACTGGACTAGTGGATGTGTTAGGAAGAAACCTCTGCAGTGTGAAAGGGCCAACAATCGAAACACAAGTGTGGTAAGTAAAGAGGACGGATTTTTGAAACTGTCAATGATAAAAGTTCCTGATTTTGCACAACGGTCATCTGCCACACAAGACATATGCAGAAGCCAGTGCTTGGAGAATTGCTCATGCGTTGCATATTCATACGATTCTTTGATTGGCTGTATGTCTTGGACAGGAAATCTAATCGACATACAACAATTCTCAGATGGTGGACTTGATCTATACGTTCGTGGAGCAAATACAGAAAATGGTAAACTTGGCATCCTAGTTGTTGATTGCCTAACAATTTGAATACAGTACTCTAACTTGATCCACTCTGAAATTTTTCACTTTTGAATGTTTATTTTTCCTTAATTACAGATAAAGAAAGAAACACCAGAATCATTATTACTACTTCTGTGTTAATTGGGACTGCCATATTTATCAGCTGTGCATATATCATGTATAAGCACCAAGGTAATATAACATACTCGGTACTGACACTAAGCTTACAATTTCCATGCTCTAATGAGATTTACATAAAAGTAAATTACTTGTCTGTTATTTCTTTCAGTTTAATTAAAGAGCAATTTCAAAACATACCTGTTTATTTTCTTTATATCTGATGTTGCTTACTCTCGCTAAACTGTGGCTCTGAGAAAACAGCAAGAAACAAGAACAGCAAAAGATATCAACAATTTAACAGAGGTGAAAAATCTGCACAATATACAAGTGACAACGAAAACGGAGAACTGACAATGGTTAAACTCCAGGAGGTATTACTATTTAATTTTGAAAAGCTTGCAAGTGCCACAGACAACTTTCACACTTCCAACAAACTTGGCCAGGGTGGTTTTGGTCCAGTTTATAAGGTACATTAAATTCACGAAATTTAATCATGTCTGAGGTCATTGTCTAGTTTTAGTTTCCTAATATTTTCTTTCAGGGAAAACTGCAAGATGGTCGAGAAATAGCAGTTAAAAGACTTTCTAGAGCATCTGGACAAGGGCTAGATGAATTCATGAATGAAGTAGTTGTGATTTCTAAACTTCAACATCGCAATCTTGTAAGACTTCTTGGTAGCTGTATCGAAGGAGATGAAAAGATGCTGATCTATGAGTACATGCCAAATAAAAGTTTGGATGCAATTGTCTTTGGTTAGTTCTTGGATGTCCCCCCTTCAATATCTGTCTCATATCCAATTCAAAGTGCTCAGGTTTCTCTTTATTCACCATATATAAATGTGCTATAGAAAGGAACGATTTTTTATAGCCTAAGAAGCCTAGATACTTGGTCAACACGGATACAGGATACGAGAATTTCTTTTTAAATTCAAGATACTATATGGTCTAGATATCTTAACGCGAATCTATAAAAAAAAAATGTATTTCATATTGACACAGAATATTTGTAATGAGACATTGATCATTTCTCATTGATACATAATCATGATAATCACAATTTACAAAAAGCTACTTGTGATCATAACAAAAAACACAGTTTTTGTCCATATTATATGATTAGGTCAATTAAAAATAGGTATCGTAAAATAGGGGTGAGAAACACATTAAAAATTGGCAAACATATGTAAGTCATATCCGAGCCATATTTAAAACATATTGGATAAAAAAATTTATTAAAAAAATAGGATACATCTTAGATACGTATCGAAAAGTATTGTACACGTATCAATGACAGATATGGGTACGACACCGATACTTTCACATTTTTTGGAGTTATCTAGACTTCATAATTCATAGCTAATGAGTTTTCTCGAAACCAAGCAAATCTTGGACTTTATGAAATCATGCTAATGTGTGCATATGGATGAGACTGCTCTATTTTGTAATGTTATATTCAAAATAATATAATTCTACCCTTTGATTTATTAGATCCATCGAAAAATAAACTCCTAGATGGGAGAAAACGCTTTACCATAATTGAAGGAATAGCTCGAGGGTTGCTTTATCTTCATAGGGATTCTAGACTAAAAATCATACACAGAGATTTGAAGGCAAGTAATATCTTGCTAGATGAAGAGCTAAATCCAAAAATATCAGACTTTGGTATGGCCAGAATCTTTGGAGGGAGTGAAGATGAGGCCAATACTAGGAGAATTGTTGGAACATAGTAAGTCACCTTCTTCTTTATCCATTATTATACTAGGATACTTGGATAATCAATTGTGTTACATTTCAATGCAGTGGCTATATGTCTCCTGAGTATGCAATGCAGGGACTGTTTTCTGACAAATCAGATGTCTTTAGCTTTGGGGTTTTGCTTCTAGAGATAGTTAGTGGAAAACGAAACTCAAGCTTTTATGACAGTGAGAATTATCTGACCCTTATAGGACTTGTAAGTCTCTACAACTTACTTCTGGCTCAATTATGGTGGCGTTGTAGGCTTTTTCCTGTAAAACTTCTGAATGCTTGATATTTCCATTTTCATTTTAGGTTTGGATACAATGGACAGAGGGCAATACTTTATCTCTAATTGATCCAGAGATATATGATCCTAGCCTTCACAAGAACATTGTTAGGTGCATACACATAGGACTTCTGTGTGTACAAGAATTTGCTGCAGACAGGCCCACCATGGCTGCTGTGATTTCTATGCTTAACAGTGAGATAACAGATCTTCCTTCTCCAAGGCAACCTGCATTCATCCTGAGGCAGAATATGTTGAGTTCAGTCTCCTCTGATGAAAACCTTCTATTGCACTCCATCAACATTGTCAGCATTTCAGACGTCCAGGGCAGATAGCAAACTAGGAGCTCTGAGAAAGGTTTTTGGAGGCAGTGGAGGTGAGGCTAATACTACAAAGGTTGTTGGAACACGGAACATTGAATGTATACCCTTTTCTTTGTCAGAGTATACACCACGGAAGGCCTATTCGGAGAGAGGTTTGAAGTATTATAATACCCCCTCCGGACTCAATTATAAGCAAAATTAACTAACTTCACACTTATTAAGGAAGTTAGTTAATTTAGTTTAATTGTCTTGATTTATGTAAAAAAATGAGTTACAATTACTAATCTATCATTTAATTGTTTCGGAAGTGTGCAATGCTCTTGGAAAAGTAAAAGGAGAATTGGTGGGATTGGTTAATTTTCTTGATTTTTGAAATACTAACATTAAATAGAGTTGAATTAGTTGGATTTTGCTTATATTTGAGTCCAAAAAATATAAGTACTTTTCTACTTTTAATTGAGTCTAGACGGAGTACCACCGAAGGATTCCTCTTAATGATTTTTTTATTTATTTATGAAATTAGATCATTGTATCACTATTGTATAAATAGCTGTAACAATTATTAATTATCATATACGCACATTAAAAAGTGGAAAATAGAAAGAAAAAAAATATGAGCCAAAATATATAGTGGTAATTTGTGTTGGGAGGATAACAATAAAAAATTAAAAAACACACACTTCACGAAGTAACTAAATAATTAGAAAAGAAAAAGTAAAAAACGGTTTTGCACCCATAACTAGAGCTGTCTAACAAAGAAACTAGTTCAGCATCTTTATAGAAACATCGTTTAAGGGTTGAAATACAAGCCAAGTTTCAGCAATTCTTTGATATCATAATATTCAAATTGCATGAAGCACCAAGAACTTGAAGTTTCTATAAGAGCTATTTTAATCTCAAGAAGCAATTTGACAAGAAAATTTCTAGCTTTATCATCAACTAATATCCAATAATACAATCAAGCCAGCTCGTAAGGACAAAGAAATTCAACTAAATAATGGAATAATCCATTTCAGTGAACATTGAAACATATAAAGCAAGCATCTGGTACCGAATCCTATCATTGGCAACATGAAGATTTTACTTCAACCAAGCATAAATAAGAATAACCAGAATTAAAAAAAAAAATCATTTTAAAATTTCTACTCCGAACCTGTTCAACTCACAAAATGGAATGCTGCAATGGTAGGGGGATGTTACTGTTCTATGTCGAATTATGGAATTGTGAGCTTCCTCTTATGCTTCATATCTCAGCAACTCTGAATTGACAAAACGCAAAGGATTATAAGACACGGAGCAACCAGAATAGTAAACTGCAAGCAACAAATTAGGATGGTTGGTAGCAGCTTAGTGGTAGTGTCTCACCATTATGAAATTAGTCCTACCTTTTTCATATCGGAAAATAGCTTTTCCATAGGTAACCATCGGTTAAAATAGCCATGAATGTCATATAATTAGCTCAATCCAAGCCCTTTTTATATCAAAAAACAGCTTGAGTACACTTGTTTTGTTCCATCTTCATGCATTCCCATCCTAGAAATCAGTGCTTCAACACAGAAGGTCTCTCTCTGTCATCGAAACAATAATCTTTGGCTAACTTCAAGTGCCCACATTTAGCATACATGCCTGATAAAATAGTACTCAAATAATTGCTCAATAAAATTCTTGATTGATTCAAATATCTATGGATCCAAATTCCAAAATCCATATCCAAAGCCTCCAGATGAGAACAAGCAGAAAGAATACCTTCAAACAAAGACTCATGAGGCACTATATCAGTTAAGCACGTCAAATGAAACAAACAAAGGTCCTCTTCGAAGCAATTATTTTGCACATAACCAAAAATCATGGCACCCTATATTCCCCTATCCTTCCCAAGTGCTTCATCAAAGAACAATCTAGCTTCATCAACATCACTTACTTTTGCATATCCTGAGGTCATCATAATCTAAATCACTGTACTTAGGCTAGGAATTTGATCAAACACTTGTCTTGCAAGTTTGCAACTACCATGTCATCACACACATAGTACATGAGCATCAAACTCTTATTACCCATAAAGATATCAAACACAAGTCCAAAATTTTCAATTATACCCACGAATGATTTGCCCCAAATAACAACTATGAAGAGTTGCATAAGCCTTAAAGGTGTTTCATGTTTTTGCATTTGGGTAACAGTAGTAGGCATCTTTTGCTGTAGCAAACGTTAAAGGTGGGTCACCTAGATTAGGAACAAGATGATGATGCTCCCTCCCTCCTCAATGATTGATTCAAAGATGAAGTTTTTAAAAAGAGATTATGTTGATTGAAGAGTGGGTGCGGGTGCTCACAAACCCAGGGAAAGAGCAGGGCCTGTGTTTAAATTCTAGCCGATCAGAAAAGGAAAAAAAAAAATAATAATAATCAAAAATCAAACAAAATCAATTTTTATTGAATGTTTTTGAATTTTTTTTTAATAAAAATCCATTAGTTCGGTTTGTTTCTTTTTTAAAATCAAATTGAATTTGAATCACATATATGAAATTTTATATTTATTTATTCTATTATTAGTATGTGATGATCAGTTAACAACACTAGTTAAAGAATTAAAAATAAAAAATTGGACAAAAAAGAATTTAAAAAAATTATATTAATTTTTTGGTCTGAGACCATCAGTATCCGGAAATTACATTGAACTCAGATTCATACGAGTCAAGCCAAGAAAACCTAGTTAAGAGGGCAAAGCTTTTCCATTGCTTATTTTTCTATTCACAAGATCCAAGCCCGTATATTATAAAGTAGAATTGTAGTATTTTTAATATATTAAATCCACAACATTTTTAATAAAAACTTCTCACTAATTCCTTTTGACTAGTTTCCTTGATGCAATGTTAGTGAGACAAATTATTGTAAATCCATTGAAAAAGTGAATGGACTAAGAAATGGAATGGAATGAGATGATATGCAATGCATTGAAATAAAGTTATCGTTTCATTGTTTGAATTTTTTATAATGGAACAAAATAAAGTTTCCACTTGTTTGGGAAAAGTAAAAAGAGTGTACCCTTATTGCTAATTAGAGTATGTTTGTATTAAGTTATAACCAAAATATTATTGGAAGAACTTTTAAAAAATAATATTTGATTAATATTGCAAGATGTTATTATAGTTGAACGCGTCAAGATTTGATCGAAATTATAATTAATTTAGTCAAATTTATTGAAATTACTTTTCTTAACTTCCCCTAAAAGATTATGGGTATTGTTGGCTTCCACCTTGAACCACTGATGTGTGTGGTTTCGAATCCGCAAATGCATGGTTTCGTCGTCAAGTAATAAAAAATTCGATCCCACATAGACCGTGATCTCAAACAACAATTAATTATTAAATCAATTAAACTGGACTATATAAAAAAAGGATTTGGAAAAGATTTGATTTTTGTAATAATAATTAACTAGAAAATAAGATATTTAAGAACGCAATAAACTAAAACAGGAAAGTAAATCAATTAGGGGTTTTTCAAATCAAAAGAGATTCCTAGGAATTGGGTTACCAACAAGATTGTTCATGTTACCAAATTGACTACCCTTGTTAATTACCAAAATTGTTTTGAAGGCGAATTTATCCTTAATAAGTTAATGTTCCTTCTCGAGTTACAAAAACCGTGCCCAATTAAACCAACCCCTACTCTCGTGGTAATTAAATTTAAATTGAACCCTTTAAGTTCTGTGACAATTCGTGAACCCTCGAAGGACCGCTTCTAACTCTCGTGATTTAAGTCCTAAGTTTGATTCCTATATATCCGATACCTAAGTTCACCGCTAGGTTCCTCCTTAGAGTATCTATGACAAGCAAATAAGTTGTCACCGAATTTACGAGTAATTAAAGCAATATGAATCAAATCGAAAGCAAAATCGAAATTAACAAGAGACCAAACGTCAATTCGTCACCATAAACAAATCTTGGGCATAGCCCCAATCCCTAGAAATAAGACTACTACTCAAGCATTGCCATGATCATAGCAAGCTTCATTAAAAATAGCATAAAAAGAAAAACCCCAGAGGAGAGAAGAGAAGAAGAAAAAGAAGAGAAAATCCTAATTTTACCTAAGGTAGCAGCCCAAAAATCCCCTTTTTTGGAGCCTAATTGCTCTATTTATAGATTATGGTAACTTGAATCCCAATCAATCACAAATTCAGATCAAATCAGTTTTTAAAGATCCATATATTGCGCGTCACGGTCGTGATGGCCATCACGGCCAGGCCGTGACGGATTCTGCCTTGGAGGTTGCTTCACTGGTTGGTCTGTCACGGCCGTGACCACCATCACGGCCTGGTCGTGATCAGTTCTGCTTGTGAGGGTCTGGTTCAGTTGACATGTCACGGCCGTGATGGGCATCACAGTCTGGCCGTGACCAGCTCTGACTTTTTCATTCTTTCTTTTCATCTCAACTCAATCATGGTCGTGATGGCTGTCACGACTAGGCCATGATGGGCTCTGTTTGGCTCATTTTCTTGCTTTTCAAGCTCCATCTTCATGAAAGCTCCATCATGGTTAATCTTGAGCACTTTAATCCTCAATTCCTGCACAACAACACCACAAAACCGCCTTATCCGTTCCAAGGTAAAAACTAACCAAAATCAAATTAGAAATGTCTAAACTATATGAAAATGCATGCAAAATGTCAATGAAATATGAGGTGAAATCACACTCATCAAACTACCCCAAGCTTAAGACTTTGCTTGTCCTCAAGCAATCACTAAGACCAGAAAATATAAACAATCAGAGCATGGATAGTGAACCAAAAACCCAAGTAACTAATCCAAGTGACAGGCATATTCAAATAAGTACCCAAGAGACAATCAATTTCAAGTCCAATTAGAAGCTTAGGTTCCCTAAATTCATATCTCTCACCAATTCGGGCACTCTTCTCACCTCACTCAAGTGTTTAAGGATATGTGACAATTTGCTCAATTTCCTCAAGGAAGGTATTCTACCATAAGCTTGACTATTAACCAAATCTCTACTTTATTAATGAAAACACATAAGAATCAAGAGGCCTTTTATTTTGGTTGTTATGGGGCCATTGAATTAATTGTTAGGTGGGGAAATCAAAAAAAGGAAAATTCAAGAAGGCTAAACAAAATATCAAACATTGCAAAGCATGATAACCTTCTAAAATACATTTTTGGGCTTTAGTTCACCTTTCCACCTTTCTTTCTTTTTTTTCTTTTCCTTTTTTTTAATTTTATTTCTCACTTTCTTTTTCTTATCCCCTTCTCCATTTTTTTTGTTTATTTATTTTATTTTATTTATTTGGAGAAAGGGAGATTTTCAACTTAAGAGAAATATTTTTCTAAATTTCTCATCCCACAATTTATTTTTCAAACTACATTTTTACCCTTTTTGCATTACTTTAAAAGGTGTCATACCAAGGATCATTCATCAAAATATTTGAAGGTACCAAGAAAAATATTTTATTCTTTTAGGCTCAAAACTGGGCAACTAAAGGATAACATTTAATCAATCAAAGCTGAAAAGGCCGGAAAAATACCTAGTGCCTCAATCATTTTCAAATATGTTTTCAAAAATTTTCAAGTTTCAAAACGGTTTCAAGCCAAGTTCTAGAGAATACAATCCAAGAGGAATAAAACACTCAATCACAAAGAATGTGGTAGATTTAGTGAGTACCCCTTTTAGGCTCAAAAATCTCACATTTAGTAGTTTAAAATCAATGAGAAACACAAATCTAAGGAACCATATGCTAATTATCAACTATCAAAAGATCATCTCAAGCATTTTTATTTTTAGCCTATCACAAGAATACAAAAATTGGGTTAAAAAATTCACTGTCTCAATTCATTTGGCACAAAGTTCTCACAATTGGATGCATACTCTAAGCAAGAGGTAATCTAATCGTGTGATTATGCAAAACTATGCCTATATGAATGCAACATTAAAAATGAAAAAATGAAAAAAAATGCAAAAATACCCCTACCCCAAGCTTAAAAACTTACATTGTCCCCAATGTAAATAATCAAGTCGGAGAGAGGAGAAAAATGGAACAACTCACCGAGGTGATTGAGGGTGCTGGCTCACATGCCAGTCAAAGAGATGCTGGAAAATGTGTCACGGCCGTGATGCTCATCACGACCTAGCTAGGCCGTGATCAATTCTGGTCTATAGAAGTTGGCCTGTCACGACCGTGAGTTCCATCACGGCTAGGCCGTGATACATTCTGATCTTCAGGGTCCTTCTCATCACGCCCGTGATGGATATCACGGCTGGGCCGTGATCCTTTCTGATCTTCTTTGGTTAGCTAATCACGGCCGTGGCGTGATGACTTCTGACTTTATTTTTCCTTGCCTTTTTGATCTTACTGCTTTCATAACTTGAAAATACTTGGCAAAACCATCAACTAGTGATCTTTCTTCTCTTAATCTCTTCAAATTATTCAAAAACAAAATTCAAAACAAATGGAAAAGGGAAAGGAAACTTGGGTTGCCTCTCAAGAAGCGCTTATTTATGGTCTTAAGCTTGACCATACTTCTTTCAATCAACCAGGGTCGGCTGGGCTTGGAAGTTCAAGGACACCTCTCTTCCAAGGAAGTCCATCAAAAAGCCTATTTTGTTCATATGGCCAATTGCGCTTTCGCATTGCTCTTTTCACTCTGAGTTTCATGGCCTTACTTCCTCCCGGTGGAAGTTTTAACTCCACATGATGAACAACTCCCATTTCATCATTATTGGGTGCATCATTCGTCATGCAAAGTTTGGGAGTTGCTTCCATATTAGGCTCTTCCGTCACCTCTGGAGGCATTATCTCGATCCTACACACGACTCTCAAAAGGAGGGTTGTTATATGAGTTAGTCAAATCAAAATCCACCCTACCTTCCTCTACATTCAGAGAGAGTTTGCCATTTTTTACGTCTATTATTGCTCCAGCTGTGGCCAAGAATGGCCTTCCTAGAATGATAGGGAATTTAGAATTCTCGTTCATATCCAATACCATGAAATCGGTAGGAATGAAAAATTTCCCTACCTTTATGGGAACATTCTCTAGTATGCCCAGAGGAGTTTTAGTTGAGCCATCCGCAAATTCTAAAGAGGATTCGGATGGACTCAATTTCTTGGTTCCTAACCTCTCAAAGATAGTAAGCGGTATCAAACTCGCACTAGCCCCTAAGTCACATAAGGCTTGGTCTATTTTCACTTCTCCAATTGAGCAAGTAATAGAGAAACTTCCTGGATCTTTTAGTTTAGGAGGCATATTAGTTTTTATCATGGCATTATACTCCTCAATTAAGCTCTTAGTTTCTATTTCTACTTGCTTTTTCTTGACCAACCTTTGTGGGAAAGGTATTGGGGGTTGGTACGGTGGTGGAGGGACATACTTTGGCTCTATCTCTTCATATTCACTCTTGTCCTCCTCACATTCCACATCCTTTTCAACTACCCCAAGCTTATCATCCCTTAAATATATAGCATTACAGTGCTCATTGGGATTAACTTCGGGATGTCCTGGAAATATACGCTTAGTTCTGGTATATGTACTAGCTTATTGGGCAATCTGAGTTTCTAACATCTTATTATGGATGGCTAAGTTATCTACCTTAGATGCTAACTCTTTTATTGCCTCATTGACTGCCCTTCCTTGTTGCCTAAACTCTTCATTTGTTTTGTTTGAGTTTCAACAAAATTTTCCAAAAGAGACTCAAGTTTAGACTTTTGTACATGAGGATACCCCGATGTGGGTTTCCTATTACCTTGGCCTTCCTGGAATTCGTGGTTCAACGTGTTGTTGTAGTTCCCATAGGAGAGATAAGGGCTATTCTTCCTTCCTTGGTTGTAAGAATTTGGGGGAACATAGTTTGGCAACTTCGGGTTTGTGTCATAGAAATTGTGACAAGAGTTCACTTGTTCTCCCAAAGCACCGGATCCAGGAGCAATACCATGTAGGCACTCCATTATGTCATGTCCCTGCATTCCACAAATCTCACAAACAACATTAGTAGCACCTATTGAACTCACATTAGCCTTTTCAAGCTTATCAAAGCGTTTATTTAGTGAGTCAATTTTAGACATAATTAGATCAGTGCTATTCATTTCAAACTTACCCCCCGGAAATCTTTTTCGGGTCGTTACCTCTTTCCGAACCCCATTGGTGATAGTTGGTGGCCACGTTTTCAATGATATTGAGTGTTTCAGTCAGAGGTCTATTCATAAGGGCTCCTCCAGCTGCAGAGTCAAGTGACACCTTCGAAGACTAATCCAATCCATTGTAGAAGGTATGCACTAACAACCATCTCTCGAGCCCATGATGTGGACAAGACTCTAGCAATCCTTTATAACGATCCCAAGCTTCGGATAAGCATTCTCCGTCCTTTTGGAAGAAGCCGGTGATTTGAGTTCGTAGGTAAGCAGTCTTGGATGGAGGGAAGAATTTCTCCAAGAATGCCTGCTCCAGTTGGTCCCAAGTTGACAACGTATTAGCGGGCACTTGCTTCAACCAAGCTTTTGCCTTTCCAATCAGAGAGGAGGGGAATAACCTCAAGCGTATAGCATCAATCGGGGCACCATGAATTCTAATTGCATCGGTGAACTCCAAGAATGTCTCCACATGATTAGTCGGGTCCTCCGAGGGTAATCCTCCAAATTGATGTTGCCTAATCATGCTAATTAGCATAGGCGGTATAGTGTAGTTCTCCGCCTCGATTTCTGGCCTAGCAATCCCAGTTCGCAAACCCCTAGCATTTGGGGCTGCGTAGTCCTTCAGTGGTTTGGTATCCGGTAGATTCGCCACGAGTGGAATGGGAATCAACCTCTCCCTCTCTCTTTGTAGTCTCCTACGTCTATAAAAGGTCCTTTCGATTTCGGGGTCGACTTCAATAAGGTTTCCAAGACTTAGGGATCTTTGCATAAAAGAGAAAAATACCTATAAGAGAGAGAGATAGATACTCTATAAAAAAAAAGAAAAAGATATAAATGAAAAAAAAGAGAAAATTTAATATAAAAAATAAATAAAAAGAAAAAGTCCAGAAAAATCAATTTTAAAATTAAATTGAGATTCAAGAGTCCCTGGCAACGACGTCAAAAACTTGATGTGTGTGGTTTCGAATCCGCAAGTGCACGGCTTCGTCGTCAAGTAATAAAAAATTCGATCCAATAGAGACTGTGATCTCAAACAATTAATTATTAAATCAATTAAACTGGACTATATAAAAAAAGGATTTGGAAAAGATTTGATTTTTGTAATAATAATTAACTAGAAAATAAGATATTTAAGAACGCAATAAACTAAAACAGGAAAGTAAATCAATTAGGGGTTTTTCAAATCAAAAGAGATTCCTTGGGTTGCCAACAAGATTATTCATGTTACCAAATTGACTACCCCTTGTTAATTATCAAAATTGCTTTGAAGGCGAATTTATCCTTAATAAGTTAATGCTCCCTCTCGGGTTACAAAAACCGTGCCCAATTAAACCAACCCCTACTCTCGTGGTAATTAAATTTAAATTGAACCCTTTAAGTTCTGTGACAATTCGTGAACCCTCGAAGGACCGCTTCTAACTCTCGTGATTTAAGTCATAAGTTTGATTCCTATAGATCCGATACCTAAGTTCACCGCTAGGTTCCTCCTTAGAGTATCTATGACAAGCAAATAAGTTGCCACCGAATTTACGAGTAATTAAAGCAATGGGAATCAAATCGAAAGCAAAATCGAAATTAACAAGAGACCAAACGTCAATTCGTCACCATAAACAAATCTTGGGCATAGCCCCAATCCCTAGAAATAAGACTACTACTCAAGCATTGCCATGATAATAATAATAATAATAATAATAATAATAATAATAATAATAATAATAATAATAATAATAATAATAATAATAATAATAATAATAATAAGAAGAAGAAGAAGAAGAAGAAGAAGAGAAAATCCTGATTTTGCCTAAGATAGCAGCCCAAAAATCCCTTATTTTCGAGCCTAATTGCTCTATTTATAGATTAGGGTAACTTGAATCCCAATCAATCACAAATTCAGATCAAATCAGTTTCTAAAGATCCATATATTGCGCGTCACGGCCGTGACGGCCATCACGGCCAGGCCGTGACGGATTCTGCCTTGGAGGTTGCTTCACTGGTTGGTCTGTCACGGCCGTGACCACCATCACGGCCTGGCCGTGATCAGTTCTGCCTGTGAGGGCCTGGTTCAGTTGACATGTCACGGCCGTGATGGGCATCACGGCCTGGCCGTGACCAGCTCTGACTTTTTCATTCTTTCTTTTCAGCTCAACTCGATCATGGCCGTGATGGGCTCTGTTTGGCTCATTTTCTTGCTTTTCAAGCTCCATCTTCATGAAAGCTCCATCATGGTTAATCTTGAGCACTTTAATCCTCAATTCCTGCACAACAACACCACAAAACCGCCTTATCCGTTCCAAGGTAAAAACTAACCAAAATCAAATTAGAAATGTCTAAACTATATGAAAATTCATACAAAATGTGAATGAAATATGAGGTGAAATCACACTCATCAAACTAACCCAAGCTTAAGACTTTGCTTGTCCTCAAGCAATCACTAAGGCCAGAAAATATAAACAATCAGAGCATGGATAGTGAACCAAGAACCCAAGTAACTAATCCAAGTGACAGGCATATTCAAATAAGTACCCAAGAGACAATCAATTTCAAGTCCAATTAGAAGCTTAGGTTCCCTAAATTCATATCTCTCACTAATTAGAGCACTCTTCTCACCTCACTCAAGTGTTTAAGGATATGTGACAGTTCGCTCAATTTCCTCAAGGAAGGTGTTCTACCATAAGCTTGAGTATTAAGCGAATCTCTACTTTATTAATGAAAACACATAAGAATCAAGAGGTCTTTTATTTTGGTTGTTATGGGACCATGAAATTAATTGTTAGGTGGGGAAATCAAGAAAATGAAAATTCAAGAAGGCTAAACAAAATATCAAACATTGCAAAGCATGACAACCTTCTAAAATACCTTTTTGGGTTTTAGTTCACCTTTCCACCTTTTTTTTTTAATTGTATTTCTCACTTTCTTTTTCTCATCCCCTTCTCCATTTTTTTTGTTTATTTATTTTATTTTATTTATTTGGAGAAAGGGAGATTTTCAACTTAAGAGAAATATTTTTCTAACTTTCTCATCCCATAATTTATTTTTCAAACTACATTTTTACCCTTTTTGCAATACTTTAAAGGTGCCATACCAAGCATCATTCATCAAAATATTTCAAGGTACCAAGAAAATTATTTTATTCTTTTAGGCTCAAAATTAGGCAACTAAGGGATAGCATTTAATCAATCAAAGCTCAGAAGGCCGGAAAAATACCTAGTGCCTCAAATCTTTTTCAAATATGTTTTCAAAAATTTTCAAGTTTCAAAACGATTTCAAGCCAAGTTCTAGAGAATACAATCCAAGAGGAATAAAACACTCAATCACAAAGAATGGGGTAGATTTAGTAAGTACCCCTTTTAGGCTCAAAAATCTTACATTTAGTAGTTTAAAATCAACGAGAAAGACAAATCTAAGGAACCATATGCTAATTATCAAATATCAAAAGATCATCTCAAGCATTTTTATTTTTAGCCTATCACAAGAATACAAAATTTGGGTTAAAAAATTCACTGTCTCAATTCATTTGGCACAAAGTTCTCATAATTGGATGCATACTCTAAGCAAGGGGCAATCTAATCGTGTGATTATGCAAAACTATGCCTATATGAATGCAACATGAAAAATGCAAAAATGAAAAAAATGCAAAAATACCCCTACCCCAAGCTTAAAAACTTAGATTGTCCCCAATGTAAATAATCAAGTCGGAGAGAGGAGAAAAAAGGAACAACTCATCGAGGTGGTAGAGGGTGCTGGCTCACATGCCAGTCAAAGAGATGCTGGAAAATGTGTCACGGCCGTGATGCTCATCACGGCTAGGCCGTGATCAATTCTGGTCTATAGGAGTTGGCCTGTCACGGCCGTGAGTTCCATCACGGCTAGGCCTGTCACGGCCGTAGAAGGTATGCACTAACAACCATCTCTCGATCCCATGATGTGGGCAAGACTCTAGCAATCCTTTGTAACGATCCCAAGCTTAGGATAAGCATTCTCCGTCCTTTTGGAAGAAGCCGGTGATTTGAGTTCGTAGGTAAGCAGTCTTGGATGGAGGAAAGAATTTCTCCAAGAATGCCTGTTCCTGTTGGTCCCAAGTTGACAACGTATTAGCGGGCGCTTGCTTCAACCAAGCTTTTGCCTTTCCAGTCAGAGAGGAGGGGAATAACCTCAAGCGTATAGCATCAAACGGGGCACCATGAATTCTAATTGCATCGGTGAACTCCAAGAATGTCCCCACATGATCTGTTGGGTCCTCCGAGGGTAATCCTCCAAATTGATGTTGCCTAATCATGCTAATTAGCATAGACGGTATAGTGTAGTTCTCCGCCTCGATTTCTGGCCTAGCAATCCCAGTTCGTAAACCCCTAGCATTTGGGGCTGCGTAGTCCTTCAGTGGTTTGGTATCCGGTAGATTCGCCATGCGTGGAATGGGAATCAAGCTCTCCCTCTCTCTTTGTAGTCTCCTACGTCTATGAAAGGTCCTTTCGATTTCGGGGTCGACTTCAATAAGGTTTCCAAGACTTAGGGATCTTTTCATAAAAGAGAAAAATACCTATAAGAGAGAGATAGATACTCTAGAAAAAAAAAGAGATAAATGAAAAAAGAGAGAGAAAATTTAATATAAAAAATAAATAAAAAGAAAAAGTCTAGAAAAATCAATTTAAAAATTAAATTGAGATTCAAGAAAGCACAGTCTCCGGCAACGACACCAAAAACTTGATGTGTATGGTTTCGAATCCGCAAGTGCACGGCTTCGTCGTCAAGTAATAAAAATTCGATCCCACAGAGACCGTGATCTCAAACAACAATTAATTATTAAATCAATTAAACTGGACTATATAGAAAAAGGATTTGGAAAAGATTTGATTTTTGTAATAATAATTAACTAGAAAATAAGATATTTAAGAACGCAATAAACTAAAACAGGAAAGTAAATCAATCAGGGGTTTTTCAAATCAAAAGAGATTCCTAGGAATTGGGTTACCAACAAGATTATTCATGTTACCAAATTGACTACTCCTTGTTAATTATCAAAATTACTTTGAAGGCGAATTTATCCTTAATAAGTTAATGCTCCCTCTCGGGTTACAAAAACCGTGCCCAATTAAACCAACCCCTACTCTCGTGGTAATTAAATTTAAATTGAACCCTTTAAGTTCTGTGACAATTCGTGAACCCTCGAAGGACCGCTTCTAACTCTCGTGATCAGTTCTATCTGTGAGGGTCTGGTTCAGTTGACATGTCACGGCCGTGATGCTGGCCGTGACCAGCTCTGACTTTTTCATTCTTTTTTTTCAGATCAACTCAATCATGGCCATGATGGCTGTCACGGCTAGGCCGTGATGGGCTCTGTTTGGCTCATTTTCTTGCTTTTCAAGCTCCATCTTCATGCAAGCTCCATCATGGTTAATCTTGAGCACTTTAATCCTCAGTTCCTGCACAACAACACCACAATCAAATTAGAAATGCCTAAACTATATGAAAATACATGCAAAATGTCAATGAAATATGAGGTGAAATCACACTCATTAACCACCTGTAAGAATTCAAGGAGAGAAAATGATGGTGGTATGTTGAATTCCAAAGTGAGAAAACATTGTTGTTCTTATTCGTAAGCATGAATGGATACGATGAATGGAGTGCATATGAGTCCACTATTTTACGAGAATGTCCGGTTTGAAATTTCTTTTAGAATGGGTGACCATGTCATGTCTCTCGTCGTGAGAGGCCTAACAAACCCTTGTTTTCAAAAAAAAAATAGATTTACTTTTTACCCCCTTCTTATGCTTTCTCTCTCCTTCGCCATCTATCTCTTCCTCCACCCTGCCATCTCTCTCCTCAGCTACCATCGATTGCATTCATCACTACAACTACTCCAAGCACAAATTCGACAACTACAGTACTCTCTCCGCCTCCACGATGAGCTTCTTCATATCTAACCTTTTTTTTTTCATCTGAAACCTGTCAGATGAGCTTCTTCTCAAAATCATCTCCTCCTCCATTCCCTCCCCCTGCCTCTTTCTTCTCTCTCCTTTGCAGGCCTCTGGTTCCAAATGTATTATGACTCCTATTCCCGAAATAGTGTTTTCTTCCTTCTTCTTTGTTGTGTTCACCTTCAAGTTCTCTCTCTCTCTCTAATAGTATTTTCTTCCTTCTTCTTTGTTTAGTGTTCACTAGGGGTGTAAGCGAATCTGATTCGATCCACGAACATGACTGACCCGAACCGATTTTGGTGAATTGGTTCGAATCGGATTGGATTCGAAAACACCAACCCGAACAAGGTCGGTTCGAGTCTCGGGTCCGACAAATCTAATCCGATCTGAACCCTATAAAAATTTATTTTTAAATTATTTTATATACATATATATATATATATATAATGTTAATATATTATTATATAGATATTTAATATAATTAATAATTAAATATGTATATTGTATTTTATTTTTATAATTTTTTATTAATTTTTTAAGTGTAAATAAAAAATTAATAGGTAATCGATGGTCCGAACCGAACCGATCTGATCGTGGTCGGTTCGGTTCGGATTCGTAGTTGAAAATTGGACAAACCCGAACCGATCAAATTTGATCGGTTCGGGTGATGGAACCCCTCAAACCCGATCCGAACCGACCCGATTACACCCCTAGTGTTCACCTTCAATTACACCACTAGTGTTCACCTTCAAGCTCTCTCTCATTACACCCCTAATCTTCACCTTCAAGCGCTCTCTCTCTCTCATGACACCCCTAGTGTTCACCTTCAAGCTCTCTCTCTCTCTCATAGTGTTTTCTTCCTTCTTCTTTGTTTAGTGTTCATCCTCCCTCCCTCTCCTTACGTTGGTATTTTCTTGTTTCACCTCTCTCTCTCTCTCTCATAGTGTTTTCTTCCTTCTTCTTTGTTTAGTGTCCACCCTCCCTCCCTCTCCTTACGTTGGTATTTCCTTATTTCACTTCTCTCCCCCTCTTTACGTTGGTATTTTCTTATTTCACTTCACTCTCATTTAGTCATTTGACTCATTTCTTTTTCTTTTCTTCCTTCTTCTTTGTTTAGTGTTCACCTTCCCACCCTTCCTCTCCTTTACGTTGGTATTTTCTTGTTTCACCTCCCTCCCTCCCTCCCTCTCACATAGTGTTTGCTTCCTTCTTCTTTGAAACCGAAAATGTTACTTTATATTTTGTAGATTATATGTTATTTTAAAAATGTGTTACTAAAACATGGCAACACATTGAGTCGCTGGACGAACAACCTCAGTTTGGTAGATTATATGTTACTTTTTTTTAATAAGTAGATTATATGATTCTTATAATATATTATTTAATTAATAATGTGTGGTTAAAAATCAAACAGAACCGATTCAAATCATATCTAATTAGATCAGATATATTTAAGAAGTTATTCAAATCGAGCCGCATGTTTCGTTTTACTTCGGATCGGATGATTTTTTCCCTCAAAATCGATCCAAACCGAATCACGAACACCGTACAGAAGCACGGTAGAGACGATCATACTCTAAGTTTTGTGGTTCTGTGAGCAAATGATGGTGGTTTTGTGGCTAGGGTTCCAATTTGGGGTAGGGGAGGTTCTGATGGAGACTAAGGTTCTTGAAGGAGGGGAAAAGGGTGGATCTGAGTTGGGTTGGTCTAAGGGTGCATGGGTCCGGGTTAGTTCGAGATGTGGTACTTTGTCTCTATCGCACGTCTTGCCGCCGCCGCCACTACAAGCCATCACTATCATGGTGGACAATCGAGTCAACCACCGATTCATCCATCGTGACTCGCTTCATCCTTGTCTCGCCTTCTTCCAATGTTGCAGAAAGCGATTAGAGCTATTGCTATGACATTGAAATCTTGTTCATCGGACATGGACATTAAGATGGCTGAGCTTCTATGGTTTGATGACTGAGCGATTGGATGATGCAAAATGCGATTGGAGATGTTACTAAGACATCGAAATCGTGTTCATCAGACACGGACACTGAGATGGCCGAGCTTCTGCTGGAGGTGAGAGATTAAGGGAGGAGGTGAGAGACTCAAGGAAGAAGAAGAAGAAGTAGAGAGAGAGAGGAGTAGAAGAGAAGAAGATGGGATACATTTTTAAAATTTTAAAAGTTTAACTATTGCAAAATAATAAACGGAAATAATTTTTTGACACCCATTCTCCACAACAATATATGATACTGTATGATTTTTCTCTCATTTGATATCGAGTCCAGTAAAAATCCATATACATATACGGTGTCTGACACCTATTCTATGTTTAAATAACAACACTCATAATAAAAATATTACATTAACACCCTTGTTCACAGTGAAAGATATGTTATGGTAACTCATTCTAGAATTTGCCTTGTCGTTGATCATAGCTGTTAGAACTTGAGAAAAGTGTTACAAATTCTATATAGATGGTGTTGAATATGGGAGCAAATGTAATATATTACATTTATGCTTCCTCCTCCACTCCCTTCCATCACTTTGGATGTAAACATACATTGAGAGAACGACTTCTAAGTGTTTGGATTAAACTCTTCTAGATTGAGAAAAAAAGTGTAAAATAAAAAAGTATAGATATATTCTTCACTGACCAGTTAATCAATGATAAATATACCTAATACATTGTGAGAAATTTTCAAAATTCTTAAACGGTTAAATCTAATTAATGGCGTCTAATTGTCACTACTTGGTCGCATAGCCTAGCGGTAGCGACTTCATTGGTTTGGTGCCTTAGTCAGTGTTCGAATCCTATGTCCCTCATTTTTGTTGAATATTATGACCGTTATTTAACGTTCTGGAAAAATAAAATGATAATGTGCTGTTGTGTAGATTCAAACCTGGCTCTATAAGGGAACGGACACATCTGTTGGCCACTAGGCCAACTGATGCCTTGTGACAGTTAATGAACGTTAATATTACTTATGTATCGAATTTGACCATTTTTGAAACTTTTGAAGAGTTGTTTCCTTTCACCAAGTGACATGAGTTGGTCTATAAATAGAACCATCTGCATGCAGTAATTGACACGAAAAAATCAGAATCTCTCAACCATTCTTCACTCCAAATCACCTTCTTTTCTCCCTTATGCGCAGAGAGAGTTAAGGAGACTATTGTTCTGTAAATTGCCATTGTCGATACGCTTGGTTTAGGGTGTGCAAACCAAACCAAGGTTCTCCATTGTATCCTGAAGGGGATTCGCCAGTTACACCTGTTGCATCCAATCTACGAGGAGAGATTGGTGGGGGCGAATCGAACCTAAAGCCTAGTGTCCTCACACGCCTTGGAGATTGCGCATTACCATTATTTTCTTCTTCTTTGTTGCAGATCCATACCCAATTTTCAAACAATCTTTAGGTTCGATTTCTGTAATAATGGCTGCAACGTTGAAGGAGATGACTTCTGACTTTATGAAACTTGAGAGGTTCGAAGGCGGAAACTTTCATCGTTGGCAAAAGAAGATGCACTTCCTTCTTACAACATTGAAGGTGGCCTATGTGTTGAACACACCAAGACCAGAGGAAAGAGAAGATGAGACCATCAATGAGACTCGTGAGAGGAACAAGTGGGTTAATGATGACTACATTTGCATGGGGCATATTTTGAATGGCATGACCGACTCATTGTTCGATGTGTATCAAAATGCGGGATCCTCCAAAGAACTATGGGAGAAACTTGAGGCAAGATACATGATGGAGGACGCAACAAGTAAGAAATTTCTTGTTAGTCGTTTTAATAATTATAAAATGGTTGATGGTATGCCTATCATGGAACAAATGCATGAAATTGAACGTATTCTCAATAACTACAAACAACATAATATGCACATGGATGAAACCATCATTGTCTCCTCAATCATTGACAAACTTCCTCCTTCATGGAAAGACTTTAAAAGAAGTCTTAAACATCGGAAAGATGACATTTCTCTTGAACAATTGGGTAATCACCTTCGTTTAGAAGAAGAGTATCGTAAACAAGATGATACTAAAGAACATTCTGTTCATGAGAAGGTGCATGTAGTAGAGGAAGGGAAATCTGGTAAGTCCTCTAAAAAGAGGAATCGAGATTTTGGAAAATCTCATGAAAACAATGAGAATGACTACAAGAAAAAGAAAAAGAAAAATGGTTGTTTCTATTGTGGAAAACCGGGACATTTCAAGAGGAATTGTCGTCTCCTGAAAAAGGAAAAAGAGAAGGAATCTAGTGCAACAAAGGACAATCTTGTTGCGGTCATTTCCGAAATCAACATGATAGAAGATGTTGGATCATGGTGGATTGACTCCGGTGCAACTCGCCATGTGTGTAAGAACAAGGATCTCTTCAAGACAATTAATGAAGAAGATGGAACCGTTCTATATATGGGAAATGCATCAACTGTCCAAGTTAAAGGCAAAGGGACGGTGGAACTAGAATTCACTTCGGGGAAAATAGTCACTCTTACAGATGTTTATTATGTATCAGATGTTAGGAAGAATTTAATTTCTGTACCGTTACTTAATAAGTACGGGTTCAAATGTGTATTTGAGGGAGACAAGTTTATTCTCTCTAAGGGAGGAATGTTTGTAGGAAAGGGATACCTTTGTGAAAATATGTTCAAACTCAATATTATTAATGATAATGGATTTATTTATGCTTATATTGTTGAGTCTTGTAGTTTATGGCATTCTCGTTTATGACATGTTAATTTTAGGAAAATGGATGAAATGATGAATTCATGTTTAATTCCTAAAACAAGTAGGATTTCGGATGCATGTACAACTTGTATGCTGACTAAGATAACTAGATTTCCTTTTCCTAGAGTTGAAAGAAGTTCTAAAGTGTTAGATTTAATTCATTCTGATGTATGTGATTTACATGGTTGGCCCACTATAGGTGGTAAAAAATATTTTGTGACATTCATAGATGATTGTACTAGATATTGCTATGTATATTTAATGCATTCAAAGGATGAAGTGTTAGATAAATTTAAGATATTTAAAACAGAAGTAGAACTTCAACATGAAACATTTATTAAATGTTTTAGGAGTGATAGAGGAGGAGAGTTCTATAACCCTAGTTACTTTGAGTCTACTGGAATAATTCACCAAACAACCGCACCTTATTCCCCACAACAAAACGGCATAGCTGAAAGGAAAAATAGGGTATTAGAAGAAATGGTAAATGCAATGTTGTCATATTCTGGTCTAGCAAAGGGTTATTGGGGAGAAGCCTTGTTGACGGCTTGTTATATCTTGAATAGAGTTCCAAACAAAATGAACAAAATAACCCCATATGAACTTTGGAAAAATAGAAAGCCCAACCTTGACTATTTCAAAGTTTGGGGTTGTAGGGCAATAGTAAAAGTTCCTGAACCAAAAAGAAAGAAATTAGGTGAAAGGGGAATTGAATGTGTGTTCCTGGGCTATGCTAAAAATAGCAAAGCATATAGATTCATGGTTATAGAATCTAATGACTCATATCCTGTAAATACGATGAATTGAGTCTAGGGATGCTATCTTTCAAGAAGATAGGTTTAACTCAATTACAAGTCACAAAAATGATGTTCATAGTAATGCACATAATCTAGAAACCAATGTATTTAATAATGATACTTTAGAGAGTTCAGAACTTAGAAGAAGTCAGAGAGCTAGGAAAGAGAAAACGTATGGACCAGACTTTTTCATGTTCCTTGTTGAAGGAACAAGAGAGTCCATAGACAGTTATGGACCAATATGTTATAATACAGAAAGTGATCCAGAAACATTCGAAGAGGCAATAAAGTCTCAAGATGCCGCTTTCTGGAAGGAAGCTATACAAGAGGAAATAGACTCAATAATGGGGAATAAAACGTGGAAATTAGTAGACCTCCCACCTGGTTCCAAACCTATAGGTTATAAATGGATTTTCAAAAGGAAAATGAAGGTAGATGGAACCATAGATAAGTTTAAGGCAAGATCAGTTGCTAAGGGATTTACACAAAAAGAGGGCATTGACTATTTTGATACATATGCACCTGTGGCAAGAATTGCCTCAATTAGAGTGCTATTGGCACTTGCATCCATCTATAAGTTTGTCATTCATCAAATGGATGTGAAAACAACATTTCTTAATGGGGAGTTAGATGAAGAGGTGCATATGACACAACCTGAAGGGTTTGTGGTTAATGGTCAAGAAAAGAAGGTGTGTAAATTGAATAAGTCATTGTATGGACTAAAACAAGCTCCTAAACAATGGCATCAAAAGTTTGATCAAGTTGTGCTAGCTAGTGGATATAAAATAAATGAATCTGACAAGTGTATTTATAGTAAATTCCATAATGGAAAAGGCGTTATGATTTGTTTATATGTTGATGATATGTTAATATTTGGTACTGATCTAGATGAGGTGGAAAAAACTAAGAGTTTCCTCTCTAGTAATTTTGATATGAAAGACTTAGGGGAAGCCGATGTAATACTAGGGATTAGAATAATAAGAGATGGTGAGAACATAGGTTTATCCCAATCTCACTATATAGAAAAGGTGTTAAAGAAATTTAATGAATTTGATTGTCAATCTGTTGTTACTCCCTTTGATCACAACACTAATTTAGTACCAAATAAAAGTTGTCCAAGAGTACAGCTTGAATACTCAAAAGTAATTGGATGCTTAATGTATGCCATGACATGTACTAGACCAGACATTGCATATGCTGTAGGGAGACTAAGTAGGTATACAAGTAATCCAAGCAAAGACCATTGGCATGCTATCCGAAGAGTATTGAAATACTTGAATGGGACAATGAATTATAGTTTGAACTATAATGGATATCCTTCAGTATTAGAAGGTTATACGGATGCCAGTTGGGTGACTTATACAGAAGATCATGCTTCAACAAGCGGTTGGGTCTTCACACTTGGTGGGGGTGCTATTTCTTGGGGATCCAAGAAACAAACTTGCATTGCTGACTCCACCATGACTGCAGAATTCATAGCATTGGCAAAGAGGAAGCAAAGAAGTGAATGGCTTAGAAATTTGATGTATGAGATACCAATTTGGCCAAAGCCAATAGCACCAATATCCATACATTGTGATAGTCAATCAACACTATCAAAGGCATATAACCAGGTTTATAATGGAAAGTCCAGGCACATTGGGCTAAGACATAGCTATGTAAAAGATTTGATTACAAATGGAGTAATATCCATAGTCTTTGTGAAAACAGAGAGGAATCTTGCAGATCCTTTGACGAAAGGACTGACAAGGGATATGGTGTTGAAAACATCATTAAGGATGGGACTCAAGCCCATATCTACATGATCACCAATGGTGGAAACCCGACTTACACTTGAGTAGCATCAAGTCTTGAGTTCAATGGGCCAAAGTACGCTATGAGAGTGATTGCAAGTACTTGACAAATAGATACATCCCAAGGTTTAAAAGTACTTGGAAACCATAAGGACAATAAAGAAAAGGGTGAACTTTTGCTCTTAATGGACCTATAACACATAGGTGTTGAGGTGCCCAACTTATGGGGGTGCTTCTGGTAAAGTCCACCTATGTGAGAGTGAAGTGTGGCCGCTTCTTAGAGTTGGGCTTGACTCTGTAAGCTCTCATGAAAGGGATACACGACACATGGCCTTACCAAAGGTGTCACACTACCACGTCGTTCAATGGTACCGAGATTTCATGTGTAAGTCATGCACGCTTGTACTAATGAATATTTGGTTCAAAGCTTGTCTACCAAATTATTCGGGGATTAGTGAAACCCATGGCTTACTAAGCAAAGGTTCAAATCGCCAAGATACCTTTGTCTGAAAGCATGCGATTTCCGGAATAATGGGATTTGGATTTATTTTGAAAATGGTGGGGGATGGTGAGAAATTTTCAAAATTCTTAAACGGTTAAATCTAATTAATGACGTCTAATTGTCACTACTTGGTCGCATAGCCTAGCTCAGCGGTCAGCGACCTCCTCATTGGTTTGGTGCCTTATTTAGGTTCTGTAAATCCTAATGTTCGAACCTGGCTCTGTAAGGGAAGGGACACATCTGTTGGCCACTAGGCCAACTGATGCCTTGTGACAGTTAATGAACGTTAATATTACTTATGTATCGAATTTGACCGTTTTTGAAACTTTTGAAGAGTTGTTTCCTTTCACCAAGTGACATGAGTTGGTCTATAAATAGAACCATCTGCATGCAGTAATTGACACGAAAAAAATCAGAATCTCCCAACCATTCTTCACTCCAAATCACCTTCTTTTCTCCCTTATGCGCAGAGAGAGTTAAGGAGACTATTGTTATGTAAACTGCCATTGTCGATATGCTTGGTTTAGGGTGTGCAAACCAAACCAAGGTTCTCCATTGTATCCTGAAGGGGATTCTCGATTACACTGTTGCATCCAATCTACGAGGAGAGATTGGTGGGGGCGAATTGAACCTAAAGCCTAGTGTCCTCACACGCCTTGGAGATTGCGCATTACCATTATTTTCTTCTTCTTTGTTGCAGATCCATACCCAATTTTCAAACATACATTTATTTATTAAATTTTTTTTGACTAAACCTAATACATTTATTTTCTTACTTTACAAATTTGCTTAAAGGAGGTTTATCCGACTTCTAATTGTTAAGCCAAATGGGTGTGGCATTAGTGTCGTAATCAAACTTCAAGTACGTAACTGTTTTAAGATTTTTTAAAGTCGTTTGAAATAAGTTATTGGCGAAAATTTTAGATTAGAGGTGATAACTGGGAACTTACATACCTTGAGGGAAAAAGAAACTAAATTTTAACTAAAGAAAATAAAATAAAGAACTTCATAGAAAAATACAACAATTGGTAAAATTGATTACTTCTTACGAATTTGTCAATATATCTAGAAGAACTGGAATCATAGAAATAATACTTTTTTCTGTCAATCATAGACCTGGAATAATTTAAATAATATGATATATATCTTTCACATCAGATGATAAAATTAAAAGAGATGACTTTTTTTTTCGGTCCAAAAAATAGTTGACTACTATTTTTTTTTCTTTTTTTAATTCACTTTCAAAGTTCTGGTATATTAGATTGGATTTGATGTAGTGACATATTGGATATTCAAAAAAAATTAAATTAAATACTTCAATTTAAAAAAAAACATTAGAAAATTTATTCTATTTGTTGGTTTGGTAATTCCTGAGTGGCTTCTACCAAGATATGTTCCAATAAATATTCTACTCCAATGCCATTGAAGAAGAAAATATGGTAATTTATGAGATATCCACCATTATCATAACAAGAAGAAATCAAATCATTATGGGTTTCAACAAGTGCACAAATTTGTTCTTCCTTTTGATCATATTATGTTGTTGTTTAGATGCTGGTGTTGCCAGAGACATCATCACATCATCTCAGTTCATCAAAGACCCTGAAACTATAAGCGCCAATGGTGGCAACTTCACCTTGGGATTCTTCAGCCCTGAAAATTCTACAAATCGATATGTGGGAATCTGGTGGAACCCCAAATTCACTGTCATATGGGTGGCTAACAGAGACCATCCTCTCAATGATTCTTCTGGTATTGTTACAGTAACTGAAGATGGCAATCTTGTGGTATTGGATGGACAGAAAAATGTCATTTGGTCATCTATTGTTTCCACTAATGCATCCAAATCCAATGCTGTTTTGAGGCTTCAGGATGATGGGAACCTTGTACTGCTGGACAACACAACAGGAAACAACATATGGGAGAGTTTCCAGCATCCTTCTGATGCACTCTTGTCCGGTATGAAACTTACAAGCAACAAAAGAACACGCGAGAAAGTGAAACTTACATCATGGAAAAGCCCTTCTGATCCATCCATCGGGAGTTTTTCAATAAGTGTGGAACGCCTAGATATTCCTGAAGTGTTCATTTGGAAAGAAACTCGCCCATACTGGCGCAGTGGTCCATGGAATGGTCAGGTCTTTACTGGGATACCATCGATGAAAACTATTTATCTTAGGGGTTTCAGTATTGGAGATGATGGGCAAGGAAGTGTTGACATGTCATTTACACAAAAGGATGAGGTTGTAATCTATATCCTGAATTCACAAGGCAATTGTCTAGAGAATACATGGAATGAAGAGAAGAAGGAATGGAGAGTAACATGGAATAGTCCTCGAGTGGATTGTGATGTTTATGGTATATGTGGGGCATTTGCAAGTTGTAGCTCACAGAACAAACCAATATGTAGCTGTTTGAGAGGGTTTGAACCAAGGAATACACAGGAATGGAATAGACAAAACTGGACTAGCGGATGTGGTAGGAAGAAACCTCTGCAGTGTGAAAGGACCAGCAACCAAAACACAAGTTTGGAAAGTAAAGAAGATGGATTTTTGAAACTGTCAATGATTAAAGTTCCTGATTTTGCACAGTGGTCATCTGCAACGCAAGACACATGCAGAAGCCAGTGTTTGGAGAATTGCTCATGTGTTGCATATTCATACGACTCTTTGATTGGATGTATGTCATGGACAGGAAATCTAATCGACATACAACAATTCTCAGATGGTGGACTTGATCTATATGTTCGTGCAGAACTTGGTAAACTTGCTATCCTAGTTGTTGATTGCCTAACAATTTGAATACAGTTCCCTAAGTTGACCCCCTCTGAAAATTTTCAACTTTGAATGTTTTTCCCTTAATTACAGGCAAAGAGAGAAACACCGGAACCATCATTACTATTTCAGTGTTAATTGGAACTGCCATAGTTATCACCTGTGCATATATCATTTGGAAAAGGACTTATAAGCACCAAGGTAATATAACCTACTTGGTACTGGCACTAAGCTTACAATGGCCATGCTCATTAGATTTCCCTAAAAGTAAATTACTTTTAGTGATTTCTTTCAGTTTACTTAAATAATAACTTTAAAAAATTCCTGTTTATTTTATTTTTTATATCTGATGTTGCTTACTCTCACTAAACTGTGGCACTATGAGAAATAGCAAGAAGACAGAACAGCAACGGATATCAACATTTTAACAGAGGTGAAACATCAGCAGAATATACAAGTAACAACGAGATTGGAGACCTGTCTATGGTTAAACTGCAGGAGGTATTACTATTTAATTTTGAAAAGCTTGCAAGTGCCACAGACAACTTTCACACTTCCAACAAACTTGGCCAGGGTGGTTTTGGTCCAGTATATAAGGTACATTAAATTCAAGAAATTCAAAGTTTCAAATATGTCTGAGGTCATTGTCTATAGTTTTGGTTTCTTAACATTTCCTTTCAGGGAAAGCTGGAAGATGGTCGAGAAATAGCAGTTAAAAGACTTTCTAGAGCATCTGGGCAAGGGCTAGATGAATTTATGAATGAAGTAGTGGTGATTTCTAAGCTTCAACATCGCAATCTTGTAAGACTTCTTGGCAGCTGTATTGAAGGAGATGAAAAAATGTTGATCTATGAGTACATGCCAAATAAAAGTTTGGATACATTTGTCTTTGGTTAGTTCTTTGATGCCTTCCTTCAATATCTGTCTCATATCCAATTCAAAGCACCCATGTTTCTCTTTATTCACCATATATAAATGTGTTATAAAAAGGAACAATTTTTTCATAGCCTAAGAAGCTCAGATACTTAGTACGACACAAATACGGGGATACACAATAGTTTTTTGAAAATCAAGCTATAATATGGTCTAGATACGTTAACACAATTTTTTTTTTTAAAAAAAACACATATGTTATATATATGTTGAGTATTTGTAGAGACATTAATCATTTCTCATTAATTCATAATCATTATGACAACAATTTACAAAAATATATTTCTGATCACAAAAAAATGCACAATTGCTTCCCTTGTCGATGCGAGTTTAGGTAATAGAGGTGAGAAACATTAAAAAAGGGAGAAAATAAAACTGAGTCGTGTCTGAACCATATCTAGCAGTATCCGAGTCATATTTAAAACATATCGAATGAAAAAATGAAAAAAAAAAGGATACTTCTTAGATACGTATTGGGAAGTATTGTATTTGTATCGATGTCGGGTACAAGTACGTCACTGATACTTTCCAATTTTTGGAGTATCTAGACTTCATAGTTCATAGCTACTGAGTTTACTTGAAATCATGCTAATGTGTGCATATGGATGAGACTGCCCTATTTTGTAATGTTAAATTCAAAATAATATAATTCTACCCTTTGATTTATTAGATCCCTCGAAAAATAAACTCCTTGATTGGAGAAAACGCTTAAGCATAATAGAAGGAATAGCTCGAGGGTTGCTTTATCTTCACAGGGATTCCAGGCTAAAAATCATACACAGAGATTTGAAGGCAAGTAATATCTTGCTAGATGAAGAGCTAAATCCAAAAATATCAGACTTCGGTATGGCCAGAATCTTTGGAGGGAGTGAAGATCAGGCAAATACTAAGAGAATTGTTGGAACATAGTAAGTCACCTTCTCTTTGTCCATTATACTAGGATACTTGGGTAATTAATTGTATTACATTTCAATGCAGCGGCTACATGTCCCCCGAGTATGCAATGCAAGGACGGTTTTCTGAAAAATCTGATGTCTTTAGCTTTGGAGTTTTGCTTCTAGAGATAGTTAGTGGAAAACGAAACTCAAGCTTTTATGACAGTGAGAAGTATATGACCCTTTTAGGACTGGTAAGTCTCTACAGCTCACTTCTGGCTCAATTATGGTGGCACTATAGCCTTTTTCTTATAAAACTTCCGAATGCTATATAATTTTTTTTTTTTCATTTTAGGCTTGGATACAATTGAGAGAGGGCAATATTTTACCTCTAATGGATCCAGGAATACATGATCCTAGCCTTCACAAGAATATTTTTAGGTGCATACACATAGGACTTCTGTGTGTACAGGAATTTGCTGCAGACAGGCCCACTATGGCTGCTGTGATTTCTATGCTTAACAGTGAGGTATCAGATCTTCCTCCTCCAAGGGAACCTGCATTCATCCTGAGGCAGAATATGTTGAGTTCAGTATCCTCTGACGAAAACCTTCCATTGCACTCCATTAATACTGCCAGCATTTCAGACATCCATGGCAGATAGCAAACTACTAGGAGCTCTGAGAAAGGATTTTGGGGGCAGTGGAGGTGAGGCTAATACTAGAAAGGTTGTTGGATTTTAGCACATTGAATGTATGCCCTCTTCTTTTTCAAGGCATACACCATGTAAGGTTGTTGTACAAAATTAGATAATTATATCACTATTTATCAATACGAGTAAGAATTATTAACTATCACATACGCACATTAAAAAGTGGAATATAGAAGAAAATATGAGCCACAAAATATAGTGGCCATTTAAGTCGGTGGATAACAATAAAAATAAAAAACTGTTTTTGTACCCATAACTAGAGCTGTCTATTAAACAAACTAATTCAGCATCTGTATGGAAGACATCGTATAAGGGTTCAAATACAAGTGAAGTTTCACTAATTATTTGATATTATAATATAAAAATTGGATGAAGCACCAAGAACTTGAAGTTTCTGTAAGAGCTACTTTGATTTCAAGAAGCATTTTTGACAAGAAAAGTCCTAGTGCTATCATCAAATATTATCGAATAATACAATCTAGCCAATCGATAAGGACAAACAGATTCAACCAAATCATAGAATAATTCATTTCAGCGAACATTGAAACATATAAGCAAGCAATTAGCAGTAAATTCTATCATTGGCAACATGCAGATTTTACTTCAATTAAGCATAAATAAGCACATGAGTTAAAATATCATTATAAAATTTATATTCCAAACCTGTTCAACTCACAAAATGTTGCGATGGTAGGGGATGTTGCTGTTATATGTGGAACTATCAACTATGAAACTGTGAGCTTCCTCTTATGCTTCAATGCCAGAAGGTAAAAGCTCAGCAACTCTGAATTGCCAAAATGCATACATCTACAAAATGGGGCATGTTAGGAGAACATGAAAAGCAAACGGCAAGCATCAAATGAGGATGGTTTGTAGCAAATTAGTGGAAGGGTAATTGCTCCATAAAAGTCTTCCTTGATTCAAATATTTGTGGATCCAAATACCAATATCCAAAGCCCCCAGTTGAGCACAAGCCGAGAGAACACTTGCAAACATAGACTCATTAGGCACTATATCAGTTAACCGTATCAAATGAAACAAATAAAGGTCCTCTTTAAAGCAATTATTTTGCACATAATCAGAAATCATGGCACCCTATATTGGCTTATCCTTCTCAAGTGCTTCATCAAAGAAAAATCTAGCTGAATCAAGGTCATCATAGTCCAAAACACTGTCCTTAGGCTAGGAATTTGGTCAAACACTTACCATGCAGCTACATATCATCACACACAGAGTCCATGACCATGAAACTATTACCCACAAAGATATCAAACGCAAGTCCTAATTTTCAACTATGCCCATGAATGATTTGCCCCAGTTAACAACTTGCTATAGGTTATCAACACAGTACATCACGGACATCAAACTAGTACACTGCATGAGCTTGCTTTAGGTGTTTCATGTTTATCACAAAATAAGTCGTTAGAAGAACCAATATGGTGACATTTTAAACCTGTTATGGACTTAATTGGTGACAAGAAACTTTAATCTATCAAAAACTAAATTAAGGATTTACTAATGCAAATTATAAAATGATAACTTATTTCCTTTATGTATTGCAAGTCTTTCACTTCATTATTTGCCTGTCCTCCCATCCCACCTTTATTTTTCCTGCTACAGAGGCAGAAGGGATCCAAGTTGTATATATTGTGTTGTGTGCATTATGCTATTCCCTATTTGGTGTTTTGGTCCATGTTGTGGGGTTCCCTTTTTTGTTATCTGTGGTTAGTCCTGTGATGGTAATGATTGTTGATTTCTTCCATTGGTGTCTACTCTTTTGGTAATATGTGTTGAATTTTTCTTTTCTTTTGGTATCCTCCTTTTGATGCAAACCCACGTCATGCATGCACATCCATTCCATATATATATATATGTGGGGTCTAAGGTTTCATATATCATACCTTCATAAAATTCGATGTCGACATGCACGATTTTGCAGCAAACCAACTTTGATTGTGAAGCAAAATGAGTTGATCTTGGGAGGAAACAAAGTTTAGAAGATTGGGAATGAGAAATTTGTTTGTGAGGTAACAAACAAGTTAGGGTTCCAGGTGGAAGATTTTTCGGTTTGCCACGTAGGCGAGTTGACACGTATTACTCTGCCTAGAACGACGCTTGAAGAAACGGTCACGGCTTCCGCGAATGGAGGGAGTTTCTCTGTCTTATCTTCCTGTCACATTGGTTTTCATAGAAAGAAAGACATTCCGTGCAGCCAATCTAGTGAAATTGATTACTATGACTAATTGACTGTTTTCAAAATAGGCTGCCGCATGCCACAAACCAAACTGTCTTTGACTTTGTGAACGTCTTCTAAATGTCCAGATGTCCCATTTTCATCATATGTGGAAATTAAGAAAGAACAAAAGACAGTGGCTGCTTATTAATGTAAACTTCACCACTATGAATTTGATAACACTAAATTGATCATCTTAGTCATGGATTTTGCTCAGTGCACCAAGTTGTTCTATGTGTTGTTTATCCTATTCTTATTCTGTTGTTGCTTTTTAGATGTTGGTGTTGCCATAGACTCCATCACATCATCACAGTTCATTAAGGACCCTCAAACTCTTACCTCCAAAGGTGGAAACTTCACATTAGGATTCTTCAGCCCTGAAAATTCTACAAATCGCTATGTTGGAATTTGGTGGGACCCCAAATTCACTGTCATATGGGTGGCTAACAGAAACCAACCACTCAAGGATTCTTTTGGAGTTGTTACAATATCTGAGGATGGCAATCTTGTGGTACTGGATGGACAGAAACATGTCATTTGGTCATCTAATGTTTCCATTTCCAACATCACATCCAATTCTAGTTCAAAACTTTTAGATTCTGGCAACCTTGTGCTGCAAGAAAACACAACAGGAAACACCATATGGGAGAGTTTCAAGCATCCATCAGATACAATATTGGCAGGTATGAAACTTACAAGCAACAAAATAACAGGTGAGAAGGTCAAACTTACATCATGGAAAAGCTCTTCCAATCCATCCATTGGAAGCTTCTCTTGCAGTATTGAACACCTAGATATTCCTGAAGTGTTCATTTGGAATGAAACTCGCCCTTATTGGCGCACCGGTCCATGGAACGGTCGCTCTTTTACAGAGATACCAACCATGAAAAGTTTTTATCTTAGTGGTTTGCGCATTGGAAATGATGGGCAGGGAACTATTGATTTCACTTATACAGAAATATATGAGGTTGGCTTGGTCATCTATAGCCTGAATTCACAAGGCAGTATTCAAGAGAATACATGGAATGAAGAGAAGAAGGAATGGAGAGTAACATGGAATAGTCATCAAGTGGATTGTGATGTTTATGGTATATGTGGGGAATTTGCAAGCTGTAACTCACAGAACACACCAACATGTAGCTGTTTGAGAGGGTTTGAACCAAGGAACACACAGGAATGGAATAGACAAAACTGGACTAGTGGATGTGTTAGGAGGACACCTTTGCAGTGTGGAAGGGCCAACAATCAAAACACAAGTGTGGAAAGTAAAGAAGATGGATTTTTGAAACTGTCAATGGTTAAAGTTCCTGATTTTGCAGAATGGTCATATGTTACACAAGACACATGTAGAAGCCAATGCTTGAAGAATTGCTCTTGCATTGCATATTCATATGATCCTGGGATTGGCTGCATGTCTTGGAATAGGACTCTAATTGACATATCACAATTCTCAAGTGGAGGACTTGATCTATATATTCGTGTCGCTTACACTGAACTTGGTATGCTAGTTGTTATCTGCCCCAAATTTGAATATAGTTCTCTAAGTTGATCCTATTTCTGAAGTTTGGACTGAAATTATTTAATTTTCATTTTTTTTCTTGAATTACAGACAAAGGGAGAAACATGACAGACATCATTGCAATTACAGTGACAGTAGGAATTGCCATACTTCTTGCTTGCATTTATATCATGTGGAGAAGGACTTCTAAGCACCATGGTAATATACTATATAGTTTCACTTTTATTGATACTTTGCACTAGGTTTACAATTGTTGATTCAAACTATATAAACATGCTCAATTTTCAGAATATACAAGCAATGTCATAATTGGAGAACTGACACAAGTTAAAGTATTGCAATTTAGTTTTGAAAACCTTGTAACTGCCACAAATAACTTTCACTCATCCAACCAACTTGGGCAAGGTGGTTTTGGTCCAGTATACAAGGTATGTTAAATACAGCAAATTTAAACCATATAACAAGCCATTGCCTGTAGTAACTTTTTCTTGTTTCGCTTTCAGGGAAAACTGCAAGGTGGTCAAGAAATAGCAGTTAAGAGACTTTGTGCAGCATCTGGACAAGGGCTAGAAGAATTCTTGAATGAAGTAGTGGTGATTTCTAAGCTTCAACATCGCAATCTTGTAAGACTTCTTGGCTGCTGTGTTGAAGGAGACGAAAAGATGTTGATCTATGAGTATATGCCAAATAAAAGTTTGGATGCATTTCTCTTTGGTCAGTTCTTTTGATGTACCCTTCAGTATCTGTCTCATATCTCTTTCACGTTTCTCTTTATTCAGCACATAACTTGTTTTAAAGAAAGCAGCAATTGTTTCATAGCTTTACAAGTCAGCTTCATCTTATCGTTTATTTTACAGATCCATCAAAAAATAAACTCCTAGATTGGAGGAAACGCTTCAGCATAATAGAAGGAATAGCTCGAGGTTTGCTTTATCTTCACAGAGATTCCAGACTTAAAATCATACACAGAGATCTGAAGGCAAGTAACATCTTGCTGGATGAGGAGCTGAATCCAAAAATATCTGACTTTGGTATGGCCAGAATCTTTGGAGGAATAGACGATCACGCCAAAACCAGAAGGGTAGTTGGAACATAGTAAGCTTGCATTCTTATTTACCCAAGATTATAGAAACAAGTAGCATACTTTGAAAATCAATTGTGTTTACATTTCAATGCAGTGGTTATATGTCCCCTGAATATGCAATGCAAGGATTGTTTTCAGAGAAATCAGATGTCTTTAGCTTCGGAGTTTTACTGCTAGAGATTGTTAGTGGAAGAAGAAACTCAAGCTTTTATGACAGTGAGAAATATTTGAGCCTTTTAGGATTTGTAAGTCTCTCCAATTCAATGCTTGCTCAATTTTTGAGGTTCTATTGCCTTTTGCTGATACAATATTCAAATACTTAAATAGTTTTTTTTTTAATTTTCTTAACATTTTAGATCTGGATGCAATGGTTGGGGGATAATATTTTATCTTCGGTAGATCCAGGAATATATGATCCTAGTCTTCAAAACTCTATTTTGAGGTGCATACACATTGGACTTCTATGTGTACAAGAGCATGCTATAGACAGGCCTACTATGGCTGCTGTAGTTTCTATGCTTGACAGTGAGATTGCAAATCTTTCTCCTCCAAGCCAACCTGCATTCATCCTGAAGCAGAATATGTTAAGCTCTATATCCTCTGAAGAAAGGGACAAATTGCACTCCATGAATAGTGTCACTATTACAATCATCAATGGCAGATAGCTAATCCTTCTGCAAAAGGTTTTGGGAGGCAGTGAAGATGAGGCTAACACTAGAAAGGTTGTTGGAACTTTGTGAATATATGCTGTATTCTGTCAATGAATATAGAAAGGAAGAGTTAATTAGAGAGAAGTTTGAATTCTTCAAAGTTTTGGTGATAAAGATGGACAGTGGTACAAGTAAATTCTAGTGTGGTCCAAGATGCAAAATCTATGGTCCCTTCTCCTATCTACATCCTACAATTTATTTAACGTAAGTGGTAATGGTATCTTCAGACCCTTCAAGTTGAGTTTTTCAAATGTGTTGCCATCTTAGAATGGAAATAGTATCCTTCATCAATTTCAAAGCAGATGATTTTTCCTTCATTTATATCTTTTATTAAAAGGATGCCATAATTGTTGATGTTTATAAGCATGCAAATTACGGAAAAAATAATGACAATATTCTTTGTGATTTTGATGCTAGATAGTGACATTGTGAATCTTCCTCCTTCAAGGGAAAGGGAATTTGGTCAAAAACACACCATGGTTAAGGCATAGTCCTCTGAAGAAGTGATATATTATGCTCCACCAATAGTGGTGTTGTTACTAATATCCAGAGACCAGAGTTGATGTGTTAATTCATCAGCATAATTCGTAAATATCAGATGCTATTTTAACCTTTTTTTAAAACTCAATGGGTAAGTTGTAAATATAGTTGAACCAATATTTTTTAAAATTTTAAATCCTAAAGAAAAAGGAAAAAAAAGAAATTACATTAAAAATATTGCTATTATATAACACGATTTCAGATATGCCCAAATGGTGCAGCAAAAGCTGAACCAAAATTACTTATATAGCGATTAAGTCTTTTACTTACCATTACACAAAAATGAGTAGTGCTGCAAAACACCATAGTTGTTAAGCAGTAAGTTGCTACTATTGTTCTCAAAAGAGCCTAAAAGAAGCTGTCAATAGGGCTATAAAAGTCTTCTACCAAAACGGCACCTAGAACCGAAGTAAAAACTTAAGCTACAATAAGGCCCCTTCATCCTTTCTTCCTTGCTACCATCCCTTCACATACCATTAATGATGCACGATGTCCTTAAAGCTAGGGTTGCAAATCTATAATTTGAAAAGAGCTCTGTTAGACTTGAAAGAGAAGTTGTAGAAATTTTTTTCTCGATAGAACAAACACTAGCAAGATTAAGAAAACAATTGAAGAACAGAAAAAACACAAAAAAAAGAATGCAACATGCTCAAAAGTGCAGCCAATCCCTGGGTAAACAAAGAAGAAATTAGTTTCAACCTCGATGCTAAGAATACAAGACTGCAGTTGTGTACAATGGGTGATACGGTGGATGTGTTATTAAAGATGAGATTCTATAGCAATTACATTATCAGATATATAATAAATAGAAAACAATAATTCAATGATGCTAAACATTAATTCAATGTATACAAAATTGAATTGTAAATAGAGAGAGAGAACACTTGCTTCAATCTCAGAATTTTAGACAAGACTCTAAAGGTTGCCACCTATCTTGTTCTCATTGCTAACTAATTGTAAACTAGAAGCTTTTATCATGTGAAGGTAAAAGTAAAAGAGCCAAGCCTTAATAAAAGACCTGAGAATTTCAATAATGAGATGTTCAAGAGAAAAACTTCCTATATATAGACACCATACAAGTCTTTCTAAGATCTTCAGCTGGTCAAATGCAACCAAAATGAGATTACGCATTGAACAAAATTAAAAAAAAAAACAACATTCATTTCTAGTATTCCATATCTCATATCTGTAATAAAAATTTTGTAGTAAATGAAATTAATGTCATGTTTGAAGAAATAAAATAATACTAGTATTCTAGTTTAAAAATATTTAAAGACCAACCCAATAATAGAATACTCAGGAGAGAATCCATTACCATTTTTGAAAATCATCTTTTAGCCTACAATAAATATAAAATCAAAATAACTTCATATAATCCATACAATTCAGTCCAACCATTAGCAATAGCCCATAAATAATCTTCCAAAAAATATTGAAACTATGGCACCACCAAAAGTATTAACACAATCTACATATATCTCCTACTTCAAATGACAAGATAATACATGGTTTAAAATAAATTCAGATAATGTACCTACCATAGAAGAACTTAATTGCAACAAGGTGAAACCAAGCTTTTAATGTAATTTTTGGTACCACTCCAAAATATGTAATTGGGAAGTTCAGTTCGTTCTATTCTACTATCCCTCCAATGATACATAATTGCTTGCGACTCACCAATGTTTGCCAATATTAGGACCTCACCATCTTTAGACATGCACATGGGTAACAAAGGAAAAGGACGATCCAAGCAATCAATTTGAAGTTCCTGATAACTAATTTTCATGAATTGAGTCCAAGACTTTTCAACTCCAAACTCCATCATTTGCCAAACCACTAAATGGTTTCTTTTGCAATCATGAGAAAAACACAGGCAATCCATCAAAATCCCAATAGTTGGCTCAGTCTGAGGGGATTCATCAACATGAGGCAGCAACAATTGTGTGCATGTCTCCACCACCAGATCATGCGAAACAATTACCAATTGATCAATAGTAACAGTATTATTCCAATTATCATCATCAGAATTGATATTGCACAATGCTAACCAATTAAGAGTGCCGTTAAAGTATACTCCATTGTTTTGCCTTGGCACATGGGAAGTATCAAAGGGAATAAGAGGAAAACTAACATTTCTCCAACAATTGTCACTCAAGCTGCAAATTTTCACCTGGATTTTCTCTAACTCCTCCTTAGCTTTACCATCAAAAGTAAATGGCACCACCTTGTAAGTGTCACTTAAATTATCAAAACCAAATGCAAACCTGTAAGAATGGGCATCTGAATCTGTCAAATATTCGGATGTAAACTTTGTAGCTGGGTTCCATAAATAAAAACAGTATTCAAACTTATTACGATAACCATCGCCACGCAAACAGACTAAGCCATTGCAGGAACCAACAACTTCGTAGCAACTATCATCATTTAATGGATAGCAATCATTTCTATCAATGGTAGATGATGGGTTCTCCAGTAAAGATCGCACAGAGTAGGGAACGACACTAACATCAGAGACATCTTCAGAGGGGTCGTGAATAACTCTTTCCCACACTAATAGGAGATTGGGGTTTCTAGCAGATCTATGTAGGTGTAATTTCACGAAATTAGGATATGAGATTAGGGATTTTGATATGGTCCAACAAGAGAAGGCCCAAGCATCCAATTACATTAACAATCAGCAAGAGGCCCAAAGTACAACAGAAAGACCCAAGAGAGTTAGTAAAGTCCCTAAGAATTGGTCTAATTACATATATTACAAATAGAGCCTTTTAGAGGATGACTCAACTATATTCTAGAAGAAAGTTGTTAGGAAAAACTGTTAGGATTTGCTGTGATCATTTCCCCTCTTTGTTATGAGTCCTTTTCGTGCACACCACTATTATATACCCATGTATGCCTCATGATTAAGTAAGGAAAATCTGAATATTCTCTTTCTTTCCTTCTTCCCTTCTTGGAGGTACTCTGACCTCAAATAAGAGATTATTATACTTATCATTTGGTGCTCCGTTGGTGCTTCCCTCTCGCTCACACATGGCTCCTTCAACTCGTTCTTCCTCTGATAATGATAAATTGGAAGAGATGATGATGTAGCTTGCCCAATTCCAACAATCCATCACTACTAAAATGGATGAGGTCACCCTGCGTGTGGCTGCCCTTGAGAACCGTTCACCACACTCCTCCCCTCACTCTGTTGGTAATGGGTACGATCTCAAGAGTGGGGGTGAATTGAGATATTGAAAACTTTTTCAACAATTTAAAGCAAAACAGAGTTTTCTTAAAGAAAATTGGTTTTCACTCAATTTTAATTCCCAAGAATCAGGTTATGTAACAAGTAACGATGTTAAGAAGAATTATAAGAAGTAACAACAAGTTTAACACAGATTGTAGATCAAAGATTCAAGTTAACAAGCATTCTTAAAACTCATTCACAACACACAAGTGCATATAACAAGTATATGAAGTTTAGAGATAAGAAGAACACGCAAACCGATTTATCCTGGTTCAGCTACCTCATCTGGTAAGAATACATCCAGTCCCACACCTCTGTGGTTTTCTCCACTATAACCAGAAATTACAATATCCAATTACAGCATTCACAAGGATAACCTCCTTGCTCAAGAACACACCAAAAAGCACACTTGCTTTTCTATACCCAAGGATCCCTTCTATCCTTGTTCAATCCTAAGAGATACCCTCTCTTAATCACACTAATTCACAAAAAGAATTGAGTAGAAGAAAGACTCTAAAAGTATGATTATACAAATTGAAGTTCTAAGAAATATTACACTTTTCTCTCAAAGATGAAGCACTTTTGGAAGCTTTTGAATCTTTTGAATTTTTACTTTCAGAATGTTTTTTTGATATTAAAAAGTGTTCCTTTGATCCCTCTTTATATAGAAAACAAGTTATAGTCGTTGGGATCAATTAAAACAGATTTGGATATGATTTAACAAAATATGTTTTCTTGATTCTCGTTCTTGAAATAAGATTCTGTTTGTTCTTGTAGAATTCGCGTCCATTTTGAAAATAACCGTTTCCATCTGGAAAAATAGCCTTTAAGATTTACATTCGGATGGGCTAGTGGACGGGATCCATTTAGTACTTTAGTGGACAGAGCCTCATATGCCACTTTGGTAGACGAGCACTTCTCGTTGCTTCAGTAGACGGGCGCTTCTTGTTACTTCAGTAGACGAGCTCCATGTGCCACATCAGTAGACGAGCGCTTCTTGTTACTTTAGTAGACGCGAGATTCTGTCACTTTAGTAGACACAAGCTTCTGTGACTTTAGTGGATGCGCGCTTCTATTATTTTAGTAGACGCGAGCTTCTGTCACTTTAGTAGACACAAGCTTCTGTCACTTTAGTGGACGCCAGCTTTTTAGTAGTTCATTGGAGGTCAGCTTTTTAGTAGTTCATTGGACGTCAGCTTTTTAGTAGTTCATTGGACGTCGGCTTTTTATTATTCCACTATCGGACGTCTGCTTATTTCACTTCATTGGACGAGCGCTTATTATTCCAGTGTTGGACGAGCGCTTATTATCCTTTGTAAAAATTAGTTTCTTCTTAAATTTAAGTGCTTCGCCTAAGAAATCAAATGTGCTATTTTTACAATAGCATCTAAAGTATAAGATCTTCATTGCTTGATGCTTTAGTCCTTGTCCATTGCTTTGTGTCCTTGGTCTTCCATCCTTTAATCCTTGATTTATCTTTTTCATGAGTGATCTTGCATACAACTTAACACATAATAAGTACATAGTCAAAATCAAAAATCTTATGCAAAATACACTTTGTTTGTCATTGTGAACACCCATTTTTGTCCATTTTTTATTCTAATTCTCATGATTTTTGTGCTTCAAGGAGGCTAATAAAAATAAAAAGAAAAAAAATGAAGAAAGTAGGGAACTCATAGCTAATTTGTTGTTGGTCCCGTCCATCACATGGGACTTACTGTTGGACGGGGAAGTCCCGTCCATCACGTTTGTACTTGATATTGGACGGGGAAGTCCCGTCCATCACGTTTGTACTTGCTGTTGGACGGGGAAGTCCCGTCCATCACATTTGTACTTGCTGCTGGATGGGGAAGTCTCGTCCATCACGTTTGCACTTGCTGTTGGACGTGGAAGTCCCGTCCATCACATTTGTACTTGCTGTTGGACGGGGTGGTCCCTTCCATTGCTTGGCACTTGCTGTTGGACGGGGAAGTCCCATCCATCACATTTGTACTTGTTGTTGGACGGGGAAGCCCCGTCCATCACGTTTGCACTTGCTGTTTGGACGGGGAAGTCCCGTCCATCACATCTGTACTTGCTATTGGACGGGAAAGTCCCGTCCATCACATTTGTACTTGCTGGTGGACGGGGTGGTCCCGTCCATTGCTTGGAACTTGCTATTGGCCCCGTCCAGTCCATTGCACTTGATAATGGACGGGATGGTCCCGTCCAGTCATTACACTTGCTGGTGGACGGGGTGGTCCCGTCCATTGCTTGGCACTTGTTGTTGGCCCCGTCCAGTCCATTGCACTTGCTAATGGACGGGGTGGTTCCGTCCAGTCATTACACTTGCTGGTGGACGGGGTGGTCCCGTCCATTGCTTGGCACTTGCTATTGGCCCCGTCCAGTCCACTGCACTTGCCAATGGACGGGGTGGTCCCGTCCTGTCATTACACTTGCTGGTGGACGGGGTGGTCCCGTCCATTGCTTTGCACTTGCTGTCGGGTCCGTCCAGTCCACTGCACTTGCCAATGGACGGGGTGGGCCCGTCCAGTCATTACACTTGCTGGTGGACGGGGTGGTCCCGTCCATTGCTTGGCACTTGCTATTGGCCCCGTCCAGTCCATTGCACTTGCCAATGGACGGGATGGTCCCGTCCAGTCATTACACTTACTGGTGGACGGGTTGGTCCCGTCCATTGCTTGGCACTTGTTGTTGGACCCGTCCAGTCCACTGCACTTGCCAATGGACGGGGTGGTCCCGTCCAGTCATTACACTTGCTGGTGGACGGGGTGGTCCTGTCCATTGCTTGACACTTGCTACTGGCCCCGTCCAGTCCACTGCACTTGCCAATGGACAGGGTGGTCCCGTCCAGTCATTACACTTGCTGGTGGACGGGGTGGTCCCTTCCATTGCTTTGCACTTGCTGTTGGGTCCGTCCAGTCCACCGCACTTGCCAATGGACGGGGTGGTTCCGTCCAGTCATTACACTTGCTGGTGGACGGGGTGGTCCCGTCCATTGCTTTGCACTTGCTGTTGGCCCCGTCCAGTCCACTGCACCTGCCAATGGACGGGGTGGTTCCGTCCACTTCAATCATTTTAATTTCTGTGGACGAGGAGGTTACGTCCACTTCAATTACCCTTTCTTGTTGGACGAGGACGTCCGTCCAGTGTATATCTACTTTTGCATATCTAAGTTTCTGTTGGGACGAAGCTATTCCGTCCACTGCAATTTTATTTTCAGGCTGAAGGATAAAGAATAAGGAAAGAAGAAGGAGAAGATAAGGAAGAAAGGATGAAGAAAACAAGGAGAAAAAGACAATCAACAAAGAGGAAAAGAAGCTGAGTTATGCCTCCTACCCACTTTATATACCAGGCAAGACCTCTTTTCCTCCTTTACCCATTGGTCCTCCTTCTTCCTTACCTCCTCCCTTGTTTTAACCTGGTAACCCCACCCCTAACCCTAAAAAGCCATCATGCACATCAGACAAAAACCCCTGTCTCCTTTCTCTTTTCAAGCGTGCAACCCTCACATCAAATCACCACTTTTCTGCTACTCATGCCACCCCGTCTGGGCACACGCTATTTCTGCTCAAAACCCCCCCATCTCCTTTCTCTTTTCAAGCGTGCAACCCTCACATCAAATCACCACCTTTCTGCTACTCATACAACCCCATCTGGACACACGCTATCTCTTCTCAGAACTCCACTGGGGAATTTCTTTTAAGAGAGTCAAGCCCATAAAAATTGGTTTTGCAAATTTTTAGTAACTTGTAGCTTATTTGTTTTACCTTTTATGGATGTATCTTATCGTTTTTTCTCCTTGCAATAATTAAATGACAAAACATGTTTTTATTTGCAGTGCTGTTTGTTTGGATTGTCCTTTTGGTTGGGTTTTTCCTCTTATTTAAATAAGAAGAGTTAGTGGTGCAGGCATTTCAACTCACGTTATTATTATATATGTTTCACTAACAATGTTTTTGTTTCCTCATCTTTTCTTTTCTTTTCCCATGTTTTAACAATAGGATAGAGGACTTATAACCATTTTTATGTATATCTATGTTTGTGTTTTGCAGGTTTTTCTTGTCTTCTCTTTTTATTTTTACTTTTAAGTGTTACAGGTTTGTATGCCCCATTTCACACACATCACTATCACATATTGCACACACACTTAGCTCTATACCCGAGCTTGCTCAAAAACCCAAGGATTAGGCGGTGCTCTGACATTGTTATTGAAGAGGTCTTGTACCTCCCTAATACTGGTCAGTTCACCACTCAGATCGTACATGAGATCGTGGAATAGTCATATTGAGAGGGTTTATCCCTACTTGTGGCTAGATTCATGAATCATACTCTTATGATGGAAATTTGGGGACCATGACTTTTAGAGGTCTAGACCCGTCCCAACTCTCACTAATAGAGCAGACCTAGTGGCCAACCTGTTTAGAGTCCTAACCTTAAGGCGTGTCCATCCCTAGGGTTTACCTGACTTAGGGCAAAAGGGGGCGTACTTTATTTCCCTCCTCTATCATCATAAGCATAAATTGACATGCATGCTCATCGTGAATATTCACGAAACTAGGGGCATCACATTGCTGCCTCAAACCTGAATGACATGTTCGAATATTATTGCATATCTAACAGGCGCTATGTCATAATGAAGGTGATGCATACCCATCAGGGTTTTCAACCCCATTGGGTCCCCTACAACATGAATCATGCAAGATATATTTGCTTCACTATACTCATTTTTTTGTATCTCTCTTTGTTAGAAGATTTTGGTATTCACCTTATAGCAAGAAAATGGAAAAACTTGGTTCAGAGAAGAGTACTAGCAACGCGAGTTGTCCCAAGAAAAATATCAAGATCGATGTGACGCTCAATGACGTGAAGAGATTGTGTGAACTCAGCCAGCAAATGTCAGAAGAAGCACGCTCAGACTTTGCCAGCAAGTATGATAGAATATTAGACCTGTTGCGTGTTCCAGTGGAAGCTCCCGCTCTGAGTGCATTGGCCCCATATTGGAACTCAACTTTGAGGTGTTTTGAATTGCCTAACTTGGACATCACTCCAACCATGGAAGAGTATGCTTATATTCTAAGACTGCCCATTCAAAAGAAGACTCGCTTCTACATGTATTATGGCCAATATGTAACGGATTGGAAGATAGCAAGTCTGTTGGAGCTTCAACCGGGACAGATAGAGAAAATAGAAAAGGGAACCACCAAAGGGTTGAAGAGGTGGTTTTTGGAGGTGTACCTCAACAAGCTGGGCCAGCAACAGCGATGGGTTACTTTCAACAAAGTACTAGCCCTCATGATGTATGGGTTGGTGCTCTTTCCTTTTGTACCAGATCTGATTGATCAGTCAGTCATGGACGTTTTCTATAGGGTCGAAGAATATGGTGTAAACCCGGTCCCTGCTATCTTAGCCGAAACCTTCCTATCCCTACAGGTTTGTCATCAGAATCAACAAGGGAAAATGCGATGTTGTGCGTCAATATTGTATGTCTGGATCATGACTCACTTGTACGCTCGTGATAAAATTGATAGAACAGACGACCCGCTGAAAGGATTCACTCGCATGCAACTAAAGTCACGTAAGTTATATGAGTAGAAGCAAGAAGCCCTCTCCTCCGTCTATAAAAGGAGGGGAAAAAGAGAAGGATTGGGGGGGGGGGGGGGGGACATTTTTCGGAGGGGAGAACACTGTTCTTGAGAGGAAACGAAAGAGCAGAGAGGAGATAGAGAGGAAAGGTACAAAGAAAAGAGAAAAGAAAGAGAGATTTTTGTTGTGAGGAAGAGAGATCAGAAATTTGAACTTCCTTTTCTCTTCTCTATTATTAGAAGTGGTTAAGAAGGAAGAGCTGAAGGAGCCAGGGAGATTGAATGTAAAGACTTCGATCTTAAAATCTTACCACTGGGAGTAAACAAAGTCATTCTTATTCTACTCCCGTTTGGTAATCTTTGTTCTTTTCGTTGATATTATTAATAAATTTCTCTTGACACTCTTATTTCTCTGGGCTTCTATTCTCTGAATAAGTTAGTAAAAAGCTTCATTTCTACGTTTCTGTCCCATTTTCAAGAGATAAAAATTATTTATTTTACATAAAAAATAGAGGATGATCGCTTGATTAAAACAACCTTTTTTTTAGGGGTTGCCCTATGACAAGTGTCATGTTCAACCCTTCAGATTTAGAGGTTGCTATGTGGACTTACGTGCCATGTTCAACCTCACGAAGTTTTAATAAAGAGATTCACAACGGGTAAAACAAATATTTCAAAGTTACTAATAATTTACACAACTAATTTTGGGTAACCATTTATGGATGTTCCGAGTGCGAGTGGGGTTAAGTCTCCATGCCTTCCCTAGACATAATCGACTCCCGAACCCGAAGCTTCTTCTTGAAGGGTTTTCCAACTTTCCCGAAATTAAATAAAGTTGGTGGCAACTCCATGTTTTCCCTCTAAAAGGAAAAACTGGTCTTTTCTTTAGGTCGCTATAGATGGCGACTCCAAGAGTTTGATCAGATCGACCTGCGGTCATTTAGTTGGATGTGTCCATGGTATAATGGAGATTCAGTGGTGTTCAACTGTGGAAGTTTGTCAAATGTTCCGCTGATGGGTCCCAGAGGTTGTGTATCATACTCACCAGCTTTGGTAATGCGTCAACTCAAGTGGACACAGGATAAACCCCCAAAGAGCTGCTCGGTGGGATGTTCTTCCTATACCAAGAAGGTGAGGGCATCAAGAGTCAAACGATAGCAGTAAGGTCAGCATGGAATGATATTCCTATAAAAGGACCGGAGGAATTAGGAAGGCGAGTCATAGCTCACACAAAAAGATATGAAGTATGGAGAGAAGTAAGAAGAGGTGTCCTTTCAAGACCTGCATCCCCTCTCCATAAGGAAAATAATTCTCTGACCAAAGATCAAATGTTGAAAGAAATCGAAGTTTTAAAAGCTCAGATGAGGGTTTTTGATAAGAAATACCAAGCTGCCGAAGTAACTATTATCACGCTCCAAAGATAAGTGCAGAAGCTGAGTTTACAAATTGAGCATTTGAAGGATGAATGCGCCGATACCCACGAAGCCCCGAGTCGTGCAAAAAGAGCAAGAAAAGACAAAGAAGCAGAAATTCAAGAGCTACTGGCAAAAATAGGATGTCAAGAGAAGATTCATTTCAAACTTCAAAAGAAGAAAAAAGAGCTCGAGACAAGTGTAGGGGATCACGTTGAAACGATACGTATACTAGAAGAGAAGGTTGAATCCCTGTAGGAATCCTTAGCCCAAACAGAAGTGTACTCTGATCAAGGATGGAACTAAGCAGCCAAATATCGTGAGTTACTGGCGGAATCCAACATGAGAGAAAGTTGACTCAGAAACAAGATAAAAGACTCTGAAAGGGTTGAAGCTCAACGTCACGCAGAATGGGTAAAGGGATGGAAATTAGTGGTGAAGGATGTAATGAATGAAAAGGAAGCATGGAAGATAAAATACGAGGACGTGATGGATAAGCTCCAATATCACACTTCCCAGCTGGTGGAGCGGTTTGAAGAGGCATCCGTCCACATTCGTAAGAACCATTTCCTTCAGCTACCATCGAATGTGACCGAATTCTTCAATCATTTTGAGAAACTTACCAGAGGGTTCAGGAAAAAGAAGATGAGACTCTTAACATAGAACTTTGTAGACCTCGAAGAAAGATGGAAACCATCAATGTACTTTTTTGATCAAAGACTCATGATTTGTATCGAAATATTTATAATGAAATGGAAGTTTTCATCCATGTCTGTCGAGCGTTTTTTAGATGATATCTATTGAGGAGTGCATTCTCCCTTAGATACGTCATCAACTATATTTTTACCCTAAAAACAATGTGTTTTCTGTGTAAAAAATGAGGACGTTGCTAGTACGAGTTTGGTCTATTGAGGAGTGGATTCTCCCTTGGACTTGACACCAACTTCATTCAAGCTAGAGGGAACCATACCACTAGATTTGATTGCAAGATGAGTTTTCTTGCTATTGGTGTATACGACAGTCTTCCTAAGAGTAATTTCGCGATCAAACAAAGGATGTTAACTTTCACATGCATACATACACATACACAAAAATTTTGGGTTTACTAATGAGATTCTAGGATGCTTTATAGAGTCACTTCCTTTTGAGGATTTGGGAACTATTGCGCGACCTAGGAAAGGTGACACTAATCAAACCCGAGTTTACGATACCAGATCTCGGACCAGGATGGCTGCCCGTATGCCTGAGGAAGGAAGAAACTTAAACTCTGAAGTAGATGAAGTTCTCAACAATTGGCGATCTGAATCGTTTGTTGATGTTATTTCCATGAAGTAATTATCTTATTGTACTAATTATGAACTGATGTTTACTTTCTTTGAGACATGAATGAGAATGTAACACTTTGGTGTTTTCCTTTTGATTCCATCGTTTCTTTTCTCTCTCTTTCATTTATTTATTTTGTTTAAGCTTTTATGTCATAAACCAGACCCTTGCCTATACTTCTCCTATTCCTGACTTTTTCTTCCAGTGATACTTCTTCCACTAAAGATTTACCTCAGGAAAGGAACTTTGAAAACTCATTTATTGATTCCCTCGCGGCTGCTGATGAATACAACCTTGAATCCGATGAGGAAGAAGGAGACATTGAAGGATTCATAAAAGCGGTGAAACGGTCAGAGGAAGGGATGAGCTCGAATGATGAGGTTGCAGAAGTGATCAATATGGGAACTAAGGAAGATAAGAAGGAGTTGAAAATAGTGGATAACCCAGAGCGAGAAGAAATGGTTGCACTATTCAAAGAATATCTGGATGTTTTTGCATGGTCCTACAGAGATATACCAGGTTTAGATCCTGAGATAGCAACGCATAAAATTCCCTTATACCCAGATGTGGCTCCAAAGAAGCAAAAATTAAGGAGAATGCATCCTGAGATGTCGCTGAAGATCAAGGAAGAAGTGACCAAGCAGTTGGAGGCTGACTTTTTGGAAGTAGCTAGACACCCGGAATGGGTAGCTAATATTGTCCCGGTACCAAAGAAGGATGGAATGGTCAGAATGTGCGTGGACTACCGAGACCTGAATAAAGCCAGTCCAAATGATGATTTCCCTCTACTTCATATTGATGTCCTTGTAGACAGTACAGCCAGAAGTCACAGGTTTTCTTTCATGGACGGGTATTCTGGGTACAATCAGATCCTCATGGACAATGAAGATAAAGAAAAGACAACTTTTATCACTCCTTGGGGAACTTTTTGTTACAAAGTGATGCCATTCGGATTAAAGAACGCTGGGGCCACTTACCAACGTGCTATGGTGGCATTGTTCCATGATATGATGCATAAGGAGGTAGAGGTATACGTCGATGATATAGTGGCCAAGTCCAAGGAAGGAGAAAGCCATGTGGCAGTTTTGAGAAAGTTGTTCGAGTGACTAAGGAAGTACAAGTTGTGCCTCAACCCTGCAAAATGTACTTTCGTTGCATCCGCAGGGAACTTACTTGGCTTTGTTGTCAGTAGAGAAGGAATAAAGGTGGACCCTAACAAGGTGGACGCAATACGTGACATGCCAGCACCTAGGAGCGAGCGAGAAGTAAGGGGTTTTCTTGGAAGATTGAACTATATCGCGTGCTTCATTGCAAATCTGACTAGCACATGCGAGCATCTTCAAACTCCTCAGGAAGAATAATCCAGGAAGAAGGGATGATGACTGTCAAGAAGCCTTCGAGAAAATAAAGGCATATCTACTAAATCCCCCAGTGTTGGTACCACCTACCCAAGGTCGTCCATTATTACTCTATCTCACCATACCGCCAACCACTACAAGAATTTTCGCTGTTTCCCAGGGCCTATGACCCTGGGAAATCCATAAAATCCGTGGGAAAATACACATTTCCTAGGGATGACCCACGGATTTAGATCCCTCGATTTTCAGCTGGTCGGAAACGTTTCCCACGGGTTCGCCCTGGGAAATACCCAGGGTTACAGCCTTGGGAAATTTCCCAGGGATCTATCCCTGGGAAATATTTCCCACGGTTAGAACCCTGGGAAATTTTTCCCAGGGATATATCCGTGGGAAATATTTCCCAGGGATCTAACCCTGGGAAATATATGTTTTGTTTAAATTATAAATAAAACCTTATATACATTAATTTATGCTAAAGTGGATAAATAAATAATTATTATTTTTATATGAATGCATCAACAAAGAAATTAACATCATAATTCAAGCAAACAATTTGTTCAACACAAAATGTTATTCAAGTCATATTTGTTCAACGAAAAAATTATTTCAAACCATAATAAACATGATAAGTAAAATAAACTAAGAATCCCCATTATAAGGCTCCTCAACAAAATGGTCAAGAGAGTCGTCGTCCTCCTGACCACGCTGGGTCGTCTGACTAGGCTGTGCCGTCATTGTGTGGGGCTGCTTGCTTCTTGCAATCGTCGCACTATCTCCATCAGTTGTCGCATCGTATCCATCATCAGACGATGCTCCTCATCCCTCTGCCGCTCCCTCTCTTAGGAAGCGACCAACATCTGCCTCAACCGAGCAATCTCCGCAGACTCCTGAGGGTAACGTCTGCATGTGGTGGATGCTCCAACCCTAAGCTCTAACTTGCACGAGGCCCCTTTCCGATAGTTGCCGGCAAGGTCTCCAGCACCGTACAAACGACCTTTATACTTGCCGCCGACGACTTCTGCCCAAACATTCAGCTCAAGCTGCTCGTCCTCCTGTGGGTTAGCTGGGGTGGATGGTGAAGAGGCTGATGATTGAGACCTATGTTGACTCATCCTCTCATGAAACTCCTCCTATTACAATACATTAGACTATCAAAATTTGAACAATATGTTACAAGATAAATTATGCAGAAAAATGGACAGAGTTTCCCCTAAAACTACAACATCCCAATGTTTACAAACAGAACACCGCAATTTAAATCCATAAATCATCATCAAAAGCTCAATAGGATGCACACAAATTATCATGTCCAAACTAGTTATAACATTTCCAATGCCAGGCAGTATCAATAGGTCCAAATATAAAGTGACTCTCAGGAGACTCATTAATCAAAACATGAATAGTATGTTACCACGATTAATTATGCAGAAAATTGGACAGAGTTTCCCCTAAACCTCAACCTTTACAAATTGAACACCACAATTTAAAACTGCAAGTCATCAAAAGCTTAATAAGATTCACACAAAGCAATATATTCAACTCCCTAAAAGCCAATGCTCAAAAGCCAATGCTAAAACTAGTCATAACATTTGAGGCTCTCTGCCTCTCAAGTCCAGTAAAGTATGAGTGTTACAATATCTATTAAATTCAATAGCTTCTTCAAAAATCAAAAGGGCATATTACCTGAGTGCGCTTGGAGCGCTCATCTATGTACTCTCCGGTAGCCTTCCTAGTATGGGTGCGTTTGTGAACCTCATGAATCTGTACTCCTCGATTATACCGGCGAGCCTATAACACAAGCATAGATGATTAAGATAACAAGTAATGAACTATGATGTTGGAATAAATACATTTAATGCATAAAGAATGACAGTATGAGCATACCATACGATCTGCCCACTGCGACTGGGAAATGCTTCCTCCTGTGTGCAGGCTCCCACCCTTTTCTGATGCTCTATTTTTCTTTGCCTGAGCAGAAATTTTTTTAAATTGATCAGAGCCCAATAACGACGCAACTCCTCCCAAATACCATCTCCAATCCAGGATCGCTGTATGCCACTCTCACGAGCCTCCCTAAGCATATCAGAAAGGCGTTCGGAGGCTTTATGGTGAAAGATCCTCTGGATCTCTGACTCATCTTCGTTCCTCCATGCCGCTTGACCCTGTTTTAAGATAAATAACAATTGTTATACTAATAGTTTCGGAAATAATAAAAACCACATTAAGTAAATTGAAATTTGCTACTTACTCTAAACGCATCAAACATACTAATCCGCTCATTGTCAGTGAGTTTTCCCCATGATGTAAATGCCCTATGATACCTTTGCTGGATAACAAACGCGATGGCACTCGCTGCTATCTTACAAGGAAGGAACCTTAACAGTAAAGACGCATGAACCAATCAAACACATGGTAATAAATTATGATACAATGCATGAATCAACCAAACACATAGAAATTTAATTAATTCTTACCCATTACCACTAGGCCTAATAATAGGTCGACCATCGGGCATGAGCTCAACTACCTCTGCTGCATCTAGCTCCTCTAGCTCCACTGGCTCCACCGGCTCCTCTGGCTGCTCATGCACATCTGCAACTGAAGGTGAGCATGAATAGCCTGGACTATATTGTTGCTCCTCATCCACACATGCTGAAGGAGATGCTCTATAGTGTGCATGTGTCGTGACCCCCAAGGTGGGAATCATATCGAAATGAGGCGATGTAGGTGCAACACGTGGAGTCAGTGAAGGTGCTTGCTGTGGTGGGCCCGATGTAGGTACATGTGGGTGTGGTGCTGACGATGCAGAGGTAAGCGTTGAAGGCATACGTGAGTATCCATCTATAGACTCACGAATCACTAAATTTGTGGAAGGTCTGCATTCGACGACGACGGGGATTTGAATGGGGTCGAGTATCAACCATAATACCCTTACCCTTATTGATGGGTGGAGGTGGGTCACGTTCTCGAGACATGTCTACAGAGCAATTTAATGTTAAAACAAAAGTTATCAGATATAGCAATAATATAAGTTATCTAAGTCATAAAGTCAACAAATATAACTAACTAATAATCCAACAGCCAAAAATAAGTTATCTAAGTCATAAAGTCAACAAGTATAACTAACTAATAATCCAATGACCAAAAATAACTTAATCATCCAAATCATAAAGTCTTGAAGATCTAATACAAATTAACTACGATTTATTCAGAATTTGAGTAATCGTCTTCAGCTCCTGTTGAGTCATTATCTTCTTCCTCATCATCTTCAGACCCTGTCTCTTCATGTTCTTCAGTGGAATTATCGTCTTCTTCATCCAAATGCTCCTGGATGGATGACAAATTTGCGATATTCACTTCTTCACCAGTGACTTGCAAGTCCCCTAAGCCATCAATAGGGTCAACTTCAATGACTTCAGCTACATGTGACATTACATCCACTTGATAAGGCACCTCTCCCTCTGAATCATCCACTTCGATGCTACCCCTTGGTGTTGTCTTGATGGCGACGGACCAACCTCGTTTGTCCTTACGAGTTGGTGGATAAGGTACGTAATATACCTGTCTCACATTTTGTGCTATGATAAACGGATCATCCCTTTGATATCTTCTACTCATTCGGATGTCCACAGTATTACATTTCGGGTTAAATTTTGTGCCTCTACCGGACGGATCGAACCAGTTACAATAAAATAGAACTATTCTTTTAGTATAGTCTAAAGAAGGGTACACCAGTTCATATATATGTTGGATCACGCCGTAGAAGTCATCTTCAATTCCTTCTGTGAGACCCTTTACATGGACCCCGCTGTTGATGGTTTTTTTGCCCTCCGTCCATGATTGGGTATGAAATTTGTACCCGTTCATGAAGTAAGTGTGCCATTCTTTGACTTCTGTATTAGGACCATCGGCTAAGTTCCTTAAGTGTTTGTTGATGGGAGTTGGTTGCTCACGGTAAACCTACATATGTTAGATCTAAAAAATCATGTCTACATTTTACTCACAATGGATAATTCAAAGATTTTTAAGATACTAACTTGTTGCTTAAACCATATTGGAAACTCAGCATGTATACGAGTGGACTGTTCTTGCTCGCTGTTTGCAGACATCAAGAAGGCACTGTAAAGTTGGACAATATATATTATAAGCACAAAAATATATACTATTAGGTATTCGAAAGAAAAAGATACGAAATGCGTACTCAAGGTATGGTTTAACTTCGATACAATTGATCAACACATGAACATGAGCCGACTTCCTCTGTTTGTCCGATAACCAGTGAGAGGTCTCCTTCCCGGAAGCACGACCAGGCTGGCAAAAGACTGACAAGGTTAACGGATGTCTTTCACTTTCACTTTCCATTTCATTCCTACTATTTTTTGGTGACAACATGAAGTTCTTGAAATAATGGGAACAAAAATGGGTTGTCTCGCGGTGTAAGTAAGACGCACAGATTGATCCTTCAACCTTAGCCTTATTTTTCACCGACCGTTTCGAATCACCCATGAATCTATAAAACAACAAGAAGTTCATAGTCATATCCTTTCACTTAGAATGGAAAAAAGTCTAATTAAAATTCTATGATGGTTATATTACCTTTCAAATGGATACATCCACCTATATTGAACCGGTCCACCAAGCCTCGCTTCATACGCGAGATGTACTGGAGATGCTCCATAGAATCAAAGAAACCAGGGGGGAATATTTTCTCCAACTTGCATAGAATCATGGGAATATTTTGCTCCATCCTAATCAGGTCATTCTCCCTCAACGTTGCAGAGCACAAATCCTTGAAGAATTGACTCAATTCAGTAAGCGGATTCAAGACATGCACGTGCAATGAACTAAAAGCAATAGGAAGTAAACATTCCATGAATACATGACAATCATGGCTTTTCATCCCATGCATCCTTCCTTTGTTAACATCGACACATCTTGCTAAGTTGGAAGAATAACCGTCTGGCATCCTAAGTTCTGTTATCCAGCGACAAACGGTCTTTGCTTCATCGACAGTTAAAGTGTAACTAGCTTTCGGTTTTAACATCTTCCCATTAGCCTGCGACTTTAGCTCCAACTCCGGTCGCCTACAGTACAAAGCTAAGTCCATTCTTGCCTTCTCATTGTCCTTGGTTTTCCCACTGACATTCATGACAGTGTTTACTATGTTATCAAAAAAGTTCTTCTCTATGTGCATAACATCGAGATTGTGTCTCAACAAATTTTCTTTCCAATACGGGAGGTCCCAAAAAGTACTTTTTTTTGTCCAGTTATGGCCTTCCCCGTATCCTTGTAATTTGGACACACGACCATTGCCAGTGACTTTTGGTAGTTCTCTTACTCTACTCCAAATCTCTTCCGGTTTGAACCTAGGCGGCGGTGCATCTTTTTCAACTTCCCCCTTTTTGAAGGCATTCTTATTCCGTCTAAATGAATGATCCATTTCCAAGAACATATGATGCGAGCCAAACCAAGAACTTTTCCCCCCATGTTTCAAGGTAAAGGCCTTTGTATACTCCATGCAATGTGGACATGCCAATTTACCATGAGTCCCCCAACCAGACAACATACCATAAGCAGGGAAGTCATTAATGGTCCACATCAAAGCTGCCTTCATTATAAAATTTTCCTTCCTTGCGATATCGTACGTCAACACGCCGCTCCACAACCTCTTCAAATCATCAATCAAAGGCTGTAAATAAACATCAATACCAGCCTTCGGATTGGATGGTCCCGGTATGAGACACGTCAAAAACATATAAGGTTTCGACATGCACATATTAGAAGGAAGATTGTATGGAGTAATAATTATGGGCCAACAAGAATATGGTGAAGCCGACGCTTGGATATACGGGGTAAAACCATCGGAGCTTAAACCAAGTCGTACATTACGTGGATCCGAAGCAAAATCAGTATGTACCCGGTCAAAGTGCTTCCATGCTTCGCCATCGGATGGATGCCGTAAGACGTCTGAAGTTCTTTTGTTCTCCAAGTGCCATGTCATTTTTCCCGCAGTTTGCATTGATGCGAACATTCTCTGTAGCCTTGGAACTATTGACAAATAGAACATCGCCTTTACGGGAATTGGTTTGTTATTACTTGTCCCAGACTTGGGAGGGCAATACCTCAAAGCTTGACAAAATTTGCATTTGACCAAAGCTCCATCATTTATGCCGAATTCATTGTCGTAATACAACATGCATCCATTAATGCAACAATCAATCCTCTTGACTTCCAATCCCAGCTTCGACACTAACCTCTTTGCACCATAATAATTCTTTGGTACAACTCCTTTTATAGGTGTCACGTCCTGAAGCATTTTCATAAAAAAATCCAAACACTTTTCAGGAATATTCCAATTGGACTTGCAAGCTAAAAGCCTCACACACAGCGATAATTTAGAGTCTGAGGCCCCTTCAAACAATGGCTTTTTTACTGTCTCAGTTAAAAAATTATAAAATCTTTGTGCTTCCTCATTCGGAATATCTTCAGTGTTATCGTAATCATGCGCCTCGTTTACCCCGAGAGCATCAACCACCATCTCCTGCATTGACACAAACTGTTCCCCACATCCCATATCTGCACGAGTGCTTGAGGCACCCGTGCAATTCTCGTCAACCCCTAAATCAACATGTGGCACTTCTTCACCATGGAGAGTCCAAATCCAGTAATTTTCCTGGAACCCATTCATATACAAGTCAGTCTTCACAAGGTCTTCACTCTTAATCTTTCGACATCGGCATTTAGCACACGGACATCTAATTCGGTTTCCATCATCGATGAAACACTTTTGTCGCTTTGCTTGGGTAACAAACTCTTCAACCCCATCTACGAAAGTTGGTTTCAAACCCCTTCTTTTCGGATATAGCCTATCATACACCCAACTACGATTCGAAGGATAACAATCCATCTTCTGCATATTAATAAAAAAATCCAGATAAATTTTAACAATAAGAGAATAGCAATCACATTTTTTTTTGGGTACAATCTCTCAATGAATTTCACACACTAAAAGGAGTCACCTATTCTTAAAGATGGCAAAAGGAATCCCCAAAAATGATTGATGATAATTGAAGAATGCAAAATAAATGTAAATTTTTTAGATATCCAAAGCAATCATAGTAAAATAATTTTTAGGCATGTGATAACAGAAAGAGATACCTGAACACTTGCATACTTTACAGTCAACTAACTAGACAAGCAACCTTACCTTAATTTTCCTCTCAAGTTTGTTTAGAACAGTATTTCTTTCCAGATACTCAACAGCATACGGGTTTAAGTCATTAGCAAAAACACGCTTAACTATCCTTGCTGCAGATATGGCCAGAGGGCCAACTCCAGAGAAAACATCACCTGTCAATTGGATATATAATCAAGTTACATGTGTAAGCAAGTCATAAATAATTTTTCATAATATATAACTCATAGTAGAACACAATTCTGCAACTATTTCGGTTTTGTTTGTCATCTCAGAAACAAGCAGTTGCTTCAAGGCACAATTTAACATGTTAGCATAAAATAAACCTTCACGTATGTGATAACTTCAAGGCACTTAAGCAGCAGTTCCATCAAGTAAACCGCACCAACACACATGTTAAGCATATACTTACCTAGATATAATCAAACCCGTGAAGGAAAATCATGTTGCACCTGTGACTGCATGCATGATTTCAATGATTAAATCTTAATTCCATCCAAAGAAGCTAATGGTTCATGCATTGTATCAAATTGGTAATATGCTAAATATTGAATCAGAAAATTCAGCCAATGATCAACAGTCAAGCTCATTCTCAATGCAAAATGGGATTTCATTTATCATGTCCAGAACTCCAAGACAAAGCAATAACAGAGAAAACAAACATAAAGGGTTAATTATCAAACAAAGTTGCTCCCCAATTACCAAGAACACTAGTACATATGAAAAACTTACTCAATTAACTTTAGATGGTAGAGTTGAAAATCAAGCCAATGGCATGATTCTGAGATTGGGCAACTGAGGAAAGTTCCACTACTCAAGCAAGCAAACACATATTCTATTTCCCCCTTGTCCCCTGTGGTCAATACCTCTACTAATTATAAATAATAATAAATGCAGGTGAGAATTTGCATCAAGTATTTGCAGAGACTGGCTCAATGCATATTTGCATCAAATGTTCAATGTAACATTCGTAAAAATTGTCCAATACTCTTTTCTCTCTGCACAGAAGACAGAAAACCAAGGACGAATTTGCACATAAAGACAATAAAACAATAATTCACATATAAATAGCACAAAATATCTTGAGAAGAAATAAGTTTCTATACTCTTTTCATCAATAGGTGACATTCTAACTTCTGCACTTTTTCCCCCCTCTTATTAGGACTTCATTAATCAACATTCACTTTTGATAGTAATCAAGACAATGCTTTTACACAATTGCACGTACATTTTCCTACATAAACTGTAATTTTCTGGTTCATAAATTGCATTATATTTTGAATAAACATGGGGTGCTAGACTGCTATTAGTGTTATATAGCTTATCAGCAACGACTTGTTTCTGAGATGACAAACAAAACCGAAATATTTTCCAAGTAAATATTTTCACTTTCATTCAGAATGAGCAATAACCAACTATGTATACCAACAAGTAAAATGACCTGAATGAGCAATTTTTGAAACAAGCCCACCAATTGTGAAATAAGATAAACCCCATAAGACAATATTCCACTTTCAAGCATTTTAACCAATCTCATTCTTACAGTTATACTGCATATCAAATTCACACCAAGCCCCAAACATTATTGTATTTGTGCCACCACAAGGGAGTTCTTGTTTCTATATTCAAACCCCCAAAGCAAACAAAACCAAAAAAAATTCGTCATCAGTATTAGACCAGGGACTTACCAGAGCGCGGGAAACCCTCTGCAATGGTGAGCCCGGAATGGTGAGGCCGTGATGTCGAGGAGGGTGAGGTTGAGTGGAGTGCAGCTCCTCTTTAGGGTTAGGGTCTTGGGAACACGTACTTGCACTGTTCTGTGTTCTTCTCCAAACACCAGAGGCGCGAAGGGACCGAGTGAAGAGTGAGACACCCCGTTGTGCCCCATTGTATTATTACATTAAATCCTTAATTATTTATTTACTTAATCGCACGCTTATCGTTGAAAATACGTAAAAATTGAAAACTTAATTAATAATCAGATAACTTCTACAAATATACAACACCCCAAACTATTTTACATAAATACACACATAAGTATCCTTTATTTTACACAACACTGTTTAGGGTATCCTCTCAGTAGGATCCCACATAGGTACTTATTTACACAACTTGCTTATAACTACGGAAAACAAAACATATTATGTGACTCACTGGCCCTAAACCTACTACGCTACATTATCAGGATCAGTAGATGGTTCTTCAGCGTCAACTTCATACGGAACGTCGTTCAACTCTTCAACAATCTCCTTCTCGTATGGGGTTCCATCCATCTCCTCCGTAACATAGTCGTCCATATGGTCTTTTAACGTAGCAAAGTAGACATACACCAAAAATACAGAAATCGGGAGATAAGAAGCAGTTCTATCATCATAAGTGGAAAAAATTCATAGCATATAATACAATAACAATCACAAACATGCATCACTCACAATTTACAATCATCCATACTTTATAACAACATCCTCTACCCTTCAACTCATGCAACTAAACCTTTATGCTGACGTGGCCACTACTAATCCTGTCACACATCCCTCGTTAGGGATGCCAGTCAGTCATCCAAGTGACACGTTCCCCACGCCGGTGCACATTCTCATCCATGGTAAGAATGCTCATGCAAAGCAATGACACTATAGCTGCACTGTACCGTCGGTGCACACCTTGGTTCCCTCTCTCAACTCTATCAAGGGTGCTCATGCAAAGCAATGACACTATAGTTGCACAACTTAAATTCTAATTTGGAATGGTCTACAAGAACTTCGGACCTCGTGTATCTCAAATACACGGTTATGAACAACAATGCAACACATGATTGTCACTGACTTTTATCAATAACAACCTAGTACCTCAAGCTTTTCCTCATAACCTCCACTTACATTCTATATCACATCACTTTTATAAAATAATAGCGAGGCACGTCTAATTCATATTCAAAACTCTCACCCAAACAAAATACCTCCGAGCAATATATATCTTTCCTTAAAATCAACTAAGCAATTTATCAAACCAGGCAGATCATGCATAACACAATATCAACAAAATAATCAAACATCATAATATATCACATAAAGCAAATTATCACAGCCAACATATCACAATCAAATCAAATAAGAAATAAAGCCAAACATCCTCAACATCATAAAATCAACCTTAATGTCGATAAACCTACAATCCCCGAATCACCATTGGTTTTACAGAAAAGGTTTCCAATGTGATTTTGGTCTTGTCGGTTACTCAACTTCTAGTAGGGTTTAGGTCGCCCTACACAATTATTATATAATATGCTACTTATCGATTCCGGCGGTAGAATGATTCTTTCCCCCACCTGAGTTTGCACCAGAAACACGTACACGACGATTCTCGTTATTCCACCACGAGTTAACACAACCACCTTCAACCAAACAACATAATTATAATTAATCAACTAACACCCATCTATGACACTTTAGGGCTAGGTTCGGCCAAGACTTAGAAAATAGGTTTAGGATTATCTTCTTAATGCCCTCTTTTGGATCCTAGTTACTAGAGTCTTAACTAACATAGATTACTTATTACAATACTAAAATTTGAAACAAAATCCTCTAACCTTTAGGGTTAGGGTTTCGGTCCATATTAGGAATTTAAGCTAGGGATTTTTGTTGGACCTAAGCTCTTGAATTTAAGCTATACATGTATTATAGAACTTAAGTCAAGTACTAACTTTCAAAACAAACAACAAAACACCAAACCCATTTTCCTACCTAGGTTCGGCCATTAATGGTTAATAGGGAAGGAAAATGATTTTGATCACATGCTCTTGGATAAATAAAGGAGGGATCATAACTAGATCATAGAAATTGGTTTCACATTTTTATGATTTTTCTACAATTTTCTAGAATTAATTGAAGTTCTAGATCTAAGAAATGAAAACTCAAGAAATATGAAAAACAAGAGCTTAAAAAGAGAGGAGATGATCATGTTACCTAAGCTAAGAAAGTAGAAGAAGAATTGGTGAGGATCTTGGCAATCTTGTTAATGGAAATCACTTGAAGTTCTTGAAGATCAACAATGGTGTTTTTGGAGAAAAGTGAAGAAATGAAGGAAATGAAGAAGATGAGTGAAAGGGGAGGGAGGCCACGGTTTTGAAGAGTATTTATAGGCTAGATTTAGGCTTTGTTTGGTTATAAGGAATTGATTTAATGGGTTTTGTGATTATTTAATTAATATAAGTTTAACCATAGTTAATAATTAACTTAACCAGGGTTACTTTGCCTAACTATGGTTATTAAATGTGTTGCTCACATTTGATGGAGGTGTGGCTGATTTTGGGCCACACAAAGTGACTCACTAATGAGTCACCGATCTTATCCGATAGCGGTTCCCGGAAATTCCGTACGCAACTCCGTCGTTTACCCGATTTCGGTTTTTGAGAGGAAAATAATGAAACGAAAGCAAAACGAAATAGGTAAGATTTATTGGAGGTGGATGCACGAAATTTTAGAGATGTGGGAGGTTTTCAACCACGTAAAATGAGTGGTTAATATTGCGTAGATGCATCTTGTTAATACCCGCAAAAGCTTGGGGGTATTTTGGTCTTTTTACCTAAATGTCATGATTACTTGCATTTAATGCTCATAAATACTTGGTGATTCATCCTCCATGAGTCATCATGTATGACTCGTTGTCCCGATCTCTTGACAGGTCTCTGCACTTCCCTTCTCGACTCCGTCGGTTTCCCGGTTAGGGTTTTACGCTCGTATAAAAGCGTAATATTTCGTTTTCGACCGAAAATTTTCAAAATAACCAAACTCGTTGGAAATATGATTTAAATATAAACCATTTCGTTCATGATTCAAAATTATGTTTTCTGCTCAGTAAAATTATACTGTGAGTGAAAACGCAGACCGATTTCCGTCTGAATTTTCAACCCAAATTTTTATCCTAAGCTTCTACCCTAAGATAGAGTATGAATATGATTTTTATTTCATAAAAATCAATCTCCATGAACTCGGATAAAAATATAAATAAATACATTTATACCGGTTAATACAGCGAAAATATTTTTACTGAAAAAAATAAAATCAGAAAATAAAAAGTAGGGTGTTATAGAGGAAGGCGAACAGTAGGTTAACATCATTTTCCCAGGGGCTTGGACGTGGGAAACACCGCCTATCTTTCCGACCGTCACAGCCGTGGGAAACACCACCTATTTTGCGACGGGACGTCCGTGGGAAACTCCGTGTTGACTAGACACGGCTAAGCCCGTGGGAAAACTGAGCCATTTCCCAGGGCTCGGTCCGTGGGAAACAGCGCTTTTTGTTACCTATGGCCCAGCCCGTGGGAAATAAAGCAGGAATGTTGGCGCCTCTTTTTCCTAGGGACCAAGCCGTGGGAAATCAAGCGAGACATTTCCGAGGGTCTTGGCCGTGGGAAATGTAAAAATTTCCTAGGGATTTTTTTCCCTGGGTAAAAAGCCCAGGGAAATAGCTTAATTTCTTTTAGTGAACCTCAATGGGGGCAATGCTGGGACAACATGATGAATCTGGCAGGAAGGAGCAGGCAATTTACTATCCGAGTAAGAAGTTTAACGCTTGTGAGGCTCGTTACATGGCAATCGAGAAGACTTGTTGTGCACTAGTATGGACTTCCAGGAAACTCAGACAGTACATGTTATATCACACCACTTGGCTAATTTCTCGAATGGATCCTTTGAAGTATATCTTCGAAAGCCCTTATATCTCCTTAAGGGTTTCGAAGTGGCAAGTGATGTTGTCAGAATTTGACATCAAATATGTGACCCAGAAGTCCATCAAAGGAACTGTGATTGCTGACCATTTAGCGGAGAATCCTCTTGAGGATGGATGGCCTGTCAGTTCTGAGTTTTCGGATGGAGAGGTAATGTCCCTTGAAGAAGACGAAGAACAGGAAGATGTGTGGAAAATGTATTTTGATGGAGCAGTCAATATGCATGGCAGTGGTATTGGAGTAGTGGTTATCTCACCAAGTGGCAAGCAATACCCGATGGCCGTAAAGCTGAAATTCGAAAGTACAAATAATATTGCAGAATACGAAGCATGTGCTAGTGGATTGCAAATGGCACTTGAACTGGGTATAAAGCAGTTGAAAGTCTTCGGGGATTCAGCTTTAATCATTTATCAAGTCAATGGTGAGTGGCAGACCAAGGACTCCAAGTTGATCCCATATCAGAAATACTTGACTCAATTAATTGCAAAGTTCGACGAGATTACTTTCTCGCATTTAAGTCGAGACAAGAATCAGTTTGCTGATGCTTTGGCCACACTAGCTGCCATGACCAAGTTGGATATCCATATCGATGTCCAACCCATCCAAGTTAGAGTGCATGATGAACCCGCATACTGTGCTCATGTGGAAGGAGAACCCGATGGTAAGCCTTGGTATCATGATATCAAGTAATATATTCAGAACAAGGAATACCCGGTAGAGGCGAGCGAAGTAAATAAAAAGACCATCCGAAGATTGGCTATGGATTTTTTCTTAAACAAGGAAATCTTGTACAAAAGAGGATATGATGGTACCCTACTCAAATGTGTGGATGCTTGTGAAGCTAAATGGATCATGATTGAAGTTCATGAAGGAATCTGTGGGACTCATACCAATGGTCACATGATGGCTAGGAAGATCTTGAGAAGTGGCTATTAATTGTCTACTATGGAGTCAGACTGCATGGAGCATGTTCGTAAATGCCAAAAATTCCAGATGCATGCAGACCGGGTTAATGCACCTGCGTTTCCACTGCACAGTTTAGCATCCCCATGGCCTTTTTCGATGTGGGGAATAGATGTCATCGGTCCCATTAATCCCACGGCTTCCAATGGTCATCGTTTCATTTTGGCGGCGATAGACTATTTCACTAAATGGGTAGAAGCTGCTTCATATGCCAGCATAACTCAAAGGGTGTTTCTCAAATTCCTCAAAAAGGACATTGTCTGTAGATACGGGATCCCAGAGAGGATAATCACAGATAATGCTGCCAATCTTAATGGTACCGAGATTCAAAATTTTTGCGAAGGTCTCAAAATCAAACACCACAATTCGGCTCCTCATAGGACTCAAATGAATGGTGCAGTTGAAGCAGCAAACAAAAATGTCAAGAAGATCGTGGCCAAGATGGTTGTAAACTATAAGGATTGGCACAAAATGCTGCCATATGCTCTTCATGCTTATCGGACTAACATACAATCAAGCACTGGGGCAACCCCTTTCTCTCTGGTATACGGGATGGAGGTTGTCTCACCTATCGAAGTAGAACTCCCTTCGCTAAGAGTCCTGATGGAAGCAGACTTAGAAGAATCTGAGTGGGTGAAAACTCGATATGAGCAGTTGAACATGATAGAAGAGAAAAGGCTGGCAGCTATCTGTCACGGGCAATTATATCAAAACAGAATGGAAAGAGCTTTCAATAAAAAGGTTCATCCTAAAAAATTTCATGCAGGAGACCTGGTATTAAAGAAGACCCTCCCTAGTCAAGAGGATGCCCGAGGAAAATGGGCACCAAATTAAGAAGGCCCTTATATTGTCAAACAAGCGTTCTCGGGAGGTGCTTTGATTCTGCAAAACATGGATGGGGAAGAGCTACCAAGGCTAGTAAACTCTGATGCTGTGAAAAAATTCTACGCTCGAAGGCCCGCTAGGTTGAAAACCCGAAAAGGCAGCCTAGGCAAAAGTTAGGGCAAAAGAACAATGAAAACAAAAGGAAAACAAAGGCCCGCTAGGTTGAAAACCCGAAAGGGTATCCTAGGCAAAAGTTAGGGCAAAAGAACAATAGAAAAGTAAAGGCCCGCTAGGTTGAAAACCCGAGAGGACAACCTAGGCAAAAGTTAGGGCAAAGAAACCTTAGGCTGAAAACCTGCAAGGGCGGCCTAGGAGAAGGATAGGGTCCAACACTTCTGCAAGCACCCACCATACTAGGGCAATTTTATCTGGCTGAGTATCCTGGGGCAAAATTATTAAGGAATGATCGAAGAAGGTGTGTTTGAAGAATCAGAAACAGGAGCCAAGATCTGTGTCATCAAAAGGCTGAGGGGAATCAATTAAATGAAAATTAAGGGACCAACACTGGGGCAAATTTTATGTGATTTTCATAATTTTCTTTGCTTATCTTTGTTCTTTTAATCTTCATGATCCCTTTTGTAACGTTGTTCTCACTGTTATTGTCTTTTAACAACCTAAATTCTCATATTAAGGCAAGAGGTTTTCTCCCACACTTCCCTATCGTGTTCACTCTCATGTCTCAATAAAAGTAAATATAAGTTTAATGGCATGATTTGATAACTCTAATGGTAGCACCAATGAATGGTGTGAACCAAGAGGGCTCAATACTTCAGATTCAGTGGAAGAGGTAGCAGGCACTGGACGACAAAATAATGATGCAAATAAGCTTACATAACATCCGGAGTTTATCAGATTCGTGGGTGACCAATGTTGTTAAAGGAATGAGTGATGCCTCGTCCTAGAGTGACCGATGAACAAGGGTTTGGTTGATCAAAGTTTTTCCAGGGAGCAATTGGTTCCTTTGTCCTCAAAAGGAAGTGATTCTCATCTGTTTCAGATCACTGATTATTTATTTTCAAGCTCTGAGGCTCACCGCACATTAATTTTCAAGCTCTAAGGCCCATTGCACGTTTATTTTCTGTTGGACGAGGAGGTTTCGTCCATTGCATTTAATTTTATATTAGACGAGGAGGTTCCGTCCATTGCATGTTTATTTTCTGTTGGACGAGGAGATTCCGTCCATTCCATTTAATTTTCTGTTGAATGAAGGGGTTCCGTCCACTGCATGTTTGTTTTCGAGCTCTGAGGCTCATTGCATTTTTATTCTCGAGCTCCGAGGCTCACAACAAATTTATTTTTGAGCTCTGAGGCTCACCGCAATTTTATTCTCGAGCTCTGAGGCTCACAACAAATTTATTATCGAGCTTTGAGGCTCACTGCAATTCTATTTTCGAGCTCTGAGGCTCACTGCATTTTTATTTTCGATCTCTGAGGCTCATTGCAAGTTATTTTCGAGCTCTGAGACTCACTGCATATTTACTTTTCTGTTCGACGAGGAGGTTCCGTCCACTGTAGTTTCATTTTCGAGCTCTGAGGTCACTGCATTTTTATTTTCGAGCTCTGAGGCTCACTGTAATTTTATTTTCGAGCTATGAGGCTCACTGCAAGTTTATTTTCGAGCTCTGAGGCTCACTGCACTTTTACTTTCGAGCTCTGAGGCTCACTGCAATTCTATTTTCGAGCTCTGAGGCTCACTACAAGTTTATTTTCGAGCTCTGAGGCTCACTGCATTTTTATTTCCGAGCTCTGAGGCTCACTGCAAGTTATTTTCGAGCTCTGAGGCTTGCTGCATATTTACTTTCCTGTTGGACGAGGAGGTTCCATCCACTGCACTTTTATTTTCGAGCTCTGAGCCTCACTGCACTTTTATTTTCGAGCTCTGAGACTCACTGCAATTTCATTTCCAAACTGTAAGGTTTTCTTCTGAGCTCATCATGTTCTTCGGACAAAATATGTGTTCATTTTCTTTACTTGTTCATTACTACAATACATGAGAAGTCACGACTAATCATGTCTTCTAGTATCCAACAACTAAAGAGGGGAAACTGTGAACACCCATTTTTGTCCATTTTTTATTCTAATTCTCATGATTTTTGTGCTTCAAGGAGGCTAATAAAAATAAAAAGAAAAAAATGAAGAAAGTAGGGAACTCATAGCTAATTTACGGTTGGTCCCATCCATCACATGGGACTTACTGTAGGACGGGGAAGTCCCATCCATCTCATTTGTACTTGCTGTTGGATGGGGAAGTCCCATCCATCACGTTTGTACTTGCTGTTGGACAGGGAAGCCTCGTCCATCACATTTGTACTTGCTGCTAGACGGGGAAGTCCCGTCCATCACGTTTGCACTTGCTGTTGGACGGGGAAGTCCCGTCCATCACATTTGTACTTGCTGTTGGGCGGGGTGGTCCCGTCCATTGCTTGGCACTTGCTGTTGGACGGGGAAGTCCCATCCATCACATTTGTACTTGCTGTTGGACGGGGAAGCCCCGTCCATCACGTATGCACTTGCTTTTTGGACGGGGAAGTCTCGTCCATCACATCTGTACTTGCTGTTGGACGGGGAAGTCCCGTCCATCACATTTTCACTTGCTGTTGGACGGGGAAGTCCCGTCCATCACATTTGTACTTGCTGTACATTTGTACTTGCTGTTGGACGGGGTGCTCCCATCCATTGCTTGGCACTTGCTGTTGGCCCCGTCCAGTCCACTGCACTTGCCAATGGACGGGGTGGTCCCGTCCAGTCATTACACTTGCTGGTGGACGGGGTGGTCCCGTCCATTGCTTGTCACTTGTTGTTGGCCCCGTCTAGTCCACTGCACTTGCCAATGGATGGGGTGGTCCCGTCCAGTCATTACACTTGCTGTTAGCCCCGTCCAATCCACTGCACTTGCTAATGGACGGGGTGGTCCCGTCCAGTCATTATACTTGCTGGTGGACGGGGTGGTCCCGTCCATTGCTTGACACTTGGTGTTGGCCCCATCCAGTCCACTGTACTTGCCAATGGACGGGGTGGTCCCGTCCAGTCATTACACTTGCTTGGTGGGCCGGGGTGGTCGCGTCCATTGCTTGGCACTTGCTGTTGGCCCTGTCCAGTCCACTACACTTGCCAATGGACGGGGTGGTCCCATCCAGTCATTACACTTGCTGGTGGACGGGGTGGTCCCGTCCATTGCTTGGCACTTGCTGTTGGCCCCGTCTAGTCCACTGCACTTTCCAATGGACGGGGTGGTCCCGTCCAGTCATTACACTTACTGGTGGACGGGGTGGTCCCGTCCATTGCTTTGCACTTGCTGTTGGGTCCGTCCAGTCCACTGCACTTGCCAATGGATGGGGTGGTCCCGTCCAGTCATTGCACTTGCTGGTGGATGGGGTGGTTCCGTCCATTGCTTTGCACTTGTTGTTGGCCCCGTCCAGTCCACTGCACCTGCCAATGGACGGGGTGGTTCCGTCCACTTCAATCATTTTAATTTCTGTTGGACGAGGAAGTTACGTCCACTTCAATTACCCTTTCTTGTTGGACGAGGACGTCCGTCCAGTGTATATCTACTTTTGCATATCTAAGTTTCTGTTGGGACGAAGCGATTCCGTCCACTGCAATTTTATTTTCAGGCTGAAGGCTAAAGAATAAGGAAATAAGAAGGAGAAGATAAGGAAGAAAGGACGAAGAAAACAAGGAGAAAAAGACAATCAACAAAGAGGAAAGGAAGCTGAGTTACGCCTCCTACCCACTTTACATACCAGGAAAGACCTCTTTTCCTCCTCTATCCATTGGTCCTCCTTCTTCCTTACCTCCTCCCTTGTTTTAACCTGGTAACCCCACTCCTAACCCTAAAAAGCCATCATGCATATCAAACAAAAACCCCCGTCTCCTTTCTTTTTTCAAGCGTGCAACCCTCACATCAAATCACCACTTTTCTGCTACTCATGCCACCCCGTCTGGGCACACACTATTTCTGCTCAAAACCCCCCCATCTCCTTTCTCTTTTCAAGCGTGCAACCCTCATATCAAATCACCACCTTTCTGCTACTCATACAACCCCATCTGGACACACGCTATCTCTGCTGAGAACCCCCTTTTTTGCACCTCCTCTACCCATTGGTCTTTTCTTTTTTCTTCCATTTCCTCCCTCGCCTTAACCTATCAGCCTCACTCCTAACCCTAAAAAACCTTCATACCCATCAGACAGAAACCCCCATCTCCTTCCCTTTTCAAGCGTGCAATCCTCACATCAAATCCACTCCTTTCCGTTGTTCAGAACGGCCCAAGCCTTGGGTATTCGTGCAAGCCGACCTTGAAGTCAACGGAGAAGAACCAAGAAGCCCTCTCCTCCGTATATAAAAGGAGGGGGAAAAGAGAAGGATTCGGGGACATTTTTCGGAGGGGAGAACACTGTTCTTGAGAGGAAACGAAAGATCAGAGAGGAGATAGAGAGGAAAGATACAAAGAAAAGAGAAAAGAAAGAGAGATTTTTTGTTGTGAGGAAGAGAGATCAGAAATCTGAACTTCCTTTTCTCTTATCTATTATTAGAAGTGGTTAAGAAGGAAGAGCTGAAGGAGCCAGGGAGATTGAATGTAAAGACTTCGATCTTAAAATCTTACCACTGGGAGTAAACAAAGTCATTCTTATTCTACTCCCGTTTGATAATCTTTGTTCTTTTCGTTGATATTATTAATAAATTTCTCTTGATACTCTTATTTCTCTGGGCTTCTATTCTCTGAATAAGTTAGTAAAAAGCTTCATTTCTACGTTTCTGTCCCATTTTCAAGAGATAAAAATTATTTATTTTACATAAAAAATAGAGGATGATCGCTTGATTAAAACAACCTTTTTTTTAGGGGTTGCCCTATGACAAGTGTCATGTTCAACCCTTCAGATTTAGAGGTTGCTCTGTGGACTTACGTGCCATGTTCAACCTCACGAAGTTTTAATAAAGAGATTCACAACGGGTAAAACAAATATTTCAACGTCACTAATAATTTACACAACTAATTTTGGGTAACCATTTATGGATGTTCCAGGGTGCCGTGGGGTTAAGTCTCCATGCCTTCCCTAGACATAATCGACTCCCGAACCCGAAGCTTCTTCTTGAAGGGTTTTCCAACTTTCCCGAAATTAAATAAAGTTGGTGGCGACTCCATGTTTTCCCTCTAAAAGGAAAAACTAGTCTTTTCTTTAGGTCGCTACAGTCATACATCAAAACATGAATGAGGGCTTAGTCTTACAAACTCCCCCTTTTTGATTATGACAAACCTTACCATACTTAACCTTAGTTATTAAAAATCAGAGTGCAACTGTTCAGTAAGCATGGTTCTTGAGTCATTATCCTCCTCCTCCTGTCTCATTGATATCTTTCAAAAACCAAGTGTTATCATATCATTATCATGAAAAAGTCATCTTGCATTTATTGTTAGTTCAAGTATGTCTTTTCAATGCAGTTCATACTTAGGTATTAGAGATTTTTTTTTACAGCAAATGCAAGACATAATTAATGGTTGTATGGTTCATCTTTCTCCCCCTTTGTCATTATAAAAAAGAAACTATGAAGAATATTGAAATCAAACTGAAAAACAGTCTTGCATTCATTGATAATAAATCATTACAGAGCATATGCAATACATCAAAACAACCAAAATGCTGAAATCAAAAAACAGGAATTACAGACACCTAAGGACACTTAGTCTAAACTGAGACTAGATAAAAGCATCTTGCCCATGTCCTTCATAATTTTCAGCATCTTGTGTTGCCTCGCTTGCCATATTGACTATATTATCGAAAATGACATCTGATATCAATTATTTTGAGGATCAATTATGCCAAGTTCCCTTCTTATAAAGAAGAAACTTTCCTTATTTAGTGGTTTGGTGAGTATATCAGCTAATTGCTTGGTTGTATCTATATGTTCAATCACAACTTCACCACTTTGAATATGATCCCTGATAAAATGATGCCTAATTTCAATATGCTTGCTTCTTGAATGCATAATTGGGTTCTTTGTTAGATTAATTGCACTAGTGTTATCACACTTTATTGGTACATGATCTAGATGAACACCATAGTCAATTAATTGTTGTTTCATCCATAGGATTTGAGCACAACAACAGCTGCAACATATTCTGCTTCAGTTGTGGATAAGGCCACACTAGTTTGCTTTTTACTAAACCAAGACACTAGGGAATTTCCTAATAAATGACATGTTCCACTTGTGCTCTTCCTATCTAACTTGCATCCAGTAAAGTCAAAGTCAGAATAATCTATTAATGTGCAAGTGGATCCCTTGGGATACCATAGCCCCATTTCTTTTGTTCCTAAAAGATACTTCATGATTCTTTTAACTGCAGTAAGATGTGATTCTTTAGGATTAGCTTGATACCTTGCACACATACACACACTTAACATTATATCTGGCCTGCTTGCAGTGAGATAAATTAAGGGTCCGGTAATACCTCTATACTTGGATACATCTATAGATTTACCATGTTCATCTTTGTCCAAGTAGCAGGCTGGACTCATTGGTGTTGCCATTTCCTTTGCACTTTCGATTCCAAACTTCTTTAGTAGTTCCTTGTAATACTTTGTTTGGCTTATGAAGGTTCCATCTTGGCATTGTTTAATTTGAAGTCCAAGAAATAAGGTAAGCTCTCCCATCATGGACATTTCAAATTCATTTTGCATTAGTTTACCAAATTCCTTGCATAAAGACTCATTAGTAGCACCAAAAATAATGTCATCAACATATATTTGAACAAGTAAGATATTGTGTGCTTTTGTTTTATTAAAAAGTGTTGTATCAACTTTTGCTATTTTAAAGCCTTTCTCTAGGAGAAAATTGCTTAACCTCTCATACCAAGCTCTAGGAGCTTGCTTGAGTCCATAGAGGGCTTTAGTGAGTTTATAGACATGATTTGGGAACTCACTATCAACAAAGCCAGGGGGTTGACTTACATATACTTCCTCTTGTATTATTCCATTTAAAAAGACACTTTTTACATCCATTTGGTACAGTTTAAAGTTTATTATACATGCATAGGCTAAGAGCATTCTTATGGCTTCTAATCTAGCTACGGGAGCATATGTTTCATCATAATCAATTCCTTCTTCTTGATTATATACCTTAGCTACTAGTCTAGCCTTATTTCTTACTATTATTCCATTCTCATCCATTTTGTTTCTAAACACCCATTTAGTTCCAACATTTATTTGGTTAGTTTTAGGTTTTGGAACTAAATCCCAAACTTTGTTCCCTTTAAATTGATTTAACTCCTCTTGCATTGCAATCATCAAATGTTCATCATTAATAGCATCATCAACATATTTTGGTTCTATTTGAGATACAAACGCCATGGTATTGCAAATATTCCTTAGAGAGTTTCTAGTGGTTACCCCTTTGGTGATCTCACCAATGATATTGTCTAGGGGATGATTCTTTGGAACTTGCCACTCCTTAGGAAGATTTTCTTGTTGGGTTTCTGCTTGAGGTTCTTTATTGCTCCCTTCATCTTCCTTTTCGTTATTGCTGTCTTTTCCTTCATCAGATTTCACTTCATCTTCATGAGTTTCTGCATCATAAAAAATGTCATTTCCCAACCTTTTGGGGTTAGACTCATCAAATGTTATGTGAACAGATTCTTCCATTGATAAAGTATGCTTATTAAACACTCTATACGCTTTGCTAGTTAATGAATAACCTAGGAAAATACCCTCATCAGCTTTGGGATCAAATTTCCCAAGATTATCCTTGTCATTATTTAGCACAAAAAACTTACAACCAAAGACATGAAAATGAGAAATGTTAGGTTTTCTTCCCTTATAAAGTTCATATGGAGTTTTCTTCAAAATTGGCCTTATTAGAACTCTATTTAAACATAACATGCAGTACTCACAGCATCGGCCCAAAAATACTTTGGTAAATTAGAGTCACTTAACATGATTCTAGCAATTTCTTCAAGTAACCTATTTTTCCTCTCAACTACTCCATTTTGTTGTGGAGTTCTAGGTGCAGAAAAATTATGTTTTATACCATGTTCATCACAAAAGTTATCAAACTCCTCATTTTGGAATTCTCCTCCAAGGTCACTCCTAATTGAAACAATTTTTACGTCTTTCTCATTTTGAACAACCTTAGTCATTTTCTTAAAAGCTTTAAAAGCTTCATTCTTTTGTGCTAAAAAATAGGTCCAAGTAAATATAGAGAAGTCATCAACAATTACAAGAGCATAAAGATTTCCACCAAAGCTTTTTGTCCTAGAAGGTCCAAAAAGGTCCATGTGCAACAATTGTAAGGATCTACTAGTTGAAACAATGTTTTTAGCCTTAAATGAGGTTTTCACTTGTTTACCCTTTTGGCATGCATCACATAAGCCCTCTTTAACAAACTTATTATTTGGTAAACCAATTACAAGTTCTTTGGAAATCAATTTATTCAAGCGATCCATATGAATGTGGGCTATTCTCCTATACCAAAGCCAATTTTCATCTTCTTTGGAAATTAAGCAACATGCATCATTGGAAGTTAAATTGTCTAAGTCTAGCATATAGATGTTATTGATTCTATTTCCAATCAATTTTATGTTATTATCATGAATAGATTTGATCATACACAAATTTGAGTTAAAGTTTACCTTGTAGCCTTTATCACATAATTGGCTTATACTTAGTAGATTGTGTTTGAGCCCTTCCACATAGAGAACATCCTCAATCTTGATTGCTGGACTTTTTTCCTATTGTTCCAATACCAAGAATTCTTCCTTTGTTGTTGTCTCCATAGGTGACGTTTCCACCTTCTTTGGGAGTGAAATATATAAATTTTGTGATGTCTCCGATCATGTGTTTGGAGCAGCCACTATCTAAAAACCAGCTTGAGCTTTTGGCCTTCAAACACACCTACAAAACATATTTTTTTATACTTTTCCTTTAGGTACCCAAATCTGGTTGGGTCATTTGGTGTTAGTAGCAACATAAGTTCCTTTTGGAACCCAAATTTGTTTAATGCCAACTTGTATGTTCTTTCTAAGTCTACAAGTAACAGCTGTATAACCTTTCTTTAAACAATAATAACATTTCACAAAAGGACTAGTTGAAGAACTAGGTGCAACAAAAAGCTTCTAGAAAGATTTTTCATATACCATTGGCTTATATCCAATTCCAGCTTTATCATAAACACCCTTTTGCTGTCCTAATATGGCATTCAAGTTATATCTACCCAAAATAAACTTAGATAGAGTTGTATCCAGTTTTTCAACTTCCTTTTCTAGTGTAGTGCATTTGGTACAAATTGAACTAGATGCAAGTAATTGTGAATTTTCATCTTCTTTTTCTTTAAGCTTTATTTGTAAAGATGCATAGTCACTACATTTTTTTGTGATGATCTTCCTAGAAGATATAAGTTGTTTACCAATTTTAACATATTCTTCATGCAATTCATCAAAAGCATCTTGTAACTCATCATAGTTAGGAGAAGAATCATTTACCTCGGTTTCACTATCACTTTGTTGATGTGCCATGAGACATAGGTTTGCTTCTTCATTTTCAGATTCACTACTAGAGGAATCCATATCGTTTTCTTCCCAAGCTATGTATGCTCTTCTAGGCTTTCTTCCTTTCTTCTCTTTGTTGTCCTTCTTCTCATACTTTTCTTTCTTTTGTAGCTTTGGACATTCATTTTTGTAGTGTCCAAGCTTTCCACATTCAAAGCATTTAATTGTTGAGGAAGAGCTTTCACCTTTGTTTGTGTTCTTTTTGGTAGGAAAACTGAATTGCTTCTTGTTTCTATTCTTTTTGATGAATCTTCTAAATTTCCTCACAAGCAATCCCATGTCTTCTTCTTCGGATTCTTCACTTTCATCAAGGTGTTCATCTTCATCACTTTCTATTGATTCTTTGGGGATATGAGCCTTGAGTGAGAGTCCTTTCTTCTTTTTATCCTTATCTTCGTGACTTTTCAATCTATTGAGTTCCAATTCGTGTTCTTTCAACTTGCCAAATAAAGTAGCAATCTGCATAGTGTCTAGATCCGTAATTTTTGGCTGCCATTCACGACTCAAACATCTCATTATCTTGTTAATCTTTTTCTCATCTGTGATTGTATGTCCGAGTCCTTCTAGCTGGTTCACAATGTGTGTAAACTACTTTTGCAGTTCATCTATCTCCTCACCATTCATCATATGAAAGATTTCATATTCATGGACTAGTGCATTCATTCTTGCTCTTTTCACATTGCTGGTTCCTTCATGAGTGAGTTGAAGAGTATCCCACATTTGCTTTGCCGTTTTACAATTGGAGACCCTGAAAAACTCATCATAATTCAAAGCAGCTGTTATAATATTTTTTGCCTTAGCATTATAACCAACTCTTCTTTTATCATCATCATTCCAATCATCTTTTGGTTTAGTTTGTTTATTTCCCTTAGCATCAAGAATAAATGGAACATAGAGACCATTTTCAACAGCATCTAATACTTCTAAACCAACAGCCTCAAGAAAGATAAGCATTCTCTCTTTCCAATACATGTATTGGGAGCCATTAAAGGCAGAGGGTCTAGTGAGTGAAGCCCTATCACCCAGGATATCATTTGTAGCCATCTCTTGAAGCTATTAAGCTTTGTAACAAGAGTTTTAGCTCTGATACCACTTGTTGGTAATGGCTACGATATCGAGAGGGGGGGGGGGGGGTGAATTGAGATATTGAAAACTTTTTCAACAATTTAAAGCAAAATAGAGTTTTCTTAAAGAATATTGGTTTTCACTCAATTTTAATTCCCAAGAATCAGGTTATGTAACAAGTAATGATGTTAAGAAGAATTATAAGAAGTAACAACAAGTTTAACACGGATTGTAGATCAAAGATTCAAGTTAACAAGCATTCTTAAAACTCATTCACAACACACAAGTGCATATAAAAAGTATATGGAGTTTAGATATGAGAAGAACATGCAAACCGATTTATCATGGTTCATCTACCTCCTCTGGTAAGCCTACATCCAGTCCCACACCTCTGCGATTTTCTCCACTATAACCAGAAATTACAATATCCAATTACAGCATTCACAAGGATAACCTCCTTGCTCAAGAACACACCAAAAAGCACACTTGCTTTTCTATACCCAAGGATCCCTTCTATCCTTGTTTAATCCTAAGAGATACCCTCTCTTAATCACACTAATTCACAGAAAGAATTGAGTAGAAGAAAGACTCTAAAAGTCTGATTATACAAATTGAAGTTCTAAGAAATATCACACTTTTCTCTCAAAGATGAAGCACTTTTGGAAGCTTTTGAATCTTTCGAATTTTTACTTTCAGAATGTTTTTTTGATATTAAAAAGTGTTCCTTTGATCCCTCTTTATATAGAAAACAAGTTATAGTCGTTGGGATCAACTAAAACAAATTTGGATCTAATTTAACAAAATCTGTTTTCTTGATTCTCGTTCTTGAAATAAGATTCTGTTTGTTCTCTGGAGAATTCGCGTCCATTTTGAAAATAACCGTTTCCATCTGGAAAAATAGCCGTTAAGATTTACATTCGGATGGGCTAGTGGACGAGCTCCATTTAGTACTTTAGTGGACGGATCTTCATATGCCACTTTGGTAGACGAGCGCTTCTCGTTACTTTAGTAGACGAGAGCTTCTTGTTACTTCAGTAGACGAGCTCCATGTGCCACATCAGCAGACGAGCGCTTCTTGTTACTTTAGTATACATGAGCTTTTGTCACTTTAGTAGACACAAGCTTCTGTCATTTTAGTGGACGCGCGCTTCTGTTATTTTAGTAGACACGAGCTTATGTGACTTCAGTAGACGCAAGCTACTGTCACTTTAGTGGACGCCAGCTTTTTAGTAGTTCATTGGACGTCAGCTTTTTATTAGTTCATTGGACGTTAGCTTTTTATTATTCCACTATTGGACGTCTGCTTATTTCACTTCATTGGACGAGCGCTTATTATTCCAGTGTTGGTCGAGCGCTTATTATCCTTTGTAAAAATTAGTTTCTTCTTAAATTTAAGTGCTTCACCTAAGAAATCAAATGTGCTATTTTTACAATAACATCTAAAGTATAAGATCTTCATTGCTTGATGCTTTAGTCCTTGTCCATTGCTTTGTGTCCTTGGTCTTCCATCCTTTAATCCTTGATTTATCTTTTTCATGAGTGATCGTGCATACAGCTTAATACATAATAAGTAAATAGTCAAAATCAAAATCTTATGCAAAATACACTTTGTTTGTCATACATCAAAACATGAATGAGGGCTTAGTCTTACACACTCTTCTACAAATAGCGAATCCTCCCAGAAACATTTTCTCAAGCTGGACGTCCCCAGATTCGATGGGACCGACCCTCTTGGTTGGATATTCAAAATTTCCCAGTTCTTTGATTACCATGCTACCCCCGAGGAAGAACGGATCACCGTGTCTTCATTCTACCTCGACGGCGCCGCCCTGTCCTGGTATTAGTGGATGTATCGTAATGGCCAAATTCATTCATGGACCTAGTTTCTCCAGGCCTTAGAGACCCGTTTCGCCCCCACGGCCTTCGACGATCCTCGAGGTAAACTGTTCAAACTCACTCAGACTTCATCCATCACTGCTTATCTTAGTGAGTTTGAGGCACTTGCTAACCGTATTGTGGGTTTAAACCCTCCCTTCCTTCTGATTTGTTTTGTCTCGGGCATCAAGCCGGATATACGGCGTGAGGTCCTGGCCTTCCAACCCAGTTCTTTATCCCAGGCTACGGGGCTAGCAAGTCTCAACGAGGAGAAAATGCAAGATCTGTTACGCCAGACTCGTCATCGACCATTCCCCTCTTGGAATCCACCGGCGGTCACGCGCACTTTCACCCTGCCACAGCTTTCCCTTCCAGAGCCGGTGAGGTTCTTCCTCCGTTGCTCCCCGCCCCACCACCGAAGCCGCGGTTCAAACAATTTTCCGACGAGGAAATAACAGATCGTCGGGAGAAAGGACTTTGTTTCTATTGTGACCAGAAGTTTTCCCGCAGCCACCGTTGCAAAAGTCGTTTCATGCTACTCATGGCAGAGGAAGCAGAAGATCTGGTAATGTGGGGCGGTGACCCGAACATAGAAGATCCGGGTGGGGGTTGCTCCGAGCCTTCCTCAGTAGAAGAGGCCCAATTGGCCCAGTTGAGCCTAAATGCCTTATCCGGGTCAACTGCTTCAGAAACAATTCGGGTTACGGGTCACATTAACCAGCACCCGGTCCAGGTTTTAGTGGACGGGGGAAGTACCGATAATTTTGTCCAGGCCAAGATTGCTTCCTTATTGGGCCTCGCACGTAGCTTAACCTCTATGTTGAAGGTCCTAGTTGGTAGTGGGGAGGAACTCCGGTGTACCCAAGTATGTGAGGGGATGCGACTAGTAATTCAGGGGCATGAATTTAAGGTGGATCTGTTTAGTTTGGAGATGTCTGGTTCATGTGTGGTACTAGGGGCCCAATGGCTCAAGCAACTAGGCACGGTTCTCATGGATTACCAGAAATTAACTATGAAGTTTGTTCATGGGCCCAGTTATGTGGAGTTAAGGGGTGATCATTGATCTAGCCCAACCCTTATCAGTCTCCATCAATTACAAAGAGTTCTTAAGAGGGACCATAGGGCCCAACTGTTCTCCCTTCGGTTTTGTGACGCAGAGGCCCAATCTTCAACTCCCTTATCTCATGAAGACCCTAGGGTGCAGCAGCTCCTTCGTGACTATGCCTCCCTATTTACTGAACCGAGCCACTTACTGCCGCCGCGCCTCACTGATGCCATACACCTCCGGCCTGATGCGACCCCTGTTAACGTCAGGCCCTATCGCTACCCGCATGCTCAGAAAGTCGAAATCGAGTCTTAGGTCGCGAAGCTTATCCAAACTGGGTGGATTCAACCCAGCAACAGCCCATTTTCGTCCCCTGTGTTGCTCCTCAAGAAAAAGGATGGTTCTTGGCACATGTGTTTTGATTATCGTGCCTTGAACGCCCTTAGAGTCAAGGATCGCTTCCCCTGCCTACCGCCGATGAGTTGCTCAACGAATTGGGTTCTGCCACAGTATTTTCAAAGCTTGATTTGACCTTTGGGTTCCATCAAATTCAGCTTCATCCACAAGACACACCGAAAATCACGTTTCGCACCCACGACGACCACGACGAAAATAGAGTGATGCCCTTCGACCTCTGCAATGCACTGGTGACATTCCAGTCCACCATGAATGACATTTTCCGCCCCTCCTCAAGCGCATGGTCATTATTTTCTTCGATGATATATTGGTCTATAGTGACTCATTGGAGTTGCACTATGAGCACCTGAACCAGGTTTTCACAATTTTGAAACTGCATCAGTTTTATTTGAAGGCCCAAAAGTGCTCTTTTTGACAAAACCAAATATCCTGTCTGGGTCACATTGTTGCCAGAGGCACCATGGCTCCTGATCCTACCAAAATTGAGGCAATTTTGAAGTGGCTAGTGCCGAAGAACTTGAAGGGTTTGCGTGGGTTTTTAGGATTTTCGGGCTTCTATCGTAAATTTGTTAGGAATTATGCCATTATCGCCTTGCCCCTCACTTCACTACCAAAGAAGGATAGTTTCCGATGGTCCCCTGATGCCCAGGTGGCCTTTGATAATCTGAAGGAGGCATTGGTTAGTGCCCCAGTTCTGTCTCTGCCTAATTTCAGTGCCCCCTTTACTGTTTAAACTGATGCTTCCGGGTCGACCATGGGGGCAGTCCTACTCCAATCTGATCATCTGATTGCCTACTTTAGTAAGGTGTTCTGCCCCAGAATGTCTAAGACCTCAGCTTATTTACGGGAATTACATGCTATTACAAGTGCAGTTAAACGATGGCGCCAATACCTCTTGGGACACTTCTTCATCATTCAAACCGATCACAAGAGTTTGAAAGAACTCCTCACTCAGGTAATCCAGACCCCTGAACAACAACATTAGCTTTCCAAATTGTTGGGTTATAATTATGATATCCAGTATAAGCCTGGCAAGTCTAATATTGTAGCTGATGCCTTGTCTCGATCTCCGGAAGCTCCAGTCGTGAGTCTTTTGGTTCTTTCCATGCCATAATTCCTGTTTTTGGATAATTTGAAGTGTGAATTGGCAGCAAACCCATAGTTTGTAGAGCTCAGTGATAAATTCTTGGCGGATCCTCAGTCTCTTCCTGTTTTCTCCTTTTCTGATGGATTATTGATGAAAAATGGCAAAATCTGGATCCGTCCTACTTCCCGTTTCAAGCAACTACTATTGAGAGAGTTTCACGCCTTAGTCATTGGTGGTTACGCGGATATTACTAAGACCTTGTGCAGAATCACTGAAAATTTTTATTGGGATGATATGAAGAAAGATGTCCAGCACTTTGTTGCTCAGTGTGTTGTGTGCCAGCAGACGAAATATAGCACCAAGAAATCGGGAGATCTTCTCCAACCTCTTCCTATTCCTAACAATGTCTGGGAAGATATCTCCATTGATTTTGTAACTGGGCTTCCTCCATTCATCGTTGTAGTGGACCGTTTCTCCAAAGGTGTCCATTTGGGGGCTCTTCCAACAAATTTCACTGCTTACAAAGTGGCTGAGTTGTTTGTCTCTATGGTTTGCAAACACCACGGTCTTCCGAAGAGTATTGTTTTAGACCATGACCCTATTTTCATTAGCCGTTTTTGGCCAGATCTCTTCAAGTTTAGTGGCACCCTCCTCCGAATGAGCTCGACTTACCACCCTCAAACGGACGGCCAAACCGAAGTCATGAATCGTACTATTGAGTAGTATTTGCGTGCCTTTGTCCATCACCAACCTTCTGCTTGGCTCTATTTCCTACCATGGGCTGAGTTTCATTACAACACTTCAGTCCACTCTACTTCTGGATTTTCTCTATTTGAGATTATATATGGTAAGCCATAGGCCCGCATGAAAGCCTCTGCAGATAAACATAGGAGGGAGATGTCATTTGAAGTCGGGTCTTGGGTGTTTGTAAAACTCCAAACCCATCGACCAACCTCCTTGTCGGGTTCTAAGTACCCCAAGTTATCCAAACGATTTTATGGGCTATACCAAGTGCTGGCTAAGGTTGGTCCTGTAGCTTATAAGCTAGATCTCCCTTCATATTCAAAGATTCATAATGTTTTCCACTGCTCCTTGCTTAAATACCATGAATGACCACTGCCTGACAAGATTGATCAGCTTCCCTCAATTTCTTTTTACAACAACCCAGTTGTTTCTCCATTAGCAATGCTGAATTTTTGCACTTCCATGGTGAATGGTGCCCATGTGAAGTTTGCTTTGGTACAATGGCAAGGCCTTTCTCCTGATGATACATCCTGGTTAAATTGGGAGGAATTGTATTCCCTCTACAACCTTGAGGACAAGGTTGCTCTTGATGAGGGGGATATTAATATGGTCCAACAAGAGAAGGCCCAAGCATCCAATTACAGTAATAATCAACAAGAGGTCCAAAGTACAACAGAAAGACCCAAGAGAGTTAGTAAAGTCCCTAAGAATTGGTCTGATTACATATATTACAAATAGAGTCTTTTAGAGGATGACTCAACTATATTCTAGAAGAAAGTTTTTAGGAAAAACTGTTAGGATTTGCTGTGATCATTTCCCCTCTTTGTTATGAGTCCTTTTCGTGCACACCACTATTATATACCCATGTATGCCTCATGATTAAGTAAGTAAAATCTGAATATTCACTTTCTTTCATTCTGCCCTTCTTGGAGGTACTCTGACCTCGAATCAGGGATTATTATACTTATCAGATTTCCACGACTTACACACGTAGGAGAGATTTCACAGGTAGCCATGACAGAATTTCCACCCTGAGGTCTTCATGGAGGACTGGAGGTGGCGGCGCGTTGCGATGACGCGATGCTGATGGCGACTGAGCTTGAGGAGTTTTCAAGAGAGCGGCATGGACTATGGAGGACGAAGAAAGAAATTCATAGGTTCAAATAGAAAAGAAGCAAACGAGGGAGGGAGCAACAAAATTTCAAAATCCTATGAATTGGAGGGTCCAAGATGGAATTTACTAATTTTTTAAGGTCGAAAGTCAAGATTGTCCTCGGGTTTTCAATTTCATAACTATATCATATAATCTTCTAGTCGAGTGGATCAAACAAAAACCAATGGCTTCACTTTCCACCACCTTTCCTTTCCCTCCACCTACCGCCACCAATCGTTGACCCGCTTTATCCCGCGCCCATCTCTTAACCCGGCCCGGAACCTGATCCTTGGGAACCCACGGAACACAACAATGGCGGTCAAGGATGAACCATACTTGAAGCGCTCTACGATAGAGTCACTGACTTGCGCTGGGAATCTCCTCTCAATGTCTTTTTTTGTTTGTTTGGTAGAGTAAATTACTAACTTGGTTATTGAAGTAGGATAGTATTGTAATTTGGTAAACAACTTAAATAAGTGTTTTTAGCTTTGCAGGTAAGATTATTCAATAAGAGCATATTTTAACTTTTAAGAATAAGAATAACTGATGTAAATATTTGTAAAAATAATTTATGATTTTCATGTAAGTTAATTTTAGCTTATTGCAATAAGCTTATCAGATAAGTTTAGAAAAATAAGTTGTTTTTAACTTATTAAAAAAAGAATTTATTGAATAAGTACTTAATTAAGTTGTTTATCCAAACACATGATAAAGAGAGTTACAGAAGGTAATAAACTATTTTCATAGGGTTATTTCCATAAGTTATTCTTGTGAGCCTAAATAAGTTCTCCATAATCTCTCTCAAATGGCCTCTTGTTAGTCCTTAAATTTATACAAGCTCCTATCAACTCGGTCTTTTTTAGTGACTAGAGTGAGAAACAAGAGTAAATATCCAAAATTCCAAATCCCTCTAGCAGAAAATGTGTCCCCTAATTTAGTGTATGAGAAATGAAATGTTTCAGTTTGGCTCTTGAGAATCTTAAATATCGTCAAGATAGTTGTCAATAGGGACTAATGTATCACTAAAATTTGTTACGTAAAAGACTAATTTGACAGACATATGAGATTTTTAGGGATCAAAGTTAGAAATTCCATTTCTTAGGGACTAAATTGGGGGAGTCACATTTTTTCTAGGGATGAATTTGGGTATTTACTTGAGAATAAAAGAGACTGCATTAATACTTAATACGACTTTTGTTTATTCATGAACTAACTCATACGCATAATTAAATAAATTCATAGACTAATTCATATGCATAATTAAATAAATCTAGGGACTAACTTGTAAGTAGGGAGTAGATTCAGGGACTTGTGAATGTAGATGTCGTGTTTTGTTTTAAGTTTTTATGGAGAAGTGGTGTTATGGGTTGTATTTTCTATATGGGTGTCTTCTTGTGCACTGTTTGTTTGGTTGGTTGTGACTTGTGAATGAGGTGAAGGTTGATGTTTAATGTGGGAGGGTTGGATTCTACGGGGATGTAGGATACTGCCTCAGTTTTTAGTTTGTATTAACCACTAAAACAGAATTCCACAGTTATGTTACTTAGAAACAAATCTATTGTTACTTAAAATCAAATCTGATATGCTATTAGTTAGACTGTTATGCTATTAGTTAGAGTTTGTTATGATTACTCGTTTATCAGTAATCTCGATCTAAGTCTTACCTGAATGGTTCTATATAAGGACCTTGATGTATCTTTGTTAATTCAATGAATTCATTCAATACTTTCTTTCATTCTTCACTGCAATATGGTATCAGTTTTCATTTCTACAAAAACCCTATTCTCTCTCGAACTTTTAAACTCTCTCCCTTCTCTCTACACACACAACCGCGTGCCACCACTAGAGGGGGTGGTTTTGGGCCATTTTTGGCCTGGAATCACCCCTTACTTCATTTTTTCTCCCATTTTATCTAAATAAGTGGTTTTTCTACATAGATCTGTTTTTTTTTTCTCTCGTGTTTCTCGTCGTCTGTGTGCGGTGGTATTGTTGTTTGTCATCTTAGTGAGGCGTTGTTTGGTTTTTCGTCTTGGTGCGGTGTTCGTTTGATTCAGATTGGCAGATCTGCTTCGATCCATCACAGATTTGATCAAGAATTGGGCGTCAATGTTACAGATCTGGAGTTATGGGTATTCCGGTGACTTTGATTTTATCACTTTTGTAGGCATTTTGATTTTGCCGTGTTATACTATTAACGTGGGTGCTATGAGTTTGTTCGCAGATTCATCCTTTTCGGTTTTTAGCGATGTTGGATTTGTGTTGTTTTCGATGTATTTTACCCATTTGAATGAATGAATACCATTTTAGTCAAAAAAAAAAATCATTTCTACAATTTCAAGGGCTTCCGCATTTTCTTCTCTCTCTTGGCCATGGCTGAGAATTCTTCCAGTTCTGGTTTTGAACATAGCAACAGTATTGCCAATGACCATGCCACCCAACCTTTCATCGATCCATCCCAAAATCCCAATAGCCCTACTATCTTCATCCTGGGGGAGAATCCTAGTGCAGTTCTTGTATCTCCTCCTCTCAATAGGGACAACTATTACCATTGGAGCAAAGCTATGCTGCGAGCACTTTCTTCCAATAACAAGCACAAATTAGTTAATGGCAACATTCTTCCACCTGCTGCTAGAGCTGTCAATTTGGCCCTAAGCCCTAAGGCCAGCTCATCTAGCCCACAATAAAAGCCCGGCCCATTTAGCCCATAACTAGAGCTGTCAAATGGGTCACCCTAGCCCATTTAGTCCTAGCCCATGTGGGTCAGGGCCAGATGGGCCACAGGGCCAAAAGGCCCACATTAAAAAAAGCCCACAGGGCCAAAAAGCACTAAAAAGCCCTAGGGACCAGGGCCAGCCCATGGGCCATATTTTTTTTGATAGCCCTATTTATTTTACTTTTTTTTATAAAACTTGACAAAAAGAACAATAATTATAATCACTCTAACATTATGTAATAATATCATTTAACCTATGAAATTAACTATCAAATATGTATTAAGTGCTATAGTTTTCCCTAAAAAAATTGAAGAGAAACCATTGTTTTATCTCTTTTCATCCTTGTCTTTATATGAAATGAATTGTTAAAGTAAATAACTGATATCAAATTATTGCAATAGATAATATTCCAGCTAAGGAAAACCATTCACTTGGATTACCTAAGTGGTTGTGCGGTTAGTGAAGGAAAAATTATAGCACGTAATACATATTTAAATAGATAATTTCATAGGTTAAATGATATTATTACATAATGTTAGAGTGATTATAGTTGCTGTTCTTTTTGTCAAGTTTAATAAAATAAAAAAAATAGGTCCATCAAAAAAATTATGGCCCATGGGCTGGTCCTGGCTCTTAGGGCATTTTAGGGCTTTTTGGTCCTGTGGACTTTTTTTTAATGTGGGCCTTTTGGCCCTGTGACCCATTTGGCCCTGACCCATACGGGCTAGGGCTAAATGGGCTAGGGCTTGCCCATTTGACGGATCCACCTGCTGCTAATGATGCTTTGTTTGATTCTTGGGAAAGATTGAATAACCCTATGGTTTCTTGGATCACACACACCCCCTTTCTCCATATATATATATATATATATATATATATATATATATATATATATATATATATATATATATATATATATATATATATCAAATCACTATATCTTTTGATAATGCAAGGGAGCTTTGGTTGTATCTCCAATATCGCTTTACAAAAAGAAATCATTTCCGGATGTCTGACATTCTTCAGAAGATTCACTCCATGCGTCAAGGTGATAGATCCCTCTCTACATTTTTTACCGATATGAAGATCTTATGGGTTGAGCTTGAATATTTGCGGCCCACACCTTCTTGTCTTTGTTCTGTCGCCTGTACATGCATTCTGAGTATTTAATAAAACTCTTCAAAGAAAAAGAATATATCGTATTCTTCCTAAAGGGGCTTAATGATTATTACTCAACCGCGAGATCTCAAATTCTGTTGATGAACCCTCTGCCCTCAACCAGCCAAACATATGCTTTGGCACTCCAACAAGAAAGGAAACCCTTTGGTTCTGCTCCTATTGACTCTACTGTTTTCAATACTACATCTTCTAACAACTATTCTCAAGGCAGAGGCACCACCTTTTCTCAAGGGAGAGGCAGGGGTCGATCCAATCCAAGTCAGGAAATGATTTGCCATACTATAACTGCACCAACCATATGGTGGATACATGTTATTTTAAACATGGCTTTCCACCCGGATATACAACAAGCAACCAGACTTCATCTACACTGGTTGCAGCTGCTGTTACACCTACTACTACCGAGAATGATCCTCCATTGTATCTTCCCTCACAAGCTGGCAATGACTAGTCAATGTCTTTATCTCGAAGACTACCAATATCTTGTTTCTCTTCTCCATGCTTCCAAGACTGACAATGCACCATTTGTTAACAGTCTGAGTAAGCCAACATCATCTGATAACACCCTCCATATGGTTTCCAATGTAACTAAACCAGGTAATTCCAATTTCCTTTCAGGGCCGTGTATTGGAAATTTGGGGCCTTAGGCGAAAATTTTAAAGAAACTTAAAATTATATAAATTATTAATTTTCAATTTAATATTCTAGCTTTATAATCAAGAAATTTTAACATTTCACTCTTAATAGAACATGAAGATGAGGAAAAAAATGAGAAATCTCAAAAAAGTTGAAGTGGAAATATTAAAATTTTATAATATATATATATAGAGAGAGTAAAATAACAGTTCAATTTTGGAAATATAAATAATAATTATATCTTAATTAATTACCTCCAACGACTATTTTATCCTTTTGTACAATTGCATTTCTATGGCACTAGACACGGAAGAGTAATGAAGACAATAAGACATAAAGGCGGAACCTTGAATGTTGAAACGTAACTAATGTTGTATCTTACGAATTGCACTATCTGTGATTGAATCTCAATAATGCATGAAGTATGAACTATAGGTGAAATTAGGCCTTATTACTCAACATTCACCAAGCCAATTATCATTAGTATGTATATATAGTAATAAAAAAAAGGTGAGGCCTAAGGCCATGGCCTCATTGGCCTTTCAATCTACACGGCCATGTTTCCTTTCTTTTTTATGAATCTTGGACTCAGGAGCTAGTGATCACATTTGTCCTTTCATTCATTTCTTTTCTACTTTTAAGAAAATATCACCTATTTCTGTTAAATTACCAAATGACACTTTCACTTATGCTCATTATTTTGGATCCATTCACTTCAAACCTGATTTTTATTTACATGCTGTTTTACATATACCTGATTTTCTTTTCAATCTAATTTCCATACACAGGTTGTCTAACACCCTTCATTGTAGATTTGTTTTCTCACCTACTGGTTGTGACATACAGGATTTAGCTACCCTGAGGATGATTGGACGTGCTAAAATTCAACATAACCTCTACATTCTTGAATATTCCCCCACGCCCTTTACTAGTAATAATGATGTAAATAAATCTACATCTACATGTATTGTAAACAATGTTAAAGTCAATAATGCCCCTTGTAGAACTTTTGATTAGTGCCATTTTCGTTTAGGCCACCCTTCTTCTCAAGTTTTACAGCAACTATGTACTACTTTCCCTTATATTTTTGCTAATAATAATTTGATTTGTTAATCTTGTCACTTGGCAAAGCAGTGCAAGCTTCCTTTTTCTAACAGCAGCACACACTCTTCACACCCTTTTGATTTAATTCACATGAACATATGGGGTCCTCTTAGTATTGCATCTTTACTAATATCCAGAGACCAGAGTTGATGGGATAGTGAGAATAAGGACAACACGAGGCTCTGCCTTGTAGGGTCTAGAGAGGATAGATATAACAATTGACCGCAAGGAAAAGAGGTTGTCTCCAAGATTTGAACATGTGACCTCCAGAAGTTCAGGTTATAAAACAACAACTTTATAGTTGCATCAAGAACCGAGGACATGGCCATGACCATAATGTGACCATTTAAAAAATGAGAAATCCCTACATGTATTGTCATGATTGGTTGGATGCTAGCACCATACCCTCTATCACACCCTTTTGAGCACTTCCTTTCCTATTGGTCCATGTCGTCACCTCTTAACCTGTTTACCCTTTCATTAGGTTATCAGAATTTAATTATTTTTTATAATTAAAAATGTTTTCTCACAATAAAAAAAAAAAAAAGTGTTCGTCTTTCTAACTTTTGAAGCCCTCTTTCCTTCCATCGTCGGAGCACATCTGGTGTGTAACATCCCAGGCTGCTCTATGGTCAGTGTGCTTTCTCCTCACTCACACGCTTCCTTGGAAAACTTTACAGGACCCATCACGCTTCATGGGAAAACTTCTCAGGTGATCACCCATCCCTGCCCCAAGTCAAGCACGTTTAACTGTGGAGTTCTTAAGTGACGGGCTTCCGAAAAGATGATGCATCTTGGTAGTATAGGTAGTACCAATCAACTCATATAATCCATCCTCAACTCTATAGTTCCATACCTACGCAGTCTCAGGATCCCTCTCGTTCTGGTGTGTAATTGGTTCATTCATGTCCGCCTAGAAGCCTACCAGGAGCCGCTCCTTATCCGTGCTTTCTTGCACTGACGACCACACCCCGCCCTCGTCAGCCCCGGGTGTCACATGGTGTGCCCCGCCTACGAGCGTTGTTGGAGCATCATCAGAGCCTACTCATGTCTCCAAAGTGCGCTGGTGCTTATCGCATCGCGTGCTCCCTTCATATTTTTTATCTACATATGATTGCAAGTGGAGCAATCAATATAGTAGGAGGCACGTTCAATTGTTCTGGACTTCTAGTCCATTGGACAAGCTTTATTTAATTTAAATTGTAAACTATGCATCTTCATAACGTTTTCCAGCTTTGTTGTGCAAATTGCATTGTCTTCTTGATTATTGTTTTGGACTTGTATGCGCTGAAAACCGAAAATATGAGATGGGTCACCTTCATTGCAAAGTTCTTCATGAGAAATTCATATATAATTGCTTGAACTCTGTTATGATTTCTAACAATGACCAAGGTCATGTAAATGTTTTTCAATCACATCCATGCTACTTTTTTAGTCTAGGTATGACGGCCAGTGTGGAGCAATCAATGTGGTAAGAGGCTCAAGGCAATCATTTTGGAAAAATTTGTTTGTGAACTGATAATGAACATGCAGAAATTTTCTAATGTCAGTTGTTTTAAAAGTGGTTTAATTATGCTTAATTGTAAGTAGCCCTGATTTGTTTTTCAGGTTAATTGAGACACCAAAATGAAGAATGTACTTGATGCTGCAAGATGCATACCTACATGAAGATTTTAATCTTGCTAAGCAGGCACCTAAAGGCAGAGCCTAATACGTGAAGCTTTGGATCTTTTTTAGAGTAATGCATCTAAAGGGATGGAACCAAACAAATGCTATTTGAGCTGGATGCTTGTTATAAATTTTGATGATGTAATATTGGTTGTTACAACATTTTGCCATTGATGTAAAAGTCATTGAAACCCATTGTATCATGTTAATAATATATCATTGTTATTGAAAGTATGTGTAACTCTCTTGTTTTTAGATTTCACCATTTCATTAAGATAGAGAAATTTGCAACCAATTTGTATCCTAAAAGCTGAAGGCATCACACATCATTTAAACCTCCATATTCATTCACAAAAAATATTGAAGACATTATGCGTTAATAAGAGGAAGAATGAGTTAACTGTATCTTGGTTGTAAAAGCTAAAACATGTAAACCAGAAAGCAAAATGCAAATATTCCTGAACTCCCTGAATAAATCTTATTTATTCTTGTACCAAAAAAAAATATTCGTTTCTTCAAATAATGATTTTCTTCATCTTATGTCCATCTCCTGTTGATCATTTTCATTGTTGAAGAATAAGAATGACTTAAATAAGTTTTTGGTCCCTGAAAAGTATCCGAGTTTTGATTTTAGTCCTTGAACTTTTTTTTTATACGTTTGCATCCCTACATTTTAAAAAATTTAGGAAATGGTCCCTACCATTGCCTGATCTTTGTTATCTGCTGACGTGTCAAACGGAGGTTGTAACGCCCCGATTTTTTGGACTTTCTAATATCGGAAATTTATATAAAAGCGTTTATATATTTATATGAGACTTAGAAAATTCTTTTAATTAAACCGGAACCTTATTCATACTCTACTTGGTTGTAGAAAGCTACTATTAAATTTTGGGTCGAAAATTCAGACGAAAACCGGTCTGCGATTTATTGACAGTAAGATTTTACTGCTCAAATGACCTAATTTTGACTCGTGAACGAAACACTCAGGATTTTATGAAGTTTTCAACTTCTTTGGCTATTTTAATTTTTTTAACCTAAAAAGTGAAATAATAAATATTATCCAGGCGTTTTACGAAATCGGGTAATTAACGGAGCTGAGAACGAGATTTGCGTGACCTGCTAACGGATAAATAGGATGTCAAATCATGATGAGTCACAAGGGGTGAGTCATGGGATGACTCCTCATTGTCATGACGACTTTTAGGAGGAAAAGACTAAAATACCCTTAATGTTGGTTTTATGCACAACTTTGCCATTGTACAAAATGACCATTTTACCCTTGAATTTTTGTGTTTTGGACACAAATACCCCTCACCCCACACGGCCCAAACCCACTAATTGAGAGGCTCTCCTCACTTCTATAAAAGCCTAACTCATCTTCTCCAAATGGTTGTTCTTCATTTTCTCCATTAAAACTCTAAGTTACCTAGACTTGATTTGTGAAGGAAGTAGGAGATTTCTTGCCAATTTCTTGATTCCAAGAGGTAAACCATTCTCATCATCCTTATTTAACATCATGTTCTTCATCGATTTTTTCATTTTGAAGTCTTTATCAATATGATGCATTTTAGGGTTTCTAGATTCAAAAATTCATAGAAAATCATAGGAAAATCCATTTGACATGAAACCAATTTCTATAATCCTATTATTACCTCTATATTCTAGATCTAGAATCTTGCATCAAACAAAATTTTCTAACCCTTAAAACCTAAAGAGGCCGGACCTATACTCTAGAAAACTAGGGTTTTGTTCTAATTTTTCCTAACTAGTTTGTCATGATTCAATCTTATTAGTTGAATAGGTATTGAATCTATATTGTATGAACCAAATGAAGGTCTCTAAGCCATTTTATTGATCATTGCCGAAATTCATTTGATGAGAGATTGTAAGATTTAAATTCAATCTTTGTTCAATAACCTTTGATTTAGGGTTTTGAGTAATTAGGAGTGATTAATCCAAAAGTTTAGAATTGTTAGAGATTCCTCACCCTAAGGGCGGCCCTAGGCCGAAACCTACATGTAGTAATATAGGTTTGATTAAGTTGTTTGATTGTTGATTAATTAGTTGTTGTGTTTAATGAAGGATAAAGTTAGATTACCGTTTACGCGCGTTACCGACACTGCGGGACTTGTCAGAAATTATTCACTAAAGAAACTGTGTTTTTGAGGTAAGGTGGGATTTCCTGAGGGATTTTTCCGGTGGCTATGTGCTATCTGTTTATGGTATGTATGTTTATTTGGGGTTATTAGTTATGGTACTTTATCTGTGTTTATCTTCTGCTTTTAATTGATTATTTGTTGTTAATTAACTATTTGCAGTAATATATTATAGTATTGTGATGCATGGTATACCTGGGTTAATTATTATAATGATGTTGTTGGATGTTATTTGAGAAGCTCGACAGTGGTCAGTGCTCAATTAATTAAACAAGGTAAAAGCTTTAAGAAGATATACGGAGAATATTTAATATTTAACTGAGAGATATGAAAGTATATTTTGTCTAAATAATTATTTGATAAAAATAATAATTTTTCAAAAATATTATTATTTTAATGATTTATTAGTGTAAAAGCAATTTATGAGTCACAACGAGTGCGTAACCGTGAAATTATTTTTGTACTGCTAATTTTTACATAAGAATTTCCGTAATATTATAAAAAGTCATTTTATGAAAATAATCTTCAAAAATAACTTAAGTATGATTTTAGAAAATTATTTAAGTGGAAAAAGCTAAATTTTGACTTAAATGACTTTAAAAATGTTTAACGACGACAATTTGGAAAATTATCGACGACAAGTGTTTCTAAAACGACAGTACATGTTTTAAACTAAGTTTGAGCCTCAAGTGACTTTCTTTTTGGAACATCAAAAATTAGAAAAGATTTTGGTATCTGATGCTTTTGTAAAAGAATTTTCCATTTAAAATGTTTTTCCGAAGTTGAATTTTTCGTCAACTGTGTAAACGGTGATGTTTTGCAAACGACGTACACGATGATATTGAACTTAGTAACCAAGACGTCGAGATACTGGTGTTCTTACGATGTCTTGGACTGTGTGTCCTGCTTATGGACTTCGTGTCCTAATTTCGGTGTAAATAACGAATATTGTTTTTCTACTACCACGGGCCTAAGCCTGATGCATCGGTCTAGGATTTCGTGACTAAGCACTTGGACTGTGTGTCCCGTGTTGTTAATAAAAGATTTTAAGACAGTGAAAACTACGTTGGTCGTAAGCTTTTGAGATTTGGAAAATGAAAGATTATACACGAAGAAAACGATGCGAATAAAATGTTTTACATGCATTCACTGGCAGACGCTCCCACGTTTTATGTATGATGCCTTAATGATAGGGTATTCATGCCACGTCCTATGTATGATGCCTTAATGATAGGGTATTCATGCTACAAATTCATGTATGGTGCCTTGGTGAATAAGGTATTCCATGCTACGAAGTTATGTACAGTGCCTTGGTGAATAAGGTATCCCGTGCTACGAAGTATGTATGGTGCTTTGATGAATAAAGTATTTCATGCCACGAAGTCCCTATTACACCTAGCTATCGAGCTTGATCAACTCATTTATACGGTGTTGGGGTCTCCGGAGATTAGGTAAAAGTTAGACGACGATTATTGAAGTGTACATGCATGATTTTCAATGATGATCGGGTATGAGACCCAGTGATGACTACTTGTTTATTTAAGAATTGATGTTGTATGGAAATATATATGTTTATCTGCTTTCCTTTGAGTCGCGCACGTAGTTATCGAGTTAAATCCATATATTGGTTTCTCACCCTTGCATTATTGTTTCGGGTTTGCCTTGTTCTGTTGTATATTGTGGAGTTCAGGGGAACCACCCAAGGGATATGATTTCTACAAGAAGAAAAAGGGTATTTAGTTCAGAGTATGCTAATGCTATTTACTACTTTCGTAGTGTCTGTTAGTTATGACCAGCTTAGGTTTTAATTATCGTATGTTTTGTTTCGAAGGACCTGTACTTTTTAAGGTTGGGTTGTATAAACCATTATAATGCAGTATAGAAGTGTGTTATATATGTATATATCCATATTTGATGATGTTGACGTGGTGGTTGGGTTGGTAGAAAAAGAAAGGAAAAGGAAAAAAATTTATCACCTTTTTGAGAGATAATAACAACTTAAGAAAATATTATTTTTTGAAAGCAACCAGCGAATTAAAGTTTTATTTTCCATGATGATTTAATGGGTAACCATGTGATGACCCAAGTTAGGGTGTCACAGAGATCACGTCAGCTTTGCAACACATGCACCACAAGGCATTTTTAAATTAATATTTTTTAAAAATAATTTAGATAAAATATTTTAATATTTTATTTATTAATAATCCATTTTGAAAATTTCATGAGAGTTGAGACAATGCACAAAAAACCTTCACTTTCCCATTCCTATTGAACCCTAGAGAGGCAAAAGCTACTGCTGCCTGCCGCACAATGTCGTCGATCCACCGAACAGTTCCATTGGTCCATTGATGTGGCGCGTATGCACGCGCTCGTGCGATTCCGGCAAGTGTACCGGATTGCCGTCAAGTAATAAAAGATATCGAACCCACAGAGACTGTGTTCTCGAATCGCAATCGGTTTTCGAATCGATTAGATCTGGACTTTTTAGAGGGTTTTGAAAAAGGTTTTGAATTTGAAATTTAACAGATAGATGAGCAGAAAAACAAATCTTTTTGGGGTTTTCGATTTAAATGGATTCCTAGGGATTTGGGTTACCTTTGAGGCCGTTTATGTTGCTAATCTGATTTACCTTTGTTGATTACCGAAATTGCCTTGAAGGCGAGTTTATCCTCTGATAGCTTAAGCTCCCTCTCGGGTTACAAAAGTCGTGCCCAATTGACCCGACCCCTACTCTCGTGGTAGTCGATCCCAGATTGGACCCTTTGCGTTCCGTGACAACTCGTTGCTCCTCGAGGGACGGCTTCTAACTCTCGTGATTTCAGTCCCAAGTCTGACTTCTATAGGTCCGACACCTAAGTTCACCGCTAGGTTCCTCCTTATAATGTCTCGGTCATGCAAACAACCTAAGTTCACCGCTAGGTTCCTCCTTAGATCATCCGCATCTCACAAACCAGCGGCCGCTGGAATTTACGAGTGAAACACACTAGAAATCCTAAGTTCACCGCTAGGTTCCTCCTTAGAACGTCTATGTCACGTAAATAAACGGTTGCCGAAATTTATGAGTGATTAACACACTAGAAATCAAATCTAAAACAATTATGAAATCAACAACGATTTTTACATCAAATCAACATCATTTACAAAACTCGGGCAGAGCCCTAGTCCCTAGAAACAAACTACTACTCCAGTCTTGCCATGGAGATGACAAGCTGGGTTGACAACATAGTGAAAATCAGAAAAGAGAAGAGAGGAGAAGAAGAGAAGAGATCTATATTCTATGCCTAGAGTAGTAGCCTCAATGTGTAGATGATCTACTTCTGATGCCTTGGTCCATATTTATAGAAATGGGGAAGTTAGAGTCCCAAACCAACTCAAAATATGATCTATTTCGGTTTCTTCAGGTCCAAGTAATGCGCGTCACGGCCATGATGGCCATCACGGCCAGGCCGTGACGGTCTCTGCCTCTGCAATTCTGGAAAATTCAATTTCTCGCGACGCGAGATATGTCTCGCGACGCGAGCCCTCAGCTTCATGGCCCGTGAAGAATTTCACGGCTAGGCCGTGATGTGCTCTGACTTGTGGTGGTTTTGGGTCACGGCCGTGATGGCTATCACGGCCAGGCCGTGACGGGCTCTGTTTGGCTCATTTTCTTCAGTTTTAAAGCTCCATCTTCATCCAAACTTCATCATGGTTGATCTTGAGCAATTTACCCTTGATATCTGCAAAACAACACACGAAAACCGCCTTACCCGTTCCAAAGGAAAATTAACCTAAAATCTAATAAAAATATGCCTAAACTACATGAAAATGCATGCAAAATGATAGACAAAGATGATGTGGAATCACACTCATCAAATCACCCCAAGCTTAAAACTTTGCTTGTCCTCAAGCAATTACTCAGGCCATAAGATATAAATCATTCAAAGCATGGATAGTGAACTAAAAACCCTAGAAGCTAATCTAAGTAATAGGCATTTTTAATAAGCACTCAAGAGATAATCAAGTTCAAGTCCAATTAGAAGCTTAGGTTCTTCAAGTTCATGTTCTCACTGATTTGGGCACTCATCTCACCTCACTCAAGTGTTTTAGGGTTTATGACAATTCACTCCATTTCCTCAAGGAAAGTATTTTACCATAGGCTTGACTATTAATCAAATCTCCACTTTATTAATGAAAACACTTAAGAATTAAGAGGTCTTTTCCTTTGGTTGTAATGTGGCCATGGGATTTATTGTAAGGTGGGAAAATCAAGGAAAGGGAATTTCAAGAAGGCTAGACAGATTATCAAACATTACAAAGCATGACACCTTCTAAAATACCCCTTTTTGGGCTTTGGTTTACTTTTCCACCTTTCTTCCTTCATTCAAATTTTTTTTTTCCTTTTTCTTTTCATTTCTCACTTTCTTTGTCATCCCCTTCTCCATTTTTTTTTATTTTTTTTTTCTGTTTATTTCATTTTTATTTGTTTGGAGAATGGGAGATTTATAGCTCAAGAGAAATTACTTTCTAGCTTTTTTTTTTTCCCATACTTTTTCCAACTACCAATTACCCTTTTTGTAATACTTTAAAAGGTGCCATACCAAGCATTATTTATCAAATTAATTCATGGTACCAAGAAAAGTATTTTATCTTTAGGCTCAAAATTGGGCAACTACGGGGTAGCATTTATCATTCAAAGCTCGGGAGGCCAGAAAAATACATAGTGCCTCAATCATTTCCAAAAATGTTTTCAAAAATTTTTAAGTTTTGAAATGGTTTCAAGTCAAGTTCTAGAAAATACAGTCCATGAGGAATTAAATCACTCTATCACAAGAAATGGGGTAGATTTAGTGAATACCCCTTTTGGCTCAAAATCTTACATTTAGTAGTTCAAAAATCAGTGAGGTACACAAGTCTAAGGAACCACATGCTAATTATCAACTATCAAATGACTATCTCAAGAATTTTTATTTTTAGCCATATCACAAGAATAATGAAGAATTGGGTTCAAAATTCACTATCTCAATTCATTTGGCTCCAAGTTCTCACAATCGGATGCATGTTCTAAGTGAGGGGCAATCTAGAGAATGTGATCATACCAAACTATGCCTATGAGAATGCAATATGAATGCAATAATGCAAATGCAAAAATAAATACCTCTACCCCAAGCTTGATTACTTACATTGTCTCCAATGTAAATAATCAAGTCGGAGAGAAGAGAAAAATTGGAACAACTTACCGAGTCGGTAGCGGGTGTTGGCTTCACATTCCAGTCAAAACTTGGGTAGAAATTTTATCACGGTCGTGAGGCTCATCACGGCTAGGCCGTGATCGTTTCTGGTCCTCAGGAGTTGCCCTGTCACGGCCGTGATCTACATCACGGCTAGGCCGTGATGCTCTCTGGCTTTGGCATCCTACTCATCACGCCCGTGATGGTTGTCACGGCTAGGCCGTGATCCTTTCTGTGCTCTTGTATATCTTATCACGGCCGTGACCACTGTCACGGCCAGGGCGTGATGGCCTCTGACTTTATCCTTTTTTATGCTCTTCTTCTCTTTCTCAACCTGAAAACACTAGACAAACCTATTAATGATATTTTTGCCTCTTGATCTTCTCAAATTATTCAAGAGGTTAAATCAAAAACAAAAGGAAAAAAGGAAAGAAAACTTGGGTTGCCTCCCAAGAAGCGCTTATTTATGGTCTTAAGCTTGACCATACTTCCTTAAATCAACCGGGGTCGGCTGGGCGTAGAAGTGCAGGCACACTTCTCTTCCATGGAGCTCCTTCAAATAGCCGTTTCTGCTCATACGGCCAATAATGCTTCCGCTTCGCTCTTTTCTCTCGGAGCTTGCTAGCCTTCCTTCCTCCCGGCGGAAGTTTTGTTTCCGCATGGACAGCAACTCCAACTTCACCACTGCTGGGTGCATCATTAGCCTTGCACATCTTTGGGGTTGCTTCCATGCTAAGTTCTTTCTCTACCGCTGGAGATGTTACATCAATTCTGCACACATGGCTCTCAAAAGGAGGGTTGTTACAAGAGTTAGTCAACTTAAAATTTACCCTACCTTCCTCTACATTTAGAGAGAGTTTGCCATTCCTTACGTCTATTACCGCTCCAGCGGTTGCCAAGAATGGCCTTCCTAAAATGATGGGGAATTTAGAATTCCCTTTCATGTCCAATACCAGGAAGTCGGTAGGGATGAGAATTTTCCCTACCTTTACAGGAACATTCTCTAGTATGCCTAGAGGAGTCCTAGTTGAGCCATCCGCAATTTGTAAGGGGAATTTGAATGGTCTCAACTCTTTGCTTCCCAACCTTTCCATGATAGTGAGGGACATCAAGCTTGCACTAGCCCCTAAGTCACACAAGGCTTGGTCTATTTGCACTTGTTCAATCGAGCAAGCGATGGAGAAACTACCTGGGTCTTTCAGTTTAGTAGGCATTTTAGTCTCTACATCTACTTGCTTTTTCCTAACCAACCTCTGTGGGAAAGGTATCGGGGGTTGGTACGGTGGTGGAGGGACGTATTTCGGTTCTGGCTCTTCTTTTCCGCTCGTGTCCTCCTCCGGTTCCACCTCCATTTCAGCTACCCCCACCCCAAGCTTATCATCCCTCAAGTGTATGACATTGCAATGCTCATTGGGATTTGCTTCGGGTTGCCCCGGGAATGCACCCTTAGGTCTCGAGTACGTGCTGGCTTGTTGGGCAATCTGGTTTTCTAGCATCTTGTTATGGATTGCCAAGTTGTCTACCTTGGATGCTAGCTCTTTTATAGCCTCGTTTACTGCCCTGCCTTGTTGTCTAAACTCCTCATTTTGTTTTGTCTGAGTTTCGACAAAACTTTCCAATAAAGTCTCGAGTTTAGATCTTTGCACCTGAGGATACCCCGGTGCTGCTCTCTTATTACCTTGACCCTCTTGGAACTCATGATTGAGCGTGTTGCTGTAGTTGCCGTAGGAGAGGTAAGGGTTGTTCCTTCTTTGGTTGTAGGGATTTGGGGGAGCGTAGTTGGGCAGCTTCGGGTTCGTATCATAGTAGTTGTTACAAGAGTTCACTTGTTCACCCGAAGCGCCGGATCCATGTGGGCATTCCATCATGTCATGTCCCTGCATTCCACAAATCTCACAAACAAGGTTAGTAGCACCTATTGCACTCACATTAGCTCTTTCCAGCCGATCAAAACGTTTATTAAGTGAGTCTATCTTTGACATAATAAGATCTGTGCTATTTACCTCAAACTTACCCCCCGAAATCTTGTTCGGGTTATTACCTCTTTCGGATCCCCATTGGTGGTAGTTGGTGGCGACATTCTCGATGATGTTGAATGCCTCAGTGAGAGGCCTATTCATAAACGCTCCACCGGCTGCAGAATCTAGTGACACCTTCGAAGAGTAGTCCAATCCGTTATAGAAGGTGTGCACTATTAACCACCTCTCGAGTCCGTGATGTGGGCACGACTCCAGCAGTCCCTTGTAGCGATCCCAAGCTTCCGATAATGATTCTCCGTCTTTTTGGAAGAAGCCGGTGATCTGGATTCTTATGTAGGCCGTCTTGGATGGAGGGAAGAATTTCTCCAAGAACGCCTGCTCCAGTTGGTCCCAAGTAGTCAAAGTGTTAGCGGGGATTTGCTTAAGCCAGGCCTTTGCCTTTCCAGTGAGAGATGAGGGGAACAGTCTCAAACGCACAACATCGATCGAGGCTCCATTAATCCTGATTGCGTCGGTGAACTCCAAGAATGTTTCTATATGGTCAGTCGGGTCCTCCGAAGGCAATCCTCCGAATTGATGTTGCCTAATCATGTTGATTAGCATAGGTGGTATGGTATAGTTCTCCGCCTCAATCTCTGGCCTTGCAATCCCAGTTCGCAAGCCTCTCGCATTTGGGGCTGCGTAGTCCTTCAAAGGCTTTGTATCCGGTTGATTCGCCATGAGTGAAATGGGAATCGACCTTTCTTCCTCTCTTAGTAGTCATCTACGTCTGTGGAAGGTCCTCTCGATCTCCGGATCAATCTCACTAAGGCTCCCAAGACTTAGGGATCTTTGCATATAAGTCACAGAGAGATGGATACAATAGAAGGAAAAGAAATTTTTGATTTTTTTTTTTTTAATTTCAGAAATAAAAATCAAACAAAAAGAAAAGGTCCATAAAAATCAATTCAAAATTTGAATTGAGATTCGAAAAGGCACAGTCCCCGGCAACGGCGCCAAAAACTTGATGTCGAGCGTATGCACGCGCTCGTGCGATTCCGGCAAGTGTACCGGATTGCCGTCAAGTAATAAAAGATAGCGAACCCACAGAGACTGTGTTCTCGAATCGCAATCGGTTTTCGAATCGATTAGATCTGGACTTTTTAGAGGGTTTTGAAAAAGGTTTTGAATTTGAAATTTAACAGATAGATGAGCAGAAAAACAAATCTTTTTGGGGTTTTCGATTTAAATGGATTCCTAGGGATTTGGGTTACCTTTGAGGCCGTTTATGTTGCTAATCTGATTTACCTTTGTTGATTACCGAAATTGCCTTGAAGGCGAGTTTATCCTCTGATAGCTTAAGCTCCCTCTCGGGTTACAAAAGTCGTGCCCAATTGACCCGACCCCTACTCTCGTGGTAGTCGATCCCAGATTGGACCCTTTGCGTTCCGTGACAACTCGTTGCTCCTCGAGGGACGGCTTCTAACTCTCGTGATTTCAGTCCCAAGTCTGACTTCTATAGGTCCGACACCTAAGTTCACCGCTAGGTTCCTCCTTATAATGTCTCGGTCATGCAAACAACCTAAGTTCACCGCTAGGTTCCTCCTTAGATCATCCGCATCTCACAAACCAGCGGCCGCTGGAATTTACGAGTGAAACACACTAGAAATCCTAAGTTCACCGCTAGGTTCCTCCTTAGAACGTCTATGTCACGTAAATAAACGGTTGCCGAAATTTATGAGTGATTAACACACTAGAAATCAGATCTAAAACAATTATGAAATCAACAACGATTTTTACATCAAATCAACATCATTTACAAAACTCGGGCAGAGCCCTAGTCCCTAGAAACAAACTACTACTCCAGTCTTGCCATGGAGATGACAAGCTGGGTTGACAACATAGTGAAAATCAGAAAAGAGAAGAGAGGAGAAGAAGAGAAGAGACCTATATTCTATGCCTAGAGTAGTAGCCCCAATGTGTAGATGATCTTCTTCTGATGCCTTGGTCCATATTTATAGAAATGGGGAAGTTAGAGTCCCAAACCAACTCAAAATCTGATCTATTTCGGTTTCTTCAGGTCCAAGTAATGCGCGTCACGGCCGTGATGGTCATCACGGCCAGGCCGTGACGGTCTCTGCCTCTGCAATTCTGGAAAATTCAATTTCTCGTGACGCGATATATGTCTCGCGACGCGAGCCCTCAGCTTCATGACCCGTGAAGAATTTCACGGCTAGGCCGTGATGTGCTCTGACTTGTGGTGGTTTTGGGTCACGGCCGTGATGGCTATCACGGCCAGGCTGTGACGGGCTCTGTTTGGCTCATTTTCTTCAGTTTTAAAGCTCCATCTTCATCCAAACTTCATCATGGTTGATCTTGAGCAATTTACCCTTGATATCTGCAAAACAACACACGAAAACCGCCTTACCCGTTCCAAAGGAAAATTAACCTAAAATCTAATAAAAATATGCCTAAATGACCGCGCTGTCGCCACGCGCCAAAAAGAACGAGCGTTTACAAAATAATGTAGTATAGAGCGACAACTCGGATCGTCTCTCAAGGACTCTTTAGTTGTTGTTATTATTAACAGAAAAAGTTAGAATTGGGGGTTTTGAGATTGGAAACTAAATTAAAGAAGCAAAACATAAAACAAAGTAAGAAAATAGAACAGTTACCAAATAAGCTAAAGCGATTAACCTACTGCTTTTGGTTTCCCAACTATCATCGGTTCATGCAAATTCCTAGCCCTAAGCAGATTCTAATCCCCTCCCGGTTGTAGCAATAATTCACAAGCGGAACCACTACTACGGATATATATCCCTATTCCCGAATTAAGCAAACGGGGTTAAGCACTTCGTGAACTAAGCGAACACGAAACGTACACACGCGAATTAAGCAAACGCGATTATATATAGGAACATGATATCACCGAGATAAACCAACACAACACAATATACTCCTGAATTAAGCAAACAGAAATATAAAGCATGGCATTGAAAAGAGAAAAGGAAATGAAAACAGGAAATACAAGAACCTCAAGTATGGATAAAAACCAATTACAGAGATTAATCTAGGAGACTAGTTCTCCATTACAAAAGGAAAACAAAACATAACTAGAAAGAAAACAAAAGACTAACTAAGACCAGCTCGTAAACTAGCCAAAATCGGCTAATTCGACTATCCTTCGCCCGCCTAAAGAGGCTTATATACACGTTTCTCGGAGTCGGAGTACTCGCGAGGCGAATCACTGCTCGAGGCGAATTACATGAAAGGTCTGCAACTCTTTGTCTTCTCGCGAGGCGAGCACATCCTTCGCGAGGCGAACTCTTGACTTCTTCCAACTGTTACGACCGTGGCATTCAACACGCCCAAACCGTGATGGCTTCTGATCTTCCAAGACTCGCGAGGCGAAGGAATGCTCGCGAGGCGAACGCTTCAACTTCAGAATTGCCACGGCTGTGATCTTCAACACGGGCAAGCCGTGATCGTCTCTGACTTTTTCATGGTTGCAATACTCGCGGGGCGAGAGATTATTCGCGGGGCGAGTGGCTCCAGATTTATTACTTTTTATTTACCTGAAAATAGAAAATAAAAGTAAATAATTATTCAACTCTAAAACAACTAAATTAACTTAAAAACAATTTACAGACTCAAAATACTACTTAGAGACAATCAAGTCTAATTTGGGTAAAAATGATATAAAATTAGCACAAAGCCCAGGTCTTTACTAGTTATAAAACCAGTCAAACAGAGGCTCATCAAAATACCCCAAACTTAAACTTTGCTTGTCCCCAAGCAAACTACACTCAAAAACTTAAAAAGACTCAAGACCTGGCAAGCTTAAGAATTCAATCAACTTTCCACAGATTTCAAGCAATTTAACAAAACAATTTTTCTTTCAATGTTCCCCCCTTTCAAGCAAAGTAATCCAATCCAATCCCCACATTCATTTATTCTAAACAATTGAGAATTTCATTATTTAAACAATCATCAATCTAAGCAGGGGATCTAAGTTACACACAAGAGGGAGATCACCAAAATCAAACAACTGCCTTCCTCACAAGGGAAATTTATGTTCACTCAATCGCTCAATTTGTGTCAGGTTATCAACAATTCACTCAATTTCACTTTTAAGAGCACTTCCCATAAATTTGATTTTCATCTCAAAATGGTTCCCACAGAAAACATGCAAGCAACATCAAAAGGTCTTTTATGGGTTGTAATGGGGCCTGGCTAAGGGTAGGATATACAAAAGGAACTAGGCTGAAGACCCTAGGAACTAAGAGAGCACGAACTATATTTACACTTTGAAATTCACTCAAGTTCCTTTTCCATTTTCTTTTCATTACACTTCTGGGTGACTACAACCTTTTTATTTCTTTTTGGCATTTTTGCACTTTTATTTTATTTTTATTTTTTTCTTTTCTTTTCTTTCTTTTTTTTTTCACTTTTTTTTTTTTTTTTTTACACTTTTCTTCTTCTCTTTTTTTTTTCTTTTTCCCAATCCCAAACAACACATTGCACCGAGTAGCCACCCCAAACTTTAGTTTCTTGCACCCATTCTAAGATTACATGCTCTCCTAATCCTAAGATCGGGTTAACATGGTTTTCCAGATTTTTGGGCTTATAACATTAGGTTATCAAGAATTAATCAGGCTAATAGGCTCAATGGGGTTAACTAGGGAACATGCATCAGGAAATGGTTATTTTTAGGCTAAGTAGCTATTTACAAAGAAAATGCCTAAATCATTTGAAGCAAACACATAATCATGCAAACCAAAAAGAGATTCAATCAAATCCAGGGAAGTGCAACTTGAAAGCGATTTTCACACAGTTTAAAACATGTTGGAGGCTCAAAACCTCACCTGGACATTCATGCAAATTGTTTAACTGAGATTCTATCCCTAGTGTGTGCTTCCTATCACCCCAAACTTATCATGCCATCATAACAAAATCTCAAAGTTCAGTTTTCAATCATATGGAGATCAATTTTTCAAAATTTTTTCAAATCCTAGGGGGAAAACAGTCAACACTATCATGCAATTCATCTATGCAATTTCAATCAAATCCATCAAACTTGCCAATACCAGACTCAACACAACTCCTGAGCTTCTCAAATTATTCAGGAGCATTATTGACAATAAAACAGAAATAAAATAAGGAAAATAAAATTAAAAAGGAGAAAGGGTTAAGAAAACTCATTGAAAGGCGGTTCCACCAGGATCCCATTGCTTGTAACATAAGGCCCACGTGGTGGCCAAAGGGCGGAAGCTCATTCCAAGCCTCCCTAACTTGCAGCTTTGATGCGGAGGTGAGCACTTGACAACCATGATAACTCCACCCAGTGCGGCGGACTTCTCACTACCTCTCGGGTCACGGATGACCTCCTTCTCAACAAAGTCTCCTCAATAGAAGTGGGTTTCAACCTCTTGGACCGGCCATGGTGCAAAATCCAAGGGTTTAAACTCCATCACTGGTTCCTCAGGGGGAAGTGGTAAACAGTTAGAAACGGTTACCGGTGTTGCTTCAACTTCTGCAATGTTTTCATCCACTGCACTAACAAAATTTTCACCTGCTATACACGCAGAAATTTCAGCACACACCACACAAGGGTTAGAGTTAGTACATATATTACAAGAAAATGAATCAGAAAAAGTTAGAATGTCTGGGAATTCTTCAATCAATTCATCCACCCCATTACTCTCAACACATTCAATTGTTTCACTTGAATCATCTACTCCCAAAGGTTCTTCTTTATCTTCAGGCACGGGGGAGCAGACGTCCTCTTGATCCTCCTGATCTAAGTTTCCTGAACAGAACAAACCTGCAAAACGATCCGCATTTTCTATTTTTCCTGAAAAGTATAAACCTGTAAAACATTCAACACACAAAGCAGTTCCATCACAATAACAAGCATTAGGATCAGGGGATTCAACACATAAATCATCATCAACAGAAACATTATCAGAATCATAATCAGAAGTATTTTCAAAAATAACTGGTGACTCTGTACGATCTTCCAGGGGCTGTGGAGGTAGCATCGCAGCCGAGTTGGCGGTAACTTGATCAATTAGAGCCCACAATTTCTGAGATTCAGCTTGGCTCCTCTGGTACTCAGCCTCCATCTTCTGTTGAAATTCCTCTATCATCCGTTGAGTTTGCTCGGCCATTTGTTGCCTCAGTCCTTCCATATTTGCACTTATCTGTGCAGTCATCTGTTTGCACAGGTCCTCTAGGGAAGGTTCGGAAGGTGCAGAGGTGGTCACTTGGGTAGGATAGTATGGTGGTGGCTCACTAAAATTAGAATAATACATGCAAGGTTGCTCATAATAAACATTAGGCAAATATCCAAACATGTAATTATCCATGGCAATCAAACAACCAGACAAAGCAGTCAAAACTAATTAGCAAAGCAAAAAGTTTTTTTTTTTTTTTCAAATATTATTTTCTGCTAATAACAACAAACAAGAGTCCCCGGCAACGGCGCCAATTTTTGACCGCGCTGTCGCCACGCGCCAAAAAGAACGAGCGTTTACAAAATAATGTAGTATAGAGCGACAACTCGGATCGTCTCTCAAGGACTCTTTAGTTGTTGTTATTATTAACAGAAAAAGTTAGAATTGGGGGTTTTGAGATTGGAAACTAAATTAAAGAAGCAAAACAGAAAACAAAGTAAGAAAATAGAACAGTTACCAAATAAGCTAAAGCGATTAACCTACTGCTTTTGGTTTCCCAACTATCATCGGTTCATGCAAATTCCTAGCCCTAAGCAGATTCTAATCCCCTCCCGGTTGTAGCAATAATTCACAAGCGGAACCACTACTACGGATATATATCCCTATTCCCGAATTAAGCAAACGGGGTTAAGCACTTCGTGAACTAAGCGAACACGAAACGTACACACGCGAATTAAGCAAACGCGATTATATATAGGAACATGATATCACCGAGATAAACCAACACAACACAATATACTCCTGAATTAAGCAAACAGAAATATAAAGCATGGCATTGAAAAGAGAAAAGGAAATGAAAACAGGAAATACAAGAACCTCAAGTATGGATAAAAACCAATTACAGTAGATTAATCTAGGAGACTAGTTCTCCATTACAAAAGGAAAACAAAACATAACTAGAAAGAAAACAAAAGACTAACTAAGACCAGCTCAGAAACTAGCCAAAACTGGCTAATTCTGACTATCCTTCAGTTCTGCCTAAACAGGCTTATATACACGTTTCTGGAGTCAGAGTACTCGCGAGGCGAATCACTGCTCGCGAGGCGAATTACATGAAAGGTCTGCAACTCTTTGTCTTCTCGCGAGGCGAGCACATCCTTCGCGAGGCGAACTCTTCAGCTTCCAACTGTTACGCCCGTGGCATTCAACACGCCCAAACCGTGATGGCTTCTGATCTTCCAAGACTCGCGAGGCGAAGGAATGCTCGCGAGGCGAACGCTTCAACTTCAGAATTGCCACGGCTGTGATCTTCAACACGGGCAAGCCGTGATCGTCTCTGACTTTTTCATGGTTGCAATACTCGCGGGGCGAGAGATTATTCGCGGGGCGAGTGGCTCCAGATTTATTACTTTTTATTTACCTGAAAATAGAAAATAAAAGTAAATAATTATTCAACTCTAAAACAACTAAATTAACTTAAAAACAATTTACAGACTCAAAATACTACTTAGAGACAATCAAGTCTAATTTGGGTAAAAATGATATAAAATTAGCACAAAGCCCAGGTCTTTACTAGTTATAAAACCAGTCAAACAGAGGCTCATCACTAAACTACATGAAAATGCATGCAAAATGATAGACAAAGATGATGTGGAATCACACTCATCATCCATCAATCCACACAACGATTTCGATCCGCCACTTCCTCAATAGTAGTTGAGTCGCTGGGTTGTCGTGATCGATCGACGTCCTAGGTTGCCACGATCTCACTAGAGGCTGTGTCGACTTGCCGTGATCGGTGCAGGTGCCGCTGGTCTGGTGACCGCACCTATGCAAAAATTCACAAATTTCAAACTTATAAGTCGAAATCGTAAAATTGTGGACAGGGTCGTCGAAATGCAGGTCCAAAATTGGAAGAAGAAATGGGTTTTGAAGGGTGAGGGGGAGAGTGATTGAGAATCAAAGTCGGTGGTGGTCCTATGAGTCTGAGATAGTTCTTTGGGAGGGGATAAGAAACAGCAACAAGAATCAAAGTCCATGGTAGAAACCGGAACAAGAAAATGTCTCCACTCTTGGTCATCGTCTTCGCTTCACCCTGATTCTTCGAGAATACACGTTGCGCTGAAGATTATGGAGACACGGAGAGGAGTTGATGTACAAGATTTCATTACTTATTTTGAGATTTGACAAAATTGATAAGATGTTGGAGGTTTGCGTTTTGTTAGTACGGAAGTATGTGTTTTTTGTTATAAATTATTAATACATAAAATATTTTATCTGAAAAATATTTTTTTAAAAAAATATTTTTTAAAAAAATTAATTCAAAATGTCACATGGAATAAAAAAATTTGATTTCCTATGTGGCGCTAACATAGCATACGCGTGGCAAAGCTGACTTGGCTTTCGTCTGCCATGTCAGCAGATAACGAAGATCAGGCAACGGTGGGGACCATTTCCTGAACTTTTAAAAATGTAGGGATACAAACCTATGAAAAAAAAGTTCAAGGACTAAAACCAAAATTCGGATACTTTTCGGGGACCAAAAACTTATTTAAGACAACAAGAATTCTTGGTAGCAATTAAAAATTTTAATCATGTAAACCAGAAAGCAAAATTGTCCTGAACTAGAATGCATTTCGGCTAAAAAATGCTTAAACAAGTGAAATTCTATTCTTTAGTCTCGGCTTCAACATGCTTAAACTAGTAAAACAAATTCATTTATAGCAGCAAGGGCCCAAATATGTGTTCATCATCACCCATTCAATAATAAAAGAAGAACGAGTTCTGTATATGTTAATAAGAGGAATTACAGGAATGAATGCCATTGCTTCCTTTTTTTCAATTCAAATGCAAGTGAGAACAACGGGATGCCGAAGAGATGCAAAAAATGCTACAGGGATGAACTGCATTATGGTTAATCTGAGACAAAGAAGGCATCACTGGAGATGCACTGACGATATCAGGTGACACTCTAGTTATGATGAGTGTGATTTCACCTCATATTTCATTAACATTTTGCATGCATTTTCATATAGTTTATGCATTTCTAATTTGATTTTTGGTTAGCTTTTACCTTGGAACGGGTAAGGCGGTTTTGTGGTGTTGTCGTGTAGGAATTAAGGATTAAAATGCTCAAGATTAGCCATGATGGAGCTTGCACCAAGATGGAGCTTGAAAATCAAGAAAATGAACCAAACAGAGCCCATCACGGCCCAATCGTGACAGTCATCACGGTCATGATCGAGTAGAGCTGAAAAGTAAGAATGGAAAAGTCAGAACTGATCACGGCTAGGCCGTGATGGTGGTCACAGCCGTGACAGACCAACCAGTGAGGCAACCTCCAAGGCAGAATCCGTCACGGCCTGGCCGTGATGGCCATCACGACCGTGACGCGCAATATATGGATCTTTAGAAACTGATTTGATCTAAATTTGTGATTGCTTGGGATCCAAGTTACCCTAATCTACAAATAGAGCACTTAGTCTTGAAAATAGGGGGGACTTTTGAGACACCCCGTTGTGTCCCTTTATGTCATTTAGTTTAAAACATCATTATTTAATTACTTAATCGCACGCTTAACATGAAAATTACGTAAAAATTGAAACTTAATTTCTTAAGCAAATAGATTCATATAGAACAGAATATGAAAACATAAATATATTAAACATACTTAAAGCATCAGAGTTATCAAAACACTGTTTCGGGGCATCCCATCAATAGGATCCCGAACTGGTGCATGGTTATACAAAACATAAGCGGAAAGATAAAGCTTCACGACACAGACGCACTGGCCATAACTAACTAGACCCTAATCACCATGGGTCACAGCTCGTCCTCGCAAGATCCGGTTCGTAGGGAGTTCCATCCAACTCCTCCTGGTTACGTTCATCCACAGGGTCTTCTCGTATGGTTCCACAAGGAGACAAAATACAACATACAGAAATATACAGGGGATAAGAAACAGTTCTATCATCAAAAGCGGAAAAGAGTATGACTATACATTATTTTATCACAGACACAACATCAGTCAAGTCATCCATCTTCCATAAAATTCTTATATCCATCCTACCCTCACTCCTGCAACTAAAACTTGATATTAAAAATGGCTATGGTTTCCCTATCATAGTTATGGTTATCGGTCAGTCGTCCAAGCGACACGTCCCATTCTCGATGCACATCCTTGGTCATGGTGAGAATGCTCATGCAAAGCAATGACACTATAGCTGCACATTAAACCCGGTGCGCACCCCGGACCGTGGGTGCTCATGCAAAGCAATGACACTATAGCTGAACGATTATCCCGGTGCACACCTTCACCATGGTAAGAATGCTCACGCAAAGCGTGACACTACAGCAGCACTATGATCCTGGTGCACACCTCGTCCACTCCCAGAGGTGCTCATGCAAAGCAATGACACTCGTAGCTTCACAAGTTAAGTTTACCCTTTGGACGGTCCCATAAGGACTTCGGGTCTTGTATGTGTCCCACATACGATTATAGAAACAACACAACTTATGAACCTCGCAGACTCCTATGGTCATAACCTAGTGCCTTAACCTCTCATCAAGACCTCAACACATGCTCTATGTCACAACACCTCTTTAAGATATTTCATGTAGGTTAGGCACCTCTAAAAATCATCATGAATCCTCACGTCCAAAACAACTCATCTCTTAGACCACATATATATCTTCTCTTAATCCATTAAGCATAAAGTAAGTACCACACAGATCATGCATAACATCAAGTCAATCAAATATATTTCAAAACATCAACATAGCACTAAATCAGTTCAATAAAGGTAATAAAACTCAAATCAACCATCAACAATATAAAAATCAACCTAATATCGATCAACCTACAATCCCCTAATCACCATGGATGTTTTATAAAAGCGATTTAAAGCGATTCTGGTCTTGTCGATTATTCGACTTCTAATAAGGTTTAGGTCGCCCTACATAATTACTACATAATCTACTACTTATCGATTCTGACGACTTTCCCCCACCTGAGTTATCACTGAAAGCTCGAATTCCCAGCTCCTCGTTATCCGACCACGAGGTGTTAACACCACCTTCAACCAAACAACATAAAAACAACTAAATCAAATAAACTCATCTATGTTCTCATTAGGTAGGTTCGGCCATTTAAATCTAATGAGAGTTAGGTTTCATTTCACACTCTAAGATTTTAGATACTTAACTCTTAGGTTCTAGGTGACTTAGATAATTTGTTTTAACTTGAAAATATTGAATAAAATCATCCAAACTCTTTGGTTAGGTTTCGGTCTTGTATAGTAAAATAGGTTAGAAAACTTTAAACCTTCTAATCTATTATATTTTGCATCCCAATGTATTTAGGAGATCAAATCCATGATCATATTGAAAATAAAAGAAAACAAAATATCCTAGGTCCTATTTAAGAGTATTACCCTTGATACAAGGATCAACTTTTGTGAAGAACTTGAGTTGAAAAGATGAATAAAAATGCAAGCTTTATGAGTATGAAGTTTGAAGAGAAAGGAAGAAGATGAAGAAATAATGTTTTTGGAGAAGAAAAAGTGAGTTGAAGAAAATGAAAGTGTGATATATAGGGAGAGATAGAGGGCCACGGTTTTGAGGGAGAGAAATGAGTGCTTGGAGGCCAAGTTTTGAGTTATGTCATGTTTGGTTGGCAAAAGTTGAAAGGAATGGCTTAATTTATTATAAAATAGTAAATTTTTGAAAAAAAGTAATGATGGTACTTTTATGGATGTGACATAAAGCTTATACAACCATGCCTCCTTTCCCTAACAAGTCACCTCATCTCTTTTGTGTCCCCTAGTCTGCTCCATTTCGCACCGATTCTGATTCGATCGTATATTCCCGACCCGTTCACCCGAATAAAATATTTTATTTTATTTTATTTTTGAACGAAAATTTTTAAAATAACCAAAGTTGAAGGAAACATGATAAAAACACTAACCGTCTCGTTCACGGGTCAAAATTAGGTTTTCTGCTCAGTAAACTTATACTGGCAGTGAAAATGCAGACTGACTTTCGTCTGAATTTTCAACCGGAAATTTTACTGTGACTTCATATGATAAGGTGGATTAGGAATATGATTTTATTTTATTAAAACAAAATATTTTCCACTTTCATATTAAAATATAATTACTTATATTTTAATTGATTAAACAGTATAATGAAAATCAGGCTGTTACAACTTTTAGGGACTTTTGGGCTGCTACCTTAGGCAAAATTAGGATTTTCTCTTCTTCTTCTTCTTCTTCTTCTTCTTCTTCTTCTTCTTCTTCTTCTTCTTCTTCTTCTTCTTCTTCTTCTCCTATCTTAGGTTTTCATTCATGTTTTTGTTAATCAAGCTTGCCATCACCATGACAATGCTTGAGTAATAGTTTTATTTCTAGGGATTGGGGCTATGCCCAAGATCTATTTTATGTTATGAATTGATGTTTTCCCTTTGTTAATTTCGATTTCGCTTTCGATTTGGTTTCTATCGCATGAATTACTTGTGAATCTGGTGCACACTTATTTGCATGTCATAGATACTCTAAGGAGGAACCTAGCGGTGAACTTAGGTATTTGATCTATAGGAATCAAACTTAGGACTTAAATCACGAGAGTTAGAAGCGGTCCTTCGAGGATTCGCGAATTGTCACAAAGCTTAAAGGGTTCAATCTAAATTCAATTACCACGAGATCACGATCTTTGTGGGATCGATCTTTTTATTACTTGGCGATGAATCCGGTACACTTGCCGGAATCCACCGCAACATCAAGTTTTTGGCGCCGTTGCCGGGGACTGTGTTTTCTTGAATTTCAATTTAATTTTTAAATTAATTTTTCTGGAATTTTTCTTTTAAATTATTTCTTTTTTAAAAATATTTCTTTTTTTCATTTATCTCTTTTTCTTTCTAGAGTATATATCTCTCTCTTATAGGTGTTTTTCTCTTTTATGCAAAGATCCCTAAGTCTTGGAAACCTTATTGAGGTTGACCCCAGAATCGAAAGGACCTTTCATAGACGTAGGAGACTACAAAGAGAGAGGGAGAGGTTGATTCCCATTCCACTCATGGCGAATCTACCGGATACCAAACCACTGAAGGACTACGCAGCCCCAAATGCTAGGGGTTTGCGAACTAGGATTGCTAGACCAGAAATCGAGGTGGAGAACTACACTATACCGCCTATGCTAATTAGCATGATTAGGCAACATCAATTCGGAGGATTACCCTCGGAGGACCCGACCGATCATGTGGAGACATTCTTGGAATTCACCGATGCAAAAAGGATTCAAGGTGCCCCGATCGATGCTATACGCTTGAGGTTATTCCCCTTCTCTCTGACTGGAAAGGCGAAAGCTTGATTGAAGCAAGTGCCCGCTAACACGTTGTCAACTTGGGACCAACTGGAGCAGGCATTTTTGGAGAAATTCTTCCTTCCATCCAAGACTGCTTACCTACGGACTCAGATCACCGACTTCTTCCAAAAGGACGGAGAATGCTTATTCGAAGCTTGGTATCGCTACAAAGGATTGCTAGAGTCTTGCCCATATCATGGACTCGAGAGGTGGTTGTTAGTGCATACCTTATACAACGGATTGGATTACTCTTCGAAGGTGTCACTTGACTCCGCAGCTGGTGGAGCCTTTATGAATAGACCTCTGACTGAGGCATTCAATATCATTGAAAACGTAGCCACCAACTATCACCAATGGGGTTTGGAAAGAGGTAATAACCCGAAAAAGATTTCAAGGGGTAAGTTTGAAATGAATAGCACTGATCTAATTATGTCAAAAATTGACTCACTGAATAAACGCTTTGATAAGCTTGAAAAGGCGAATGTGAGTTCAATAGGTGCTACTAATATTGTTTGTGAGATTTGTGGAATGCAGGGACATTACATCATGGAGTGCCCACATGGTATTGCTCCTGAATCCGGTGCTTCGGGGGAACAATTGAACTCTTGTCACAACTTCTATGACACGAAACCGAAGTTACCAAACTATGTTCCCCCAAATTCTTACAACCAAGGAAGGAAGAATAGCCCTTACCTCTCCTACGGGAACTACAACAACACATTGAACCACGAATTCCAGGAAGGTCAAGGTAATAGGAAACCTGCATCAGGGTATCCTTAGGTACAAAAGTCTAGACTTGAGTCTCTCTTGGAAAATTTTGTTGAAACTCAAACAAAACAAAACAAAATGAAGAGTTTAGACAACAAGGTAGGGCAGTCAATGAGGCAATAAAATATTTAGCATCTAAGGTAGATAACTTAGCCATCCATAACAAGATGCTAGAAATTCAGATTGCCCAACAAGCTAGTACATATACCAGAACTAAGGGTACGTTTCCAGGACAACCCGAAGTTAATCCCAATGAGCACTGTAATGCTATATAATTAAGGGATGATAAGCTTGGGGTAGTTGAAAAGGATGTGGAATGTGAGGAGGACATGAGTGAACATAAAGAGAGAGCCAAAGTATGTCCCTCCACCACCATACCAACCCCCAATACCTCTCCCACAAAGGTTGGTCAAGAAAAAGCAAGTAGAAATAGAAACTAAGAGCTTAATTGAGTAGCATAGTGCCATAATAATAACTAATATGCCTCCTAAACTAAAAGATCTAGGAACTATTGCTTGCTCAGTTGGAGAAATGAAAATAGACCAAGCCTTGTGTGACTTAGGGGCTAGTGCGAGTTTGATGCCGCTTACTATCTTTGAGAGGTTAGGAACCAAGAAATTGAGTCCATCCGAATCCTCTTTACAATTTGCGGACGGCTCAACTAAAACTCCTCTAGGCATACTAGAGAATGTTCCCGTAAAGGTAGAAGAATTTTCCATTCCTACCGATTTCATGGTGTTGGACATGAACGGGAATTCTAAATTCCCTATCATTCTTGGAAGGCCATTCTTGGCCACAGCTGGAGCGATAATAGACGTAAAAAATGGCAAGCTCTCTGTAAATGTAGAGGAAGGTAGGGTAGATTTTGATTTGACTAACTCATATAATAACCCTCCTTTTGAAAGTCATGTGTGCAGGATTGAGATAACACCTCCAGAGGTGAAGGAAGAGTTTAACATGGAAGCAACTCCGAAGCTTTGGATGACGAATGATGCACCAAATGGTGATGAAGTTGGAGTTGCTCCTCATGCGGGGATAAAACTTCCCCCAGAAGGAAGTAAGGCCATGAAACTCAGAGTGAAGAGAGCAAAGCGAAAACGCAATTGGCCATTTGAACAAAATAGGCTCTTTGACGGACCTCCTTGGAAGAAAGGTGTTCTTTCACTTCCAAGCCCAGCTGATCCCGGTTGATTGAAGGGAGTATGGTCTAGCTTAAGACCGTAAATAAGCACTTATTGGGAGGCAACCCAAGTTTTCTCTCCCTTTTTAATTCGTTTTGAATTTTGTTTTTGAATAATTTGTGAAGATTGAGAGAATAGAGATCACTAATTGATGGTTTTGCCAAGTGTTTTTAGGTTATGAAAGCAGTAAGAGCAAAAAAGCAAGAAAAAGATAAGGTCAGAATTAATCACGCCCAGGTCGTGACGGTGGTCACAGCCGTGATTAGCTAACCACTGAAGATCAGAAAGGATCACGGACCAGCCGTGATAGTCCTGACGGGCGTGATGAGAAGGACCCTGAAGATCAGAATGTATCACGGCCTAGCCGTGATGGAAGTCACGGCCGTGACAGACCAGCTCCTATAGACCAGAATTGATCACGGCCTAGCCGTGATGAGCATCACGGCCGTGACACATTTTCCAGCATCTCTTTGACTGGCATGTGAGCAAGCACCCTCTACCACCTCGGTGAGTTGTTCCATTTTTCTCCTCTCTCCGACTTGATTATTTACATTGGGGACAATGTAAGTTTTTAAGCTAGGGGTAGGGGTATTTTTGTAATTTTTTGCATTTTTGCATTTTTCATGTTGCATTCATATGGGCATAGTTTTGCATGATCACATGATTAGATTGCCCCTTGCTTAGATTATGCATCCAATTGTGAGAGCTTGGTGCCAAATGAATTGAGACAGTGAATTTTTGAACCCAATTTTTGTATTCTTGTGATAAGGCTAAAAATAAAAATGCTTGAGATGATCTTTTGATAGTTAATAATTAGCATGTGGTTCCTTAGATTTGTGCTTCTCATTGATTTTAAACTACTAAATGTGAGATTTTTGAGCCTAAAAGGGGTACTCACTAAATCTACCCCATTCTTTGTGATTGAGTGTTTTATTCCTCTTGGATTGTATTCTCTAGAACTTGACTTGAAACCGTTTTGAAACTTAAAAATTTTTTAAAACATATTTGAAAATGATTGAGGCACTAGGTATTTTTCTGGCCTTCTGAGCTTTGATTGATTAAATGCTACCCCTTAGTTGCCCAATTTTGAGTCTAAAAGAATAAAATGCTTTTCTTGGTACCTTGAATTATTTTGATGAATGATGCTTGGTATGACGCCTTTTAAAGTATTGCAAAAAAGGTAAAAAGGTAGTTTGAAAAATAAATTGTGGAATGAGAAAGTTAGAAAAATATTTCTCTTAAGTTGAAAATCTCCCTTTCTCCAAATAAATAAAATAAAATAAATAAACAAAAAAATGGAGAAGGGGATGAGAAAAAAAAGTGAGAAATAAAAAAAATTAAAATAAGGTGGAAAATTGAACTAAAGCCCAAAAAGGTATTTTAGAAGGTTGTCATGCTTGCAATGTTTGATATTTTGTTTAGCCTTCTTTAATTTTTCCTTTCTTGATTTCCTCACCTAACAATTAATCCCATGGCCCCATTACAACCAAAATAAGAGACCTCTTGATTCTTATGTGTTTTCATTAATAAAGTAGAGATTTGGTTAATAGTCAAACTTATGGTAGGATTCCTTCCTTGAGGAAATTGAGCGAATTATCACATATCCTTAAACACTTGAGTGAGGTGAGAAGAGTGCCTGAATTAGTGAGAGATATGAATTTAGGGAACCTAAGCTTCTAATTGGACTTGAAATTGATTGTCTCTTGGGTACTTATTTGAATAATCCTGTCACTTGGATTAGTTACTCGGGTTCTTGGTTCACTATCCATGCTCTGATTGTTTATATTTTCTGGCCTTAGTGATTGCTTGAGGACAAGCAAAGTCTTAAGCTTGGGGTGGTTTGATGAGTGTGATTTCACCTCATGTTTCATTGACATTTTGCATGCATTTTCAAATAGTTTATGCATTTCTAATTTGATTTTTGGTTAGTTTTTACCTTGGAACGGGTAAGGCGGTTTTGTGGTGTTGTTGTGCAGGAATTAAGGATTAAAATGCTCAAGATTAGCCATGATGGAGCTTGCACCAAGATGGAGCTTGAAAATCAAGAAAATAAGCCAAACAGAGCCCATCACGGCCCAGCCGTGACAGTCATCACGGCCATGATCGAGTAGAGTTGAAAAGAAAGAATGGAAAATTCAGAACTGATCATGGCTAGGCCGTGATGGTAGTCACGGCCGTAACAGACCAACCAGTGAAGCAACCTCCAAGGCAGAATTCGTCACGGCCTGGTCGTGATGTCCATCACGACCGTGACGTTTGACACGCTGTCGCGCACGCGTAAAAAAGAAGAGCGGTTTGTAAATATATGTAGATAGGGGGCAACAACTCGAGTATCGTCTCATAAGGACTCTTGGGTTGCTATTAACACAAAATAAGTTTTGGGGGGTTTAAGATTCAAGACTCAATTAAGAAAAGTTAAGAAAACAGTGCAAACTAAATGATTATCAAATAAGTTAAACGATCAACCTACTGCTTTCGGTTTCCCACTATCATCGGTTCATATAAATACAATCCTTAAGCGGATTCTAATAATCTTTCCGATTGTAGCATCAATTAATAAGCGAAACCGACGCTACGAGACATATGTTCCTAATTCCGAATTAAGCAAACGGATGAAGCTCTCGTGAATTAAGTAAACACGAATGAACACACGCGAATTAAGCAAACGCGATTAAGTATAGGAACACACAATCATCGAAACAAATCAATACACATTCTATACAATCCTGAATTAAGAAAACAGAACATATAGAACAAATATTGAAAGAGAGTAGCAATTAAATCAGGAATTACATAACATCAAGTGGTAATGTGAACCGATTACAGCAGATTGATCAAGGAGACTAGTTCTCCATTACAAAGGAAACACAAAACGCTAAACCTAATTCGCAGCCGTACTATTATCAAAAGTCTGCATCCCTCTCTAATCTGCCCTAAAAAGCAATTTATAAACCCAGGATCAGCGTACGCTCGCGAGGCGAGCATGCTCTCGCGACGCGAATATTAATTTTGGCGCGAGTTCAAATTGGGTTCTCGCAAGGCGAGAGAGCAGTTCGCGAGGCGAGACTTCATGGGCAGGCCGTGATGCCTATCACGGGCAGGCTGTGATCACTTCTGACTTTGGGTGCTTATTTGTCATGGCCGTGACCCTCATCACGGCTAGGCCGTGATGGTCTCTGTTCTTCAGGGTTGGATTTCTCGCGGGGCGAGACAGTGATTCGCGGGGCGAGACAGAGAGGATGGCATTTCTGGCACAGTAAGGCTTCAGGCTCGCGAGGCGAGTGGCCTCTCGCGGGGCGAATAACTCCAGAATTGCTTCTCTTTATTGACCCGAAAACAAGAAATAGCAGTAAGTGCTTTGTTTGACTCTAAATCAGCTAAATTACCCTAAAACTGCTTTAGAGACTCAAAATGTTGCTTGAAGACAATTAAGTCTAATTTGGGCGAAAACGAGATTAAACTCGAATAAAACCATGGTCTTTACTAGTCGAAAACCAGTCGAGCCAGAGGCTGATCAACGCGCAATATATGGATCTTTAGAAACTGATTTGATCTGAATTTGTGATTGCTTGGGATCCAAGTTACCCTAATCTATAAATAGAGCACTTAGGCTCGAAAATAGGGGGGCTTTTAGGGACTTTTGGGCTGCTACCTTAGGCAAAATTAGGATTTTCTCTTCTTTTTCTCCTAGGTTTTCATTCATATTTTTGTTAATCAAGCTTGCCATTACCATGGCAATGCTTGAGTAGTAGTTTTATTTCTAGGGATTGGGTCTATGCCTAAGATCTGTTTTATGTTATGAATTGATGTTTTCCCTTTGTTAATTTAGATTTCGCTTTCGATTTGGTTTCTGTCGCATGAATTACTTGTGAATCTGGTGCGCACTTATTTGCATGTCATAGATACTCTAAGGAGGAATCTAGCAGTGAACTTAGATATTGGATCTATAGGAATCAAACTTAGGACTTAAATCATGAGAGTTAGAAGCGGTCCTTCGAGGATTCATGAATTGTCATAAAGCTTAAAGGGTTCAATCTAAATTCAATTACCACGAGAGTAGGAGTTGGTTTAATTGGGCACGGTTTTTGTAACCCGAGAGGGAGCATTAACTTATTTAGGATAAATTTGCCTTCAAAGCAATTTCGATAATTAAGGAGGGGTAGTCAATTTGGTAACATGAACAATCTTGTTGGTAACCCAATTCCTAGGAATATATTTAGATTTGAAAAACCCCTAATTGATTTACTTTCCTCTCTTAATTGATTGCATTCTTAAATATCTGATTTTCCAAGTTATTTCTTATTACAAAAATCAAATCTTTTCCAAATACCTTTTTTTATAGTCCAGTTTAATTGGTTTAATAATTAGTTGTTATTTGAGATCACGGTCTCTGTGGGATTGATCTTTTTATTACTTGACGACGAATCCGGTACACTTGCAGGAATCCACCGCGACGTCAGGTTGCAAGAATAAGTAGAGGAGTAGCTCTCTTAAAGTTACTCGAGTAACTTGATCCCCACTCATTTTTAAATATAATAAACGCTCCAACAACACTCATAGTCATAGGTGGGGCACACCAGTCATGCTCCAACGGTGGAAGGAAAGAAGGCTTCGGAAGTTAGAAAGATGAACACTTTTTTTTAGAAAACATTTTTAATTATTAGAAAATAATTAAATTCTAATAACATGATGAAAGGGTAAAGAGGTTAAGAGGTGATGACATGAACCAATTGGAAAAGGAATGTTCAAATGGGTGTGACAGAGGGTGTGGTACTAGGGTGCTAGCATCCCTCTTCAACATTTAGGTTATGTTTGTTCCAATGTATGAAATTGCATCCCTCGATATCATATTTCAATGAATGTTATTAATAAAAATGTTATTGGTCGAGATAACATGTTTAGTTATCTTTTAAAATTCTTGAGAATCTTTTTTGAAGCTTTAGGGGGTGTTTGTTTCAAGCTATGTTGAGTTATTCCCAAGGAAATGAAGGTGGTTACAAAATATTACTATGTTTGTTTAATGTTTAAGAAAAACATTCCCAGGAAATAATTATTCCCAGAAAAATGATTTTCCTATTCACTATAAAAAATCAATTGTTTAGCGACCGGTATATTCAGTCGCTAAACTTGCTAATTCGGTAGCTATTTAATTTAGCTACCGAATTAGCGACCGGTTCATGGTGGTGGCCGATAACCTGGTCGCTAAGATTTTAGAGACCGAAACATAAATTCGATCGCTAAATAATAAAAAACGGTCGCAACACGGTTGGTCGCATTGTTTGGGTAACCATTTTTAGCAATCGATAATCGGTTGCTAGTTCGGTCGCTAATATTGATTATTGTTAACCTCTATTAGCGACCGATATTCAGTCGCTAGACCACAATTTTTTAATATTAACTAAAGTTTAGCGACCGAATTATTGGTTGCTAATTCGGTCGCTAAACTGGATTTTATTAAATTTTTTAAAATTTAATTTTTACAATAATAAATATTTTTTGTTTTGCTTTAAAGTTTAGCAAAATTACTAATAAAGCACACTAAATTACTATTGAAATATACAATCATAAGAAATTATGAATATATATTTTAAAAAATAGTCCAAAGTGTCTTACAAGAATCGTTTAAAATCAAAAAAATGAAAAAAAAAATCAGTCATGATGAGGGGGAGGTGGAGGAACACAATCATTCTCAACATCCGTGCCGCTGACGTCTACTATCTGATCGTCCTCTGGAGTAGCAAGACATCGATGGTGGCGAGTGGAACTGGAGGAGCGACAGCAGGCGGCACAATCATCAGAGCATCACCCTGAGCAACTGGAGTTTGGATCCTCATCTACTCCAACACCAGCCGCTGTGTCTGGCCCTGCTCGATGCTCGTCTGCATCAACTGCTGGTGTGCCTTAGTCAACTGTGCAATCTGGTTCGCCATCTGCTGCTCTCTCTCGCTCTTCTCCCTAAGCTCCACGTTCAGCTGCGTGATGGTGTCCTGCATTTGGTGGAACTGCTCCTGAGGGATGGTATCAGTATAGGAAGGAGCAGACGTGCCGGATGATAAAGTGATACACTCGCCTCCCAGGTGTCCAAAGCCATACATGTGCCCTTTCTTGTTCCTGCCCCCGACGACCTCCAAATAAATGGCATTATCGTCGAAGGAGATAGGAGAGCTAGGCCCATCACCAGTTAAGGCCTCATCTTGTGACTGAGGCACGTGATATAGCATCGTCCTTCTTCTCGTTGAAGCCCACCTGCAAAGTATAAATGAGAGATTTAGTTAAAATTATAATCAATATTAACAAATCAATTATAATAAATTACAAGTAAAGACTAAATTGTTTTTTTGCTTACAGCATAGTTACGGGTCTTGCCGTTGATCCATGTCCCCGACTTCAACTTCTTCGTCCTCTCCACCAACTCCATAGCAGTGGGGGCCCGCTGTTTCTGTGCTTTCTGCACATAAAAATATAATCTTAAATTCATAAGAATATTTTAAAATGAAAACTCATTAAATAGAATACTAAGTCAAAAGTTTTAAGTATTACCATCTCGTCGTAGTGGGCGGCAGCTGATTTTGACCCATCGGTCCAAGCACATGCGCCACCATCAGAAGCTCGATTATGCCGAGCCGTGGCCTGGATCTCCTGGAACTTCTCAGTAGCCCAGTACTGGTCCAGCTGCTTCCTGATCTCAGGATCCACCCACTTCCCCTTATTCTTACCCTTCCTTAACTTGTTCGTCAGATTCTTCAGGACCAATGAGCCTTTATGCTCAAATATGTCCCTGACGAGACCCTCTAAAGCTGCGTCCCACCTATACTCTTTCTGCAACTTACAGTTGTTAGGAAATTCGTGTGTATATATATATATATATAATGTAAATTTAATTTATATAACTTAATAAATTGTTACCTTAAACTCTTTAAATAACTGATCCCTATGGCCCCCTGGGATGGCCTTCCATGTAGGCCATGGACCATCAAACTTGCGTCGCAGGATCTTCGATATCGAATCAGAAGGGCCCTTCGCGGGCAGAAAGCTGCAGCAAAATTAGAGCATTAATAAATGTTATAAATAAATAAAAAAAACAAGTAAATATAAATTAAATATACTTTATATATATTAAAAAATTAAATTAGCTTACTCGTTATCCCCCCTAGGGGATAAGAAGAATCCTCCTGTCGAATGGACAACGGCTCTCCTGTCCCGATGATGATGATGGTCCTGTCATAGGTGTGGATGATGACGGTGCAGCCTGTGTCCCGACCACATGAGGCTGGGTAGGGGGTGCAACTCCATCACCCCCGAGTGTGTCCGTCCCACGAGGTGTCTTGGTAGGGTGGTCTCAATCTGAAGGCTGTGAGTCGGCCGGCGGAGGGACTCTCGCAGCACGACCTCTTCCACGACCTCCACGACGACCCCTACCTCTAGAGGAATCTGCCATCTATGTAAAAAATGAAAAGATGATTACACAACAATGTAAATAATACAAAAATAAATTACCTAAGTAGAATGACATTTACACAATGAATTATGACATAAATAAATTACCTAAGTAGAATCTCCGTCACTAAATTCACCATCACTCTCATCAGTCTCACTTGATCGGAATGTGCCTTCGCTAGATGCGTCCAACTCAGATTGATCCATTAACTCTCTTTCAACTTCTTCCCCATTTCCGGAAATGTCTGCCAGAGAATTAACAATAATGTCTGGTGTAATTCACAACGATACGTGGGGTCTTGAAAACTTATCATCTTGGTACGGAGCATCTTTTTCAGGCTGGTTGATTACATTATCAGTAATTATACTGCGAGCCTTTATCCTAATAACACCCAGCCAGCCTTGATGCCCTTCAGGATATGGCGAGGAATAAACCTGATCTGCATGTTGTGAAAAAATGAATGGGTCGTACGCCTTATTATACCTACGAGACAGCCTAACTTGAACAATGCCATATTTTTTTATCGATTTTTGTCCCTACGTCAAGAGTAGGATCAAACCAATCACACTTGAAGATAACTAACTTCATCACGGGGAAACCGGTATAATCGAGTTCAAGGATGTCAGTTATAACCCCATAGAAATCATCCTCTACATTGCCATCAGTGGCTCGCACACAAACACCATAGTTACACGACTGCATTCCTTCATTCCATGTTTTTGTGTTAAATTTATATCCATTTACAATGGATTTGAACATTGTTTTCTGGATCTAGTACCTAAAAAATCGAATATTATATTATTCTTATACATGCTATATATTTAAGGAGATAAAATGTATTGCAACAAATGAAGATGCTTAACCTACATATTTACTAAACCACGTAACAAAGTGAAAAGTAATTTCTCGATCAACTTGATCGTTTGAAATGTTAGGTTGGAGATCCCTTAGAAAATTGTCGTACATCCTACATATGGGAGATTAACAGCAGGCCGATTAATAATCATAAATGTCAATTGAACTTATAGAAGACATTGTAGAAACTTACTCTAAATATGGCGCCACCTCTTCACAATTTTGAAGGATATACAGATGAGCAGCATTAATGTCACGCTGCTCCAAAAAATATCCTTTTGGTTTGCCACTAAATCTGCCCGGATAGTTGAATATTGATATAGGAGGACTAGTTGAACTTCCTTTGCCCGAATCAACGTTTCTAGGCATCCTTGTCCTTCTCGTGTTAACTTCGTCCGGATAGTAATAAGAGGCAAAAGTGGAAGTCTCCTCTACTAAGTATGCTTCACAAATGGAACCCTTCACTCGTGCCTTGTCTCCGCACAACACTTCTTGAATTCATTCTTGTTCCGCTTATAAGGATGATCTTCTAGAATGAATTGACGATGACAATCAAAATATGAGATCTTTCGGTTGTTTTTAAGCGTGAATGCCTTCGATCGCTCCATACATATTGGGAAACCAAGCTTCCCCGCGGTCATCCAACCCGACATCATCCCATAGGTGGGAAAGTCGTTGATCGTCCATATCAAAGCTGCTTTCATCATGAAATTCTACCTCAAAGATACGCCATATGTCAACACACCATCATTCCACAGCATCGTCAACTCATCTATCAGCGGCTGCAAGTACACATCAATCTTACCTTTTGGATTAGACGGACCCGAAATTATGACTGTTAGGAACATAAACTCCCGCTTCATGCACATCCCCGGGGGAAGATTGTACGGAGTCAGGATAACCGGTCAACAAGAGTATGCTTTTCCAGACTGCCCGAAAGGATTAAATCCATCCGTAGATACTCCCAATCGGACGTTCTGAGGGTCCTGCGAAAATGCCATATGAACCCTATCAAAATACTTCCAAGCTTCTCCATCCGATGGATGACACAAGACATCTTGCTCCCTCTCATGCTCATTATGGCACCTCATGTGAGCTGCAGTGGCCATCGAAGAGTACAATCTTGTAAGTCTTGGCACGAGCGGAAAGTACGATATCTTTTTTAGCGACCTCTTCTTATCAATGCCCATCCTAGTGGTTGTATTATACTGATCCGCACCACAAAATCGACAACATGTTATGCTCTCCACTGAATCATCCTTATAGTACAACATACATTCATTCGGGCAACAATCAATTTTCAAACACCCCAGACCCAAATTTTCCACAGACTTCTTAGCATGATAAAAACTAGTAGGCATTCGATTGTCTTCTGGCAACGCCTTGGACATTGACATGGTGAGGCGATTAAAACAACCTTCTTGCATATTGTAGTCAGATTTGATACTCAACCATTCCATACACATCGACAACTCCGTGTACTCCCGACATCCTTCCCACAATGGAGATTGTGCAGCACTCAGCATATCATAGAATCGTTGAGCTTCGGGATTCGTATTCTCCTCTATGTATTGGGAACCCATTCCACCATCTTCTCCCCCATCTTCTTCTAGTGCAACACTAACCGATGGTCCAGCATGATCCATTATCATCTACTCGTATGGATTCAATTCTTCCTTCCGATCACCACTTCCATAGTACGAACCTTCAAACACAACCGGGTTTAAATCAGGCAACGTCTCACCATGGTTACTCCGCCAATAATAATCAGGCATGAAGCCCTTCTCATAAAGATCGGCTACAACTCCATCCATGCTTTTGAAAGATTGACACTTGCATCTTTTGCAAGGACACCTCGAATGATCACCGCCCAGTCGTATAAATCTCTCCTGGCTAACAACAAACTCTATAAACTCACCCACTCCAACTCTATACTCTTCCCTAAGACGTTTATTCTGATCCAACCTATGATACATCTATTTCTGATTCTCCGGAATATCCATTACTGCCAATTAAATAGCCTGACCAACCCTACAATAACACATATATATTACGGCGCATTCCAATAACTCTATCAATCTCGTTCTTATGACAAGGTATGAACCTATCCCATTTGAGAAGAAACCCTTTACCACACTCGGTTAATAATAGTTATTCCCTTATTCGAATGCCTTATACTTAAACAAAATTTTGGCAGCATTTCCCATCGGTCTCCAAGTACACGACTCGAGCACGGCGGGATCCACGATCAAGTATGCACCCGGAGAACAAAAGGAAATGCATCAAACCGAGATTTCATCAAGTATATAAGGCACTTGAACATGGAAATGATTATTGTACGAGTGTGTAAAAGGTTTTTTCCCAAACTGTCCCACTTGGACAATTCAAGATTCAATACAATGAACATGCGTACCTTGAGAAGGTACGCATGCTCATTAATATTGAATCTCAAACAGGAAACTAAGGCTTTCATAAATTAATAATTAACTATAACAGAAAATAAAACCATTAACCTATAAATATAGTTGAGCTTATATATTGCAACGTAAATCAATACAAACTTAGATAAAATATTGTAGCAAACATCCTGTTGAGCTCCGCTCTCCACTAACAAGTAACATATAATTGTCAAACACATGCATAACTTCTAAATTATCAGCACACAACCAGCATCCAGCCTTTCGGATAGGATCACATCCTATTGAGCTCCGCTCTCCACTAACAAACAACACATATTGGCAAACACATGCATAAACATTAAATTATCAGCACACAAATCCTATCGAGCTCCGTTCTCCACTAACAAACATCACAACTTCACATTATACATTACAGATACCACACAAATCAAAGCATAATAAAGATGTAGTTAACTTACCTCAGCTCCCAGCAAAGAATGATAAATAGTGACAAAGATCGAGGAGTGCTACAAGTGATTAAATTCAACAGCCTGTTCAAAAATAAGTGATTAAATTCAATTCACATGTGACTTAGACATCTCAACAGATATGGTTTAATAAGACCATGTCATGGTAGTCATGGACTCTAGCATTAACAAAATGCTTTTATTCTTATAATCACTAGCCAACTTTATATTCCATGATTTATATACATTGTTAGTTACATGGTTTGATTTATACGTAGGATCATTTGTGAGTCTCATCCACAACTCTTTAGGTCTCTTACAAGCCAACAAACAATATGTTGCCTTACTATTAATTTTTCTCATTTGTGTCAATGCCTTGTCAAACATGTACTTATTATGAACCATACCAACAACCCATAACAAAGTTTTCAGCATTAAAGTGTTATATACCTCTTAGTGAAACTATTCAACAGGGGATTACAATAAAACCTACATAAACAACTTACAACACATAGTCACACAACCATAATTGAATAAAATTGATGCACATTACCACATTGTATCTTATTCAAGTACCATCTATAAGCAACAAAATCAATCAAAACAAAGAAATTGGAAGCTATATACATGTGTTTTACATAAGGGAATGTTCACAGCCCCATCATCAACTATGTCCCTGGTGATGCTGTCCCTTTCACTATAAAATCCTTGAACCCTTTATTCCCAACATCAAACAAACCACATCCAAAGCCTATCTATTTATGTTCTGTATTCTTGTTATCATCTAAAATCCAAATCATGAATTGGCATCAACATAAAATAGACAATCACAAAAGAATTGAATGAATGGAAATTTTAACCTACACACAACACTAGACACTATGACCCATCCCATCACAGTAGCAATACAACAAACCTTAAAGATGAGGAATGGGGGATGCTAATTTTACCTCCTTAGTGATGAACAGAGACGCAGCAAGGGGATGAGGAAGTGGAGCAGTGGTGGCTCACCGGAGGTTGCACAGTGGTGGCTCACCGGAGGTGGGCTGGACAAAGAAAGAGATAAATTATAGAGAGAGGAAGAGAGCAAGAGAGAATGAGAAAGAGACACAAAGCAATAGAGAACTTATGGTGGTGATGTTGTGGTGGTGTTGGTGGTGGCGCGGTCGGGTCTTGGAGGCGGTTGGAGAGAGCGAAGGTCTGTGGGGGAGGAGCTGCATGTGAGAGAGAAGAGAAGAAAAGAGAGAAATGGGGGAATAGAGGAAGGAAATCGCGATTTAGGGATTTAATAAACAGCGACCGAAATCTTTGGCCACTATCTCGGTGGCCAATCACTTAAAAACCAAATAGGTCGCTATTTTCGGTCGCAGAGTGACTCATTTTGAAATCAGTTTAACACGTTTTAGCGACCGATTTCAAATCTGTCACTAAATGACTCCAATAAGACCATTGTATATTAAAGGGTCACCAAATCGGTCAATAAATAGTCAACAACAAAAAAACGTTTGAAGTCAATCATTTGGCGATCGAAATAGCGATCGAGTTGTTTGCCACCAACTATTTCGGTCGTCAATTCGGTCGCTGGACTCATGATTTTAATTTCATCTGGAATGTGTTGTTTCAGTCGCAATTTCGGTCAAACAGTCACGGAGCTGTTCTGTCGCTATTTGTAGGTCGCTAAATGAATTTTTTTTGTAGTGATTTTTCTCATCTTTTATTCCCACCTCCAGGGTTAGGTATGTTTTATTCCCATCAATATTATTATGGAAAAATACAAAATTTACCATGTGAGTGTGACTATAACTGCCAGGCTCTCGCTACTATAGAGCCTAGACCCTCGTCTCCATGTGGCATGCTGTAATATTTGGTCCAATACTAGTATGTTACCTGTGCGACGTACGGGCAATTTCAAAATATTTTTCCAAATATAAAAAGTACATATATGGTAACTCATTTATAAGTAGCATGTAGGAGATGGAAGGATTGAGATCATCTTAGAGTCTTATGATATATTTTACTACCATAGTATTATGTTTCTCTGAACATTAAAACGTTGAATATATGTTTTCAAAGCAACAACTACAGTTCAACTTGATTAAGCATTTGTCAATGTAATTTATTTAAACCTTATATTAAATACTTCCCAATGATCTTGATAATCATATGAAACTACTTTAATATAATGCATTGAACTCAGACAACACTTGTAACTCATTCTGCCTCATTGGTAATTAACTTGGGATGAATAGAATGCCTCTTTACTTATATAGTAACTTTGCATGTCACCTGTTTGGACATGTAATTTACAATGAGAATGAATAGTTAGATAGACTAAAATTTCTCATTGTAATTAATGATTCAATCATAATCAAACACTAAACACAATCCATTTGTCATAGATGAAAATTTCAACAAAAACTATAAAGATCCCTATGAAGGCTTTAACTCAGGGCATTTTTTTTTTATAGACAGATATTAGTGTGTTAAAGTTAGTATTTTTATTAGTGGGTGAGGTTTGAACCCTCAACCTCATTATAATTCCATTCCTTAACTCCCCACCCAAACCATCTTATAACTCCCAACTCAAGCATGATGTAGTATTGAACCAACAAATACTTTAAGACCGGTAGGCTTGTCAAGCAAAAGTGGCAAGTGTACCTTGTCCGTCTATTATAGCAATGTAATACAGTTAAGAAAAACCTGCCACCATTCCCCGCTTTTCTAATGTATTACCTAATTACAACTTCTATATTTTGTCATTATTTACCTTCTCATCTGTATACAGTATATAGTACATGTTATTAAGATAATTGACAGAATATGCAATATCGCTTATCATAGGTAAGAAGTCCATTTATTAAAATGTCAAAGAAGTACAAAACTGAAACAATATTTAAGTCATTCCAGACCCGCCAAAACACGGCAAATATCATAATCACAACACAAAATCAACCTAGACCCTAGAAAGAAAACTATCAAAAAACAAATATGTTCTCAGAATAAAGATAATTGCACTACTTTATATTCCAAAAAGCCACAAATTGAGAAATCACTATTTACTCTGACATATTGACTTGTAGTAACAGTGATTCAAATCCATTGTATATCATGATAAAATTATAAATAATATTAGGATTAAAGATTAAAAATAAGCTCAGGTTATAAAGGTGTTGATGCCTATACATAGTTGAGGCAGAGTGGTAAATAACGACTAGTTCCTGTCATAGTCATATAATATCAGTCATGTCTGTAGTATTCTGTAGTTAAATGGTTTTAAATAAGTATACATCTGTTTTTTATTTCCATCTCTTTTGCACTATACACATGAATTAACCAAGCCAAAGCCAAATCCCCATCATACTTCTAAAATATAACCAAACAGTAAGGTCTCTATGTAAGTTCCTATTTTTCTATAATATACTAAAGTTCCTTGTATTTAAATGCCTCTACTTTATACTAAGTCTGAACATGACAAACACCAAGTTTAGAAAGCCAAAATTGGATGGTGGATGAGGAAATTCTATGCTATTGAAAATACAAAATAATACGTTTCATCATCACCCCTTCAAGCAAAATATGTTTATGTGCAACATGCTTTTCATGAATATAATAGTCATTAGTCAAGTCATATTCCAAAGTGCCTGATAAGTTTTGAATCAGTTAACATGCACCAGATAATAAATATGCATGCAAGCACTTGCTTGTCTCTGGTGATGAAACAACCTATAATTTTTTATTCAAACTATAATGAAGAATTATATAGAGTTGATTAGGTGAATACCTTCCTGTTCTAACCCATATATCACAATTTTGCTTGATGCTTTGGAAATGAATAGGTTTAAGCTAAAACAAAATGTAAATTACATGCTTATGAGGCCGGCAAAATTTTCTTTTAAAAAAGAAACACATATACTGAAGATAGTGGGAAATTCAACAGACACACACACTATCAAATGACATTATTTTCAATCAATTCATTAATAAAAAGAATCAAGCAAAATCTTCGCAATTGTTGTGATTTGGACCTTTCTTGAAGAACTATAATGCCTACAACAGCAGAATAAATGGATGATGCAGTAGATAAATTGTTCTAACACAAATGATGAAAACAGAAAGTAACTAAAGAAAGATTAATGCAAGAATATGGAAAGAAAACACCGCTTGCTCTCACACCTATCACTATCCCTCTGGTACAAAACAACACAGCTTTCTCACACACTCGGTTATCACCTTATATCTCTTACCCGATACATGAAAACCCTCATAACAGAAAGTTAGTTACATAGATAGCCAAGTCCCAACTAACTAACTAACAAATATAAGAGTGAGCTGCTGATACGAATTGGACCAGGGAACAAAGTGTTATTGGGCCAAGTCTTATGTGCCATATTGCAACAAATCTCCACCTTGGCACAGATAGGCTTGGATTCTTGAATTTCTCATATGCAGATTCCTTTGTCCAAAATTATCATCAGGCAGACTTGATTTGCAACAAATCCAAACAATGTTTGCATTTGCTAATGTTGACTGGCTTGGTAAGCATATCTGCAGGATTGTCACTAGTATGCACTTTCACAACTTCAATTTCTCCCTTTTCAACTATGTCTCTAATGAAATGCATCCTTATATTTATATGCTTTGTTCTTTCATGATACATCTGATTCTTACACAAATGAATTGCAGATTGACTATCACAAAGAACACATATAGATTTGACTTAATCCCAATTCCCTGACTAGACCTTGTATCCATAGAGCTTCCTTTATAGCTTCTGTCAGTGCCACATATTCTGCTTCTGTGGTTGAGAGAGCGACTATGTGTTGTAGAGATGCCTTCCAGCTGATAGTGTTTCCAAACAAGGTGAACACATAACCTGAAAGTTCTTCTTTTGTCTAAGTCTCCTGCATAGTCTGAGTCCACAAAACCTTGGACTTACTGAATTGGATCCTTGCTTCTGCAGTACACTAAACCAGTTTCCTGTGTGCCTCTAAGATACCTTAACACCCACTTGACAGCCTGCCAATGCTCTTTACCCGGATTTCCCATGAACCTGCTAGTGACACTCACAGCATGAGAGATATTAGGCCTGGTACATACCATTGCATACATTATGCTACCAATGGCATTTGCATAGGGAACCTTCATCATGGCTTCTTTATCTTCCATTTCTTCTGGAGATTGTGTTGATGAGAGCCTAAAATGTACAGCCAAGGGAATGCTTGTAGGGTTTGCAACATTCATATTGAACTTCTACACTACTTTGCTGAGATAGCCTCTTTGAGAGATGATCAATTCACCTTTGTCCCTTTTTCTGATTATCTTCGTTCCAAGGATTTTCTTGGCTACACCTAGGTCTTTCATTTCAAATTCCCTTTTGAGTTGTCCCTTTAGCAAGTCAATTTGAACCTTGTCCTTACAAGCCAGAAGCATATCATCAACATATAACAGAATATATATATAGGTACTGTTTGATAAAAGTTTAAAATAGACACAACAATCAAAACTACTCCTAGTATATTTATGTTTCTGCATAAAGGAATCAAACCTCAAATTCCATTGTCTTGGTGATTGCTTTAGGCCATAAAGAGATTTATTCAAGTGACAAACCCAATCTTCCTTCCCTTGAACCTCAAAACCACTTGGTTGTTGCATTAGAATAGTCTCCTTCAGTTCACCATGTAGAAAAGCTGTTTTGACATCCATTTGTTCCAATTCCATGTCATAGTGAGCTACCATTGATAGGATTATTCGAATTGAGGAATGTTTAACCACTGGAGAAAATATTTCATTGTAATCCACTCCCTCCTTTTGTGTGAAACCTTTTGCAACAAGTCTAGCTTTGTACCTTGGTGCTTCAACTCCAGTAATTCCATCTTTCCTTTTGAAAATCCACTTGCTTCCCACTATCTTAGTGTCTTTAGGTTTTGGAACCAGAATCCAAGTGTTGTTCTTCTCAAGTGAACTAAGCTCCTCTATCATAGCTAGTATCCACTTTTGACTATCTTTGCTTCTTATGGCTTCTTCATATGATCTTGGTTCATCATTGCTGACTTCCTCAGCAACTTGCAGTGCATAACTGATCATGTCAGCATAGCCATATCTTTGAGGTGCTCGGATGTTCCTTCTGGCCCTATCTCTTATGAGATTATAGTCCTGAGCTGCTACTTGATCTCCATTTGTTAAGTCATCATCTTCTACATGATCAGTTTCAGTAGACTGATCATTTATTGGTTGAGTGTCTTTGTCTCCTGTTGGCTCCACCTCAAGTTCAAACCTCTCCAAGTCCCTTTGATAAATGACTTGATCTTTAGTACTTCTTAAGGATTTGTATAGGTCTGTCTCTTGGAAGGTGACATCCCTGCTAATAATGCATTTCCTCCCCCTCTGGACACCAAATCCTGAAACCCTTGACACCATTTGGATAGCCAACAAAGTATCCCTTCCTTGCTCTTGGAACCAGTTTCCCTTCATTTACATGGTAATAGGTAGCACAACCAAAAACCTTTAATAAGCTATAGTTTACGAGTTTACTGTCCACATCTCTTGAGGAGTTTTAAGATTGATTGCGGTTGAAGGACTCAGATTGATCGGGTAGCAAGCTGTATGAATGGCTTCTCCCGAACTTTATAGGCATGCCTTCATTTGGCAGACAAGCATCTCATCCTTTCAGCGAGTGTCTTGTTCATCCTCTCACGCAATCCATTTCTTGAGGTGTTTTTTCTAAGCGTCCCGTGCTGTAGATGCCATGCTCTTTGTAGTAATTAGAAAACTCTTCTCCACAAAACTCTAAGCCATTTTCTGTTCTTAGATTCTTGACCTTCTTCTCAGNTTTGTTCTCAACCATAGCTTTCCATTCCTTGAATGATTTGATTGCTTCATCTTTGCTCTTTAAAAGTATTAAGTGTCTAAGTCCCACATTGGTTGAGTATATGAGCCAAGAACCATTTATAATAACTTGGACATCCTCCCTCTATGAGCTAGCTTTTAGAGTGGAGTCGAGCCCAATTATTCTAACATGGTATCGAGCCTCCCACGATGTTGGGCCACCTGAGATGTCCGATCCTGCAAACTTCACGCTCCGGATGTCCGATCCTGGGCGTGAGGGGTGTATTAAGTGTCTAAGTCCCACATTGGTTGAGTATATGAGCCAAGAACCATTTATAATAACTTGGACATCCCTCCCTCTATGAGCTAGCTTTTAGAGTGGAGTTAGGCCCAATTATTCTAACAAAAAGATATATCCAAACCTTCCTGCTATAGTCATCAAGAAAGAGAATAAAGTACCTGTTGCCTCCATGAGAAGGAATCCTAGAAGGCTCCTACAAGTCACTTTGTGAGCATAGTCTAGGATCCCTTTTGTGCGATCTTGACTGTTGAGAACTTCACCTGTGCATCTTGCCGAACACACAGTGTTCACAAAATTCCAAGTCACCTATTTGGTCTCCACACAACACACCAAGCTTTCCAGGACTCCAGACTCTCGACATCGACATGGCCTAGCCTCGATTCGAAGCTTGTCTTGTCTATGCTTGTGGTCACAAAGAGCTACACTTCCTGTTATAGCATGACCTTTCATGATGTAGATGCCATGCTCTCGATTCCTTTCATAACCACAAGAGCTCCTTTGATGACTTTTGAACTCCTTTCTCTGCCTTGTAACAGCAACCTGATTCTTCTAACATTCCTAGAGAAATGAGGTTTCTCTTAAGATCAGGGACATGCCTTACTCCAGACAAGATCTTCTCAGTTCCATCATCAAATTTCAACTTTGTGATCCGATGCCAACAACACCTGCACATCTTGTGTTGTTTCCCATAACTACCTTGCCTCCATCTGTCATCTTGTAACCAAGAAGCCAATCTTTTTTAGGTGTCATGTGGAAAGAACACCCTGAGTACAGAACCCAGTCATTTCCTGTGATGCTTGTTGTAGCCATCAAAATATCAGCACTTTCATAGCCATTTGAGGCTATGGAGACACTTCCAACATCATTATCAGTGTCACTTCTCTTCTTGTATTTTCTGTCAGGGCATTCTTTTTTGAAATGCCTTTCTTTCTTGCACAAGAAGCATCTCTTCTTGGACTTGTCTTTATCTTTCTCCTTGGACTTGAACTTATTATTCTGTTTTGAGCCTTTCTTGTCAGTTTTTTCTTTCATGAACTTCCCTTCTCCACTGCTTTCCTCTTTGCCCTCAGTTCTTTTCTTCAACTCCTTTGAAATTAGAGCCGACTGGACATCTTCCATGGACAGAGAATATCTTCCATATACCAATGTGTCACATAAGTTTTCATATGAGCTTGGCAATGAATTTATAAGCAGTAGTGCTTGATCTTCATCATCTACTTTCACATCAATGTTCTCAAGATCTATAATAATCTTGTTGAACTCATCCATATGATCTTCAATTGTCCTCCCAGCTTGCATCTTGAAGGTGTACAATCTTTGTTTCAAGTAGAGCCGGTTTGCAAGAGATTTTGTCATGTATAGATGCTCTAGTTTGAGCCATATTGCAGTTGTTGTCTTCTCCTTTGAGACCTCTCGTGATACTTTATCCCCAAGACTCAAGATTAAAGCACTGTGAGCCTTATCCATCTTTTCTTTCTTTTTTGTCTCGAGAGAGAGTAGGTGGTAAACTCTTTTCTCCTTGCAAGGCTTCCAGGAGACCTTGTTGAACAAGGAAAGCCCTCATCTTGAGTCGCCACAGACCGAAATCGTTCTTCCCATTGAACCTCTCCAAATCATATTTGGTTGATGCCATGCCTCCAAGAATCGCAGAACCTGAGCTCTAGATACCAGTTGTTGTGATTTGGACCTTTCTTGAAGAACTATAATGCCTACAAGAGCAGAATAAATGGATGATGCAATAGATAAATTGTTCTAACACAAATGATGAAAACTGAAAGTAACTAAAGAAAGATTAATGCAAGAATAAGGAAAGGAAACACCAGAGATTGTTAACGGGGTTCGGAGATATCCTCCTACGTCCCCGGGACTGAATCCGACTGAGAAATCCAATATGAAAGTGATATTACAGCTTTAAGAGATCAGCACTGAACTTGAACTTAGCTCACAGCTTGCTCTCACACCTATCACTATCTCTCTGGTACAAAACAACACAGCTTTCTCACACACTCAGTTATCACCCTATATCTCTTACCCGATACATGAAAACCCTCATAACAGAAAGTTAGTTACATAGATAGCCAAGTCCCAACAAACTAACTAACAAATATAAGAGTGACCCGCTGATGCGAATTGGGCCAAGGAACAAAGTGTTATTGGGCCAAGTCTTATGTGCCATATTGCAACAGCAATAGAAAGAGCAATTTTTTTTCGACAAAAGAAAGAGCAATTATTAAGGGTTGAAGGTTTTTTTTTCTCTTCATTTTTATGCAAAACTAATTATTTTTCATCATACTTCTGCTGCAGCATAGTTGATATCCAACGAAGTACTTTATTGGTTATCCATAACTTTAAGAAGTAAAACATGGAATAAACTTTCAAAGCAAAATACAAAACCAACAATCACATAATGAGGTTATAAAAACCATGATCATTTAAAAGGAAACAGATTTTTAATATATTGAAAGACCACATATGAGTAGAAAAGGAAAGATCAAAGGATTAGCATTTAAAACAAACACCTAAAATCTTATTTGTTGGAGCTCAAAGACTCCACACACTCACACACTCAGAAGAATAAGAAGATTTGAGAGATAATTTTCACTGAATTTCACACAGTGTGTTATTCATCATATTCACTTGCAAGTATGCACTCACTTATATAGTGCTCAAGTACAACTAACTTTCATTAACAGCTAGTAACTAACTCTAGCTTGCACTCTCAACAAACTCTAACTGACACACTAACTGCCACACTTATGTTCTGAATTACATTTCACAATACACCCCCTATAATTCAGAATCACTCAATGATACAACACCTAGCATCTCCCTTAGCTTTAGAAATCTATCCACCTTCAGTGGTTTAGTCAATACATCAGCAATCTGATTTTAAGATTTGTAAAACATCACTCCAAGCTTTCCTTTGTTCACCTGATCACGAAGGAAGTGGAACCTAGTCTCTATGTGCTTGCTTCTGCCGTGTGAGACCGGATTCTTTGCAAGATCGATAGCTGATTTATTATCAATAAGTATTTGTATAGGCCTCTGAACATCAATCTTAATTTCCCGAGCTAGGGAATCAAGCCACAATGCTTGACAAACAGCATAGGATGCTGCAATGTATTCGGCTTCACTGCTGGACAATGCCACCACTGGCTGTTTCTTGGAACACCATGAGATTGGTGCACCAAGGAACTTGAACAGATAACCAGTAGTACTATTCCTCTCTACTTGATCTCCACACCAATCAAAATATGAATTTCCAAGCAAGTCATTTTGCTGCTGATTTGACCCTATAGGAAACAGCACACCACAATTCAATGACCCTTTTAGATATCTTGGAATTCTTTTAGCAGCTACCAAATGGGAAAGCTTAGAATCATCCATGAATCGACTGACTAATCCAGCACCAAAGGTGATATCGGGCCTGCTGTTACACAAATACCTTAGTGACCCTATTATCTGTTTGAACAGGGTTCCATCAATGGTGGCTTCTTCATCACATTTCTGCAGCTTTAAATTGGACTCCACTGGTGTAGAAGCTGAATTGCAGCTACTCATATTGAACCTCTTCAATACATCTAGAGTGTACTTCTTCTGATGAAGCAAAATTCCTTTCTTGGTGACCACAAATTCCATTCCCAAGAAATAGGTTAACACACCTAGATCAGTCATATCAAATTCACACTGCATAGTTGCTTTGAACTCTTCTATTTCCTTGAGACTGTTGCCTGTTACCAAGAGATCATCCACATACAAGTAAATCAGTAAGATATTGGAGTCGGTCCTCATTCTTGTGTACACACCATGCTCAATAAAGACAATTTAAAAGCCTTGCTGCACAAGAAAAGAGTTTATCCTCTTATTCCATGCCCTTGGTGCTTGCTTTAAGCCATGCAGGGCCTTCTTGAGCCTATATACTTTGTTTCTGCTCCTTTCAATGACTAATCCTAGTGGCTGAGACACATACACCTCTTCCTCAAGTGGCCTATTAGAAGTAGAAAGTGTTGCAAGAAATGGTAGATTTCATTATTTAAAAACTGAATCGATTACAAAAGAAGCTCTTGCTATATATAGCAGAGAGCGAGGCGATTGACACCAAGCTAACAAATGAGGCGATTACAACTGAAATAATGAATACTGACTGTGCAAACTAACAACTAACGAGAATCTGCAAAACTAACAACTAACAGAAACTAGACTATCTCTAACATTCCCCCATATAAGTTCAGGGAGGTTATCCAAAGGAGTGCTTATCAAACACTCTTAAGTTTATCTCTGAGCATGCTGAATCTTGAGGATGAGAGAGGTTTAGTGAGCACATCAGCCCACTGATCTTGAGCAGGAACATGAGTGACACTTAAACTATGATTTAACACTTTTTCTCGAACAAAGAAAATGTCTAGCTCCATATGTTTGGTTCTGGAATGTAGAACAGGATTGTGAGCCAGTGATACAGTGCTTAGATTATCACATAGGATTCTAGAAGTGTGAATCTTAATCTTGATTACGGCAGAGACGTATCCAAGGATTTCAGCACACAAGGCTGCCATACTTTTGTACTCGGCCTCGGCACTGGATCTAGCAACAAGAGTCTGTTTCTTAGACCACCAAGAAATGAGATTGGGGCCAAGATACACACAAGCACCAGAAGTAGATTGCCTATCATCCGGATCAGATGCCCAATCAACATCACAGAACCCAGTTAGAGTTAAGGAGGCATGAATGGCAGCAGGCTGAATGAGAAGTCCATGATGCAAGGTACCCTTTAGGTACCTTAAAATGCGTTTAACAGCTTTCCAATGCTCCTCCAATGGCTGAGATAAGAACTGGCAAACTTTATTCACAGAGTAGGATATCTTTGGCCTTGTAAGTGTTGCATATTGCAAGGCTCCAACAACTGATCGAAACAAAGAAGGATCAAGGACATAGTCAGCCCCTAGTTTAGAAAGTTTCAGGTTAGAAACCATAGGCGTATTAATGCCCTTTGCAGACTCCATCTTAGCTTTGGACAGCAAATCACTAATGTACTTTGTATGAGAAAGAAGAAGAGCACCATTGGGAAGATGAGTGACCTCTATGCCCAAAAAATAGTCCAAGTTACCTAGCTGTTTCAGGGCAAATTCCGAATTCAGGACTTCAATGAGACTGCGAATGTGAGGAAGAGAGTTTCTGTGACAAGTATGTCATCAACATATACCAGAATTAGGATGCATGTAAGTGGCGGTGTGCGGGATGAAGAGTGAAGGGTCACATTTGCTTGCCACAAAACCTTTAAGTGAAGAGCAGTTTCGAGCCTTTCAAACCAGTCCTAGGTGCTGTTTGAGGCCATATAAGGCCTTTTGTAATATGCAAACTAGTGTTTTGTCTTCCCTCTCAAACCCAGGAGGTTGTTGCATGTAGACTTCCTCATGTAGGTGGCCATTTAAAAAGGCATTGTTCACATCTAAGCTGTTGTATAGGCCGATTGCAAGACATCGCAATTGTCAACACGATCCTAATAGATGGTTGGTTTGACAACGGGGGAAAAAGTCTCTGTAAAAAATCGGTGCCGACTTTACATGAAAGCCTTTGGCAACAAGTCGGGCCTTATACTTGTTGCACTGCCATCAGGGTTCTCTTTGACCCTGAACACTCATTTGCAACCAATAGGAGTTCGGTGTGGTGGAGAGGGAACCAAAGTCCAAGTGTGATTGTTGATTAAGGCATCATATTCAGTTTTCATGGCTGCAGCCCAATGGGGAGCAGCCATGGCTTGTTTGGAGCGGTTGGTTACGTGGAAGTTAGAAGAAGAGTGGGCTGAAGTCTAGGCATAACAATACCTGATTTGGATCTTGTTTGCATAGGATGTGTGTTGTGAGGGAGAGGTGGAGGAAGAAGAGAGGACTCGGGTGAGGAAGAAGAGTGAGTTGGTGAGGTGGAGGGACTTGGAGAGGCCTCGGGTAGATTTCTAGAAGAACTAGAAGGCGGCTCAAAGAACCCGGAGGGACTAGGAGGCTGAGCCGGGAGATCGAGGTGAGTGAGCAGGTGAGACAAAAGAAGTTGCAAGACCCGACATGTGCTGGACTAGCATATTCAAGAGGAGAAGAACTGGCATGAGGACTGTGAAAGGGAGTGGGAGCAGCAGAGGGTGTTGTTGGAGACAAGGTGGGTGGTATGGAAGAAATTGGGAGAGTTGTATCTTTGTGGTGCGGAGCGAACTCTCTGAAGAAAACAATTAGAAGTATGGAAAAGCGAAATTCATTAAACACAACATCTTAGGAGATGATCAATTTTCCATCAGGACTAAGGCATTTGTAGCCTTTATGGGAGGAGGAATATCCCAGAAAGACACACTCTTTGGAGTGATAAAAGAGCTTGTGTTGTTGATAAGGGCGTATGAAAGGATAGAAGGCACAACCAAAGGTCTTGAGGGACTTAAGGTTGGGTTCCTATTGTAAAAGAGTGAAGTAAGAAGATTTATGGTTGAGAACAGGTGAAGGCATTCCGTTGATCAAGTAAGCAGGTGTTAGAAAGGCGTGATCCCAAAGATGGAAGGGTATGGATGCATGAGCTAGGAGAGTGAGGCCAGTTTCAACTACATGTCTGTGTTTGCGTTCTACAAGACCATTTTGGTGATGGGTGTGAGGACAAGCAAGCCTGTGGACAATGCCAAAGGCAGACAGATACTTGAAAAAGGGACGAAATTCCCCACCCCAGTCACTTTGAACAATTTTGATTTTTGTGTTAAATTGTAACTCAACCATAGCTTTGAATTGAATAAACTGAGAAAGAGTATCAGACTTTCGCTTTAAAGGAAAGACCCAAGTGAAGCGACTAAAGGCATCCACACAAGTTAGAAAATAAGAGCATCCAGTAGAGGATTGGATTGGGGCAGGTCCCCACAAATCACAAACAACAAGTTCAAAGGGGAATTTGTAAGTAGTGGTAGAAGAAGGTGCTGGGAGGCGATGTGCCTTGCCCAAGCAACATGCAGCACAAAAATCCATTCGATTTTTGTGTGGAACAGGAATATTGGAAGATTTAAGTGCTTCTCTAAGTGCATCATGGTGTGGATGACCTAAGCGAGAGTGCCACAATTTGTAGGAACAATGAGTCATGACAGAATCATAAGTACTTTTATTCACAGTGACTGGTGATACATGTACATTTGGAGTGGAATTTACATTGAAAACAGAAATGGAATTACAAGTAGGTACGTTATTTGTATAAGTAGTAACAGAACTGCTGCTAGGAGAGGAAGACATGAATGAAGGAGAGACATGATCAAACTTGTAAAGACCATCTGGACCAACATTACCACGAAGCAGAATTTCAGAAGAATCCTGTGATTTGACAAGACAAAAGGAAGGGTGAAATTCAAAATAAACATGGTTATCACGAGCAAATTGACTAACACTAATTAGATTTTTGGTAATTGAGGGAACAAGAAGAAGATTGTGTAAGGTGAACTTGGTGTAGGGATAGAAAGGAGTGCTAAAATTCATAGAACCAACTTTGTTAATAGACAAACCTTGGCCATTGCCCAAGAAAACCTGATCAGAATTTGTCAGAGAGGCAGTCTCAGTCAGATTGGAAGGATCAGGAGTGACATGATGAGTTGCTCCAGAATCAGGGTACCGGGAGCTACCAAACTGAGACTCAGTGCTCGTGAGATAAGCATGTGCCTGCTGTGGACTAGGTGGTGCAGCAGAGGACTGAACAAAATGATAAGGCCTGGGCGATTGTTGAATCATTGGAAAAAGAGGTCTCTGGTACACAAACAAATTCCAGTTCTGATACTGTGGAGGTCCTTGATAACATTGATCCTTTGTTAGAATGTCGATAGTAGCAAATGTTTGCGTCATGCCCATACTTTTTGCAAATTTGGCATTGGATGTTGGAGAGACCACCAAATCGTCCACCACCACGACCTCTACGGACCTGCCACCACCATAGCGACCGCCACCGCGGTTGCCGCGATAGGCTTCGCCTCTGTTTCCTGATTCACCTCCAGTAACATGAGAAAAACTCTCTGGAGATTGAGAATTCTGAAACGAACTGTTACTAGGAGGATTCGAAGGATTAAAGTTGCCACTGAAATTGCCATTATTCGAACTTTGAGTGGAGGATTGAGTGAGATTGGTAGAGATTGAATCAGGAAGAACATTCTTCTTGTTCTTTTCAAGGCGAGCTTCATGAGCTAGAAGGATCGATTCCAGTTCATCAAGAGAAACGAACTGTCTTGCTATTGATCGCAGCTACGATAGGATCATAATCCTCAGGAAGCGCATCAAGGCCAACTTCCAAAAGATTTCGATGCGGAATGGGATCTCCGATTGAGAGAAGTGAATCAGAGAGAGAACAAACATGAAGGATGAATTCCGAGACAGGCCGATTACCTTTGGATAGATTTCGCAACTCAGAACGGAGCTTCCTAGCTTTCGTACTCAAGAGTGTATGAAAATGCTTATGAATTTCATCCCAAATTTGCCATGCATGACCACAATTAACCACTCGCGGAAGAAGAACATCAGAAATCGAAGCTAGGAGCCAAGTGGAAATCAGCGCATCTTGCTGTTCCCAATCACTGTACGCAGGATTCTCTTGGCATTTTCTTGATCGGAATCGGTGATGAACCTCGGCGAATTCGAGGATCGGTGACAAATTTCTGGAGTTTGTGGCCACAATTACTCCTTCGATCTGTTGTTTCCATTGTCGAAAGTTGTTATCATCGAGTTTCAACGAGATTGGATGTGAGGGAGTAAATTGAGGTGCGCTAGGGTTTGCAAAAGGATTGACAGAATCCATGGCTTCAGGATCTAGAAGCTCTTTGATACCATATTAGAAGTAGAAAGTGTAGCAAGAAATGGTAGATTTCATTATTGTAAAAGCTGAATCGATTACAAAGAAGCTCTTGCTATATATAGCAAGGCGATTCTGACCAAGCTAACAAATGAGGCGATTACAATGAAATAAATGAGATACTGGTGTGCAAACTAACAACTAACAGAATGTGCAAAACTAACAACTAACAGAAACTAGACTATCTCTAACATGGCCCATTTAGAAAAGCTAATTTTACATCAAGCTGAAACAGTATCCATCCTCTGCTACTTGCTAGTCTTTGTGACCAACCTTATGGTTTCAAGTCTAGCAACAGGAGCAAAAACCTGTGTGTAGTCAACACCAGCTCTAGCTTTATGTTTGGCCACTGACCCATCTGGCTTCAATTCCACTTTGTATATACACTTGACAGCAATTGGTTGCTTGTTTAAAGGTAAATTGACTAGCTCCTAGGTCTGGTTCTTCTCAATAGCACTAATCTCTTCTTTCATAGCACTTTGCCAAACCTCCTCCTTTGCTGCATCTTCAAAACAGATTGGTTTTGCATCAGCCAGCAAGGCAAAATGCATCATTTCTTCCTCAGTTGTTACAGCACTATGAGTGTATATCTCATAGTCAGCAAACCTGGTTGGTAATTGCCTTGCTCTATGTGGTCTCAGATGGTGTGTTTCAGTTGTGCTTGACTCATCTCCACTGGCCTGTTGATAGTCAAGCAAAACTGAAAGCAGATTGGGCTGGCCATCTTTGCCCGATTCTACCAATCCCATGCTCTAGACCTGGTTATCAAATTGCGGACCGCAACCGCTAATGCGGCCGAAATTTTGGGGTTGCGGACCGCACCGCAACGGCATCGAGCCGCACTTGCGGTGGGAATCCAAATCACCGTTACGGCCGCAACGTAACGGCGTATGCCGCATAACGGGCCGCATCAAGCCGCTGGGGTTCCAAAGCAGAGCCAAAAGCAAACAGAGCCAAAAGAAAAACACAGCCAAAAGCAAACAGAGCAGAGCCAAAAGGAAAAACGGAGCCAAAAGCAAACAGAGCCAAAACGAAAAAGGCCAAAACAGTACGTTCAATGGAACCAAATTCTCAGAATCAGAATCAGACAAAATCAATTCAAAATATATTTGTACAGATTATATTCTCCTAACCTGCTTCTTTTCAGATCAAATGCTTTTGCCTTTATCTCCTTTTGCTTTATGCTTCTGGTTCACTTCACTTCACTCAGACTCTGTCTCGTTCTTTCATCTGCTTCACTTCACTCGTATAACCTCTTCATCATTCCTCAGTCTCACACTCCTCCAGTGGATCTGCATCTGTTCATCTGCTCAGGTAAGATCTTCATTTCCTCCTTTGCTCTGCCGTCGTCCTCCGGGTGTGGGGTTCAGTGGGTGAGTCCTTGAGACCGTGACCGTGAGTCCGTGACTGAGGAGGGCCGTGAGGTGGAGGCCCGAAACCTTGGGTCGTGAGGCGGAGCCTGAGACTGAGAGAGAGGGGGGAGGCTGAGCCTGAGAGAGGGGGGAGGGGCCGAGGGTGGCCGCGATCTGGGTTTTGGCAGGTGGGTAGCCGGCGGCGGACCTTGTGGCTGGTGCTGTCACGGCTAGGGAGGGGTGGGTGGTGACTGTCTGTGAGAGTGAGTGAGAGGGTTGCAGATCCAGGTTCCAGATCGGCAGATCCATGCAGCTAGGGACTAGGGTTGCAGAAAAAGAAGAAAAAAAAAAGAAACAGAGGAGGGGAAGAACTGAAGAAGAAGAGCTTGAAGAGGTGAGACCGTGAGAGTGTGAGAGACTGAGACGTGAGAGTGAGTGAGAGTCTGAGAGGCCGAGGCGTGAGAGTTGAGCTTGAGCGCTGAGAGTGGCCGTGAGGGACGAGGCGAGAGAGGGACGAGACGAGAGAGGGGGAGGAAGACGGAAGGCCGAAGAAGTGGAAGAATCTTTGGAATGGAAGTGTGGAGAAGAAATGGTGAGGATCGAGGAGGACGTGAGGACACGAGAGAGAGGGAACTTCGAGGGAAGAGGAAGCGTGGGAAAGCGGGAGGCTGGGCAAAACTCGGAACTCGAGTCGGAAGTCGGTGAGTGAACTTGTGAAGTGTGAAGTGAACCACTCAACCACCTCTTATCTTTTCCTTTGTGCGTGTGCCGTGTGTGTGGGTTGGGTTGGGGTGGGTTGGGGTGGGAGTTGGAGGACCGAATTGGGTGGGGGGATTTTTTAGGGGGGAAATTTTTTTTAATCAAAAATTTTAGGTGGGAAATTAATTAAAATTTGTGAATAATATAGGGAAAATTTGAGAGAGAAATAAAATATATATCGATATATTAATTTAATTACTGATTTAGTATATGTTTAGCTAGTATTTATTGTTCAAATTACATGCTAATAATTGATTTGTTGTATTAAATAATTTATTGTAATTATTAATTAGATTATCTGTGTTTTGGTAATTACTAGTTTATATTAAAGTTTTCTTTTTGAAGGCTAGTTTAGATGGGAATTTTTTTTTAATCAAAAATTTTAGGTGGGAAATTAATTGAGATTTAGCAATAATATAGGAAAAATTTGAGAGGAAAATAAAATATATATTGATATATTAATCTAATTACTGATTTAGTATATGCTTAGCTAGTATTTATTGTTCAAATTATATGCTAATCTGATTTGTTGTATTAAATAATTTACTTTAATTATTAATTAGATTATCTGTGTTTTTCTATTTACTAGTTTATATTAAAATTTTCTTTTTGAAGGCTAGTTTTGATTAAAGTTGTAAGTTTGGTTGAATTATTGATTGATGTTTATTTATAAATATTGAACAGGTTGTATAAAATATACACAATGCCTCCAAGAGAAGAATTTCCTACACAAAGATTAGATGGTGCTCCGAGTGATGACATTGGATGGTATTTTGGAAACCCAGTAGCCGGAAGTCGTAACAATATCGAATGCAAACTTTGTCACAAGATAGTAAGAGGTGGCATTACAAGATTGAAACAACATATAGCACATATGAAAGGACAAGTGTCTGGCTGTGCTAGAGTGAGCAAATTGGCTAGAGAAGGTATGATGAAGCTTCTTCTTGAAGGAAAAGCAAAGAAAAATGACTCCAAAAAAAGAAAATAAGAATTTGAAGCACGCCTGAGAGGAGAAGATGAAGATGAAGCTGAAGATGTGGATCACCTTATTGATGAACGAATGAGGTTTGCTACACAGGAAAGCCTTAGATCACATCGTGAATGGGAAGACAGACAACAATTTAGACAACAAACAGGAGGGCGTGGAAATATATATGAACAAGGTGGAAGCTCTCATGCGAGTGTTGGTGGGGGTGAAAGGCCTGAAGATATCACTCTAGAGTTGAGATCTACAAATATTGATCTTTTGAGGAGCAAAAGCATGAAGCAACCAAAAATCAGTAAGGGTATCATGAAGACACTGAGGAGGAAGCTAGGAGAGGCAGTAAGCAAGTTTTTTATTTATGAACGCTTACCTATGAATTTAGCTAACTCTCCTTGGTTGCATAATTTGATTATTCACATTCTTGAGGTAGGTAAAGGGGTTAAATGTCCGACCCCTTATGAAATCTCGAGATGTATATTTAGAGAATGAATACGAGGAAATGAAGAAGTGGTTGAACGTATTGAGAGGTACATGGAAAGAAAAAGGGGTGACAATAATGTGTGATGGTTGAATGGACGGTATCAACCATACTCATATTATGAATTTTTTGGTGTATAGTAGTAAGGGGACAATTTTCTTGAAATCTATTGATGCTTCGATGTTATTAGTAGAAACACAGATTACTACTTTCAGATTATTAGATAAAGTTGTTGAAGAAGTGGGGGAAGAGTTTGTTGTTCAAGTTGTTACGAGATAATGAAGCGAAGATGAAAGCGGTGGTCGGCCCGATGGAGAAGCGGCCTCATTTGTATTGGAGTGCCTTGTGCGGCTCATTGTTTAGATCTTTGCTTGGAGGATATAGGAAAAAAGAAAAATGTCAGAAGTTATTAAGCGATGCAAAGAGCGTGACAAATTTTCTCTATAACCATATATGGATGATCGATCTCATGAAAAAATATCTTTGGAGGTAGAGAAATTGTCCGTCCTGGTGTTACCCGATTTGCAACGCAGTTCTTACAACTTCAAGCAATTGTACAGCAAAAGCAAGGTCTGAGAAACATGTTCAACTCCGAAGAGTTTAGGCGATCTAAATTTGGTAAAGCGAAAAATGGACCGTCATATGAAGCAAGAACAATTGTTAATGATGGTGAGATGCGGAGTAAGTCCCAAGACATATTGAAGGTGTTTGAGCCTTTAGTAAAAGTTTTGAGACTTGTTGATGGTGACGAGAAACCAACCATGGGTTTCATATATGAAGCCGTTGATAGAGCTAAACAAGCAATTAGACAAAATTCTCGTTATCATTCCAGATATAATGATTTAATAGACAAGCGATGGAGTTACATGCATTAGATCTTCATTCTGCCGGTATGTTGATATAATTTATAAATTTATTTTTATCATGTAATTTTATATTTATACTTTCATCCATAATAATATGTTATCCTTTTTTAGGTTATTTTCTTAATCCGCAATTTCAATACGGAGTTGAACATGGGGATGATGTCTATAAAGAAGCGTTTGAAGGAACAAATAGAGTCATCTTCATAATAGAAAGAAACATTGATGATCAGATTAAAGCTCTGAACCGGGTTAGTAATGAATATTTAAATTTTTAAACTTATAATTCATTATTTATCAAATGAAGATATTTACATATTGATATATTATGTTATATTTCACAGTTAGTACTTTTTAGAGATAAGGTTGAAACATTTGGTACTCCTCAAGCTCAAGCAGCTTGGTCTAAGATGAATCCAGGTAACATAATATTTTTTATAAATCAATGAACTTTAACTTTATTTTTAATATAATAACTAATAATTTGTTTACCTTTTGTTGCTCCTTTAAAAAGCTGAATGGTGGTCATTTTTTGGTGTATGTGCTCCTGAGCTTAAACGTGTGGCTATAAAAGTTCTTAGCCAAACAACTTCAGCCACAAATTGTGTGAGAAATTGGAGCACATTTAGTTATATCCACACAAAGACAAGGAATAGATTGAAGTATAAAAAGCTGCAAAAGCTTGTCTTCACGCACTACAATATGAAATTGAAAATGAGGCATCAAATGAGAAAAAGTCAAGATGAAATTGAAGCAAGTTTTAATCCTATCAATCTTGATTATATATTTCAAGAAGATGCATTATCTCCATGGATTGAAGAGAGAGAAGATCCACTATTAGATGGAGTACAAAATGCGGAATGGTTGCCTCTAGTGGATACGAGATGATGAAGATGTGGAAGTTGTTGATGATAATGATGATTCTAATGAAGATGGTGGTGGTTTAAGTCCACCAAGTAATAATAGTGGTGATGGGGGTGGTGATGTAGAAGCCAGAAGAAGGTGGCGAGTGATGATGATGGTGATGGTGATGGTGATGATGATGGGCAATTTCAAAATGATCCATCTCAAGATTCACCATATAATAGGCGTTATAGGAGCTTGGTGATATGGCTCCTTCTGGTAGTTCATTACCCGAGAGCAGCAGAGGTGGGTCACATTCGAGGAGAGGAAAAAGAAAACAGAATTTTCCACTTGAAGATTCTTCCTCTTCTAGTATTGCACAAAGTTTTGCTGACTTTGGTATTGATGATTCTTCTCAGAGTAGTCAACAACCCCATCCACCTTATTATCAATATTCTTATTTCAACACATATAACACATACGCAAGTGATCAAGCTCCCTCATACTACCAACCATCAATTAATTATCAAGATCCTTATCATCAACAATCAAGTGGTGGATTTTTTGATTATGTTTTTGGACAAGGAGCTACACAAGATGATAGTCAAAGTGAGAATAGAGGTTATGAACCACCACGTCATTCCACCATGTGGTAGAAATTATCATGTAAGTTCAATTTTTATTATCTTTGATTCATATATTTGTTAATTATTATTATTATTATTATTTTAAATTTATTAATTTATTTACTTTTTATCTTCTTCTTTTTTGTAGTGAAGACGTATCTCTAAGTGATGACAATGTGACGTTATTTTAGAATCACAATTGCAGCTGGGTGTATGTATTCCTATATGTGACACTAATATCTTTTTATTTGTGATTCATATATATTTATGCACTATTAAGTTTCTGACCATCTTACTTCTTTGTAATTTTGTACTTATATATGCTTAAAAGTTTTATTTATAATTTATTTTCACTAAATTAAGTTTAAATTATTCATAAACATAATACAATGTATTAAAAATGAATAGAAATTTGTGCAACATCATTAATAAAAGATATATAAAGAATTACAAAAAAAAAATTGATTTCTTTTCAATTTGTGAATTTTTCAAATCGTTTCACGCCGCAGCGGTCGCATTACACATCGCAGCGGCCGCAATGACCGCAACCGCGACCGCAATTTAAAACCCTGCTCTAGACTCATCCACTACCACATCCCTGCTGATTTCAATCCTGTGAGTAAGAGGGTTAAACAATCTGTATGCACCTGTAGGATGATATCCTACTAAGATCACAGCTTCACTTTTGTCTTGTAGTTTCTTCCTCTTCTCATCTGGCACATGCTTGAAGCTTAATGAGCCAAATATCCTTAGATGCTTTCACCGATGGCTTCCTGTTGGTCCAAACCTCTTCTGGAACCCGAGACTCTAGCCTCTTGGTTGGACACTTGTTCAAAATGTAGGTGGCTGTGGTGACAGCTTCTCCCCAAAATGAGTGTGGCAACCCCTTCTCTTTCATCATACTCCTGGCCATGTTCCACACTGTTCTATTCCTTCTTTCAGTCAATCCATTGTGTTGTGGTGTGTAAGGAGCAGTAACCTCATGTTGGATTCCATGATTGATACAGAAATCTTCAAAAACATTTGAGGTATACCCTCCTCCTCCATTTGTCCTTAGTACCTTTATTGATTTTCCACTCTGATTCTCAACCATCTTTTTGAACTTTTGAAACACATCATACACTTCATTCTTTGTTTTGATTAGAAATAACCAAAGCATCCTATTAAACTCATCAAAAAAGGTAATGAAGTATTTGTTACCTCCAAAGGACAACATCTCAAAAGGGTCACAGACATCTGAATGCACAACACACAAAACTTCATCTGCTCTCATTTGTAGCTGAGACTTGAAGGAGTTTCTTGGCTGCTTGCTTACAAGGCATTTGTCACACACCTTCTCTGGCAGATTGATCCTTGGTAAGCCTATCACCATCTGTTTTACTGCAAGATCTTGAATGTTTTTGAAATTCAAGTGACCAAGTCTTGCATGCCATAGCCAACTGTCATCATCTGCTGTTGCAGCAGCTAAGCACTGAACCTCAGCTGCCTTTATGTTTGCCTGGAATGTTCTATTCTTGGAGAGAGGAGCTTTCAGAATTCTCCTCTGACACGAATCAAACAGATTCAAGCGAGTCTTGATGCATCATCACCATGAATCCCTTCTCCACTGGTTGACCAAGACTTAGCAGGTTACACTTCATTTCTGGTACATACAGAACACTCTCCACTACTGCAAATCTGCCATCTGCTCTTCTGATTGCCACATTACCAATTCCTTTGGCTTCCACAATTCTATTATCAGCAAACCTGATCCTGCTGGTTTTTGTTTCATCAAACGCAGTCAACCATTCTCAATGACAAGTCATGTGGTTTGAGCATCCTGTATCTAGATACCAAGACTCCTTCTCACCAGGAACATTGTTTGTGGTTGCCATCAGCATCACTGGCTCATCATCTGAGTCATCTTGAGCCAAGTGAGCCTCATCATTGCAATCTTTCTTTTGCACCTTTCTCTTCCCTCTACATTCATCTGCAAAGTGCCCAAATTTCTGACAATTGTAGCACTTAATCTTCCTTCTATCAAACCTGTTTCTGCCACCTCTATTTTGGTCAGCACCAGAACTTCTTCTTTGAGAGGATTCACCTTGATCATTGTCAGAGTAGGACTGCTCGTGTTTGTTGAAAGAGCACATTCCCTTCATCCTTGTCACCCTTCCACTTGCCCTTTTCCTCTCCACCCTTTCTTTCTATCACATTTCCCTTTGTTTTGACACTTTGGCTTGGACTGCCTGATCAGTGGATTTTTCTGGTGTTCTTTCATTCATCCTCAACTCATATGCCTCCAAGGAACCTTGTAGCTCTTCAATCTTCATTGACTCCAAGTCTTTGGATTCTTCTATTGCACAGGCTATATAGTCAAATCTTGGGGATAGAGTGCGCATTACCTTCTCAAGGATTGTTTGATCAATGATTGTCTCCCCACAACCTTTCATTTGATTTGTAATGCTTAGCACTCTTGTGAAATAGTCTGACACCTTTTCAAGACCTTCCATTTGCATTAACTCATACTTCCTCCTTAAGGTTTGTAACATTATCTTCTTGAGTTTATCCCCACCAGCATGACATTTCTCCAAGATCTCCCAAGCAATTCTTGCACTGGCAGCAGAGGAGATCTTTTCGAAGTGTTTGCATCCACACATTGATGCAATAGGTACATCGCCCTGTGATCCTTCTTCTTGTTTTCTTTATGCGCATTCCTCTGCTCCTCAGTGGGATTTTTCCCCAATGGTGGAAACCCCTCAGTCACGATCTCAAGAACTTCTTGAAAACCAAAGATGGCCTTTATTTGAACACACCAATTATCCCAGTTCTTGCTGTTAAGAACAGTAAGATTTCCAGGAATGCTGACACTCGAATTCGCCATTGATTGCAGCAAATTCTTTCACCTCACTCAACACTTCAATGCGCAGCACCCCTTTTTCACTCTACAGGCCAAGATCGCCTCGCTCCGAATTACCAATTTGTTGGAGTTCAAAGACTCCACACACTCACACACTCAGAAGAATAAGAAGATTTGAGAGATAATTTTCACTGAATTTCACACACAGTGTTATTCATCATATTCACTTACAAGTATGCACTCACTTATATAGTGCTCAAGTACAACTAACTTTCACTAACAGCTAGTAACTAACTCTAGCTTGCACTCTCAACAAACTCAAACTGACACACTAACTGCCACACTTACGTTCTGAATTACATTTCACAATAAGTCAACCACTATTTTTAGTACTCTAAAATTTATTGGAAAATTTAAACCTCAGATAATTATATCCTACTGTAAGAAACTGGAATACGAAAAAAACAATATCACTTGGACATTTTGTCAAGCACTTGATGTGCTTCATGATACACAAATATGATGAGCATCATCACTTCTTCCTAGTTTGTGCCACTCCCTATTCACACCAAGCCACATTCACAACCAATATCACAAAACTTAAATCACCTAGTTACTCTGTTGTGTGTCTACATTATTAATAAGCAACCAGGGAAAGAGCCAAAACCAAAGCCAACCATGAATCCGGTCCTCACATTTGGTACCCGTTGCCAACCAAACCGAACTATACTATGAGTATAGAGTGACTAACCCATAACCCATTTGCAGATAAAAATCTGGCAAGGGACCCAAAAAAGAGAAAGGAAAAGAATTTATATTATGGTAGTAAAAGTAAAAAAAAAAAAAAGAGAGGGAAAAAAAACAATGTTATATATATTAGCAAAGTAGTGGAAGACGATGGGATGAGAGGCGTGAATACAGGATGCAGAAATGTCATAAAAACCAGTCCTTGTAATCACAAAAATCCTTGCTAAAAATAGAAAAAATCCAAAGAGAGGGAAGAGGGGGTTGGGGGGAAAAGAAAGAAAGAAGGAGTGAAGAAAGAGAGTCCACCATTGATCACTTTAACACCAAACCCCACAACCATTTCTTGATTGCCGAGCGTCGTTTCCATGCCCGTATCTATCTATATCTAAAGCAATGAAGAAAACGATTTGAGAGTGAAGAGAGAAGGGAGAAGAGACAAGACTTTTGGAGGACAAAGCTTCAAAGAGAGAAAAGAGTAGAGATATGGAGAAAGCTCCATGGAACCAGAACCTTCTTTTACTGGGCGGGAGAAGAAAAATTTTTGTTAGGGAGTAAAAGCTTATAAAGTAACACGTGTCTACATTGAGATTCTTACATAGATAAAAAAAAAAAAAAGGACGAGCATATGAACATTTCATCAAACACAGTAAAGTGTTCCCCAACCCCACCCTGCCATATAATCATCTTCATTCTTCACCGCCACCATGGCCGACAGTGATTCCACCCCACCCTACCACCCTGCATCAAAACCTTCAAAAAGTACCACCACTCCCATCTTTAATTTCAACAAAAAAAAAAAAAAAAACAATCTTTATTCCATCCTCGTCTTACTCTTCATCATCTCCTACCTCTTGGGAGCTTTCCTTCGCCACCTCCCAGCTAGACTTCACCTCCCACCACAACGCCACCTCCACCACCACCAAGATGATATCCCGAGAAAGACACTGCCCACAAAATAAGGAACTCCTCAAGTGCAGGGTACCCGCGCCGCATGGCTACCATAACCTGTTTCCGTGCCGGCGAGTAGAGACCTGGCATGGTACGCCAATGTGCCTCAACGAGAGCTACCGTCGTGAAGGCAATGTGCCTAATTTTTCTAAATTAAAATCAGCGTTACGAATTTTCTTATGAAACTTGGTGGTACTGTTATTGAAGGATAGATTAGGGAAAGATAGGCGGTGAGGGTGAATGAAGAGTGTGGTAGGTGAGGAAAAATGAAAAAGTGAAAGGGAAGGGCAAGGGTTGCCAGGGAAGAAATATATACAAAAAAAAAAAAGAGTGATGAATGAGAATTTCTTTTCGTTGGGGGTATGGGTGTCCCAGGAGGATGGGGGAGAAGGTGGAGATGGAGATGGAGTTGATGCGGTGATGATGGATTTCCGATGGGGAGGGGAAGAAAAGGTGGGGATGTGGGAAGGAATTAAGATGTCCGGTGAAGAAGATGGAGTGAAGATATACCAAAATAAAAAAATTGTATTTATTATTTTTTAAATTATTACTTTATTATATTTATTTATTAGCATGTCAAGTTCGGAGTGCCACATAGGTCACGAGATGCTAGATTTTGGAGGAATGGTAAAAAAAAGTCTAAGTTTGTCATCTGAACCTAATTTAAGGGACCTATTTGACACAAAATAAACTTAGGGGACCGGATCGAAAAAAGAAATAAACTTAAGGTACCAATCAAATAGTTTTGCCTATAATAAAAGTAGAATCCTAGTCTTGATCAAATAGAGAATCAAATCATAAAATATAAATAAGAAATAAATCTCAAGCGATCATTTATGATACTCTAAAATATTCTAAGATATGAAAAGATATTATCAGATGTTTATCTGATTTTCTAACACTCCTCCTCAAGCTAAGCTTTGAGCTTGTCACACAAATACAATGCATTCCCCTCAAAATTGTATTTGGAAGCTTCAACAACAATATCGAAGACCCAAATTATTTAAAATTGAAATTAAGGTAGACAACTACTTCCAAGACTGAGATAGGACCAATGCATCTGGGACAAAGGGCCATGGCTAGTGCATCTGGGACAAAGACGATGCCAGTGCATATAGGACAAAGAGTCGATGCCAGAGCATCTGTGACAAAAAGTTGGGCTAGTATGAGTTAAAACCAACATAAGTCAATCGTCGACGAAAATAGAAATTTACCAGCTAATATGAGTCATATGTGGGAAAGGAGTCACCACTACAATGATCGTCGGTGGGAAGAGAAGTCACTAGTATGATCTATTAGTGGATAAGAATTGCATGACCAACATCGGAGAAACAGATTTTAGAATAGATCCGGAAATAGGGCTTGTACGTGTTAAGCCTTTCTGAAGTGTTTATGCATGTTGTTAAGTTTAATCCTAGAAATGTTCAATCCTTTTAGAGTCATAGTAACCTGTTTCACCATTGTAGCCATATCTTGAGTTCTGGATGTCCGCTTGAGGTGATCTTTGATGTGTTGGAAAGCTAAGAGAAGTATCTACAATTCTTATTTCAGGTGTTTTGGCCAAATTTGGTTGTTAGGATGCACGGTCGTACATAATTATGTACAGCTGTACATATTATGTCCCACCTGTGTCCTGCTTTGCGTCATTTCTTTGAAAGCTGCTGCGAACAGCCTATGCACAGCCGTACATCACGAAGCACGATCGTACATACCATCCTAACAATATAAATAGGTGTCTTACGGGGGTTGCGACTATAACCCTCAAATTTGGCACATTAGGCAATCCTAGTGTGCCAAAAACCTCTTCCATTTTCACTTTCCTTGAACCCTTTGAAGTTATTGCTCTAGTTTTGGGAGAGTAGTCATGCATTAGTGTCAGTAGAGGTAAGCCTGTTATCCCTCTCTATTAATCTCTTTTCCTAATTGTTGGATTGGGATTAATTGGTTATTCTTATGTTTGGTCAAGGCTTGGGAAACTCATTGAGCCGCTTGAGGGAACACGGTCAGTTTGCTTTCGGAACACTTGACTGTGAAAACAGAAATGGAATTACAAGTAGGTACATTATTTGTATAAGTAGTAACAGAACTGCTGCTAGGAGAGGAAGACATGAATGAAGGAGAGACATGATCAAACTTGTAAAGACCATCTGGACCAACATTACCACGAAGCAGAATTTCAGAAGAATCCTGTGATTTGACAAGACAAAAGGAAGGGTGAAATTCAAAATAAACATGGTTATCACGAGCAAATTGACTAACACTAATTAGATTTTTGGTAATTGAGGGAACAAGAAGAAGATTGTGTAAGGTGAACTTGGTGTAGGGATAGAAAGGAGTGCTAAAATTCATAGAACCAACTTTGTTAATAGACAAACCTTGGCCATTGCCCAAGAAAACCTGATCAAAATTTGTCGAGAGGCGGTCTCGGTCAGTTGGAAGGATCGGGAGTGACATGATGGGTTGCTCGAGAATCGGGGGTACCAGGAGCTACCAAGGCGAGACTCAATGCCTGTGAGATAAGCTTTGTGGCTCTTTGTGGCCTAGGTGGTGCAACAGAGGACTGAACAAAATGATGAGGCCTGGGCGATTGTTGAATCATTGGAAAAAGAGGTCTCTGGTACACAAACGAATTCCAGTTCTGATACTGTGGAGGTCCTTGATAACATTGATCACTGTTAGAATGTCGATAGCAGCAAATGTTCGCGTCATGCCCATACTTTTTGCAAATTTGGCATTGGATGTTGGAGCGACCACCAGATCGTCCACCACCACGACCTCTGGACCTGCCACCACCATAGCGATCGCCACCACGGTTGCCGCAATAGGCTTCGCCTCTGTTTCCTGATTCACCTCCAGTAACATGAGAAAAACTCTCTGGAAATCGAGAATTCTGAAACGAACTATTACTAGGAGGATTCGAAGGATTAAAGTTGCCACTAAAATTGCCATTATTCGAACTTTGAGTGGAGGATTGAGTGAGATTGGTAGAGATTGAATCAGGAAGAACATTCTTCTTGTTCTTTTCAAGGCGAGCTTCATGAGCTAGAAGGATCGATTCCAGTTCATCAAGAGAAACGAATTCTGTCTTGCTATTGATCGCAGCTACGATAGGATCATAATCCTCAAGAAGCGCATCAAGCGCAACTTCCAAAAGATTTCGATGCGGAATGGGATCTCCGATTGAGAGAAGCGAATCAGAGAGAGAACGAACATGAAGGATGAATTCCGAGACAGGCCGATTACCTTTGGATAGATTTCGCAACTCAGAACGGAGCTTCCTAGCTTTCGTACTCAAGAGTGTATGAAAATGCTTGTGAATTTCATCCCAAATTTGCCATGCATGACCACAATTAACCACTCGCGGAAGAAGAACATCATAAATCGAAGCTAGGAGCCAAGTGGAAATCAGCGCATCTTGCTGTTCCCAATCACTGTACGCAGGATTCTCTTCGGCATTTTCTTGATCGGAATCAGTGATGAACCTCGGCGGAATTCGAGGATTAGTGACAAATTTCTGGAGTTTGTGGCCACGAATTACTCCTTCGATCTGTTGTTTCCATTGTCGAAAGTTGTTATCATCGAGTTTCAACGAGATTGGATGTGAGGGAGTAAATTGAGGTGCGCTAGGGTTTGCAAAAGGATTGACATAATCCATTGCTTCAGGATCTAGAAGCTCTTTGATACCATATTAGAAGTAGAAAGTGTAGCAAGAAATGGTAGATTTCATTATTGTAAAAACTGAATCAGTTACAAAGAAGCTACTGCTATATATAGCAGAGACCGAAGCGATTCTGACCAAGCTAACAAATGAGGCAGTTACAACTGAAATAACAGATACAACTGTGCAAACTAACAACTAACAGAATGTGCAAAACTAACAACTAACAGAAACTAGACTATCTCTAACATGGCCCATTTAGAAAAGCTAATTTTACATCAAGCTGAAACAGTATCCATCCTCTGCTACTTGCTAATGCTGTGACCAACCTTATGGTTTCAAGTCTAGCAACAGGAGCAAAAACCTGTGTGTAGTCAACACCAGCTCTAGCTTTATGTTTGGCCACTGACCCATCTGGCTTCAATTCCACTTTGTATATACACTTGACAGCAATTGGTTGCTTGTTTAAAGGTAAATTGACTAGCTCCTAGGTCTGGTTCTTCTCAATAGCACTAATCTCTTCTTTCATAGCACTTTGCCAAACCTCCTCCTTTCTTTGCATCTTCAAAAGCAGATTGGTTTTGCATCGGCCAAAGAAGGCAAAATGCATCATTTCTTCCTCGGTTGTTCAAAGACTATGAGTGTATATCTCATAGTCGGCAAACCTGGTTGGTAATTGCCTTGCTCTATGTGGTCTCGAGATGGTGTGTTTTGATTTGTGCTTGACTCATCTCCACTGGCCTGTTGATAGTCAAGCAAAACTGAAACAGTTGGACTGGTCATGCTGCACTGATTCTTCCAATCCCATGCTCTAGACTCGTCCACTACCACATCCCAGCTGATTTCAATCCTGTGAGTAAGAGGGTTAAACAATCTGTATGCACCTGTAGGATGATATCCTACTAAGATCACAGCTTCACTTTTGTCTTGTAGTTTCTTCCTCTTCTCATCTGGCACATGCTTGAAGCTTAATGAGCCAAATATCCTTAGATGCTTTCACTGATGGCTTCCTGTTGGTCCAAACCTCTTCTGGAACCCGAGACTCCAGCCTCTTGGTTGGACACTTGTTCAAAATGTAGGTGGCTGTGGTGACAGCTTCTCCCCAAAATGAGTGTGGCAACCCCTTCTCTTTCATCATACTCCTGGCCATGTTCAACACTGTTCTATTCCTTCTTTCAGTCAATCCATTGTGTTGTGGTGTGTAAGGAGCAGTAACCTCATGTTGGATTCCATGATTGATACAGAAATCTTCAAAAACATTTGAGGTATACCCTCCTCCTCCATTTGTCCTTAGTACCTTTATTGATTTTCCACTCTGATTCTCAACCATCTTTTTGAACTTTTGAAACACATCATACACTTCATTCTTTGTTTTGATTAGAAATAACCAAAGCATCCTACTAAACTCATCAAAAAAGGTAATGAAGTATTTGTTACCTCCAAAGGACAACATCTCAAAAGGGTCACAGACATCTGAATGCACAACACACAAAACTTCATCTGCTCTCATTTGTAGCTGAGACTTGAAGGAGTTTCTTGGCTGCTTGCTTACAAGGCATTTGTCACACACCTTTCCTGGCAGATTGATCCTTGGTAAGCCTATCACCATCTGTTTTACTGCAAGATCTTGAATTTTCTTGAAATTCAAGTGACCAAGTCTTGCATGCCATAGCCAACTGTCATCATCTGCTGTTGCAGCAGCTAAGCACTGAACCTCAGCTGCCTTTATGTTTGCCTGGAATGTTCTATTCTTGGAGAGAGGAGCTTTCAGAATTCTCCTCTGACAGGAATCAAACAGTTCCAAACAGTCTTGATGCATCATCACCATGAATCCCTTCTCCACTAGTTGACCAAGACTTAGCAGGTTACACTTCATTTCTGGTACATACAGAACACTCTCCACTACTGTAAATCTGCCATCTGCTCTTCTGATTGCCACATTACCAATTCCTTTGGCTTCCACAATTCTATTATCAGCAAACCTGATCCTGCTGGTTTTTGTTTCATCAAACGCAGTCAACCATTCTCAATGACAAGTCATGTGGTTTGAGCATCCTGTATCTAGATACCAAGACTCCTTCTCACCAGGAACATTGTTTGTGGTTGCCATCAGCATCACTGGCTCATCATCTGAGTCATCTTGAGCCAAGTGAGCCTCATCATTGCAATCTTTCTTTTGCACCTTTCTCTTCCCTCTACATTTATCTGCAAAGTGCCCAAATTTCTGACAATTGTAGCACTTAATCTTCCTTCTATCAAACCTGTTTCTGCCACCTCTATTTTGGTCAGCACCAGAACTTCTTCTTTGATAGGATTCACCTTGATCATTGTCAGAGTAGGACTGCTCGTGTTTGTTGAAAGAGCTTCTGTTCCCTTCATCCTTGTCACCCTTCCACTTGCCCTTTTCCTCTCCACCCTTTCTTTCTATCACATTTCCACTGTTTTGACACTTTGGCTTGGATTGCCTGATCAGTGGATTTTTCTGGTGTTCTTTCATTCATCCTCAACTCATATGCCTCAAAGGAACCTTGTAGCTCTTCAATCTTCATTGACTCCAAGTCTTTGGATTCTTCTATTGCACAGGCTATATAGTCAAATCTTGGGGATAGAGTGCGCATTACCTTCTCAAGGATTGTTTGATCAATGATTGTCTCCCCACAACCTTTCATTTGATTTGTAATGCTTAGCACTCTTGTGAAATAGTCTGACACCTTTTCAAGACCTTCCATTTGCATTAACTCATACTTCCTCTTTAAGGTTTGTAATCTTATCTTCTTGAGTTTATCCCCACCAGCATGACATTTCTCCAAGATCTCCCAAGCAATTCTTGCATTGGCAGCAGAGGAGATCTTTTGGAAGTGAGCTGCATCCACACATTGATGCAATAGGTACATCGCCCTGTGATCCTTCTTCTTGTTTTCTTTATGCGCATTCCTCTGCTCCTCAGTGGGATTTTTCCCCAATGGTGGAAACCCCTCAGTCACGATCTCAAGAACTTCTTGAAAACCAAAGATGGCCTTTATTTGCACACACCAATTATCCCAGTTCTTGCTATTAAGAACAGTAAGATTTCCAGGAATGCTGACACTCGAATTCGCCATTGATTGCAGCAAATTCTTTCACCTCACTCAACACTTCAATGCGCAGCACCCCTTTTTCACTCTACAGGCCAAGATCGCCTCGCTCTGAATTACCAATTTGTTGGAGTTCAAAGACTCCACACACTCACACACTCAGAAGAATAAGAAGATTTGAGAGATAATTTTCACTGAATTTCACACACTGTGTTATTCATCATATTCACTTACAAGTATGCACTCACTTATATAGTGCTCAAGTACAACTAACTTTCACTAACAGCTAGTAACTAACTCTAGCTTGCACTCTCAACAAACTCAAACTGACACACTAACTGCCACACTTACGTTCTGAATTACATTTCACAATAAGTCAACCACTATTTTTAGTACTCTAAAATTTATTGGAAAATTTAAACCTCAGATAATTATATCCTACTGTAAGAAACTGGAATACGAAAAAAACAATATCACTTGGACATTTTGTCAAGCACTTGATGTGCTTCATGATACACAAATATGATGAGCATCATCACTTCTTCCTAGTTTGTGCCACTCCCTATTCACACCAAGCCACATTCACAACCAATATCACAAAACTTAAATCACCTAGTTACTCTGTGTGTGTGTGTCTACATTATTAATAAGCAACCAGGGAAAGAGCCAAAACCAAAGGCAACCATGAATCCGGTCCTCACATTTGGTACCCGTTGCCAACCAAACCGAACTATACTATGAGTATAGAGTGACTAACCCATAACCCATTTGCAGATAAAAATCTGGCAAGGGACCCAAAAAAGAGAAAGGAAAAGAATTTATATTATGGTAGTAAAAGTAAAAAAAAAAACAGAGAGAGAGGGAAAAAAAATGTTATATATATTAGCAAAGTAGTGGAAGACGATGGGATGAGAGGCGTGAATGCAGGATGCAGAAATGTCATAAAAACCAGTCCTTGTAATCACAAAAATCCTTGCTAAAAATAGAAAAAATCCAAAGAGAGGGAAGATGGGGTTGGGGGGAAAAGAAAGAAAGAAGGAGTGAAGAAAGAGAGTCCACCATTGATCACTTTAACACCAAACCCCACAACCATTTCTTGATTGCCGAGCGTCGTTTCCATGCCCGTATCTATATATCTAAAGCAATGAAGAAAACGATTTGAGAGTGAAGAGAGAAGGGAGAAGAGACAAGACTTTTGGAGGACAAAGCTTCAAAGAGAGAAAAGAGTAGAGATATGGAGAAAGCTCCATGGAACCAGAACCTTCTTTTACTGGGCGGGAGAAGAAAAAATTTTGTTAGGGAGTAAAAGCTTATAAAGCAACACGTGTCTACATTGAGATTCTTACATAGATAAAAAAAAAAAAAAAAAGGACGAGCATATGAACATTTCATCAAACACAGTACAGTGTTCCCCAACCCCACCCTGCCATATAATCATCTTCATTCTTCACCGCCACCATGGCCGACAGTGATTCCACCCCACCCTACCACCCTGCATCAAAACCCTCAAAAAGTACCATGTTAGGAAATTTTGGGTCACGTATGTAATGTTTAATTGTGTTAGGGTTATTATTTTAATTAGTCAAATTAAAGTGATCTAATTCAAGTATGGTTTATGGCTAAGTACATAATTGTCATGAAAAATATTGTGTAGATACATAAAGTCTTATTTCTATTTTTATGATGGGCTAAAATAGAAATAGGAAAAGTCTAAGAGTCATGACTCTTCATGAAAGGGCATGGACTCGTTATAAAAGGTTATGGTCCCCAAGTCATATGCAACCAATTTTCTTTTCTAACACCCATCGTTAGAAAGGAGAGGCTCTTTATGGTTTAAGAAGAATTGTGCATGTTGACTTGGAAGACCAAGAACCAGAAGTTTCTCCATCATATTTTCCATGAATTCGGGTACGCTTCCGCTATTGTCTTTCATTCTATATTCTTGATGATTGAACATGACTTGTCTTGATTTGATGATGGTTTTCATCTTTAAGTTTCTCCCATAAAGTTTTCCAACAAGTGGTATCAGAGCCACAAGTTTACGTTGAATCATTAAGAAATAAGTTTTCCATTAATTCTAGTGTATTTATTTGGAGAATGTGGTGTAAATTATTTTCCAAGCAATTTTCATGTTAAAGTGAAATCTTATTCTTTAAAGGTTTTCAATGAATTAGAAATTTCAAACAAATTAAGTTCGTATTGGTAACATACATTCATAGTGCATTTTTTAAAATGCTATTATGTCAAGTTGCATTGGGTTTAAGATATTGCTCATCAGTTCATTACACGTTGATTTTTCTTGAGTTGAAATTCATGAATCCTATGTGATTCTTACGGTTTTGTTTTCTATAATGATTTTGTAAATTTGGTCCCTTGAAGATTTGGTGATTCTACTCGTATAATTTTTGAAATGCTTCATAAAAATTCTGTGTTTATTTCAAATATATTGAATGCTATTTATGCATAGTGGTAAAGTCTGGTGTAATGGTTATGTGACCGTTACTTTTGCACCGTATGAGAACCGGGTGTGCTAAAGTCTGGTGTAATGCTATTTCAATTCCCATGTTGGAGTTTGAAACGATTGTGAAACCCGTGTGATTTATTTAAAGTTTAAACTTCGCAACATCATTCAAGTTGTTGCTTAGTCTAAGTTGTTCCTTAGGGTATGTTTGGGAGGATGAGGTGGGTGGTTAGTAATAAAGTTGGATGGTATAGAAGGCTTGACCCATTGTTTGGAACTTCATTCATTAATGGAGTGGGATGGTTTGGTAACCCAAACCACTCCATGGTACCAAACAATAATCAGGGCAAAGGTTAACCACCAGGCTACCTTTACAAAGATGCAATTGACTTTCGAAAACATTATGTTAAAAAGCCTTTTGAACGATGCACATTTTCCAATAAGGAGAGAAATAAATTTTATCAGTGGAACAACTATACACACAGTTTCACATAGTCCTCTTCATAAAATAAGTAAAATTTAATTTTGGATTAAGTTTTCAACCAAAATTCAAATAATTGGTTATATTTTGGATTATGAAATTGTTTGACATTTTAAGTGAATCAATTGAAGCAAGAAGTCACCAAAGTGACCTCTCTTGTGTAGATTGCTCATGAGAAATGTTGAATGTTAGTGTGTATGTGTATCCATGCGAGTATTAATCGGCCCAAAGGAAGGTTAATATTTGGCCGGATTACATGCACACCTGTGATGGTAAACATGTGATGATTATAAGGTTGTAGATGTGAATGATAAATCAGTCCAAAGAAGGGTTTATTATTTGACATACATTATTGTCAATGTTTGATCATTACAACAAGAGTACCACTAGCAGTTAATATTACTGTCCAAAAACTTGATATTAATGTTGCACTAGGTATCTTGAGATGGGGTATGTCATTATTTGAATTTATTGATGATTGAATTTTGGTTATGATGTGAGTATATTTATGTTATTTATCTGTTCTCTCTTTAGCTACTATTGCTACTATATCTGCTAACCTAAATCATGTTCCGGTCCTTAATGGTACAAACTTTAAGGATTGGAAAGAGAACATTTTGATTGTTCTTGGTTGCATGGATCTTGACATTGCACTAAGGATGGAACAACCCCCTTCTCCTACAGACTCTGGTACCTCTGAAGAGAGGAAAATTTATGAGAAGTGGGACCGCTCCAATCGCATGAGTCTAATGATCATTAAGTGTGGCATTCCAGAAGCATTTAGGGGTGCTATATCCAATGGGATAACAAGTGCCAAAGAATTCCTTGTCGAAATTGAGAAATGCTTTACCAAAAGCGATAAGGCAGAAACAAGCACACTCCTTCAAAGCTTGATTTCTATGGAGTATAACGGCAAAGGAAACATAAAGGAGTACATTATGGAAATGTCTAATATTGCTTCAAAGCTTAAGGATCTAAAGCTCGAGTTGTCTGAGGACTTACTCATGCATTAGGTTTTGGTTTCTCTTCCTACACAATTCGGTCAATTTAAGATCAGTTACAACTGTCAAAAGGAGAAATGGTCTCTTAACAAGTTCATTTCATATTATGTGCAAGAGGAAGAGAGGATGAAGCAAGAAAGAATAGAAAGTACTCACTTGGCAAGTACCTCTAATGACAATGGCAAAAATAAAGCTGCTAATATTGAAGTTGCTAAGGGTCCAACACAAAAGAAGCAAAATAAGGGTGAAGAAAGTTACTTCTTATGTGGTATGAGTGGACATAACAAGAAGGGATGTACCAAGTATCACGCCTGATGTGCAAAGAAAGGTATATTCCTTACTTTGGTATGTTCTAAGGTAAATTTAGCTTCAGTACCTAGAAACACTTGATGGTTATATTTTGGTGCTACTACTAATATCAGTGTTTCAATATAGAGTTGCCCAAGTTATCGAAGGCCAAATGATGCTGAAAGATGCATTTATGTAGGAGTTGGCATATCGATAAAAGTAGAGGCAGATATGACATTTTAGGTTATTGTTAAGTACTGGTTATTATTTGGATTAATGGATACTTTTGATGTACCGTCGTTTAGACGAAATTTGGTTTCTGTTTCTTGGATTGGACAAATTTGGTTATCATTGTTCATCTGGAAACAATCACTTCAGTTTATCTATTAATTCAAATGTTGTTGGAACTAGTACTATTACAGTGCATGACAATCTATATTTGCATGATATTATAAGAACCGTTGAATGTGGAATCACATGGTACTAAGCGTAAAGTTAATAGTGCAAATTCAAGAACATCAAGTGCCTTGGTTACATCTCTAGAAATAGAGTGGAGTAGCATGTGTCAGATGGAATCCTAGATTCCACTAACTTTAAAGACTTTGATGTCTCTGTTGAATGCCTTAAGGACAGACAGACCAAACAAAGAAATTAGGTTCCTAGTCTAACTCATGTATGGGATTTCCATCTGAGGCATGGCCTTATAGGCCAAATGAAAGGTAATGGGAATTCCGAACAGGGAGCAACTACTTTATTGGCTATTCTGAATGATCCAAGGGCTATAAGTTTTATGATCCCAAATTAAATACAATTTTTGAGACAAACTGCCACGTTCTTTGAGGATATTGAGTTTTGGGTGGGGGGGGGGGGAGAAATGAGGTTAGAGACTTTGTCTTGGAGGAAGAATTGGTTTCAATTCCAAAATAGATTCATAAAGTTGCTTTTGATGAAGCAAGTCCGGAACCTCTAAATGACATTGTTGTTCAAACTCCCATTCAAGATGAGTTAGTTGTTCCAGAAGAAGAAATTCAAGATCCTCAAGAACTAGTGCTTCAAGAGTAAATGTCTTTGCAACGATCCACTAGAGAAAGAAGAAATGCTATTCTAGTTGACTACATATTATTTCTTCAGAAACATGAGGAAAATGATGGTATAATGGAAAATGATCCAATCAATTTTCGTCAAGTCATGCAAGATTCCAACTTAGAAAAGTGGATTGAATCAATAAATGAGGAGTATGAGTTCATACAAGACAATAAGGTTTGGGAACTTCTCCTATTACCAAAAGATGTGAAACTCATTGGTTGTAAATGTATATTTAAGACCAAAGGGATTACAAAGGTAGTGTGGAGAGGTATAAGGCTCGTCTTGTAGCCAAGGACCATACTCAAAATAAAGGGATTGACTATAAAGAGACTTTCTCTCCGGTTTCATTGAAGGACTCTTTTAGGACAATCGGGACCCTTGTTGTTCTTTAGGATTTGGAGCTTCATCAAATGGATGTCAAGATGATGTTTCTCAATGGCAACATTGACGAAACAATCTATATGGTACAGCCGTAAAACTTTGTGTTGGGAGACACAAAGAACACGGTTTGAAAATTGACATAATCCATCTGTGGGCTAAAATATTGAGTTTTGGGGGGGAGAAATGAGGTTAGAGACTTTGTCTTGGAGGAAGAATTGGTTTCAATTCCAGAATAGATTCATAAAGTTGCTTTTGATGAAGCAAGTCCGGAACCTCTAAATGACATTGTTGTTCAAACTCCCATTCAAGATGAGTTAGTTGTTCCAGAAGAAGAAATTCAAGATCCTCAAGAACTAGTGCTTCAAGAGTAAATGTCTTTGCAACGATCCACTAGAGAAAGAAGAAATGCTATTCTAGTTGACTACATAGTATTTCTTCAGGAACATGAGGAAAATGATGGTATAATGGAAAATGATCCAATCAATTTTCGTCAAGTCATGCAAGATTCCAACTTAGAAAAGTGGATTGAATCAATAAATGAGGAGTATGAGTTCATACAAGACAATAAGGTTTGGGAACTTCTCCTATTACCAAAAGATGTGAAACTCATTGGTTGTAAATGTATATTTAAGACCAAAGGGATTACAAAGGTAATGTGGAGAGGTATAAGGCTCGTCTTGTAGCCAAGGACCATACTCAAAATAAAGGGATTGACTATAAAGAGACTTTCTCTCCGGTTTCATTGAAAGACTCTTTTAGGACAATCGGGACCCTTGTTGCGCTTTAGGATTTGGAGCTTCATCAAATGGATGTCAAGATGATGTTTCTCAATGACAACATTGACGAAACAATCTATATGGTACAGCCGTAAAACTTTGTGTTGGGAGACACAAAGAACACGGTTTGAAAATTGACATAATCCATCTGTGGGCTAAAATAACCGTCTCGTTAGTGATGCCACAAGTTCTATCAGGTAATTCTCTCATTCAGTTTTGAGATGAATGTTGTTAGTATTTGTGTGCAACACAAATTCAGTGGGAGTAAGAATATTTTCCTGTTATTGTATGTTGATGACATACTACTTGGGATTAATGATATAGGCATGTTCCACGAAACCAGTAGATTTCTATTGATAATTTCAAGATGAAATATGGTGACGTCTCCTTTGTATTAGGGATCCAGATACACTGAGCCCAATCTTGGAGTACTCTAGGATTGTCACAAAAGAGCTATATCAATAAATTGCTCAAATAGTTTGGCATGCAAGACTGTCAATCAAGTGATACCTCGATCGCTAAGGGAGACAAATTAGTCTCAATCAGTGCCCAAAAGAAATCTTAAGATTAAAGGGATGCAGGAGATTCCTATGCGTCAGCTGTAGGAAATATAATGTACGCTCAAGTCTGTATGCATCCGGACATAGCGTACATTGTTAAGTATTAGACAGATACTTAAGCAATCCAGGAATAAACCGTTAGAAAGCAGCCAAACGGGTTATGGTTTATTCATTAGAGAACAAAGAACTATATGCTCACATAAGGAAAATCAGATCAATTAGAAATCATTGGGTATTTTGATTCTTATTTTTTTGGATGCCAATACAGTTGAAAATCCACACCAGGTTATGTTTATTTATGGTTATAAGGCATCCAAATTATGGACTATGGCTGCGGAATTTTGTAACTGGGTTATGAATTTTAGATTTATTGAAAGACCACTACAGTTATTTTGTGACCATAAGTTAGCAGTGACATTAAGTTCCTTATTGATGTGGAAAGAGTTCAGAGTGACAGATGTCTGTAAAGCATGTTAGGACAAACTCCATAGTTGTGGATCCACTTACTAAGGTTTACCACCCAAGGTCTTTCACGAGCATATTGCTCGAATGGGTGTTGTACCACTAGACGATACATTTGTTCAGTGGGAGTTTGTATTTGGATGCTTTTCTAAGGAAGATATACATTATGATTATTTTCTACAAAATACAGTTTTTGGTTTGGTTTTCACTCTGAGTATTGATCTCATTAAATAATAAAGTAGGACCAGTTGAAAATCGACATATACAGACCACATTCATGTGATTTTCATGCTGTACATTTCACGATTAATCTATGTCATTTGGTTATATTGATATTAGTGATCATTGATGGGTTTAGTTATGATTGATATATCGAAAACCGCTTTGGTTCTATATATTGATATAACTAATGGACGGGATAAGGATATGTCCAAGGTTTATAATGGCGGATTTTGAGCTCATAAAGCCTAACACATTTGTAAGGATACATATGTGACCAGTGGGAGATTGTTAGGAAATTTTGGGTCACATATGTAATGTTTAAATGTGTTAGGGCCATTATTTTAATTAGTCAAATCAAAGTGATCTAATTCAAGTATGGTTTATGGCTAAGGACATAATTGTCATGAAAAATATTGTGTATATACCTAAAGTCTTATTTCTATTTTTATGATGGGCTAAAATAGAAATAGGAAAAGTATAAGAGTCGTGACTCTTCATGAAAGGGCATGGACTCGTTATAAAAGGTTATGGTCCCCAAGTCATATGCAACCAATTTTATTTTCTAACACCCATCGTTAGAAAGGAGATGCTCTTTATGGTTTAAGAAGAATTGTGCATGTTGACTTGGAAGACCAAGAACCAGAAGTTTCTCCATCATATTTTCCATGAATTCGGGTACGCTTCCACTATTGTCTTTCATTCTATATTCTTGATGATTGAACATGACTTGTCTTGATTTGATGATGGTTTTCATCTTTAAATTTCTCCCATAAAGTTTTCCAACAACCACCACTCCCATCTTTAATTTCAACAAAAAAAAAAAACCAATCTTTATTCCATCCTCGTCTTACTCTTCATCATCTCCTACGTCTTAGGAGCTTTCCTTCGCCACCACCTAGCTAGACTTCATCTCCCACCACAACGCCACCTCCACCACCACCAAGATGATATACCGAGAGAGACACTGCCCACAAAATAAGGAACTCCTCAAGTGCAGGGTACCCGCGCCGCATGGCTACCATAACCTGTTTCCGTGCTGGCGAGTAGAGACCTGGCATGGTACGCCAATGTGCCTCAACGAGAGCTACCGTCGTGAAGGCAATTAGGGAAAGATAGGCAGTGAGGGTGAATGAAGAGTGTGGTAGGTGAGGAAAAATGAAAAAGTGAAAGGGGAGGGCAAGTGTTGCCAGGGAAGAAATATATACAAAAAAAAAAGAGTGATGAATGAGAATTTCTTTTCGTTGGGGGTGGGGGTGTCCCAGGAGGATGGGGGAGAAGGTGGAGATATGGGTGGAGATGGAGATGGAGATGGAGTTGATGCGGTGATGATGGATTTCCGATGGGGAGGGGAAGAAAAGGTGGGGATGTGGGAAGGAATTAAGATGTCTGGTGAAGAAGATGGAGTGAAGAAATACCGGCTTTTTGAGGGAACTGCTTTAGAAACTATTTACAGTTTAGGATTGTTGTAATATATATATATATATATATATATATATATATATATATATATATATATATATATATATATATATATTTCATTATGATGGATTAAAGGTGTCAGTTAGACTGATATCTTTTAAGTTAAAGGTGTCAGTCAGACTGGTGTCTATCAGTATTAAAAAAAATAATAATTAATAGTAATAATAAGAGGTATAAAAAAATAATAGCAATAACAATTTACACCAATAAATATTCATCAATTATTACAGTAATAAAAAAAAATTACCTTGTAATAGTATTAATGTCATCGTTACTCCATATACTTATAGTATAATTTTTTTTAGCAGTGTTCCTTTAAAATTGCTGGTAACTTTCTTTTAATTCTTACAAGGTAATTTTTTTTACTAATGTAATAATTGATGAATATTTATTGGTGTAAATTATTATTGCTATTATTTTTTTATGACTCTTGTGATATTATTTGCTACTTGTTATTAGGGGATTTTTTTATTGCCTCTTGTTGTTTTAAATAGATACTTTTATCATTAATGTCATCGTTACTTTCTATACTTATAGTATAATTTTTTTTGTAGCAGTGTTCCTTCTAAATTGCAGATAACTTTCTTTTAATTCTTACAAGATAAAAAAAAAATTACTACTGTAATAATTGATGAATATTTATTGGTGTAAATTGTTATTGTTATTATTTTTTATGACTCTTGTGATATTATTTGCTACTTGTTATTAGAGGATTTTTTTATTGTCTCTTGTTATTTTAAATAGATATTTTATCATCAATGTCATCGTTACTCCCTATACTTATAGTATAAGTGTTCCTTCTAAATTGCAGGTAACTTTCTTTTAAGTCTTACAAGGTAATTTTTTTTTACTACTGTAATAATTGATTAATATTTATTGGTATAAATTGTTATTGCTATTATTTTTTTATGTCTCTTGTAATATTATTTGCTACTTGTCATTGTTATTTGCTACTTGCTACGGATACATAGTTTCTAAAAGAAACCCATTTTGGTCAAAAAAACCATTTAAAACAACAAGAAGCAATAAAAAAAATCTCATAATAACAAGTAGCAAATAATATCACAAGAGTCATAAAAAAAAATAATAGCAATAACAATTTACACCAATAAATATCCATCAATTATTACAGTAGTAAAAAAAAAATTACCTTGTAAGAATTAAAAGAAAGTTACCAGCAATTTTAAAGGAACACTGCTAAAAAAAATTATACTATAAGTATAGGGAGTAATGGTGACATTAATGCTATTACAAGGTAAAAAAAAATTTATTACTGTAATAATTGATGAATATTTATTGGTGTAAATTGTTATTGCTATTATTTTTTTTATATCTCTTATTATTGCTATCAATTTTATTTTTCTTTTTTAATACAAGACTGGCGCCTTTGACCCGTCGGAGTGAGGAAAAAAAATGCCACGTGTCCAAAAGGACCCCCCATTGGTAAATAGTTTCAGAACAACCCTAAACTGGTAAATAGTTTCTAAAAGGAATCCAGTTTGGTCAAAAAGCCAGAAATACCAAAATAAAAAAATTGTATTTATTATTTTTTAAATTATTACTTTATTATATGTATTTATTAACATATCAGGTTCGGAGTGCCACATAGGTCAGGAGATGCTAGATTTTGGAGGAATGGTAAAAAAAAAAGACTAAGTTTGTCATCCGAACCTAATTTAAGGGACCTATTTGACACAAAATAAACTTAGGGGACCGGATCGAAAAAAGAAATAAACTTAAGGGACCAATCAAATAGTTTTGCCTATAATAAAAGTAGAATCCTAGTCTTGATCAAATAGAGAATCAAATCATAAAATATAAATAAGAAATAAATCTCAAGCAATCATTTATGATACTCTAAAATATTCTAAGATATGAAAAGATATTGTCAGATGTTTCTCTGATTTTCTAACACTCCTCCTCAAGCTAAGCTTTAAGCTTGTCACACGAATACAATGCATTCCCCTCAAAACTGTATTTGGAAGCTTCAACAACAATTTCGGAGACCCAAATTATTTAGAATTGAAATTAAGGTAGACAACTACTTCCAAGACTGAGATGGGACCAATGCATCTGGGACAAAGGGCCATGGCTAGTGCATCTGGGACAAAGACGATGCCAGTGCATATAGGACAAAGAGTCGATGCCAGAGCATCTGTGACAAAAAGTTGGGCTAGTATGAGTTAAAACCAACATAAGTCAATCGTCGACGAAAATAGAAGTCACCTCTAATATGAGTCATCTGTGGGAAAGTAGTCACCACTAGAATGATCGTTGGTGGGAAGAGAAGTCACTAGTATGATCTATTAATGGATAAGACACTGGTGCAGAAAAGGGATTCCACATCGGTTATTTTTGGCTTTGCACATCGGTTTTCAAACTGATGTTGAAAAGATCGATGTGGTTTATTGTCACTTTACACATCAGTTTTGAAACCGATGTGTAAAGTACATTTTTAACAGCGATTTTTTACAGACCGATGTGGAAAGTGAAATTTGTCAATTGGTAACCTATTAAAAATATCACTTTCCACATCGGTTTTTACAAAAACGGATGTGTAAAGTCTCATTTTTTTTTATTTTGTTATTTACATTTCTATCATTCCTTTCCCCTGTTTCAGTAATGCAGATCAATACCAGAATAACATACTGTAAATATTCTAAACACAATCACTTTTGTACGACAAAAACACAAATAATATATACTGAATTTATTATGAACAATACATATGTACGATCAATTACATTCAGACAACAAAGATAATTAGAAACCAAAAAGCTACATGATATATTAATGATTTCATATCAAAATACATATGATCAGTCAAAAGTACACTATAGCTAGTACATGATAAGTTTTTAAACTAACTACATATATACAAACTATGGTTGGTACACTTCAAGAAAGAAAGTTGCCCAACGCCTCTTTATGTTGATGATGTCGGAATCAGATAATGGAGTTGGATTGTTGAATATCTGCAAGTTTAATTAGACAAAAGATTATATCTTTTAAGTAATAAACTAACATAAAACATATAACGAATCTATAACCATTACTTCTAATTGTGTCAATTAACATTTACCTCGTGCCATCTTTCAGTGATCCTGGAGGAGATAATTTCCAACATCCACTGCATCACATAGTAGCCACATTCCCATGATCCACGTTGTATATGTGACTACGTACATACCATCACAGCCGTGACATACCATCTGAACCAGACCCTCACAGGCAGAACTGATCACGGCCTAGCCGTGATGGTGGTCACGGCCGTGACAGACCAACCAGTGAAGCAACCTCTAGGCAGAATCCATCACGGCCTAGCCGTGACAGGCATCACGACCGTGACGCGTGATACCACCACTGGAAAAATCCAGTCTTGGTGCCATTTCCAGGTGGATTAGACATAGATTCCTACTTTATAACACTTCACACACAGAACAACACAAGTATACACAGAACAAGGACTCAAGACACAAACTTCATCAAAGGGGTCACAACAAGGCACTAACACACTCATGACAGAGCCTAGACAATATTTTCAGCAGAGAGAAAATACCAGAGTTATGAGATGCTAAGAGACCGGAGTGGTGGTTTGTGAGTAAAGGTCCTCTTCGCGGAAGCACGAACGGAGTGGTGGGTCTCCTTAAGTAGCAGGTGCAGCAACCAGTATAAGTTGTGGTTCCTTAAAACATTTACATAACAAATATACTTTGTACCTCTTGTAAACCAAAAATATACTTTCCACTAGCAAGTAATCCCAATGACGCAAATGATAATTAAATTCCCTGCCCAAGCCACAGCAAACCATGAACACTACCACTCAAGTATCAAGAGCATCCATGCAACATTTGTAATGACCACCATAGTAATAGATATCACCTTCAGGCCTTGTAACAGAAGAACAAAAAGCCCTCTTAGCTGATAGTACAAGTAATTCCAAAGAATGAGATCAGGGTACCCAAAACCCAAAAGTCCATTTACAGCCACTAAGCCAAAAGCCTACCAAATGGTTTCCTAGTTTTCTTCCATGGAAAAGATAAAAATACCAGTCTGCATGTATATGCATCATCTTTACTAAAATGAAGTCATATGCTTAAGTTCAGTTAAATCACATGCAAGCAAGTCAAACTAAACAATCTCAGGGAACACACGCACATAATCACTTACCCACATAGCATATAGTTCCATTTTGAAAAAAAATAGAAAATGCAGTTTGGCATCAGGACTAAAATTCCATCTAAAGGAAGTTAGTAAAGCATTGACCTTTGCTCAATAATGTCTCCACTATCTCCAAACTCCCAATACTTGCTGCAGAATGTAGCGGTGCCCACCCTTCTTCATCGGCACTATTTATCACACTAGCCGAAGCATCAACAGATAACAGTATCTTCACCACCTGACAAATACACATTCACAAGTACCAAACAATTAATTTCTAGTTTCAAGCTGATATTCACTAGAAACCCTAAATTTTAAATTGTAGTTGGGAACAAAATGAAATGTAAAAAGAACATGTTTTTACGACAATTGAAGGGGAACTAAGAAGACCCTTTTGAATGCGGTTCAAAAGGGGTTTATTTGGAGAATCTTTTTGAAGATAATGGAAATGGAGGATTGAAAAGGGAAAAAGGACCTGGGAGTGACCGGAAGAAGCGGTGACGTGAAGAAGGGAGCGAGAGCGAGAGCGAGAGAGAGAGAGAGAGAGAGATGCATACCTGAGGGAGGAGGAGGGACGAGCAAAAATGGTGCTCTTCAAACTAGGGTAGCTCGCGGATGGCCTTTCTCAGTGGTTCTTAGTGGTTCTCTTTCGAAGCAGAAAATGAAGGCTCGCAGTGGTCTTCTTCTTTGTCTACGATTAGGGATTTGCAGAGAGTTAGGGGGAAAGGGAAATCGTTATAGCTGAAAGAGGTGGTTCTCTTTGCAATATGACTTAGAGTGAGAGCAGTGAGAGAGATGGAGAAGCAGTGACAAAGGAATGAAAAACAAATGGAATGGAAGACGGAGCGAAGAGTAGGAAGGAATGAAAATAGAAAATTAGGTTATTACACATCGGTTTCATTATAACCGATGTAGAAACTTACAATTTATTTTAAAATTTCATTTTTTTTAATTTACTACATCGGTTATTTTAAAACCGATGTGTAATCTTACGGCTCATTAAAAAAAATTATAATTTGTTTCCATTTTCCACATCGATTGTTAAAAACCGATGTGGAATCTTATGTCTCATTAAATTTTTTTTTGGTTTCACTTTTCCACATCGGTTTTGTTTAAAACCGATGTTAAATATTTTTATCACATCGGTTTATATATAACCGATGTTAAAATATTTCAGTTTAATTTCAAAAATGCCACTGCCTCCTATTTCACATCGGTTTTGTTAAAACCGATGTTAAAAACTGATGTTAAATGTATATTTTGCACTAGTGAGAATTGCATGACCAACACCGGAGAAACAGATTTTAGAATAGATCCGGAAAGAGGGCTTGTATGTGTTAAGCCTTTCTGAAGTGTTTATGCATGTTGTTAAGTTTAATCTTAGAAATGTTCAATCCTTTTAGAGTCCTAGTAACCCGTTTCACCGTTTTGGCCATATCTTGAGTTCTAGATGTCCGCTTGAGGTGAACTTTGATGTGTTGGAAAGCTAAAAGAAGTATATACAAGTCTTATTTCAGGTGTTATGACCAAATTCGGTTGTTAGGATGCACGGTCGTACATAATTATGCATGACTATACATATTATGTCCCACCTATGTCCTGCTTTGCGTCGTTTCTTTGAAACACGCTGTGAACAGCCTATGCACAGCTGTACATCACGAAGCACGATCGTACATACTATCCTGACAGTATAAATAGGTGGCTTACGGGGGTTGTGACTATAACCCTCAAATTTGGCACATTAGGCAATCCTAGTGTGCCGAAAACCTCTTCCCTTTTCCCTTCCCTTGAACCCTTTGAAGTTCTTGCTCTAGTTTTTGGAGAGTAGTCATGCATTAGTGTCAGTAGAGGTAAGCCGGTTATCCCTCTCTATTAATATCTTTTCCTAATTGTTGGATTGGGATTAATTGGTTATTCTTATGTTTGGCCAAGGCTTGGGAAACTCATTGAGCCGCTTGAGGGAACACGACCAGTTTGCTTTCGGGGTTTGACCTTCATTCCAGGTATGGGAGAAGGACTAGTATGAACATGTAGGCTATGGGGTAGTGTAAGATGAAGGGTTAACCCATGACCCTGGTGAGAGGCAAGGTTATGCTCATAGGGCTTAGTTAAAGATCACAGGATTGATTAGTGAGTGTTTTAGGGACCTTATTAATAAGCTAGAATTAAAGGGTTAATTCTCCATAATGATGAGACATGAAGAACAGTTAAGAATAATGAAGCTGACGAACAATGGTGTAGTTAAAGCCAATAGGATTGATCTGGAATGCCCTAGAAAACTTAGAAAGGGTTCTTCAACCCTGCCCAGAAACAATACGACCACGCTCCATTGAGCACGACCGTGCTCAACAGTCAGCTTCCCTGTGTTTACCAGAACACGGAAAGCTGGACAGTGGTGGTTCACCCCAGTTGTCCCTAATAATAATAAAAGAAGACACCAAACAAAGTAAAGACAAACTAGATAACTTAAAGATGATAATATACTTTGGTAACCGAGTGGTGGCCAAGGGAGCCTTGATGCTTAATGGTCAAGGTGTTGAGTGATGGGCTCCGGCAAGTGTATCGGATCGAAGCAAGTAATGATTAAAATGGTAAGTATTTATCGAGTATCGAATACAAGGATTGGGTGACCAATTTATCTAAATTTGAAGAAGATAATTAATGTTTGACCAAGTCAAAGATGAGAGGAAAAGTTGTTGGGATAAAATCAATTATATAAAATAAATATCAATTATCTAAATTAAATCAAAATAAAAGATGTTATCTAAGCAATTATCTAGATTATGATAGTGAGGTCTAAATTCACGAATTCACCTAACCAAATAAGCAATAGAATAAAGTGATTATTTCTATCCTTAAGTTCAATTTCATTGTCAACCGGGACATCAGTTTCTCCTAAAGACACTATCAATGCTCTAAAGGACGTATGTCTCATAACCATAACCTACAGTTAGATTAAGTTCTTGCTCCCTGAGTGGTTGCACCAATCTCCTACCCACTATCAATGCAATAATCAACTGGTGTTCCTAATTCAAGTCAAGTTAACCAAGTGCACTATCGATTAATGCAATCAAATCATAATTAGAAAACAAGAATTGAGATTAGGAATAAGAAAAACGTCACATTGAATTACTATGTCGTCATGAGCGACTTCATCGATCCCTCAGAAAAGAGGGTTAGCTCCTCGTCACGTTCATAACAAAATAAATGAAACAGAAAATAATTCCAAACTAAGAGACACGCAGCTCCAAGAGAAACAAGAAAAAAAGACATTGATATTGGGACTGTCCGTACTGGAACGACGCTAGCCCCCCTCACTGTTCTTGGACTCGTTGACACTGTGGCTATATATATTACAATTCTCAATCAAACAATCTCCTAATTTAATTGGGATCAAAATCTTTCAAGCAGGCCCAACAAGATTGCTTCCTCTGCCACTTTCAATTGCCACAATCTCTACCATTTATTTTTATGATAATGCAATGTTATCCAAATCCATCTTATTGCTACTTATCAATTCCAATCCAAATTGAATCTTAATATTTTCTTTCCATTGAAACTGAATTCACATGGGCCCCTGAAAATTTGTTACTGACGTTGGCTTCAAATTAGAAAAGTCAAATTCTTCCTTCCATTTGTATTTGAATTCACGTGGACCCTTGCACAATTTGATTCACGTGATTTGCTTCAGTGATTTACTGCAGCTTCTATCATTTATAAATTGAAGACCAATTCTTCTCTCCAATATGCTTTTGCATCCTTGTGAGTCCAGACCCAAAGATCTCAATTCCTTGCTCAGTATCAGTTCTGGCTTGCAGGGCAAGCACTGTCTAGCAAGACGAGATCTTGAAATTCTCCTTTTACTTGTTTTCTTCAATTCTCCAAATTCCCTTGAGGTTCACTTTTAACCTGAAAATAAAAAATAGCATTAAATGATTTATTTGACTCAAAATTAGCAAAAGTTACTAAAAACTACTTCAAAGACTCAAAATGTTGCTCGATGACAGTTAAAGCCAAATTTGGGCGAAAACAGATTAAACTCGAACATTTAGCACAAAAACCATGGTCTTACTAGTTATAAAACTAGATAACCCAAAGGCTTATCATTGAGCTCTGATGCTTAAGAACCAGAGTGTTAATAACTAAAGTGAGAAGATAACGTCGTTGATGTTATACCTTGGTAGCCGAGTGGTCAAGGGGGCCTTGATGCTTAATGATCAAGGTGTTGAGCTCTGGTGCTTTTTGGCCAGAATGTTGTTTAACATTAAAGTTAAAAGATTAAAGATAATGTTATCTTTGGTACTTGTTGGCCAAAGACGTCAAGCCATAATAAATGGTGTCGATGGAGGTGGTGGATAAACGGTTGGTTGTTTGTGTGCATGCATCATGCATGGAGTTATTGGGGGAGGTACGACATAGGGGCAGGGTTTTGAAAACCGGACCGGACCGGCCGGTCCGACCGGTCCGACCGGGAACCGGGACCATGGCCGGTCCGATCAGTAGGAAAAACCGGTCATGCATTGAACCGGTGCAAAAACCGGTAAAACGGTTCAAAACCGGTAAAACCGGTCATAACCGGTAGTGAACCGGCCTGAACCGGATTTCTTAAAAAAAAAAGAAAAAAAATAGTATAAGAGGATTTGGATCATCCTAGTCAAAACCCAATTCTTTTGTTTTCTAACATATGTGGGCTGGTTGTAGATTTTGGGTTGGTTTTCCCTATGAAGATGATTTTAACATATATCTTTATATTTATTTAGTTTAATTTCAAAATAATAAAAATTGTGCTTAATAATTTTAGTTGTTATGTTGTTTTTTTGTTTAATATTGTTATAAATATTATATTAAAAATTAAAATAATATTATTTAATTATAACCGGTTCAACCACGGTTCAACCTCGGTTGGACCATTGAACCTCGAACCGCTGCCTTCACCGGTTCGATGACCGGTCCGGTTTTGTAAACCTTGCATAGGGGAGGTCGACTGAGAGTAAGACGATCTGACCGTCCACGGTAATTCATCCGAGAGTTAGGTGAATCGTGGCCCCCCGTGGTGGCACATTCGAGAGTATTGTGTGTCGGTTTTCCAAGGGGTCCGCCCAAGGTAAGGTGGATTGCCCCGGCGTTGGTGCATATTGGTCAATGTGGAAATGTAACTCCGAAGTCGTACGCTCGGTGTAGATGGATCCACATACATTATGTAACACCCCGTTTTCTCACATCTTGACTGGTAATTATATTTTATATTATTACCGGGGATCTAGAAAATGATTTTGAGAAAAACAAAATCATAGTTGAGACCTTCTATATTTGAGGAAGTTATGGTGAATTTTGGGTTTGAAACTCAAACGAAAATCGGTCTGCATTTTTACGGACAATGCAATTCTTTACTGCCCGAAAACCCTAATTTCGGCCCGAAAACGAAAAATTTCAAAATGTTGCCACTTGTTGGGGACAATATATATTTCAAGAATTTCTACTCAAAAATAAAATATTTTATTTTATCTGGTGAAATTTTAGCGAAAAACAATCGAAAACCCTAATCGGGTAAATCGACGGAGCTAGAAACGGGTCTGCAGATGTGTGTCAGAGGATAGGAGTGATGACTCGTAGGGGTGAGTCACTACCATGACTCACCGTAGTCATAAATGAGCATTTATGATTAATGTGGTGAATCACCAAAGCCATTAATGCAAAAATTTGTGATTCATTCAATCTTGCACATGTTAAGAGTTTGTGTTCGAATTCTCTTCCTCTTGCTCCATGGTCCATGAATTCGACTAAGTTCTCTTAGCCACACATAACTCACCTAGTCATCATGACTTAAACATAAAATTATTTTAATATCCTTGCGAAATGACCAAAATACCCTTTGATCATTTTATGAATTCCTTTGATGTCTAACAAGTGTTTTGACAATTTTATCCTTCTATCATGTATAATTTCGACCAAGCCTCTTGAATAGGCATTATTTCACTTCATTCTAGATGATCATGATGGTTTTGAAGACATCTAAATATTTGAAGTTATTTTCTAACTTAACCTACGATTAGTTATACTTAACCAACCATGGTCATAACCAAGACAACTTCAAATTGGCTTCTTCTTTCTCAAATGAACCACATGACCTACTCTCATCCATTCCTTTGCAAGGACTCACCTCCCTCATCAATGCTCATAAATGCTAAGCCAAAAATATCTAGATACTTTGCTTCTAACATAACATATGCTTCGTTAACTTCAACCATGATTAGCCAACCATGATTTGCAACAAAAATATCTCCTTCCTTCATGTGGTGTATACACAGTCAGACCTCCCTAGCCACACCTTCACCATACAAAAATATTTCCTAGCATGATGATTCCTAAACAAGCTAGGTTAAAGTATAATATTTTATAACTTAACAAAACTTTGGTCATCTTTCACCATGGTTCTCAATTTCCATGAACCAAATTTATTCTCCTCTCTTGACCATACTACACGGCTGCCCTCTCCCTTCTAATCAACAATTCTTTCATTTTTCTTCACATTTTCTTCACCAAAAACTCTAAGTTCATCACTTAGGTTTCCATTGAAACTCTAAGTTCTTGCTCACTACTTCATCTTCCTAACACAAAGTTCTTTATTCCTCTCCCTATCAATTTCGTCCAACCCCTAATCCACACATCTTCATCTTGACTTCATTTCATTTCACTCCTAAGTTATCATCCAAGTTGAAGAACACAAAAATTCTTCCTTGTTCTTCATCCTCACAAATTCGGCTAACCTCACCATTTCTTGATTCAATCACTTGCTTAGAAAACCAATATGAGATCCATCATTCTTTCCTTATTCTAAACCTAATCCATCTCACACAAATTTCCATTTTGAAGCAAAAATCCTTTCCTTTCTTTCCTTTAAGTTTCGGCTACACCGTGAATTTCACCAACCAAATACTTGTTTGATTTTCTAGTATCATATCCCTAATCCTCTTGATATTCTAAGCCTTTGTCATGTCACACAAAATATCATTTAGAGCTTTCCTTAGAAATGGGTTTTTCTAACCTATGACCATCCACTCTGGATTCATCAATTTCTTCTCTTCAAAGTAAGTGATTTTCACCATGAACTATCTTCTATGATCATGGCTAAGCCTAGATGTCTAATCCTTTTGTTTTGTCGATGATTTTTAGGCTAGGTTTTGGTGGACAAAATCGTGGCCTAACTTGCTTGATTTAGCTTGTTTTTGTTTGATCTTCAAGTGATCTACAAGAGGTATGGGGGAGATTACCACTATCCTACCTTAATGTAGATTAGTATGTGGTTTATATTGTTTTTATGTTGTCTTGAAATCCTAAAAGTTAGGGTTATGTCTTTGTGTGTTGTGAGCCTCTAAGAGGACTTGGTGTAATAATTATGTGATGCATGTTGTGTGATGAAAACTTAGGAATTATATGTCTATATGATGCATGCTTACTTGAAGAAAAATCATATGTTGCACACTTAATCATATATTACAAAGTATGCCCAATATGTTTAAAAGTGTATGTCATGAATTTGTACTTTGATATATGAATATGTATGATGTTTTGAGATTGATTGATGAAGAGAAAATCTTCATTTGTGTTGTTCATGGTTCGGCCATGATGTGGAACAAAAAGGTTATGAAAATCTTAAGGATTAAAATTATGGAATCTTATGAGTATTTCAAGTTTTCAAAGAATGACAAAACCAAGAAAAATCACTAAGTTTACAACACCGTCTTTAGGGCAGTATAAACTGTTTGTCCTATTTTTAAGGACTGCCTTATCTTATTTTAAATGACCCAAAATTGGTTTGAATTGAATTGGTTGATTATATTGAAAGTTATGAATTTTTAAAGATATAAGGACTAATATGCAAATACTGAGAATTTCATGGGCTGTTCTGAAAATTATATTTTTATGTACTCTGATTGTAGCCCTTAATGATATAAAACTGTAGAAATTGGTTTGAAGTTATTTGGATTAATACATAAAAAGATATAAGTTTTTTAGTAAACAAGGATCTTTTTGAAAATATTGTAAAATATGGGGCATAAATTTAATTTCTGGAAAAAAAATTATGAGGACTGGAAAAATATTTCTATAGAAGTTAGTTTGATGTGATTTGAAGTTATAAATAAAAAGTTACAAGGTTTTAAGTAAATAAGGACCTTTTTGCAATTAATGAAAGTTTAGGGACTAAACATCAATTTTTAAAAAGTTATGTAGCCGGACACTTAAAGACTGTTTTTCATACCTATCAAAATGTTCTAAAACTCCAAAATGAGTTGTGGACTGTTAGAGTTTAAAATCATTGAAAAATTATTTACGCAATTTACAAACTTAACGACGTTCGGTCAAATTTTTAGGAATTTCGTATAAATGGAGAGTAAGATGTAAAAATCAGTGTTTCAACATTTTCATATGAGTATTAATACCGAGGAGAATAATATGTTTGAGGTTAAGAACCATGTTTTCAAAAAGTATGGCTTTTGAGCCTAAATTCAGTAAAAAGCGGGGAAACCGTCATTAAGCGTTTTTAAGGATTTTAAAGAAATTGTTTTGAGAAACTGATACATATGTATCTTTGATGAAAATTATTCTTGAAAATTGATTTGATTTTATCTAAAGGTTTTGGTTTTAAGCCAAAAGGATTTTAGTCTTCAAAGACGAGCTTTTACGGTAAAATGTAAAAACCTAAGTCAAGAACGACTTAGTGAAAATACGAATGTAATAATTTATGACGTGGGGTGGAAAATGACCTTATGTCATAAAGTATGGATAATTCATTATCCATATTCCATAAAATTTAATGGACTCGGAATGATTTGTTTTCTTGGAAGCCAAAGAAAAAGGCTCAATTAGAAAAGTACAGATAAATAAATAATTGGGCTTGTGTTCCAATCTCATAATGCATTAGGACTTCTAATCAAGTGTTTTAAGATATCTCTACACAAAGATGAAAGGTTACTTGAGAACTTCAGCTCGATGTTAAGTACCGATAACTCGAACTTAAGAACATCCAGCCTCTGATAAAATACGTTGAAAGGATTCCGATGGAATCAAGATGTCATCTGGTGGATAAACAAGAAGAACGCATTTCCGACAATTTTGCCTAAACATATAGTGAAACTATGTTCTGTAAGGTCGTTGTGCCTAGGATAAGGAGCTAACACTTTAATGCGGGTGCAAATTCCGTAGTGGCGATTCATTGATGCTCCAGGGTGTCGGGGTTATGAAATACTCACATAGGCCCAGTGGGTTGCTCCTCTGTGACGTGGTGATCTGGTAATGCACCGACATACTCGACTAGTAAGCTACGTGTTTTCTGGTAGTGTAGGATGTTCCTGAAAAATCCTATGATGTGCACGTTGCCTACTTTGACGCATTTTTTATTACCCTAGGCTGGTACCTCCGGAACAATCCTCCGAACCACTCTCTCCGACTGTTTGTAAAATCATGGTATAGGAATTCAGAGGTCATTCCTCAAGTCTTAGATGTCTCCTATCTAAGAAAACATTGTGCCTTGGTCATGTTTCTGTGAAACATTATTGTTCCGATATGAGTGATGGTATGATTGTATATTGTTAATTGTACGTGCCTGAGAGTCATACCACTGCATGTCTGCCTTATGTGTAAGATAAATGGAAATCTCACCTCCTTATTTTTATATTGCCTATGTCGACTGACTGTGTGCCTTCTGTATTCTTTTGAGAAGATTGAGACATCAAGATATCGCTTGACTGATGCATCATAGAGGTTGAGGTTCGAGCATGCGGACGATATGTTAGAGTTTCTAGTGGACGTCTTCCAGATTGTCGATGGTTCGTAGACCATGTTTTTCCTTTTGGAAGAGGAAATGGCGTAGTTCGAGGATTATTATTGTAGTAGCTCCAGTAGTGTCTTTTGTGATGACGTCGGTAGTGGACTCAAATAGAGTTTCCACTAGATCTCATCAGTTGGGTTTGTCCTTCTCACGAGGTATGAGAGAATATGGTATTTTCTATTTTAGTTTGGCCAGCTGGGTATGTTTGGGAGTTAATGTAGCTGTCTATGCAGCTTATATTTTAGGAGTTGCATCTTCACATCTTTATGTTGAGTCTGTACATTCTATGATTTCCGTTTATCAGTCGGGTTGGGTATTATGTAAATAATTTTCTAACTCATGACCCTAATTGTGATAATAGAATATTTTATTGTCCATTCATTTAAAACAAAGTAGTTATATTTCCAACTTACGGAAAAAAAAAGTACCTCATTCTTTTATAGCCAATTTTAATTAACCTACTTTTTGATCTTAAAATGTCACTTACGGTGTAGCGTCCGAGAAGGGTGTTACAAATTCGGAGTAGTGAGTCGCATTGCATTATATGATTGATGAATGTGATATGTGATATGTGATATACTTATTATGTTGATATGATGATGTGTATGATGTTGCTTTGTTGTATGTTCATCTTGCTAACTATCATGTTGCCGTTATCATGTTACCGTCATGTTTATATATATGGTTCTTACTCCCCGTCTTCTGTTGTTTGCTTGCATGTATCTTTTTTTGGATATGCAGAGGACGGTGAGCAGCTTGCTGAGGAGTGACTCCGAGGAGCCGCTACTCGTAGTTTATGTTTAGTCTCAATCTGTCATCTGAATGTTCAGAATATGGTTATACCAGCTCTGTAATATGACATCGGGGTTGAGTTTCGTTTATGTTTCAGTTATGTTATGTTTTCTTTTTCATAAACATGTTTTGGTTTTTCCGTGTTTGAAAAGCTATGTTACAATGCGGCAACCTTCGCCCGGTTTTTATTATTATGATATAATATGCATGTGTTCTATTTCTTTATCTTTTTACCGTTCTTACGTGTTTTGAATACATGCGGAGTAGATGGTGTCACGGGGCTGACTAGCGGTCACGACGAAGAAAACAACGGCCAGAGAGGTGGTCGAACATGCCACCACATGCTAATGAGGGCACGTGCCTGGGTCTTTGAAGCTCAAACTTTGGCAGTAGGTAGATCGGAAGGGGACGAACCTGTTGGTTAGCCGGAAAAATTATGTGTTGGCGACGACGATTACCGGAAAAGTGAAGGACGCATCGGAAAAGAAAAACACGACGGAGGAGAGAAAAATGACAGGAAATATATGTTTTTTTTTTGCATGGCAAAGAAGATGATTGGAGTTCCTCCGTACTCAGCGGAACTCTGCAACGGAATAGATAGTAGCGAGACACGTCACAGAGGATGGTACATCTTTGATACCATGTTGAATTGGAAGATTTTAGGTAGTGAAGCTGTGATGGAGAAAAAGAGATAAATAAACTAACAAATAATAAGACTGATATTGATTTAAAGTGGTAATGATCTGATTACAAAAGACAACCCTAATAGTCCTATTTATAATAAAAGTAGAATCATATTCTTGATCAAATAAAGAATTAAATCATAAAATATAAATAAGAAATAAATGCTAAGAAATCATCTAGCATACTCTAAAATATTCTAAGATATGAAAAGATATTTATCATATGTTTCTATGATTTTCTAACAATAATATTTTATATCATAGGGGTATTTTAATAATTACAATACTTATTTCCAATAGTATATATCATAAATCAAACAATCTTTCAAATTATTCCCGAGAATTTGAAGAAATATTCCTAAGAACTTTATTTGCTATCCAATAATATTTGACAAAATATCAGATAATAACATTCCCGAGAATGACTTTCTATAACTTGATGGTCTAAGCAAACACTACCAATATTTATAGCCAATTTCTAAGCTTTGATGGTCTAAGCAAACACTCTACCAATTGAGTTCCCTTGGGTTCCATGCTTCCAGGCAGCCCAAAGCTCGTTTGCTTAAAATTTTAAAAAAAGTGATTTTGATATAAAATGATATATAATGATTAATTTTTAGTGATTTTAAAGTAACGTAAAAGCAAATTTGTTTTTCTTTACAATCTTAAAATTCACTAAAAAGTAGCTTTTCATGAGAAACTACTCAAAATAGCTTCTCATTATAGTCAGACTTCAAAAAAAATTTTAAAAAATTTGATTATTTTTAAAGGTCGAAACAAATAGATAGAAAGTCCTTAAAAGTAATTATATTTCTAAAAAAATGGGATTTTTCACAAAAAAATCTATAATAAATGGACCCTCAATCTTCTTCACAAATATGTTCTTGTTAATATAGATACGTTTGTGTAGAAGGTTCAACGTTCCTTCTCCATCATTGCAAATTGTTGATAATGTATAAACTAGCAATACACATAATAAAGATGAGAACTGGTTAACAAAAAAAAAATCTTAAAAAATGATGTATTTAATATTTTGAGAAATTGTACGGTTAAGTTTTCAATAGTACTTTGCTTTTTTATGGTTAATTAGCAAGACCCTAAAGATATATATTAGAATTAAAAATTAAAATTATGAGATCAATATATAATCATTAGAAAATCTATTCCTTGATAATTCTAGTCTTTCTAACGGAAGCTTATCTCAGCACACCTGAGAACGAGTATATAAATAAAATTGGTAATCGGTTATTAACCTCCAATTACTTTGTAACTTCACGATTTACATAAAATGGATTTGGCTTGCTAGCGAATGGAATCAAGAGTGAGTGATAAAGAAAGAACAAAATGTGAAGGTAGCAAAAGTATGACTTGTCTTCCAATCAATCATCAACAGTAGGCAAAAATGAAATTATATTCACTAAACAAAGAAACAAAAAAGCCACTACTACTTGTTAAATCAACCAGAATCAAAGCAGAACTCATAAGCAAATTAGAGAACTAACAATATGCATCATCGCATCCTATTAATGCATAGGGAGAATGACAAACTCTAACTTAATTACTTAAAAATGCAGAGTGTGTTCAAAACAACAGGTTGGAGCAATAGAAAACATGATTTAAACTTCATCCTTAAGCTCCATTATACCAATCGGATAAAAATAAAGAACCAGGAAGGCGATACACAACAACAAAAAAGCAGCACTGAATCAACATGACTTCCACCACTCTTCGAGTAGAAATGGTTAAAGATGCTTTGTCAAGGTATCAAAAGAACAAGATACATAATCAAGATAACCTTTATTCAAATGCTACAAAAATCCAAAAATCCAATGGAATGAACCAAAGTGCTAAACACAAAACCATAAACAACTGAAAGTTGGAGATTAATTCAAGATTCACCAGCACATCAGATAATGACCTATGACTTGACGTTTACATCAAACAAATTATTTCCCAGGAAAACCTAAATGAATAAAAAAAAATCCAAACATACAGTGGCATGGAAAACAACCACAATATCATCATCCTTAATGAACAAAATCTACACTATACAACCATCGAAAAATATATCTTATTAGGAGAAGTTTTATTCTAATTCATCATATATCTTATTTTAAGAAGCTTCATTTTAAAGCGATTGTGTCCACTCAACAATTCATATCCCCTGTAACAAACCAACAATATGTAGAAGTGCAAAACATGTCGTGTATGATGCCTCTAAAAATAAAGTCACATGTATATGCAGAACATCCATTTTCAGAGTAACAATATGTGAACGAATAATAATTGATTGTTTCTAATAACATGTAGCAATTGTTAAAACACAAGTAGGAGAACAAAACAATGTTCGCTGTAGAGGCAATTTGCTATAGAAGCTACAGCTACAACATCTGGCATCATTTGGCCATAAATCCTCTCAGTAGGGAACACAACTAAATGTAAATGAGGTATTACTTCAATATCTAAAATGAATGGAATGTTGTAAAAATCTGATTCTTTCATGAAAATGAAACATCAAAGGAAAGAATTATAGGAAAGTTAGCAACCATAGACTTGTTGGAAAAGCAATTAAATTTCCAAATAAATGCAAGTGAGTGGGATTTTAAGAGATACATTTCATGTGATGGAGGGATGTATCTTGACTCTTGGAGACTCCACAATCATAAAGAGAGATTAGTTGGGAAGGTGAGACACTTGACCTCCACAATCATAAAGAGAGATTAGTTGGGAAGGTGAAACACTTGACTCTTGGAGACTCCACAATCATAAAGAGAGATTAGTTGGGAAGGTGAGACAATTAATGTCCACTAGTCACATTCATGAATGGAAGCCATGTCCCTTCACTATATAAATGGGTCATGTGAGGAAGAGTAGAATCATCCCAACCAAAGCAAGAGAGAGCAAGTGTGTGAGTGATCACTTGTAGAGAAAGTCTCTTGTGTGAGTGAGTGTTATCATTTCTTGTAACTTGAGTGTGGTACTTGAGTTTGTAGAGTGATACACAAAAAGTGGGGTGGGTTACAAATATTGTAATCACATATTTGAGATAGTGAATACACTTTATTGGAGTGTTTCCGTGGACGTAGGCAAGTGGTGCCGAACCACGTTAAATTCTTGTGTTCTCTATTATTTTTCTGTAGTGTATTTTTCTTGTGTTCTAACGATCCTTTATACGTGTGAGAGATACCCAACGGTGGTATCGAGCTATGGCCGGAACACATCAAGGTTTGAAATCCCATTATTTGATGGGAAAATAAATTTTATGATCGGCAGTGTACCATTCAAGATCTCTTGGTGCGAGAATGGTCTTGATCGGGCTTTAGAGAAGGAGAAGCCAGCTACCATGAAGGAAGAAGAATGGACAAAAATTCAAAAGAAGGCAGTAAGCACGATTCGGTTAGCTCTAGCTCCGAGATAAAGCACAATGTGTTAAAGGAGACAACACCAACAGCTTTGTGGGAGAAGCTCCAGAATATCTATGCGTCGAAGTCGCTAACCAATCGTCTCTGTTTAAAGATGGAGTTATATCAACTCAAAATGGAGATGGGAGGAAATCTCCATGACCACATCAACAAGTTCAACCAGCTAGTAAGCCAATTGTTGAACGCCGATGATAAAATATCCGATGAGGGAGCGGTATCTTTGTTATTGTCATCACTACCAAGGTCCTACAAACCCGTGGTTCAAACGTTGCTTGTCGGAGAACAACTTTGAAGATGGATGAGGTGACCGTCACTTTAAGGGAAAATGAGAGGATGATGAAAAACGAGAATATCAATGATGAAAGTGAAATAGCAATGGCGGAGGAATGCGAGCGAGGGAGGAATCATTCAAGGAGGCATGATGGGTCAAGAGGAAGATCAAAATCGCAATCACGTCCTCAACGAGATATGACAAACGTGCAATGTTATTATTATGGGGGAGAAGGGTCATTTGCAACTAAGGTGCACACAAATGAGGGAGGATTTGAAGAAATTAAGGATGATGAGAAAGGATGATGACAACTCTCGGACAAACGTGGTCAAAACAGTGAAGATGAAGATATATTTTTAGCAACAACCGAGGATGTTGATAAATCAAATTGGGTGATGGATTCTCTTTGCCTCGGAGCACATTTGTAGAGATCGAGAAATGTTTAACACCTTGAAAACTAATGAAGAGTTTGGCCATTTCAAGTTAGGAAATGGTGAAAAAATGAAGGTTGAGGGCATTGGCAGTGTGAGAATGAAGCTCCATGATGGTGCCATTAGAACTTTCCAAAATGTGAGGTTTGTACCTTCAGCGATTGCCAATATTATTTCTTTGGGGAGATGGCATCACAAGGGTACAAGTATGTTGGTTCAAAGTGGGGATGCAAGGTGTATAAGGGAAGACGCTTGGTGTTAAGAGGCAGAAAAGTAAGAAGAACCTTTGCTACTTGGAAGGGCAAGCTTTGAGAAGGGAAAGCGGTCGTGATAGCAAAGGTGGAAAGAAGGTAAAATTTCTTGATGATGTGGAAATTTGGAAATTTTAATTGAGGGAGGAATTGTTGGAAAAGCAATTAAATTTCCAAATAAATGCAAGTGAGTGGGATTTTAAGAGATACATTTCATGTGATGGAGGGATGTATCTTGACTCTTGGAGACTCCACAATCATAAAGAGAGATTAGTTGGGAAGGTGAGACACTTGACCTCCACAATCATAAAGAGAGATTAGTTGGGAAGGTGAAACACTTGACTCTTGGAGACTCCACAATCATAAAGAGAGATTAGTTGGGAAGGTGAGACAATTAATGTCCACTAGTCACATTCATGAATGGAAGCCATGTCCCTTCACTATATAAATGGGTCATGTGAGGAAGAGTAGAATCATCCCAACCAAAGCAAGAGAGAGCAAGTGTGTGAGTGATCACTTGTAGAGAAAGTCTCTTGTGTGAGTGAGTGTTATCATTTCTTGTAACTTGAGTGTGGTACTTGAGTTTGTAGAGTGATACACAAAAAGTGGGGTGGGTTACAAATATTGTAATCACATATTTGAGATAGTGAATACACTTTATTGGAGTGTTTCCGTGGACGTAGGCAAGTGGTGCCGAACCACGTTAAATTCTTGTGTTCTCTATTATTTTTCTGTAGTGTATTTTTCTTGTGTTCTAACGATCCTTTATCTGTGTGAGAGATACCCAACAAGACTGTTGGAAAAGAAGGGGAAAAAAACTAGACATACTCTGCACAATTTAACAATTTCCATCTCCAACCAACAAGCAAGCATAGATTGTTGGAAAAGTGAAAGCACACCACAACAAAATTGTTAATCGAAAGAAATCAACCTCGTCCAGAAACTGCAATAGTTTGGCCCAACTCTAATCAACATGTTAATCTATTGGAAGTAAGATTTAGGAATGAATCACACCCATATTCTGACGCAAAGGATGTAAGAGAGATTCTTCAAAAATGAAAACCACTTGTTTGGTTGAAGGAGGCTGAGAACAAAGGCTGGGCCATTTAAGAGTGATCACACACATGTGGCCTCCATTAACAAAGTAAATAGATGGTTAACAATAATGTTAATTCATCAACACAATTTGTAAATATCAGATGGTATTTTAAACTTTATTTTAAACTCAATGGTCAAGTTGTAAATATAATTGAGCCGAATTTTTTTTTAAATTTTAACTTCTAAAGAAAATAAAAAAGGAAATTCATTCAAACATACATTACCAAATATTGATATTGTGTAGCAAGATAAAGTGCAATTATGAGTAGAGCTGCAAAACACCATAGTTGTTAAGCAGTAAGTTGGTACTAAAAGAAGCCATCAATAGAACCATAAAAGTCTTCTACAAATTCAGCACCTAGAACTGAAGCAGAAACTTAAGCAATAATAAGGCCCCTTCATCCTTGCTACCATCCCTTCACATACCGTCAATGATGTATGATGTCCTTGAAGCTAGGGATGCAGATCTATAATTCGAAAAGAGGCCTGTTAGACTTGAAAGGGAAGTTGTAGAAATTTTTTTCTTGATAGAACAAAAACTAGCAGGATTAAGAAAACAATCGAAGAACAGCAAAAACACAAAAAAGAATGCAACATGCTCAAAAGTGCAATCAATCACTGTATAAACAAAGAAGAAATTAGCTTCAATCCTGATGCTAAGAATACAAGCCTGGTGTTGTACCATGGTTGATACAATGGATGTGGTATTAAAGATGAGATTTTATAGCAATGGCATTATCAGGTATAGAAATAGAAAACACTACCACAATTTGCTTGCTTATACATACAGAAAGTATGCCACCACAATACAAAGGCAAATAAAAACCAAGACTGAAACACCTAGGCCACTCCAGTAGACCCTCAAGCACCTACACCAAATGTTAACACTTATTTAAATATTTGCTGCCAAGATAGCTGCTATCCCAAAACACAGGGCGTAGACTATATCTAAATCAGAAAGCACATCAGAATCAACACAATGAAGTAGAAGACAGAACCACTAGCAGTGAAATTGCAAGTGGGTAATATATATATATATATATATATATATATATATATAAAATTTGTTTTGTATACATTGAATTAACGACGTATAACTTTTAATATGCATACAAATGCAGTGCTTTTACTCATTTTGTATTCTAGTTACATTTGTCCTTTCCTGTTCGTTTTGTAAGGGTGGAGTACCCTTTGTACTTCATATTTAATTCATTTCTTTGCTTATCAAAAATAAAAAAAAATCTTCAGTTGGTCAAATGCAATCAAAATGAGATTACATATTAAACAGAATAAAACAAACTCATTCATAGAATATTCAGGAGAAAATCCATTATCTTTTAGCCTACAGTAAATATAAAATCAAAACAACTTCATCCAATCCATACATTTCAATCCAACCATTAGCAACAGCCCATAGATAATCTTCCAAAAACATAGTAAAACTATGGCACCACCAAAAATATTAACACAATCTACATATATCTCTTACTTGAAATGGCAAGAGTTTAAAACAACATACATGATTTAAAATAAATTCAGATAATCTACCTGCCACAGAAGAACCCAATAGCAACAAGGAGAAACCAAGCTTTCAACATAATTCATGGTACTATTCCAACGTATGGGATTGGGAAGTTCAATTCGATCTACTCTATTATCTCTCCGATGATACCTAGTTGCTTGCGACTTACTAAGGTTGGATGTCATTATTAGGACATCACCATTCTCAGATATGCACAGTGGTAACAAAGGATACTTTAAGCAATCAATTTGAAGATCCTGATGACTAACTTTCACGAATTGAGTCCAAGACTTTTCAACTCCAAACTCCAAACTCCTTCATTTGCCATATCACAAAATGGGTTTGCTTGCAATCATGAGAAAAACACTGGCAATCCATCAAAACCCCAATAGTTGGCTCAACCAGAGGGGATTCATCAAGATGAGGCAGCAAAAATTGTGTGTATGTCTCCGTCCCCAGATCAAGTGAAACGATTACCAATTGAGCAATAGTACTAGTATCATCCCATGTATAGTTGTTGTTGTTGCACAATGCTAACCAATTAAGAGTGCCATTAAAGTATAATCCATCGTTCCACCGTGGAATATCAGAATCAAAGGGAACAACAGGTAAACTATCAATGTTTCTCCAACAATTATCACGAAAGGTGTAAATTTTCACCTGGATTTTCTCGGCCTCCTCCTTAGCTTGATGATCAAAAACAAATGCGACCACCTTGTAATTGCCACTTAAATTATCATAACCAAATGCACACCTATTATAATAAGAATGGACATCTGTACCTGTTTTCCATAAATACAATTTGGATTTTAACCCTGTAGCTGGGTTCCATAAATAAAAGCATCGTTTAAATACGTAATGACCCAAACAGACCAAGCCATTGCAGGAACCAACAAATCTGAGGTCAATGTGAGGTAGCCACGCACCTGAACCGCAGCAGAGATAGCCACGACAGAATTTCCGCCATGAGGTCGTCATGGAAGACTGGAGATGGCGACGCGTTGCGTTGACGCGACGCCGATGGCGACTGAGCTTGAGAAGTTTCCATGAGAGCGGCACACTAGGTGGGATGAACAAAGAAGTTCGTTCGTAGGTTCAAATAAAAAAGCAAACGAGGGAGCAACAAAATTTCAAAACCCATGAATTGGAGGGCCCAAAATGGAATTTACTATTTTTTTAGGGGGGCGAAAGTCAAGATTGTCCTCGGGGTTTCAATTTCAGAATTTAAATTTCATATAATCTTCCTTTTCTCCAACGCTCGAGTGGACCAAACAAAAAACCAATGGCTTCACTCTCCACCACCACTCCTTTCCCTCCACCCACCACCACCAACCGTCGACCCGCTTTACCACACGCACATCTCTTAACCCGACCCGAACCCGACCCGGAACCTCTCACTTCTTCTTCTTCTTCCATTGGGAAGCCACGGAACACAACAACGGCGGTCACGGATGAACGCACGCGGAGGATAGCGAAGGAAGTGGAGAAGCAGAAGGCGAAGGAAGCGAGGGAGAGAAAAGAGATGGTGAACAGGAAGATAGCGTCTCAGAAAGCGATTTCTGTTATACTGCGAAGAGAGGCCACCAAAGCCATCATTGAGAAGAGGAAGAAGAAGGGTCCCACTAACTCCAAGAAGCTTCTGCCCAGAACCGTGCTTGAAGCGCTTCACGAAAGAGTCACTGCCTTGCGTTGGGAATCTGCTCTCAAGGTCTGTTTTTTTTTTTTTTAGGGTAAATTAGTAACTAGAACCGGATAAACAACTAATTTAGGTAGCGTTTGGCATGGGAGATGTTTTTGTATTCGCGGGAACGTGATTGTGAATAAAACTTTCTTAAGTTTTGTTATAAGAGATAAAAAAATATTCTCAATAGAAGTTTTGAATGAGATAGGGAAATTCTATTCCCAGTCATGAAATTGGGTGCATAAGTGCATTTGAAAAAAATTATTTGGGCATAGGAGAATAGTTTATGATATTTTATAAGCTTTTTTTTAGCTAATTTCAATAAGTTTGTCGGATAAGCTTATGAAAATAGGTTATTTTTAGCTTATTTGGAAAAAAAAACTTATTGAATGAGTACTTAATTTGGTTATTTACCCAAACACGCCGTAAGTGTTTATTCAATAAGTATTTTTAACTTCTTTAGTAAGATGGTTCCAATATACTAAAGAGGGCTTATCCAAGGTAATAAACTATTTTCATAGGCTTATTTCCATAAGTTAGTATTGTAATAAGTCTAAATAAGTTCTCGATAATCTCTTTCAAATGCCTCCTTAGTTATTTAATTATATGTATGAGTTAGTCCTTAAGGGCTCGTTTGGTGGTCAGGATATGATAGGGACGGATAGGATAAAAGAGCAGGATAGGAGTAGGATATGATATGATCAGGATAAGCTTTTATCCTATCCGACGTTTGGTATCCACCAGATAACCAACTGGATAACATTGTAATTTTAGTACGAATTTTAAAAATTTTGTTTTTGTTCTGAATGTTTTCATATTTTATTAGATTTTAGTTTTTTATAATTTTATTTTTTAAAATTATATAAAAAGACAAAATTGTCCTTGTGATAAAATTACATATAATATTTTAAAATATTGTTTAGCTTAAATTAATTTTGTTATAATTTTAAATATTCTTTTTTAGTTTTTACTTTACATATAGTTAAATTATTATAATATTTTTTATTTATTTTTCAGTTTTTTAAAATAATGTGAAGTAACAAAATTAGCCCTATGACAAAATAAAAATAATTTTTTAAATTACTTTTTAATATTTTTATTATTTTATGTTTTATTATACCTTTTTTGGTAACCATATTATATTTTATTATACTTTAATTATTTTATATATAAAATATTTTTATACTTTATTATACTATAAATCATCTTATCCTATCCTGTTGAGTTCTAACCCAGCTCCCTCCTCAGGATAGAACTTTAACTAGATGGATGGGATATGATAGGTGACAGGATTGGTTTCTCCTATCCTGCTGGCTCACCAAACAATAGTTTCTGACAGCATATGATAGCTTATCCTATCATGTCTCTCTTATCCTGACCACCAAACGTGCCCTAAATTTATAAAAACTCCTTTAAACCCGGTCTTTCTTAGTGACTAGAGTGAGAAATAAGAGTAAATATCCAAATTCTTCCAAGAGAAAAATGTGTCCCCCAATTTAGTGTATGAGAAATGAAATTTCTCAGTGGCTCTTGAGAATCTTAAATGCTGGTCAAAATAGTTGCCAATAGGGACTAATGTATCACTAAAATTTGTTAGGAAAAGGACTAATTTGATCGACATGTGAGATTTTTAAAGATCAAAGTTGGAAATTTAATTTCTTAGGGATAAATTGGGGGGACGCATTTTTCTCGGGGAGGAATTTGGGTATTCACTCTAGAAAAAAGAGACTGCATTAATGCTTTGTATATTCATGAACTAATTCATACACATAAATAATAAATAAATAAATAAATTCAGGGACTAATTCATATGCATAATTAATTAAATTTAGGGAGTAACTTGTAAGTAGGGGGTAGATTCAGGAACTTGTGAATGTGGATGTGGAGTTTTATTTTGAGATTGTTTTGAGGTCTTGTGGAGAAGTTGTGTATGGGTTGTGTTTTCTATATGGGTGTCTTGTTGTGCACTGTTTGTTTGGTTGGTTGTGACTTGTGAATGAGGTGAAGGTTTATGTTTAATGGGGGAGTGTTGGATTCTACGGAGATGTAGGATTCTGCCTCAATTTTTAGTTTGCTTGAATGAATGTGGAGTTCCACTGTGTTGGTTTTGAGGTTTTATGGAGAAATGGGGTTCTGGGTTGTTCTGTATGGGTCTTTTTGTACACTGTTTGGCTGGGTTGTGAATGTGTGAAAGTTGACATAATTATGGTGTGGTGTTGGACTGTGTGGTGATTTAAGCAATAGAACAGAAATGGGGTGTGTTGTTTGTTTCAAAATTTACTTAACATGATTATCTTTGATGTAAATGAGATGAAAGTTGAGGTTTGATGGACATAGGATTGTATGGTGGTGTAGGCAAGATAAGACAAATGGGATTCGTGGTTTGCTTGAGATAGGAAGAAGTATGTATCTTAAAAATAAATTTTAAAGGCTTTGTGTAATTATGTAGATCCCAACCTTGGCTTCTCAATCATCTTTTGATGACCATGCTCTTAAATCTTAATCATGGAGCATGAATCTCCAAAGTGAAGCGCCACAACCATTGGATGTTTAAATAGAAAATGAATTTCAAAGGTGTGGTTCTTCATTAAACCAGATCTTCATGCATAGTTAATCCCGTTGTTTGAAAAACCGGAGCCAACCAGTCTTTTCAACTAAAACTCAATTAGCATGGGAAACAATCATACCACTAAGAAGTCAAGGCTGAACAGACCATTTAACTGTGAATCAGTCAAACTGTAAGCAGTTTGGCAGGCTAGACTTAATGACTTATCCAGTTTGTGGTGACATGGCATACAATATGTTTGTGCCATGCCATCTCACTTATAAAAGTGATAGTTTGAAGGGAAGCAGCTTTGAGGGTGGTCACCCCCTCTGCCAAACTTATGACACACTTCTTACCTCATATATGTTACAGTTGCTTCTAAATAATATATCAAACTTACTTGAAAACATATTTTGTAAATTTTTCAAATAGTAAAAGGTTGATGTTTATATATTTTACTCTCAGTGTCACTTAATTGATGGAGGAAGTGTTCTTTACTGTTATCTAAGGATATCCTGTACTGAGAAAGAAATTAATTTGGGAATTCATGTGCATGTTTTGAAATTTAAGCGCAGTTATATGAATTTCAAAACAACGGCTGAAATGTTTTGGCTCCCTCCCTCTTTCTCTCTGACGCATACACACACACATGCTGCAAGACACACACGTGAAACACTCTTCTTTATAGGAAGACTTGATAATCATATCAAAGCATGTTCTCATGGTTTCAGGTTTTTGGCCTGCTGCGTGAGCAGCTCTGGTACAAACCTAACTCTGGCGTTTACATCAAGTTAATAGTCATGCTTGGAAAATGTAAGCAACCTGAGAAAGCTCTTGCACTCTTTCAAGCTATGGTTGATGAAGGTTGTGTTTTGGACTGTGAATCATACACTGCATTGTTATCTGCCTACAGCAGGAGTGGTCTTTTGGACAGAGCTTTCTCTCTTCTTGAGGAAATGAAGAGTACACCTGGTTGTCAGCCAGATGTCCAGACTTATTCAATCCTCATAAAATCTTGCTTGCAGGTTTTTGCCTTTGACAAAGTTCACAGTATTTTATCTGACATGGCCGTTCATGGAATCAAACCCAACACAGTTACCTACAATACCCTTATTGATGCTTATGGGAAGGCAAAAAAGTAAGCTTTTACTTGTCTCTCTTTACCTTCTAAATGTACTGCATGCTCATCTGGTTGCTGAGAGAATTTGAAAAGTGAATTTTATCAACTACCTATTTTTCGTCATACTCCAGATACAAGCAAACAATGCATGAAGAGCAGAGAAAATTTTATTAGGATCTTGTTGTGCAAGAGGTACTATCTTATTAGGAAGCAAGGTAAAGATAAAAAGAGGAATGGCAGTCATATAATAATCTATATGATTGCCATAAATGAGCACTTTCACATTGTGCATTTTTGTTTCTACAGTTGGGTGCTTCTACACCATTATCCATCCCTGGATTGTTACCCCCTTCTTCCTTCCAACTAAAATTTAGATGAGATATTGTTCTTTTTTCTAATTTAGCTTGTTTTCTTGTATTTGTTCTTTTAGCAACCAGGTGCAGCATGATTTAATAGCATACTTGCAACTCTGTGATCTAATTTTTTTGTTCTTAAAAGGTTTTCAGAAATGGAATCTACACTAGTGGAAATGCTTGCTGACCGGGATTGCCAGCCTGATGTATGGACCATGAATTCAACACTAAGGGGCTTCGGCAACATAGGCCAAATAGAAACAATGGAGAGGTGTTATGATAAGTTTCAAAGTGCTGGAATTCAGCCTAATGTTCAGACTTTTAATATTCTCTTGGATTCCTATGGCAAGGTTGAGGATTACATAAAAATGAGTGCTGTGATGGAATACATGCAGAAATACTATTACTCTTGGACAATTGTGACCTACAATATTGTAATTGATGCTTTTGGAAAGGCTGGGGATCTCAAACAGATGGAGTATTTGTTTAGACTAATGAGGTCAGAGAGGATAAAACCTAGTTGTGTGACACTTTGCTCACTTGTGAGGGCTTATGCACATGCAGGTAAACCGGAAAAAATTGGCGGCGTCCTGCGTTTTGTTGAGAATTCAGATGTATTACTGGACACTGTATTCTTCAATTGTTTGGTGGATGCTTATGGGAGGTTAGGGTGTTTGGCTGAGATGAAGGGAGTGCTTGAGATGATGGAACAGAAAGGTTGCAAACCTGATGTCATTACATATAGAACCATGATTAAAGCTTATTCATTTAAGGGCATGAATAGTCATGTTAAGGAGCTCAGAGAGCTCTTTACAACAGTGCAGAGGCCTCCATTAAAAAGAGACAAGCCTGACTTTTGATAAGAAAATCAACTGATATTTTTGCTCCTACATGTTTGGCTGCTTATGAAATGTTTATTTGTGTATATATATGGAGTATATCTTATTACTTTGGAGCCTGTTGTTTCTAAACTTTTTATCTTCTAAAAGGGCTCTCATTTGACCGTAGAAACTGTATAGTTGTGTGTCTACGTTGCTTCCTTTTTTACTTTGTGTTTGGTTGGGGGGAAATGGAGGAAAACGAGAGGGATTTTTATAATTTTTTCTTGATTGGTTCAATTTTGTGGAGGCATGCAAAATTCCTCCTTTCAATTTTGAGGGATTTGGAGGGGAGAGGAGAAGGTTCAGAACATTTTTTAATATATTGACTAAATTAATTGGGCTGAATAGGAAAATAGAGAGAATGGTTGATGTGGCCACTTAGTTAGAGGAGAAAATTGAGATTAAAGGGAAAGGGCATAGCAAGGGGAGGATATTTAGTATCTTTTCTGTTAGGACCTTAGAGGTTGGGCGGAGAGAGATATCTCTTCTCTAAGGAGCTTTGCTCTGGGATTATAGGGTTATCACTTCTGTAATATTTTCTTGTTTTTCCAATCAATAATTCACTTTTCTGTTCTATTTGAATTCGGTTCCTATCGGTGTTATTTTTGTCGCCTTCAATAAAATTTCTCCCCTCTCCCCTCCCCTGAACCAAACATAGCCTTAATGTACGGTAGTCCTTAAATATATGAAGTTGTCTTAAAACTGATAAGGTGTGATAATTGAGTATAAATATACAATACTGCCTCCTTGAAAATTAAATACTCTGTTGTGTTCTTCATCTCTCCTTCACTTGGATTGGCTTGTTAGAAAGCAAACTTGTCTTGTTGTCATAGTTCCAGAACAAGTTGGAAGTTTGAAGAATCAAAATCTTAGCTATTAAGAAGTTAGACTAGACATCTCATGCTTAGTTGTTGTTTTGACTAAGTCAATGCTTAACCCTTAGGAATTGACAACTCATAGTTAGTGTTTTAATTCAATTTGAACTTCTCTTCAATAGTTGTCGGTCAAAACAAGGAATTGACCATGGGGCTTATAAATAGGGTATTGGTCATTTGTTAACTTACTTTGTGTTGTATCTTTGTGTGAAAATATTAGAAAGTACAAAGGGGAAAGTCCAGCGAGTCCCTCTCCAACATTTTTAAGTTGGTCATTAACAAAGGACCAATCTTTGTGACTGAAATAAAATTCTGTTTGTGTTCAAAATCATTTCATTGAGTGTTTTGTTTTTCTCTCCATATTCTTCTATCAAGGCAAAATTAGTTGCCAACATCTGGTATCAGAGCCAGGTTGAAACAAGATGGCATCAAGTTCAAGCACGGGAGCAACCCAACTTCAACAAGTGCAAACTACAGTTTTCAAGTTTGATGGAAGATCAAATTTTGCTATGTGGAAACGGTTGATGGAGCTATGTTTAAAAACTAGTGACTATGGAGAATTTTGGAGAAAGGTTTGTTGAACAAGCAGAAGGAGAAAAATCAAAGGCTAATACGAAGCAAGTAGACAAAGATCGTCTACTCAATGAAAAAGCTTTGTTTTTAATATGTCAATCGGTGGAGCTGCCCATTCTTGAGAAAATTTTCCATGCTAAAACAGCAAAGGAGGCTTGGGAAAATTTTCTCAAAACATACGAAGGAGCCGACCTAGTTAAACGGACAAGGTTGCAAGGCTTAAAACAACGATTTGGTGATGGAACAACACAAGGATGAAAGTATTCGTGATTATTTTTCACGAATGGATAAGCTGATCAATGATATGAAGAATAATGGGGATGACATCACATAGAAAGAGGTCATGGAGAAAATTATGCGCACACTCACATGTCGATTTGATTACTAGGTAGCGGCAATTGAAGAATCAAAAGATCTAAGCAAAATGACCTTGAATGATTTGCAAGCGTCCTTGGAGTCATGTGAAATGTGAATGAGTAAAAGGACAAGTGACACAACCGAGCAAGCATTAAAAGCTCAAGTGAATCTCAGAAGTGAAGGATCAATTCAAAGAAGGACCGACTACAACCAAAGAGGACAAAATTTCAGAGGTAGAGGAAAGTTTCCTAGAATTGACTCAAGCCACGGAACCAGAGGTAATTTCCAAAATAAATCCAATATTCAATGTCACAAATGCAAGAAGTATGGACATTTTCAATCTGAATGCAAGTCTCATATTCAGTGCCATAACTGTAATAAGTATGGTCACTATAGTTGAGAATGTCATGCTAAAGCTTCAAATATTAGAGAGGGTCATGCTCAAGTTGCAGAAAATGCTGCAGAAAATGAAAATAGTATGAAGACGGTGCTAATGATGAGTAACATTGTTGTTGATAAAGATGATAATCAATGGTTGTTAGATATAGGCTGTAGCAATCATCTGAGCGGAAAAAAAGAACTATTTTCTGACTTAGATGAAAACTTCCAAACCACTGTCAAGCTTGGTGATAATTCAAGACTTGCAGTCTTGGGAAAAGGGAAGAGTGCCATCACATTAAAGGATGGATCTTTGAATTATAGATCCGGTGTATTTTATGCACTTGATATATGTCAAAATCTTTTGAGTGTTGGACAGCTAGCTGAGAAAGGCTATGACCCGTGGTTTAACAAAAGAGGTTGCACCATAAATGATTTGGAGATGGGCTCGATAGCAAAGACAAGCATGTCAAACAACCGACTGTTCCCAATGAATATTAAGTACCATGATTCCTTGTGCTGCACAGCTACAATTGTTGATGATAATTGGCTTTGGCACATGCGGCTTGGACACTTCAACTTTGAAAGCATCAAGTTTCTTGCAAATAAAAAGTGGGTTTCAGGCTTGCCGGTTATCAAAGTTCCCGATCAAATATGTGAAGCATGTGTAGTGGGCAAAAAGCATCGTGATCCTTTTCTAAAGGACGTGCTTGGAGAGCTACAAAACCACTTTAGCTGGTGCACTCAGATTTATGTTATGTGGATGTTCCATCCAATGGAGGTAACAAATATTTTATTACTTTCATTGATGACTTTAGTAGGAAGACATGGGTTTACTTCTTGAAAAACAAATATGATGCTTGTGATACACTTAAGAATTTTATGGCATATGTTGAAAGGAGAAGTGGATATACTCTTAAAACATTGAGAACTGATAGGGGAACAGAGTACATAGTCTGTGATTATTTCTTGAGAAAGCATGGTGTTAAACATCAAGTAACTGCAAGATACACTCCTCAACAAAATGGTGTGGCAGAAAGGGAAAATATGACTATCATGGACATGGTAAGAAGCATGTTACATGGAAATAAATTGCCCAAGAGTTTTTGGGCAGAAGCAATGGCTTGTGCAGTCTACATCTTAAATAGATGTCTTGTCAAAAGTGTACGAGGTAAAACTCCACAAGAAGCCTGGAATGGACAAAAGCCCAATCTTGATCATCTAAAAGTTTTTGGTTGCATTGCTTATGCACATGTTCCCGATGAACTAAGGAAGAAACTTGATGACAAGGCGGAAAGATGCATTTTTGTTGGGTACAGTGAAGAAACTAAAGGCTACAAATTATACAATCCAAATTCTCAAAAGGTAATCATTAGTCGTGATGTTACCTTTGATGAAAATGGAGTGTGGGATTGGTTAGAGAAAGAAAAAGAATTGTTGCCTATACCAGTAACCATAAATGAAGAAGTAAATGAAGACAATGTGGAGCCACCGGCAAGTATGACAAGTCTTGATGACCCACCACTCCGTCCACGACGAGAACGACGTCCACCTCCTCACTTACAAGATTATGAAGTTGGTAGAGATGATGATCCTGATAATCGGGAGGAAGATGTTACTTATTATACTTTATTTGTTGATTGTGATCCTGTGACAAATGAGGAAGCAGCCAATGATGATCGTTGGATGAAAGCAATTGAAAAGAATAAGACATGGGAGTTAGCTACTCTTCCTGAAGGAAAAAAGCCTATTGGTGTTAAATGGGCGTACAAGACAAAGTTCCAACCAAATGGAAGGATTGAACGTTTTAAGGCTCGATTAGTGGCAAAAGGCTACAAACAAAAATATGGAATTGATTACTTTGAAGTATTTGCTCCAGTTGCCAGAATGGATACGGTGCGTATGATTATTTCTCTTGCTGCACAAAATCTGTAGAAAATATTCCAAATGGATGTCAAATCTGCTTTCTTAAATGGTATACTTGGTGAAGAAGTTTACATTGAGCAACCACCAGGTTATCTAAAACAAGGAGAAGAAGATAAGGTGTACAGGTTGAAGAAAGTATTATATGGATTAAAGCAAGCCCCCAGAGCATGGTACACTCGTATAGACACATACTTCGTCAACAATGGTTTCCATAGGAGTCCATATGAGCATGCCTTGTACGTCAAAAACAATAAGAATGGAGACATTATTATTGTTTTCTTGTACGTGGATGACTTAATCTTCACCGGAAACAACTTCAAATGGTTAGATGAATTCAAGGAGAATATGACTACACAATTTGAAATGACTGATATGGGTCTAATGTCTTACTTCCTAGGCATTGAGGTTAAACAAACTCCAGAAGGAATTTTCATATCTCAAAAGAAATATGCAACAGATGTTCTGAAGAAGTTTAAGATTGAAGCTTGCAAACCAATCTTAACACCGGACAAAGAAACATTGTGAGACACCCCGTTGTGCCCCATCGTATTATTACATTAAAACCTTAATATTTATTTACTTAATCGCGCGCTTATCGTTGAAAATACGTAAAAATTTAAAACTTAATTAATAATCATATAACTTCTACAAATATAAAACACACCAAAGTTGTAACATATATAATTACACACATGTTTATTGAAGACAATACCAAAACACTGTTAAGGGTACCCTCTCAGTAGGATCCCTCACAGATATAAACTTCACTACAGACTTACTTAGCGGAAATATAAATACTCCTTAGACACACTGGCCATAATGTCTATACTCTAATCGTCTTGAATCACAGCTCGAACTCCAGCATCCGGTTCATACGGAGTTCCATCTAACTCCTCCGCAACTGGTTCCTCCATCGGGTCTTCTCGTACGATCACATCAGAAATAAAATACAACACACAGAAGGATATAGGGAATAAGAAACAGTTCTATCATCAAAAAGCGGAAAAGAGTAATAGTAAATTATACAGTAATTGTCACAGACACGCATCACTCAAAATCAACAATCATCCTCAATTCACTATATCATCCTCTACCCTCAACCCATGCAACTAAAACTTTATACTGATGTGGCCATCTTCACTCCTGTCACATTAGTCAGTAGTCCAGAACGGTCCAGTACCAATAACTCTCGAACGCATCAAAGACTAAACACGTATTAGTCTAAAATGGTCCAGTGCCAATAACATACGAACTCGTCCAGGAAACATCCTTCCATAACGGTCCAGTGCCAAGAACATTCGAACTCGTCAAGAAATCTCTTTTCCATAACGGTCCAGTGCCATTAATATACGAACTCGTCAAGAACTAAAGAGTATTACGGTAGTCTACCTCGGCATCCACATCCGTAGGGCACTCACCCGCAATATCCGATATCCCCAACATAGGATATCCCGACCTCGTGTGTTCCACTCACACGGCTGTGACTAACAATATCTCGATAAATGAATCTCCCTAAATTACATCAATAACAACCTAGTGCCTCAACCTTCCATCAAAGTCTTAACACCTTTTCCTCATAGATAAAACCACTTAATTAGGCTAGGCACCTCTAAATCACCTTTATTCTCTCACCCAAACAATTATCTCCCGAACAACACATATTCTTACTTAAAAATCAGCTAAGCATAATATTAACAACCAGGCAGATCATGCATAACATAACATCAGGAAATATTCAAATATCACAATATCATATAAGGCAATTTATCACAACCAACGCATAATAATCAAATCCAATAAATAACAAAGTCAGACTCTGTCACGGCCTGGCCGTGATAGCCATCACGGTCGTGACAGACATCAAAGGCAAGAATTCTACAAAACAGAGCACTGTCACGGCCTGGCCATGACAACCATCACGTACCGTGACAGACAGCAAACATCCTCACAATCACAATTATTCAAACACCGAAACAATACGTCACATGCAGATGGAATACCTCAACCAGCGTATCACAAACAATCAAAAATAAATAATTCAAACATCCTCAAATACTTAAAATCAACTTAATGTCGATAAACCTACAATCCCCGAATCACATTGGTTTTACAGAAAAGGTTTCCAATATGATTTTGGTCTTGTCGATTACTCAACTACTAGTAGGGTTTAGGTCGCCCTACACAATTATCATATAATCTACTACTTATCGATTCCGACGATAGGTTGATTTTTTCCCCACCTGAGCTAGCACCGGAAATACGTACACGACGATCCTCGTTATCCCGCCACGAGTTAACACAACCACCTTCATTCAAACAATCATAACTATAATTAATCAACTAACAACCATCTATGACACTTTAGGCTAGGTTCGGCCAAGACTTAGAAATTACGTTTAAGGTTATCTTTTTAATGCCATCTTTTGGATCCTAGTTACTAGAGTCTTAACTAACATAGATTACTTATTACAAGACTAAAATTTGAAACAAAATCCTCTAACCTTTAGGGTTAGGGTTTCGGCTTCAACCAATTATCTAGGTTAGAAAGTTGAAAATTTGATTAACTTAAGGATTAATGATCCATAAGTTACTTAAGCATGATTAATCACTTAAACCATGATTATGAACCAAGAACATGAATTAAACTCATCTAGTTCTAAGAACTAGGGTTCGGTTTTCTCAAGATTTTTAGGCTAGTTATTTCAAAATTTCCTCAACTCTTGGATTTAATCAACATACAAAGTTTAGAGTTGGATTCAAGGATTACAAACAACTTTTGAATCACAAAACCATTAAGTACTCAAACCTAGGGTTTCGGTTTTTGAAGAAACAAATAGGCTCAAGTTTGATTTTTGATCTTCTATATACTTGAATACAAGAACTAGCAAGATACAAAAGGATTGAATCATGAATCAAGACATGAAATTGAAACAAAACCTAAGAACACAACTTTAACCTAGGTTCGGCCATAACCAGAATTCAAGGTAAGAAATTTCTCATGATCTTATGCTTCTAGATGATGAAAATAGATATGATTATAAGATCATAGCAATTGGTTTCATGTCAAAAGGAGTTTTCTAGAATTAGTTATGATTTTTCAAAGTTCTAGGGTTAGAAACTTTAAAGTGATGAACAACTATGATATAAGCCTTGAATCAAGAAACTTGATAAAGAACATAGGCATGATTAAGAATGAAGATTAGGATTTACCTCTTGAAAATCAATGACAAAGGAAATCCAAGAACTTGCTTCACAAAGTGATGATAAAGGCTTATGAACTTAGAACTTTGGAGTGGTTTTTGTAACAAATGGCAATAGAAACCAAATGAAATGTGAGGGAGGGTATTTATAGGCATGTGGGCTGCGCCACTTTGGAGGATTTAAGAGAAAGGAGGTGGCTTTTCAAAGGATTAAAGTGCAAATAACTCATAGGGACCATTTTGCAAAGATTCCAAAAGTTGAAGGACTAGTTTGCAAATTGTCAATAAAGCGCCATGATGATGATTTTGCCACATTTAATGCAAGCTTATCTTGACCAAAGTTGGCTGATTTTGTGAGTCAAAGATAGGTTAAGAAGAATCAAGAAACTTGGAGAAGATTTGAGAAAATTGGAGAAGAAGATGAACATGATGAGGGTTTAGAACAGTTTTAGTAATTTGGGTATATCTCTCAACATACTTATCCGTTTTGGATGATCTTTATGTCGTTGGAAAGAAGAGAGAAAGATGAACAACTTTCATGTTGAAAGTTTTTCGAGATTCAGAGTATTAACTTGTCATAATTTCGTGGCAGTTTCGGGTGATTGATGAGAGTGTGACTTTGCCTATGACTCATCCACTTAACATAAATGCTCATTTATGGCTAGGAAAAAGTGATGTCCAAGTGATTTGAATGGAGGAAAGAGCCGTGAGTTTTGGGTTGGATTTGGTCAAATTTTCCAATGGCATGGCTTGTAATTGTCATAAAAAGACAAGGGTAAAATGGTCATTTCATAGGAAAATTTCACTTTGTCATAAATGTGCCATTATGGCCATTATGACCCGGATAAGCTCGTCATAAATACTCGGTAAGTCGGTCAAATCCATCATCTCTGCTACATTGCCGACTCCTCGATTCATCTGGCGCAAGCTTTTCCTAGAGACATCTCGACGTATATGCCCGCCACAAATATAATATTTTAATTTTTACACTAAATTTTTCAAAACTTCCTGTATCATAGCAAATACGATAACAACATTTTTCATCTCGTTCACGAATTAAAATTTGGTTTTCTGAGCAGTAAACTTTTACTGTCAGCGAAAACACAGAAAACGGCAGACCGGCTTCCGTCTGGATTTTCAACCAAAAACTTCCCCTTAACCTTATGAAAATAGGTATAACAAGGAAATGACCTTGGTTTATCCAAAATCATTTTCTAAGTCTCGGATAAAAATATATATTTATATATTTATTAACGATATTACAAAGCAGCGAAAATCGGGGTGTTACACATTGAATCTTGAAAATGAGGGTGGTGGTGACCTTGACAATCCAACTAATTTCAGAAGGTTGGTGGGAAGTCTGAGGTACTTAACTGCAACCAGACCTGACATAGTTTATGGAGTTGGCCTCATAAGCAAATTCATGGATTCACCACGACAATCTCATTGGCAAGCAACCGCGAATTTTAAGATATATTAAAGGTACAATTGATGATGGTATCTTTTATTCAAATGCTAACAAGATAGAACTGGTTGGATACACAGATAGTGATTGGGGAGGTGATACTGAAACGTGGAAAAGTACTTCAGGTTATGCCTTTTATCTAGGGTCAGGTGTATTTTCATGGTCATCCAAGAAACAACAAGTAGTTGCCCTTTCAACAGCAGAGGCAGAATATATAGCAGCCTCAAACTGTGCAACTCAAGCAGTTTGGTTACGGAAAATGCTAAGTAAATTACAACATCAACAAGAAGGTCCTACAAGAATATTTTGTGACAATTAATAAACAATTGCTTTGACAAGAAATCCAGTTTTTCATGGACGCATCAAACACATCAGCATCAAGCATCACTACATTAGAGACTTGGTTAGAGATAAAAAAATTGTGGTTGAATATTGTTCATCAGAAGACCAAATTGCAGATATATTTACAAAGCCACTCAAAATCAATTTGTTCTTGAAGTTGAAGAATATGCTTGGAATGGTCAAGCCAAGTTTAAGGAAGGATGTTAGAAAGTAAACTTGTCTTGTTATCATAGTTCCAGAACATGTTGGAAGTTTGAAGAATCAAAATCTTAGCTATTAAGAAGTTAGACTAGAGACCTCATGCTTAGTTGTTGTTTTTTTTGAATAAGTCAATGCTTAACCCTTATAGTGTGTTTGGATGGGGTATTTGTAGAGGATGAAGTATTTTAAGAGGGTAATTAAAATACTTCACTCTAAAATACTTTGTTTGGATATTAAATATGAAGCATTTTAGAAATAAAGGGATTTTATGGGGTATTTTATGGGGTATTTCAAATTCCTTGGAATTTTGAAATACCCCATCCAAACACACACTTAAGGAATTGCCAACTCATAGTTAGTATTTTAATTCAATTTGAACTTCTCTTCAATAGTTGTCGGTGAAAACAAGGAATTGACCATGGGGCTTATAAATAGGGTATTGATCATTTGTTAACTTACTTTGTGTTGTATCTTTGTGTGAGAATATTAGAAAATACAAAAGGGAAACTCCAGCGAGTCCCTCTCCAACATTTGTAAATTGGTCATTAACAAATGACCAATCTTTGTAAGTGAAATAATATTATGTTTGTCTTCAAAATCATTTCATTGAGTATTTTGTTTTTCTCTCCATATTCAACTATCAATGCAAATTTAGTTGCCAACAGCTTCTTATCCATTGGGCTCTCTTGAATTATGTCTCCTTGCAGTCTTCGAATCTCATCGTCTTGCCTATCCATTGTATTGTGCATGTCATCAAGCATTATATTCAGTCTTGCAAATTGTTGTTGCATAGCTTGCAAGACAACAGAGGAATTTTCTTCTCCTTTCGTAACTCATAAATCATATATCGTCATGATATAATTTCTTCATAAAGTGTTAGTGAAAAAAAAAAGGTCTCACAATAGTTCGTCATATGTTTACACTCAAATAATGATCCCACTCACACATGTTGATTTTTTTTTTTCTTTCAAAACAATCCAGCCTTTTACCTCTCAAAATTCCCTCTCTTTAGTTCCTAAAAGAACTAAAACAACTTAGTAAAGTAAATCCCCAAAGTAGATTGACAAGATAGGAAGAGTAATCAAGTACAAAATTTAATGATACGATAGGATACACAAAGATTCAAGACACGTAATAATAGAATAAGTAATAAATGAAAAAGACCCCAGGAACAATCATATCGAAATAGAGTTGGGCTTAGAATTAAAGGCAATACAATCATTTTTTATTTTGCACTTCCTTTTTTGTTGCAAAATATAAAAAAGACAATGATAAAATTGAAAAGTCTCAATAGAAGATGAACGTACAACATAGTAATAGATTTAAAGATGCAAGAGAAAACGAGATAGCAAGAAGCAAATGCAAAAAGACAACACAAAATGAAAAATCATGAAAAGGAGACAATGAAAGAACAAGAATGACACGGATGATAATCAAGTATGTATAGAGATATGTTTTGATGCCAAACTGATGCGAACCCATGGGAATCAAAGTCCCAAAAACCCAACAATAAAATTTGGAATTCCCTGGGAAAGTTATATATCATGTTTGTTGAAGCTAAAGTTAGACTCGTTGAGTTATAAAGTTATAAACACCATAAGGAATGAGTCCTTAAAAAGTTTGATATGAAGTTCTTATAAGAACTTGAGAGAAATAAAAAGATAACAAGAGTAGGGAGAAGATCCCCAACTTCCATGCAATGCAGGATGCTAAACCCCATGCAAATCCAACGAAAAAATCAAGTACCTTAAGGGGCCCAGTTGAGTTGCAATAGCCACGTCAGCTTGTTTATGCTAATGAGAAAAATAAGAGGCAGAGGAAGGAAAATGATCTCCTGCAATGGCCTACATCACAAGTAACTTCTCCAACTCCAGATTCTTCTAAGCCTTTACCCAAGGTACCTGAGGGGAATCAAATACGATCTAAAGGTAATAAAGGGAAGGAGCAAATGATTGTAACAAAGGTTCATGAACTGGGATATGGTGCTAAATCCACTGCTAAGCTGAAGGCCATATCAGGAAACAGATTCCTCATGTTACATGATGATGAAGTTTTGAAGGGAATGCAAGTTGGACAAAATCAAACAGCAGTCCATTAACTTCAATAAAGAAATATTTGGGAATATCTTCAAAAGAAAGAAGCACTTGGAATGAAGGATCAAGGGAGTTCATAGACAATTAGACCTTTTCCTATCTTCTGATCTAATCAAATTAGAAAGGGATCTGCAAGATCAGTACATTGAAGTATTGGCTCAGGAAGAGATTTTGTGGTATCAGAAGTCCAGAGAGAACTGGGTTAAGTTTGGTAATAAAAATACAAAGTTCTTCCACACCCAAACAGTCATCAGAAGAAGAATAAATAAGATAACAGGCCTTGATATTAGTGGCACTAGGTGCACTTGGTTCACCAAAGCTAAAGCATCCCAAGCCAAACTTGTCCAACAGGTTCTTAACTCTTTCTGTCTTGCTTCAGGTATGAAAATTAATGTAAAAAAATCTAGATTCCTGCCTTCTAAAAGTGTTCCTAGATCAAAGGTTTCTAAGTTTGAAGGAATTATTTGGTATTTGCTAGTATTCAATCAGAACCAAGACTTCATGGTTGATAACTGCTCTCTCTGGTTCAAGTCTCATGCCACAAAATCCAATGGTCCCCTCTTTGTAATTACCTGCTGGTTCATCTGGAGAACAAGGAATGATGAGATTTTTTCAGACAATAAGTGGGAGAATTGGTTAATTCTTAGCCATATCAGAAGCTTGTATAGCCTAACCATCAAATTATTTGGCCAATATACTGCCACAAAGGATCCTAGATTTGTTTCTTGGACTCCTCCTATAGGCCATTGCTCGTGGAATTGAACATGCTTGGAATGAAGGTTATAAGGACCTTATTTGTGAATCTGACTCCAAAGTGGCTCTTTCTCTCATCAAGGAGGGTGTGCAGCAGAGTCACCCATATGCCCCTATTGTTGATCACATCAGCAATTGTTGAAATGTGAACTTCTCCCTTCATTTATGAGTCTTTCATTGAATCTGGATTAAATTAATTAATCCTTTTGAATGTTCCTTGACTCCTTAGTGGGTGTTTAGTTCCACTTTTGTTTTTCACATTAGACATGCGTTTAGCCTCCAAACGTGCATAAAGGTTCATGACCAAGGTGTTTGGCAAACAATAGAGACATGATTCTGGGGCACCAAAAGCACGTTGAAGTTGAAGCAGGACGTATTAGCTTCACGGTAATGTAAAATCGCTTTAACATCAGAGGTAGAGTTATATTCTCCTATTTACCCTTCATTTAGCTCATCAAAAAAATTCATCCCAACTTCATGAATCATGAGACAAGACACATGCATCCAGATCCGGAAAATCAAAGAAAGTCAAGGATGAGGGATTTAGCATGCATCTTGTAGAATGAAAGAGGGGGAGAGGGAACAGCTGATCGACGACCATGGGTGGTTGAGGGGATCTAAATAGAAAAGTGGAGATGAAAAAAGGAGGGTGGGGTTGTATTTCGAGAGAAAAATGAAATTAAGGAAAGGAAATAAACAAGATAACAAAGGAAGAAAAAAAAAACGGAGGAAGAAAAAAAACGGTGGTTTTGATCTAATATTTACCACACAGAATTTTTCTACTTTCTAGTAAATAAGACATGTTCAACTTTCTAAAAATATTTATTTAATTATTGAAGTATTTTTTTTTAAAGGATTTAATTCTTTAAGTTAAGATTTATATTTGTAAAAAAATTTACTAAGCTTTTAATGTGTATAATACTTTCATATTTTATGAAACTTATTATATATATTAAAACCTATTTTGGTAATTGAACACTTAAAAGCAATTTTGATTCAAACAATCCAAATAACAAGAAGTGGTAAAAAATACTTTTCCCATGAAGGCATCCAAACATAAATCACTTCGCTTTCAACTCACTTTAACCAAAAATCAATTTTTCCTAAAATCACGTTTGTCGAACGCTCATCCAAACACACACTTAGTGTTCCACTAAGTCTTGAATGAACTTATTTAATGCATATTTGAATATATTTGTTTTTGCTCTTGTAATTGGACCAAATGGAAGGCCCAACGAGTTGCTTGAAGCTGACTTGCTTGATTCATTCACAATGACCGGAAGTCCCCACTGGTCGCTTCTTGCATAAACAGGGTATCTAGCCAAACATATATTAACCCTAGCGACCTCCCATCATGGGTTTATGGATTAAGGGTGCATTTGGGTAAACAACTTAATTAAGAGCTTATCACATAAGATCTTATCACATGAGAGCTTATGTCATAAACGCTTAAAGAAAGAAAAAGAAAGAAAGGGGCAAGAGAGGATTCGAAATAGTGAAAAACACGGAGATGGTGTTTAGTGCATAAGCTCTTATGATAATTCCATAAGCTTCTCCCAGTGACTTATGAAAATAAGTCAAAAACTCCTTATGGGATGACATAAGTTATTTTTATAAGCTCTGTCAAACACACTGCATAAGAGCTTATGTCATCAGATAAGTCAAAAGGAGCTTAAATAAGCTCTTCCAAATGTCACCTAAGACTTATTGTTAGAAAGCATATTTAACATGTGCTTAATATGTACATAAATAGGTGCTAGTAATTAGGGTTTCGTTACTAATTAGTGATTTGATTTGATTGATTCCATTTGTATTTATTATTGATTCTCTTGTACCCTAATATGAGATTATAAATAGCATACATGGGTGGCCATATTGACACACAACATTCACATATTCTACTCTTACATGGTATCAGTAGTTTAGGTTATTTTTCTGCCCAGTGGTGTTCCTATTTTCGGGTGAACAGTACCCGCAACCACTGTGTGGTCCGTTTTCCGTTCCACCGTGCCTCCATCCTCCGGTGTGACCCCACCATCCTCTCCGCCATCCACCGGCGACCACTGCGCCGGAACCACACCACCAACCGCCGCCTCACGCTCCCCCACGCGCGGCTGTTCTCCGGTGCGTGCGTTTCACGCGCCTGACGCCAAAACAGCTTTTCTGCTGCTCTCCGACGTGACCCATTGTCCGGCGACTACTCCGCCGCCTTCCCTTCACTCCGGCGACCCTCTCTTCCCCTATTTCAGATCCATTTCTCATGGCTTCCAACAATTCCTCTTCCGATTCAAGCGCAGTAGTGACCTTTACTAATGTTCCACTCATCCCGTGTGAAAAATTAGTTGGGACTGCCAACTACGAAGACTGGTTCTTGCTTTGTCCAATTATGGTTTCAAGGACAAGGCCGTGAAGACCACTTGACCAAACAAGCTAAGGACATCCCCGACAAGGAACGAGCCCGATGGAAGCAAATCGACGCCTCTCTGTGCAGTGTCCTATGGTTTTCAATTGCTCCCAAACTCCAACCGCAATACCAGGCCTTTACCACTTGCTATGATGTTTGGACAAAGGTTAATAAAGTCTATTCTAATGACGTTCATCGCCTTTACAGTGTTGTTCTCAACCTGATTTCTATGAAGTTGGAGAACATGGATATGCAGACATACCTTGGTAAGCTTGATCATCTAATTGCTGATTTTGAGAAACTAATGTCGTTTGCTAATGATGCAACAGCTCATGCTGAGCAACGCAGCAAGTTTTTTATGGTTCTTGCACTTGCCGGTCTACCTTCTGAACTTGACTCGGTACGTAATCAAATACTATCGAGTACCACTGTTCCCTCCTATGACCTGGTTAGTGAACAATTGTTGCGCCTTTCAACCCCTCATTCTTTCGGCCACTCCTCCATTCCTCATACTGATTCCTCCGCTCTCGTCTCCCACTCTCATCATCGTGGTGGACGGAGTGGCGGAGGACGTGGTGGTGGCAATCACCGTCCTCGTTGCACTTATTGCAACCGCTAGGGCCATATTGAAGCTGAATGCCGCACCAAGGCCAGGGAACAATCCAAGCATGCTAATGTTGCTCATGTCACTAGCCCAAATATTACTGAGGAAGTTACTATTTCTGCTGCTGATTATAATGATTTTCTCCAGTTCAAGGCAGCCCAACAGCCCATCTCACCTACCGTTGCTGTGGCTCAGTCTGGTAATCCTGTAGCCTTTGTTTCATAGTCCTCTTCTCTTGGACCTTGGAAACTAGACTCCGGTGCTTCTGATCATATGACTGGTAACAAATCTCTTTTCTCTAAACTGTCTTACTTGGATTCTTTGCCTAGTGTCACCTTAGCTGATGGCTCTCAAATACAAGTTCAAGGCATTGGTCAAACACATCCCCTTCCTAACCTTTCCTTAGATTTTGTGTTGTATGTTCCTGGTTGTCCTTTTAATTTAGTGTCCATCAGCAAACTCACTCGCACCCTTGATTATTCTGTTCTTTTTGTTAACAACTCTGTTTATGTCCAGGATCGGCGTACGGGACGGACGATTGGAGTAGGACATGAATCTCAAGGATTATATCAACTTTCATCGCCAGTGGCCTATGTCTCTGCTGCTTCTCAAACCCTGGAACATCAACGTTTGGGTCACCCTAGTCTTAATAAAATGCGACTCATGGTTCCAAGCTTTTCTAAAGTTTCCTTTTTTGAATGTCAGTCGTGTCAGTTAGGAAAACATACTCGCCATACTTATAGTCAACGAGTCAATAAAAGTGCTGCGTCACCTTTTGCTTTAGTTCATTTAGATATTTGGGGTCCTAGTCGTGTCTGCTCAACCTTAGGTTACTATTATTTTGTCACTTTCATTGATGATTTTTCCCGGTGTACTTGGTTATTTTTAATGAAGAATCGCTCTGATGTTTTTCATATATTTCAAGGTTTCTGCGCTGAAATTCAAAATCAATTTGGTTCTTCAATTAAAATTTTGCGCACGGATAATGCTCGTGAATATTTGTCCTCCCAGTTTCAATCCTTTTTGACTACACAGGGAATTATTCATCAAACATCATGTGCTCACACACCACAACAAAACGGTGTTGCCGAGAGGAAAAATAGACACTTGGTTGAAAATAACTGCACGCTACTCCTCCACAATAATGTTCCCTTTCGCTTTTGGGGTGATGCACTTCTCACGGCTTGCTATCTTATCAACCGCATGCCTTCCTCCGTTCTTAATAATTAGGTTCCCTACTCTCTCTTGTATCCACAAGAAGGACTCTATCATATCCCTCTACGTGTCTTTGGTTGCACATGTTTTGTCCATGATCTAACTCCAGGAAAAGACAAACTCTCAGCCAAATCTCTCAAATGTATTTTTCTGGGTTACTCACGTTTGCAAAAGGTCCATCGTTGTTTTTGTCCCCAACTTCAACGATATCTTGTATGTGCTGATGTCACCTTCTTTGAAGCTGTCCCTTTCTTCTCCACATCCGCAATCCTTGATGTCAACTTCGCTCAGGACCTTCCAGATATTCCACCAGTTGTTTCAGCACCTATTGTTGCTCCCACTCCACCTCCTTTGCGTACCTACCAGCGGCGGACACAGGCTTCTACGGTGCCTCCTTCCGGGGATCCTTCAGTCTCATCTCCGACTCCAACCGCCCCTCCAGCTACGCCTCCTGCACCTGAACTTCCCATTGCATTATGGAAAGGTACTCGATCCTCTCGCAATCCTAATCCCATCTATGCTTATACTTTAAATTATGGTTGTTTATCTCCTTCCTATGTTTCCTTTGTTTCTGCTTTGGATTCTGTGTCTATTCCTAAGTCTACAGGTGAAGCCATGGCTGATCCCAACTGGCACAAGGCAATGTTGGAAGAAATGGCAGCATTGCATTCTAATGGTACTTGGGAGATTGTTCCCTTGCCCCCTAACAAGACTAGTGTGGGTTGTCGTTGGGTCTATACGGTGAAGATTGGACCCGATGGTCATATTGATCGCTTCAAAGCTCGTTTGGTGGCTAAAGGCTATACACGGATTTTTGGTCTAGATTACGGGGATACTTTTTCCCCTGTGGGCAAAATCAGTTCTGTTCGTCTTTTTATAGCCATGGCTGCCATTCATCATTGGCCTCTTCACCAGCTGGATATTAAAAATGCCTTCTTGCATGGCGAATTACAGGAAGAAGTTTATATGGACCAGCCCCCAGGTTTTACTGTTTCTGGCGATTCTAGACTTGTTTGTCGGCTTCGCCGTTCTCTTTATGGATTGAAGCAGTCTCCTCGTGCCTGGTTTGGTCAGTTTAGCTCTGCCTTATTACAGTTTGGCATGACCTGATGTGAGGCTGACCACTCTGTTTTCTCTATCCATTCTCCTTCTAGTGGGCACATATATCTTGTTGTCTATGTCGATGATATCGTCATTACCGGTGATGACACAGATGGTATCCGACGGCTCAAAGCACACTGATAAGCCTCTGGCTCATCTAGTTTTATGACTAGTATGACCGTGGTTTTGTGCCGATTATATCTCGTTTTCACCCAAATTAGGCCTGATTGTCCTCAAGCAAGGTTTTGAGTCCCTTAAGTAGTTTTAGGGTTATTTAGTCAGTTTTTGAGTCAAATAAAGCACTTATGGCTATTTCATGTTTTCAGGTTGACTTAGAGTCCAAGGAATGAAGGAAACAATGGAAATTGCAATCTGGAAACACTCGCCACGCGAGCAGATACTCGCCCCGCGAGAGTGAGGACCAGCAAAGTGCGGAAAAGTCATGTTCTCTCGCCTCGCCCCGCGAGCTATTGCTCGCCCCGCGAGCCTCAAGTCAGCAAGCATTACGGTCATCCCGTGACACCCATCACGGGCGTGAAGAGAAACCCCTGAAGACCGAGACCATCACGGCCTGGCCGTGATGAAGGTCACGGCCATGACAGATAAGCACCAAGACAGAGACCATCACGGCCCGGGCCGTGATAGGCATCACGGCTGTGACAACCCAGGTTTTGAAGACTCGCCTCGCGAGAATCACGCTCGCCTCGCGAGAATACAAATTCAAGAAGGCGCCATTTAAATATTCGCCTCGCGAAAGTCCACTCGCCTCGCGAGAATGCGCAGTATCTGAAAGTTATAAATAGCTGTTTAGGGCAGAACAGATCTATCTTTTGCTAATCCTTGTTTTCGAATTTCTCTGGTTGTATTGCGTTTTTGATGGAGAACTAGTCTCCTTGATCAATCTGCTGTAATCGGTTCGCACTGCCGCTTGAGGTTATGTAATTCCTGATTTAATTGCTACTCTCTTTCAATATCTATTCTATATTCTCTGTTTGCTTAATTCAGTTTGTATCGAATGGGTATTGATTTGTTTCGATGATTGTGTGTTCCTAAACTTAATCGCGTTTGCTTAATTCGCGTGCGTTCAATTCGTGTTTGCTTAATTCACGAAGGGCTTCATCCGTTTGCTTAATTTTGATAAGCCTCTGGCTCATCTAGTTTTATGACTAGTATGACCGTGGTTTTGTGCCGATTATATCTCGTTTTCACCCAAATTAGGCCTGATTGTCCTCAAGCAAGGTTTTGAGTCCCTTAAGTAGTTTTAGGGTTATTTAGTCAGTTTTTGAGTCAAATAAAGCACTTATGGCTATTTCATGTTTTCAGGTTGACTTAGAGTCCAAGGAATGAAGGAAACAATGGAAATTGTAATCTGGAAACACTCGCCACGCGAGCAGATACTCGCCCCGCGAGAGTGAGGACCAGCCAGTGCCAGAAAAGTCATGTTCTCTGCCTCGCCCCGCGAGCTATTGCTCGCCTCGCGAGCCTGAAGTCAGCAAGCATTACGGTCATCCCGTGACACCCATCACGGGCGTGAAGAGAAACCCCCGAAGACAGAGACCATCACGGTCTGGCCGTGATGAAGGTCACGCCATGACAGATAAGCACCGAAGACAGAGACCATCACGGCCTGCCGCCGTGATAGGCATCACTACTGTGACAACCCAGGTTTTGAAGACTCGCCTCGCGAGAATCACGCCGCCTCGCGAGAATACAAATTCAAGAAGGCGCCATTTAAATATTCGCCTCGCGAAAGTCCACTCGCCTCGCGAGAATGCGCAGATATCGAAAGTTATAAATAGTTGTTTAGGCGCAATGATCTATCTTTTGCTAATCCTTGTTTTCGAATTTCTCTGGTTGTATTGCGTTTTTGATGGAGAACTAGTCTCCTTGATCAATCTGCTGTAATCGGTTCGCACTGCCGCTTGAGGTTATGTAATTCCTGATTTAATTGCTACTCTCTTTCAATATCTATTCTATATTCTCTGTTTGCTTAATTCAGTTTGTATCGAATGGGTATTGATTTGTTTCGATGATTGTGTATTCCTAAACTTAATCGCGTTTGCTTAATTCGCGTGCGTTCAAATTGGCGCCGTTGCCGGGGACTCTTGTTGTTATTAACAGAAAATAAAAAAAAAATAAATAAAAAAAAAAATAAAAATAAAAAAATTCATTGCTGAATTAGTTATGGCTGCTTTGTCTGGTTATGAATCTTAGTACTGCCATGGATAATTACATGCAAGGTTATATGCCTTATGTTGATTATGAGCCACCACCATGCATATATTATCCTAACTTTGTCAAGGCTATGAGTCTAGTAGTGGTTTTGGCATGATTGGAGTAAATGAAGTCCAACCCACTGGATGAGTTGGCTTCTTCCGATGCAACAACATATGACGTAATTTCAAGCAAATCTTCAACGAATGACAGAACAAAGTCTTGAAAGCCATCGGAGAGGAGAAGTTCGAGTCTCGAAGTTGTCCATTCTAATTGATCAAATTGTCGCCAACTCGCCTGACCGCTAACTCCACACCCCCTTGAAGAACATACAGATTCACAAGTTATTCTTGACAATACCTCCGGGGATGATTTTGATAATACTTCTGTTGATGAACTGTATGTTGAATCCCCGATTCTAATGCATGTGCTGATTGTCTTGACATCGCTTTGTGCATAGAATGTTATGCAGGTTTATTCTTTTTCAGAAACGTAGAAAATGAGGATCGGGAGGATCGGAGGACATCCGCTTCACCATGCTTGAGGATGATGAAGAACCTTTGGAATTAGATGATTCGATTAAATCAAATGCATGTGTTGAGAGTGATGGGGTGGATGAATTGAGTGCTGAATTTCCGGACATATTGGACCTTTACCGATTCAGCTTTATTGTGATATATGTATTGACTCTACTAACACTAACCTTTGTGTGGTGTGTGCTGAAATTTCTGCATGTATAGCGGTGATAAATTTGTTAGTGCAGTGAATGAAGAAAATGCAGAAGTTGAAGCAAGACCGGAGACACCAAGTGTCCTATTTGCCACCTCCCACCGAGAAGCCACCAAGTGATGGAGTTTGAGCCCTTGGATTTTGCACCATGGCCAGTTCAAGGGGTTGAACCCCAATTTTATTGGGGAGACTTTGTTGAGAAGAAGGTCATCTGTGACCCAAGAGGGAGTGAGAAGTCCGCCGCACTCGGCGAGGTCATCATGATTGTCAAGCGCTCACCTCCATATCAAGGCTGCAAATTAGGGAAGCATGGAACAAGCTTCGATCCTTTGGCTACCACGTGGGCCTTGTGCTACGAGGCAGGTGGGATCCTGGTGGAACCGCCTCAATGAGTTTTCTTAACCCTTTCTCCTTTTAAATTTTCTTTTCCTTGCTTTATTTCTGTTTTGGTTTCAATAAAGCTCTTGAATAATTTGAGAAGCTCAAGAGCATGTGTGTGAGTCTTGTGTCGGCAAGCTTGGTAGGTTCTGTTGATTTAGCACAGATTGATGGCATGATTTATGTTGATGATTCCCCCTAAGTTTTTGAAATTTGGAAATTGTGATCCCCATTTAAAAAAAAAATTTTTGAAAACTGAACTTTGAGATATTTTGTTGTGAGAGCATGATTTATGATAAGTTTGGGGTGATAGGGTGCACACACTAGGGATAGAATCTCGGTCAAACAATTTGCATGAATGTCCGGGTGAGGATTTGAGCCTCCAACATGTTTTTGATTGTGTGAATCACTTTCGAGTTGCACTTTCCCGAATTTGCTTGAATCTCTTCATGGTTTGCATGTCTATGTGTTTGCATCAAATGATTTAGGCAATTTTCTTTGAATTAACTACTTGACCTAAATTGAACCAGTCCCTAATGCATGTTCCCTAGTTAGCCCCTTTGAGCCTAATTAGCCTATTGTTTCATGTTGACCTTATGTTACGAGCCTAAATCTGAAAAAAAAAAAAAAACCATGTTAACCCGATCTTAGGATTATGAGAGCATGGAAGCTTAGCAAGAGAATGGTTGCAAGAAACTAAGTTTGGGGTGGCTACAGTGATATGATGTGTTGTTGGGGATTGAGAAAAAGAAAAAAAGAATAAAAGTTGGAGTCAAGGGGCAAAAAAAAATAAAAATAAAAAATAAATCTCTCTAAAAAAAAAAAGAAGCAAAATGTCAAGAAGGGTATTAGAAGAAAAGGGCTGTAGCCACCCAAGGCAAAAAGAAGAATAAGAATAGGAACTTGAGTAAGGAATTCAATGTGTAAACAGCTTCATGCTCTCTTAGTTCCTAGGGACTTCAGCCAGTACCTTTGTATATCCTTCCCTTAGCCAGGCCCCATTACAACCTTGAAAGACCTTTTGATGTTGCATGCATGTTCTCTGTGGGAACCATTTTGAGATGAAAATCAAATTCATGGGAAGTGCTCTTAAAAGTGAAACTGAGTGAAATGTTGTTAGCCTAGACAAACTGAGAGATTGAGTGACCACTAAACCCCTTTGTGAGGAAGGCGATTGTTTGAATTTGGTGATCTCCCTCTTGTGTGTAACTTAGATCCCCTGTTTAGATTAATGATTGTTTGAATGATGAAATTCTCGGATGTTTGAATAAATGATTGTGGGGATTACATTGTTGAAAAGGGGGAAACATTGAAGGGAAATTGTTTTGATGAATTGCTTGGAATTTGTGCGAAATTGGTTGAAATCCTTCTAGCTTGCCAAGTCTTGAGTCGTTTTGAGTTTTAGTTTGCTTGGGGACAAGCAAAGTTCAAGTTTGGGGTATTTTGATAAGCCTCTGGCTCATCTAGTTTTATGACTAGTATGACCGTGGTTTTGTGCCGATTATATCTCGTTTTCACCCAAATTAGGCCTGATTGTCCTCAAGCAAGGTTTTGAGTCCCTTAAGTAGTTTTAGGGTTATTTAGTCAGTTTTTGAGTCAAATAAAGCACTTATGGCTATTTCATGTTTTCAGGTTGACTTAGAGTCCAAGGAATGAAGGAAACAATGGAAATTGCAATCTGGAAACACTCGCCACGCGAGCAGATACTCGCCCCGCGAGAGTGAGGACCAGCCAGTGCCAGAAAAGTCATGTTCTCTGCCTCGCCCCGCGAGCTATTGCTCGCCTCGCGAGCCTGAAGTCAGCAAGCATTACGGTCATCCCGTGACACCCATCACGGGCGTGAAGAGAAACCCCTGAAGACAGAGACCATCACGGCCTGGCCGTGATGAAGGTCACGGCCATGACAGATAAGCACCCGAAGACAGAGACCATCACGGTCTGGCCGTGATAGGCATCACTGCTGTGACAACCCAGGTTTTGAAGACTCGCCTCGCGAGAATCACGCCGCCTCGCGAGAATACAAATTCAAGAAGGCGCCATTTAAATATTCGCCTCGCGAAAGTCCACTCGCCTCGCGAGAATGCGCAGTATCTGAAAGTTATAAATAGCTGTTTAGGGCAGAACAGATCTATCTTTTGCTAATCCTTGTTTTCGAATTTCTCTGGTTGTATTGCGTTTTTGATGGAGAACTAGTCTCCTTGATCAATCAGTTAATGTCGGTTCGCACTGCCGCTTGAGGTTATGTAATTCCTGATTTAATTGCTACTCTCTTTCAATATCTATTCTATATTCTCTGTTTGCTTAATTCAGTTTGTATCGAATGGGTATTGATTTGTTTCGATGATTGTGTGTTCCTAAACTTAATCGCGTTTGCTTAATTCGCGTGCGTTCAATTCGTGTTTGCTTAATTCACGAAGGGCTTCATCCGTTTGCTTAATTTTGATAAGCCTCTGGCTCATCTAGTTTTATGACTAGTATGACCGTGGTTTTGTGCCGATTATATCTCGTTTTCACCCAAATTAGGCCTGATTGTCCTCAAGCAAGGTTTTGAGTCCCTTAAGTAGTTTTAGGGTTATTTAGTCAGTTTTTGAGTCAAATAAAGCACTTATGGCTATTTCATGTTTTCAGGTTGACTTAGAGTCCAAGGAATGAAGGAAACAATGGAAATTGTAATCTGGAAACACTCGCCACGCGAGCAGGATACTCGCCCGCGAGAGTGAGGACCAGCCAAAGTGCGGAAAAGTCATGTTCTCTCGCCTCGCCCCCGCGAGCTATTGCTCGCCTCGCGAGCCTCGAAGTCAGCAAGCATTACGGTCATCCCGTGACACCCATCACGGGCGTGAAGAGAAACCCCACGAAGACAGAGACCATCACGGCCTGGCCGTGATGAAGGTCACGGCCATGACAGATAAGCACCCGAAGACAGAGACCATCACGGTCTGGCCGTGATAGGCATCACGGCTGTGACAACCCAGGTTTTGAAGACTCGCCTCGCGAGAATCACGCTCGCCTCGCGAGAATACAAATTCAAGAAGGCGCCATTTAAATATTCGCCTCGCGAAAGTCCACTCGCCTCGCGAGAATGCGCAGTATCTGAAAGTTATAAATAGCTGTTTAGGGCAGAACAGATCTATCTTTTGCTAATCCTTGTTTTCGAATTTCTCTGGTTGTATTGCGTTTTTGATGGAGAACTAGTCTCCTTGATCAATCTCTATGAATCGGTTCAGACCGCCGCTTGAGGTTATGTAATTCCTGATTTAATTGCTACTCTCTTTCAATATCTATTCTATATTCTCTGTTTGCTTAATTCAGTTTGTATCGAATGGGTATTGATTTGTTTCGATGATTGTGTATTCCTAAACTTAATCGCGTTTGCTTAATTCGCGTGCGTTCAAATTGGCGCCGTTGCCGGGGACTCTTGTTGTTATTAACAGAAAATAAAAAAAAATAAATAAAAAAAAAAATAAAAAAAAAAAAAATTCATTGCTGAATTAGTTATGGCTGCTTTGTCTGGTTATGAATCTTAGTACTGCCATGGATAATTACATGCAAGGTTATATGCCTTATGTTGATTATGAGCCACCACCATGCATATATTATCCTAACTTTGCTGAAGGCTATGAGTCTAGTAGTGGTTTTGGCATGATTGGAGTAAATGAAGTCCAACCCAGCCTGGATGAGTTGGCTTCTCTGATGCAACAACATATGACAGAATTTCAAGCAAATCTTCAACGAATGACAGAACAAAGTCTTGAAAGCCATCGGAGAGGAGGTTTGAGTCTCGAAGTTGTCCATTCTAATTGATCAAATTGTCGCCAACTCGCAGACCGCTAACTCCACACCCTTGAAGAACATACTGATTCACAAGTTATTCTTGACAATACCTCCGGGGATGATTTTGATAATACTTCGTTGATGAACCGTATGTTGAATCCCCGATTCTAATGCATGTGCTGATTGTCTCGACATCGCTTTGTGCATAGAATGTTATGCAGGTTTATTCTTTTCGGGAAACGTAGAAAATGAGGATCGGGAGGATCGAGGAGGACATCCGCTTCACCATGCTTGAGGATGATGAAGAACCTTTGGAATTAGATGATTCGATTAAATCAAATGCATGTGTTGAGAGTGATGGGGTGGATGAATTGAGTGCTGAATTTCCGGACATCTCGGACCTTTACCGATTCAGTTTATTGTGATATATGTATTGACTCTACTAACACTAACCTTTGTGTGGTGTGTGCTGAAATTTCTGCATGTATAGCGGGTGATAAATTTGTTAGTGCAGTGAATGAAGAAAATGCAGAAGTTGAAGCAGACCGGAGACACCAAGTGTCCTATTTGCCACCTCCCACCGAGAAGCCACCAGGTGATGGAGTTTGAGCCTTTGGATTTTGCACCATGGCCAGTTCAAGGGGTTGAACCTCAATTTTATTGGGGAGACTTTGTTGAGAAGAAGGTCATCTGTGACCCAAGAGGGAGTGAGAAGTCCGCCGCACTCGGCGAGGTCATCATGATTGTCAAGCGCTCACCTCCATATCAAGGCTGCAAATTAGGGAAGCATGGAACAAGCTTCAGTCCTTTGGCTACCACGTGGGCCTTGTGCTACAGACAGTGGGATCCTGGTGGAACCGCCTCAATGAGTTTTCTTAACCCTTTCTCCTTTTAAATTTTCTTTTCCTTGCTTTATTTCTGTTTTGGTTTCAATAAAGCTCTTGAATAATTTGAGAAGCTCAAGAGCATGTGTGTGAGTCTTGTGTCGGCAAGCTTGGTAGGTTCTGTTGATTTAGCACAGATTGATGGCATGATTTATGTTGATGATTCCCCCTAAGTTTTTGAAATTTGGAAATTGTGATCCCCATTTAAAAAAAATTGAAAACTGAACTTTGAGATATTTTGTTGTGAGAGCATGATTTATGATAAGTTTGGGGTGATAGGGTGCACACACTAGGGATAGAATCTCGGTCAAACAATTTGCATGAATGTCCGGGTGAGGATTTGAGCCTCCAACATGTTTTTGATTGTGTGAATCACTTTCGAGTTGCACTTTCCCGAATTTGCTTGAATCTCTTCATGGTTTGCATGTCTATGTGTTTGCATCAAATGATTTAGGCAATTTTCTTTGAATTAACTACTTGACCTAAATTGAACCAGTCCCTAATGCATGTTCCCTAGTTAGCCCCTTTGAGCCTAATTAGCCTATTGTTTCATGTTGACCTTATGTTACGAGCCTAAATCTGAAAAAAAAAAAAAACCATGTTAACCCGATCTTAGGATTATGAGAGCATGGAAGCTTAGCAAGAGAATGGTTGCAAGAAACTAAGTTTGGGGTGGCTACAGTGATATGATGTGTTGTTGGGGATTGAGAAAAAGAAAAAAAGAATAAAAGTTGGAGCCAAGGGGCAAAAAAAAAAAAATAAAATAAAATAAATCTCTCTAAAAAAAAAAAGAAGCAAAATGTCAAGAAGGGTATTAGAAGAAAAGGGCTGTAGCCACCCAAGGCAAAAAGAAGAATAAGAATAGGAACTTGAGTAAGGAATTCAATGTGTAAACAGCTTCATGCTCTCTTAGTTCCTAGGGACTTCACCAAGACCTTTGTATATCCTTCCCTTAGCCAGGCCCCATTACAACCTTGAAAGACCTTTTGATGTTGCATGCATGTTCTCTGTGGGAACCATTTTGAGATGAAAATCAAATTCATGGGAAGTGCTCTTAAAAGTGAAAGTGAGTGAAATGTTGTTAGCCTAGACAAACTGAGAGATTGAGTGACCACTAAACCCCTTTGTGAGGAAGGCGATTGTTTGAATTTGGTGATCTCCCTCTTGTGTGTAACTTAGATCCCCTGTTTAGATTAATGATTGTTTGAATGATGAAATTCTCAGATGTTCAGAATAAATGATTGTGGGGATTACATTGTTGAAAAGGGGGAAACATTGAAGGGAAATTGTTTTGATGAATTGCTTGGAATTTGTGCGAAATTGGTTGAAATCCTTCTAGCTTGCCAAGTCTTGAGTCGTTTTGAGTTTTAGTTTGCTTGGGGACAAGCAAAGTTCAAGTTTGGGGTATTTTGATAAGCCTCTGGCTCATCTAGTTTTATGACTAGTATGACCGTGGTTTTGTGCCGATTATATCTCGTTTTCACCCAAATTAGGCCTGATTGTCCTCAAGCAAGGTTTTGAGTCCCTTAAGTAGTTTTAGGGTTATTTAGTCAGTTTTTGAGTCAAATAAAGCACTTATGGCTATTTCATGTTTTCAAGGTTGACTTAGAGTCCAAGGAATGAAGGAAACAATGGAAATTGCAATCTGGAAACACTCGCCACGCGAGCGGATACTCGCCCGCGAGAGTGAGGACCAGCCCGAGTGCGGAAAAGTCATGTTCTCTCGCCTCGCCCCGCGAGCTATTGCTCGCCTCGCGAGCCTCGAAGTCAGCAAGCATTACGGTCATCCCGTGACACCCATCACGGGCGTGAAGAGAAACCCCGAAGACAGAGACCATCACGGCCTGGCCGTGATGAAGGTCACGGCCATGACAGATAAGCACCGAAGACAGAGACCATCACGGTGCCGGCCGTGATAGGCATCACGGCTGTGACAACCCAGGTTTTGAAGACTCGCCTCGCGAGAATCACGCTACGCCTCGCGAGAATACAAATTCAAGAAGGCGCCATTTAAATATTCGCCTCGCGAAAGTCCACTCGCCTCGCGAGAATGCGCGAGATCCCGAAAGTTATAAATAGTTTGTTTAGGGCAGAACAGATCTATCTTTTGCTAATCCTTGTTTTCGAATTTCTCTCGGTTGTATTGCGTTTTTGATGGAGAACTAGTCTCCTTGATCAATCATTGTAATCGGTTCGCACCGCCGCTGAGGTTATGTAATTCCTGATTTAATTGCTACTCTCTTTCAATATCTATTCTATATTCTCTGTTTGCTTAATTCAGTTTGTATCGAATGGGTATTGATTTGTTTCGATGATTGTGTGTTCCTAAACTTAATCGCGTTTGCTTAATTCACGTGCGTTCAATTCGTGTTTGCTTAATTCACGAAGGGCTTCATCCGTTTGCTTAATTCGGAATTAGGAACATATGTCTTGTAGCGTCGGTTTCGCTTGTTAATTGATGTTACAATCGAAAAGGGTTTAGAATCCGCTTAGGGCTTGGATTTATATGAACCGATGATAGTGGGAACTGAAAGCAGTAGGTTGATCGCTTAGCTTAATTGGTGATTGTTTAGTTTACATTAGTTTTCTGCTTTGTTTTCTTTTTTTTAACTTGAATTCCAAAACCCCCCGTTCTGACCTTTTCTGTTAACAATAACCCAAAGAGTCCTTGTGAGACGATACCCGAGTTGTCGTACTTTCCCTAACTACATATTTTTGTAAACCGCTCTTCATTTGACGCGTGCGCGACAGCGCGTCACACACCTCTTCAAACATTTTCAGACAAAAGACTTGGGTCCTCTCAAGTACTTTTTAGGGATTGAAAGTTGCCCAGTCCACTTCGGGAATTTCAATCAACCAACGGAAGTATGCTGTGGATATTCTTACTGAGACAGGTATGCTTGATTGTCGTCCAACTGATACTCCCATGGATCCCAATGTCAAGCTTCTTCCAGGTTAGGGGGAGCCATTGAAAGACCCGGGAAGATATCGTCGTCTTGTGGGCAGACTCAACTATCTCACAGTCACCAGACCTGATATCACCTTTGCAGTTAGTGTGGTAAGTCAGTTCCTGAATGCCCCATGTGATAGCCATTGGGATGCTGTCATGCGTATCCTTCGGTACATCAAAAATACACCAGGACGAGGATTATTATATGAAGATAAAGGCAATGCCAAAATCACTTGTTACTCTGATGCTGACTGGGCAGGATCACCATCAGATAGGAGGTCCACTTCTGGATATTGTGTTCTTATTGGAGGAAACATGATCTCATGGAGGAGCAAGAAACAGAGCATTGTTGCCAGATCTAGTGTAGAAGCTAAATATCGTGCTATGGCAGCAGCTGTGTGCGAGCTTACATGGCTTAGGCAACTACTACAACAGCTAAAATTGGGATATATCCAAGATACTAAACTTATCTGTGACAATCAGACTGCACTTCACATTGCATCAAATCCGGTCTTTCATGAACGAACCAAACACATAGAAATAGATTGTCACTTCGTAAGAGAGAAGGTGCTTTCAAGGGAAATCACAACTGACTTTGTCAACTCTAGTGACCAGTTGGCTGACATTTTCACTAAGTCCCTTAGAGGCTCTCGTGTGGACTACATTTGTAACAAGCTTGGCTCATATGACATATATGCTCCAGCTTGAGGGGAAGTGTTAGAAATCATATTTAACATGTGCTTAATATGTACATAAATAGGTGCTAGTAATTAGGGATTCGTTACTAATTAGTGATTTGATTTGATTTGATTGATTCCATTTGTATTTATTATTGATTCTCTTGTACCCTAATATGAGATTATAAATAGCATACATGTGTGGCCATATTGACACACAACATTCACATATTCTACTTTTACACTTATATTGTTGCACACATTGATCAAGTATTAAGTAGTGTTATTAAAATCGGATCGGTCATCGACTCGGTCATGACACCGGGCCAATGGGTCACTGTTTAAACCAACGAGTTACTTGTTGAGCCGAATGAATCCATATATATCAAACATATAAATTTTATAATTATGTTATGTATATAGGAAATATTTGTGAAAAATATAACAACCGGCTTTAGTGGCTCAACACTAAGGCTACTTCAACTTAAGCTTCGAGACCAAGGTTCCATCCCCCCACAGATATCGTGCATTGGTTAGCTCGAGTGGTTCAACCGTGACTGGTTCAGCCGGTTTAATCCGGTCCGGGACATCAACACCGATTTAGTGGCTCATGCGGTCTAATATGATGAACGTACCGACCATATGCCTATTTTTTATCGGTCCGATCGGTCGATCCGATCAGAGTTTAATAACACTGGTATTAAGTGCCCAAGCTCATTAGAACTAGATCACTAAGAGCCCATTTGTGTTTCCACTTTCCTGTATTTATTTCAAGTTTTCATTAATATTTGCAAAGATGACACTGTTTTCATTCTGTTTTCTATTTTGAAAGATTTGGACAGGAAACTATGAAGACAACATTTACATTTTGTTACTTTCACAGTTTGTTGTACAAACCGTTGAAAGCAATAAATAGAATGAAAATAATGTGACATTTTTTACCCTATTAATGAAAACGGGAAACTAGAAACAAATCAAATAAGTCATAAATTAGCGAGTTTAAACATCATGAAACGAATCATAACATTAACCCATTTTTCATTAACCAAAAAAACACAATTTCTTTATGACTGCAATAATTATTAGAAAATTCTAAACATATAGTTTAAAGGAGGGAATGAACAAGTTTGTTGCTTGAAGTTAGTGTTTTCACTTAAAGTTTAGTTAGTTTTAGTTTGAATAAGTACTAAAGAGTGTAGAATTTTAATTTTCTCATGTTTTGTTATCATGTAGCTGAGTTAAAGCTATCATGTGTTAGTTTTTAGCTTTCAAATAAGAGTTGTAAAATGGCTAGAGAGGCCACCTTTTTTTTGTTGGTATTAATAGGGGCTAAAAGCCCAAAAAGAAAAAAAAACAAACATTCTACGAAGAAGTAACCTGGGGTATGGAAGCCCCAATCAAACCACTAAATACTAGTCGAGCAATCTCCACTGCAAGGGAAGTCAAACAATGGAGACCAAAATCTTGACTAAAGCTCCAATTGGCTAGTCAATTTGCGTATACGTTTCCTTCACAGAGAGTATGGACAAACTTTATCTCCCAATCCCATTTTTGCCAAAGGAGGATTGTAGCCAAAAACTAGTTATGACTACCCCTAGCCGATCCTCGTTGTATGAGAGAGACAATCGTGGATGAGTCTCACTCCACTAACACCTTCTGACCACCATTCCAAGCCAGCTCCAGACCCTTATGAATGCCCTATAATTCAGCCAAAAACAATACACAGGTGCCAACAAATTTGTAATTTAATAAAAGTGTGGAAGTCAATGACTCCATTTTGTTGTTTTTCTGCATAATTGTTTTTTTTTACCATGCATGTTTAACAAAATCAAGCTTCACGAAAGATAAAGAGAGATGTTTCGTAAAATAAAAGAGAAGCAGAAAAAGTTAGAAGAAATTTAATATGAAACTCAACTTTGAGACTAGAAGAAACATGTTCGATGAAATTTTCGTATCCTAACATTACTTCTTCATCGACCATAGAGAATATTCCTGTTAAAAGGGTGGCGATGTTTGATAACTGCAGAAGTAAACCTGATTTCAGTATGAGGCTGATAGAAGATGACATGAATGGTAAGAGTGAGCTCGAAATTTAAGGGGAAAGAGAAGAGATGATAACACATCAAATTTCCATTAAGATGACAAACAATTCATACACAAGAAATTGAACGAACCGTTTGACTCAGGGTATACTGTTCTAATCAAACATATTCAAAACATTAACCATCCATAAATTTTACCTATGAACATACCAAATAATAAACAATCTACATAAGGCCATTGAAAACTACCATCATTATTTCTAACGACGATAATAATCATAATCAGATCAATTTCAGAAAGAATATCACCAAACATATAAAGAATTTATTTCAAATAAAAGCAAAAGTGAAAAAGAGAAATCTAGAAACATTGTTTTCACTTGATGATATCATCAACTTCCTCAAAATCAAATCAAAACCTCTCTCCTAATAAAATGATAAACAAAAATTAAAATAAAATTCATTTTGATTGAATCAATCACATGAAGGAAAAAAAAAAAAAAACAATAAGAAGCCCAAAATGGATGTCCAATTTCTCAAAAGCCCTCTTCTCTCTGCTTCATCATCTTCATGCCCCAAAGCCCACGCCACTATGGCAGAGGTCGCATAGTTCCTCTTTCTCTCACGAAACAGAAACAAAAACAAAAACAAAACCACCCTCAAGTTATAGAAAACCAGAACCCCAATTGCTCCATTCACAAATCCACACCAACGTAGAGGAACCCTCTTTCTATGGCTGAAATTTGTTTCCAAACGTGAGGTTTTAGGGCTAATTCGTCTTCGTTTCGCTGAGCCTTGGGGCCTCTTTTCCAAAACCCTAGGAGAGAGGAAATTCGATTTGGGACTGCCTCGAATTGTGCCCTAGCTTTCAATTTCGGCGACCCTTTTGCGTTTTCAGGTGTTCTTCTATGCTTAATTGTTGTTTTATTGGCATTTCCGTGTGGTCCCTGGAAACCCTAGAATCGTGAATTGGGGAAATTATGTGGGAATTAGTGTGGTTAGGGTTTAAGTTTGTTGGGCCAATTGTGCTGAGTTGTTTCTCGTGTTATGCATTGTGCTGGAATGGTTTCGGGCTTGTACCTGGGCTTTGTGTGTGATTACGGGGTGCTGCATTCATGTGTTAATAAATGCGGGAAATGATTTTTTTTTTTTACCCTTGTTGGGTAACAATTAGTTTGCTAATCTCTAAGTGCGGAGCTAGTAATTTGAATCATGAATGTGGTTGGTGAGTATAGTTAGAAAATTTGAAGGGAATAATTGGCGGCAACCTCTTTATGTATGCAATAGTTGCTCAATATACGTGTTAATAAGTATAATGATAGTACTTCATGTATTAACTGCAATAGTTTTTTTTTTTTTTTGGCTTTTTGCTATAAGTTTAATTGGCATGAATGGCATCTGGGTGTGCTGCTTTTATGCTACATCTGTCTGGTCTTGCATTTTCTTTTTTTATTAGAAAATGACATTCTTTTGACTTTTCCTATTGTCTGGCCTTTATATATGTTATGTTTTTTTACCTTTTAATAAATGATATATTCTGGTGACTTTATGGAGAGCATAATTTTGATCTTTAATTTCATTCCGTTGCAGAACTTTAGCAACGTAGCGTGTATTTCGGAAAGTTCTGGGGGTTCGATGAAAAGATGAAGCTTTTGCTTGTTTAACGGTTGAGATCACTCTATTTTTCTACTTAGGTTACTTCTCCTTGAAAGTAATATTTACTTTTGGCTTATGTAGAGTGATTCTCAGCCATTTACCTAGTGGAAGCAGATGTCCATTCAAATTGTTAAAGGCATGTCTGAAGCTCAATTGTAAAGGAAATGGGAATATTTAATTGATCGATAATTTACATAAGCAATTATTGTAAATGACCTAAGAGTATAATCATGTGTAAGAAGCTATTCATTACCAAATGAATTTGGTTGGGTTTTTCTTTTTGTGAAAGATCTCCTGTCATCATTTGGTAAATATGTTGAATTGATATCAAATGTTTAATTACTGAAAGATTTCAAATGAAAATGCAGTGCATGAAACTGATGCACAAAATGTTAATCGCATCATATTGTGCTTGCACATATTTTTTGTTAAGTATATAGTATTATTTAATTATATTTTTATTATATAATAAATAAATGATGAAAGCACGTAGTTCTACCGAGAGGTTGTTTATTATTGAATGCTTGGAAATGTAAACACTGCAAATAATTTGTTTCCGAATACATAATAATTGCATAACTGATGTTTCTTACTCTCATTCTCTTTTTATATTTAATCAATATGGAACATTGTAGTCATTGTTTGCAAGTTGGTCCTTTTTAGACATCCTAGTTTAACATCCTGGCGTAGGAAGTTGAGTCCACTTTTTAATTTGGGGAACTTTTTAAATATTGAATTAAACCTTGCTAAAAAGCATGGTGCCTATATCAAGTTCTTCTTTTGGAGCACATTTTTTTAAGAGTTAATCCTCATGTATCTTGTGCTTTGCTTGTCAATAGCGAATAGTGTTAACATTTATAATGTTTGGCCAATGAGGAAGTTTCTGGCCTGCAAATAGTGTTACATTTCTTCTTGAAGTTGATTTGTCTTCTTTTGGATTTATTTCTTATTTAACCTCATTTTGTGACAAATCTGGCAGATTCTTTACTAGATGGGAATTGAAGCTATTAGATATCAAGGGTGGTAATGCATGTATGTAATTCAGGATCTGCTTTCCTTGTAAATGCTGAGGTTGATTCAATGGGAGGAGTTGTTGATGGCGGAGTTGGTATAGGTTTGAAAACCTCTCCGCGCCGAGCAGCAATTGCGAAGGCTCAAGCAGAGCTCAGGTGATGTAAAACCCTTTTTGTTCTTGCATTATTTGTCTGATTATGTTTTCAAGTGCTAATGTAGTCTTATTCACAAAGAATAGCTCTTGCATGTTGTTAACAGACAGGAATATGATGTTCGTGAAGAAAGGAGGAGGCAGCTAGAATTTCTTGAAAAAGTATGAAAGATTTGATCTTTTGCAATCTATACTACATAACACATTTATGTAAATGATGGTCACCTGTGCTTTGTAAGTGCAGGGTGGGAATCCTCTGGACTTTAAGTTTGGGAATGCTGCTTCAGTTAGTGTCCAGTCTACTTCACTCACTGATCAGCATCACGATCAGTTTGTAACCAGGTTGATTATTCTGTTCTTATTTTTTCCTTCATTTAATCACCTGTATGTGCTACTTGGTTATGAAATCTGTTGTGTACTAATTCACTTAATGATACTTTGTTTCTTCTTTCTCTTATTATCTCTCCTAATGTTATTCAGTGAAGCAAAAGGTAGTTTTGCATTGACTGCCTCACCTCATGGTGACTCTGTTGACAGTAGTGCTAGACCAGGGGCTCCTTCTCATAGTGAACCAAATACTGCTGACAATCTCTTACTTTTTGATGGTGAGAATGAGTTGCCTGAAGGTGAAAAGAGGTCTCTACATTCAAATAAAAGGAATAATATTGCTCCATCCGAACAGTCTTCTCAAATTGGTGGGAGTCAAAATGCTAAGGAGACTGAAGATTCTGCTATTGTCCGCCCATATGCGCGAAGGAATAGGTCCAGACCAAATCACGGTCCTCGGGGGGGTTCAAGGGATGGGAAGGGATTAGTGTCTGATATGAACAAACAAAAGGACCACAATGTGCCTTCCGTTTCTAAGTCAAAGCCTGCTAATGTAAATGGTGAGATACTTACTAAATATCCAACATCTATTAATCCACTAGATAATGATGTGGCTGGTGTCCGAGCTCATCAAACAGCTGGCGGCAGTGCTAGTGTTCCTGAAGACAAATTGGATATTACCTTCAATAGGAACTTCAAAAGAGATCAACGTATTCTGTCTTCTCAACCTGATAATGCACAAAAACCAGTTGTCTCGGCTACTGGGGAAGCTAATGCGGTTGAAGAAAGGGACCCGGGAGCTTCAACTGATGTCGATCCTCTACCTTGTGTAGCTACTACCCTACCTGGAAATGAACTTTGTTCTGGTCAACCAAATGGGTTTGGCAACATAAAACTAGACAGGAAAGGTGTACCAAATGAAGGCCAAAATAGCAGTGCTGCATTAGGCAAGAAGAATGATGATTCAGAGTCCTCCTGCGCACTAACTAGTTTAGCTAGAGATGTAAATAATGATAGTGATATGTGTACCAATACAAAGAATGTCGATGCAGATGGAAATACTATGGAACAAACACCAGTATTTGAGAAAAAACTAAATTCAACTGGTTGTGAAGGTGTAAAAGAAAGAAATAACACCAATCCTGGTGAAAGTGGTGGTACTGTTAACTATGAACATGGGGCTGGTTGTCTAAACCATTCTGGTAATGGTAATTTGGTCAAATGTGAGGAAGATATTCATATTAATAGCTCTTGCATGGAAAATAAGGCAAACGGTTCTTCTAATATTAAGGTGGTGCATCACAATGACAGTACCATATCAAAAGCTGATAAAGAGGAAAATGTTATCGTGGTGGATCATTCCAATTCTATTAAGGAAAACAGCTATGAAAGACATCAAGTTCCAATGGATGTGTCAATTTCAGAAACCCCACAAACTGCTCCGGCTGAAAAGGTTACTGCTGCTGCATCTGACGGTCAACCATGTTCTACACACCACTTGAAGTTAGCAGACAAGGCTCATGAAGATTCTATTTTAGAAGAGGCTCGAATTATAAAGGTCTTTATTTCTTGTTTCCATTTTTAGTAACTAGTGTACTCTTAAATTTTGGGTTTTTGTTCAGTAAATATTAAGTTTTGACATCATAAGCTGAACAGGTCAAGCGGAAGAGGATTGCGGAGTTATCTATTCGCACTTTACCTACACAGAACCACCGAAAGTCTCACTGGGGTTTTGTACTTGAGGAAATGGCATGGTTGGCAAATGATTTTGCACAGGTTTTATTTTCTATACCTACTATTGATTCTGTAATCTGTATCCTCCCTCCTCCCCTGTGGTGGGGTCCTTCTCGTTTAAGGACTAGAAGAATTCTAACCCACCAAATTTGAATGATATTTGATTTATAATACATCTTTTTCCCTTCGCCAAAATGTGTTTATAGGAGCGCCTTTGGAAGACTACTGCTGCTGCACAGTTGTGTCACCAGGCATCTATTACTTCTCGGTTAAGATTTGAAAAACAAAACAAACTTTTGGGGATGAAAATTTTGTCTCACAACATCGCAAAGGCTGTCATGCAGTTTTGGCATTCAGTTGAGCTTCTTCTAGACAATGATGATCGTGACAGTAACTGCATCGGTGGCTCTGTTGAATCTGGGAAAGTCGATTCAAATGAAGCTTCTTTGGACAAGAGAAGAAATTCTGATATGGTGCTGGTTATTTACTTTGACCTTTTACTCTATCTAGTATCCACCAAAAAAAAAGATCCTTCTGTGTTGGCCACTACTTTGGCCAATGTGGTGATAGGACTTTACTGTTACATGAATATTCTCTTTCTAATTTGTTTAATTAGTTGCTGTTGGGAAAATGTTCCTTGAGAGTCAAATATGTTTCAACAAGATACTCAATTGATAATGTGTATATTGCCTTTACAGATGGACTTTGTTACCATGTAAACTTGGAAATAGCTACTTAAATGTTATGCTTCATGGAATCTTGAATGTAGTGATTGTATATACAAATGCATATAGATGGTTTGGTTGTTTGAGTTCTGGATTATTGTTGATTTGTTTCATATATTGGCTATTTATCTAATCTAAGTTAATGTGGAAAATTGGTAGACTTTACTATGCTTGATGCGATTAGTTATGCCCAAAAACTGAAATGAAAATTACACAATGCATTATTTCTTGTTATTATTTATATTTGAAGATGACTTCTGAATAATTTTTTCATTACTTGGAAATGTAATTTCAGAGCTGATATTTATCTATACATGCTATATTTGTTTTAATTATCATATTCTTGTCTACTTTTCAAAAAAATTATTCTTGCCTACTTCTGTTTGGGCATTGTTGTCATCCTATGCTGATGCTTTTTTGTCTGATTTGGAAGTCTGTTTTTAGCATTAGATGCATCAGAGGTTCAAAACTATTGCATGATTTGAATGTTTGTTTTATATTATTATGACCTGGATTACTCCCATTTTTTTCTTCTTCTTCAGTTTTAGCTTTCTAAACTATTGTTTTACATTATGTGTTATTTGTTACTGATGCTTGAATGCTGGTGGTTTTTGTCAGGAGACAAGCAAACACTTGGAGGGACAATATCCCAGAAAAAATGCGACACTTAAAGTGCATGCGTATGCTCTGAGGTTTTTAAAAGATAGTAGATCTCATGGAATTTCCTCTCAAGCAGAAGCACCAACAACACCCGATAAGATATCTGACTCAGGCACTGTGGACATGTCATGGGAGGATCATCTTACAGAAGTATGGGCCACGTTACCTTATACTCTTATTTAATCTGTAGAGTAATTTTGGATGTTAGTGACCCATCTCTCTCCCTCTCAGGTTTATTTTCAGCAACATATTTGTTAAATCAAATATTTGTTTGTGAAGTCCTTAAAAGAATTTTCTCAGAACAACTCTTTTACATGTTATATTTTATATTCCAGGAAAATCTTTTCTATACTGTTCCTCCTACTGCCATGGAAGCGTACAGAAAATCTGTTGAATCCCATTTCCTACAGTATGAGGTAAATTTATGGATCATATATAATCTATTTTACTACCTTATGCCCTCCGGGATGGCATAGTGCTTCGGGAATGGCGTTTAAGTCTTACCCCGGTTGAAGATTTAGGTGACAACCTTGTTCTTTTATGTCTTATTTTAACTTATTGTTTATAATAAAATTAAATTTTCAGAAAACTGGTAGTAGCATTCAAGAGGAAGTTGAAACATCTATGTATGATACTGCAACAGGTACTATTGGGACTATTTAGATCATTTCTGATTTATGAGTGCATTTTAGATCGGTTTGCAATTTATCTTTTTTTTTTTTTTTTTTAAATTTAAACTTAGAGTTTGGGTCTGAAGAGATTGCATATGATGAAGATGAAGGAGAAACCAGCACTTATTATTTGCCTGGTGTCTATGAGGGTAGCAGATCATCGAAATCTGTACAAAAGAAACAAAAAAACAGGATAAAGTCCTACACTCATAACTCTAGTGAAGTTGGAACTGATTTACCTTATGTACACTATACAACTGGGACTCATCCGTCCGTGCTATATGGAAAAAGGCCTGCTAGTTTAAATGTTGGTGCAATACCAACAAAACGCATGCGTACAGCTTCTAGGCAAAGAGTTGTGAGTCCTTTCGCAGGGGCAACTGGGACAGTGCCGGCTCAAGCTAAAACAGATGCTTCGAGTGGAGATACCAATTCCTTTCAGGACGACCAGAGTACTTTACATATTGGATCACAGATCCAGAAAAGTGTGGAGGTGGAGTCAGTTGGAGATTTTGAAAAGCAGTTACCTTATGACTGCGGTGAAACATCTGTTAAAACAAAGAAGAAGAAGCCCAAGAATCTGGTAATTATAAGTCTGAATTCATGTAATCTACACTGCACTCATTTTGTTATAACTTATAACTTTACATTAGCTGTCATTGCTTAACAATCATTTCTACAGGGTTCTGCATATGATCAAGGGTGGCAATTGGATTCTGTTGTTCTTAATGAACAGGTAATTATTTGTTTTTATTAAATTTCCATGCTGTGATATCAATCTTCCTCTTTGGACTTGATGAGATTAAACTTGAATTTTTTAGTGTGTAATTTGGGATGATATGCTGTATTTTGAAATGTGTTGTTACAAAACTTTTTTTATTTCATCTGCTGTCTGTGGTATAGTGGTCACTCCATGATGTGCTATGCTGCTTTTGCGGCGTTTTTTTTTTTTTTGGGGGTGTGGGGGGACTTCATCTGAATGCTCCACACAATTTAAGAGGTTATCTATTCTTCTATTACTCTTCTTTGTTTAAATATATAATCAAATATATATTGGCTAGAGCGTAGCACTAACAGAAACTGGATCAGAACTAAGCAACACATGTATTTTTAAGGACAATTTGTTGGCTCAGAAGCCATAAGATTAGGAAATTGAGTTCTATTTGGTGTACGGCACATGGTATTTTTGGGGGATTTTCCTTAAGGTTCTGTTTAGGGGTTTGGAAGGTGAAATGACAGGAGGGGAAGGTTCTAGGTAAACTTTACCCTCGTTTGGGAGTTTTTGAAAATGAGGGGAAGGAAATGGGTGATTATGATGTAACCCTTGAAAACACCCCTCTAATTTGAAGGACTTTGGAGGCTTATAAATATCCCAACAAGGGAAAGGAAACTTGTGAATTAACCCCCTATACTCTTCTCTTTCCTCACCCTTCATTTTCTTTGGATTCTTTCCCTAACTCAAACATACCAACAGATATACGGAGGGACTCGACAGTTTTGCTCTGTTAAAATTTTCTTCTTCTCTGTTGCTTTATTTTTCATTTGCTTCACTTTGATGATCTCTTATCCTCTAGGTTTATTGTACTTTTCTTCACTTCATCTTAATGAAATATTTGCCCCTTATATATAAGTGGAAAGGAAAGATGGAAAAATGAAATTGTACTGAAAATGCGATAATGAATATGAAAAGAATGATTTTCTTTTATTGATGAACGATCTAATTCATTTGGTTCTTTCTGTTTGTAATTTAGAAAGATTAATTCATACTAGCCAATTTCACAGTTTGGTATGCATTTATTTTATGTGATGAAACACTCCCAAGTATTTAATGGACGCAATTCTTGGTTTAAAACCGAAGGGTTTTTATTCTGTAATCTGTAATCTAGTATGAGGAGGGAAAAACAATTGCCATAGATTATGAATGTTGATTTATTTCAAACTACACTGAAATTGGATGATAATACCTTCCATTTTGGCTTGATTGTCTGTTTTCTACTGCAATAGTTGGTGGATATAAGAGGGAGTAGTGGAAAGATATGAGATATGAAGTTTAGAATTTAGAACGCTTACATTACAAAGTTGTTGATATCTTTTCTTTTTCAACCGTTGATATTTCTGATGATTTTAACTTATTAGAATTCCAAAATAGCTTGGGTAATTTATATGATGCGGTTTGACATTTCTATTTTGCACAATCTCAAAGGATATAGCTTTTTGACTGGGTGGTTTTTATAGGAAGGGAATATAGCTCTACTGAATAATTGTTTTGTTTTTGTTTTTATTTGTTCCCATGGGGGATGAATTGGGAGCTAGTTGTAGGAAAGTTTTTGTTAGATTTTATTTTAGTAAAACTTGTATTACGTATAGCAGAAAAGAAGACTTGAAGTGTCTTGTTTTGGCACATAGAAAGTATGTCTTGGCTTTCATTTTGTTATTGGTAGATGTTAGAGTACATAGTAAGGAGGTGCAGTATTGCACACTGTAGCACTCCCTAGGTAGAAAGGTGTAACTGATTCTGTTGATCAGTTACTGCCATGTGCATTCCAGCACATTGTATATATAGCTACATCAATGTAATACTCAGATCAAGAAAATGAATAAACAAGAATTCAATTCTCTCTCTCTAACCTTACTCTCAGTTTAGTTTCTTAACAGTAGATTAGTCATTATCACAATTTGTGCCTAGGACCACTTCCAAATTCCCAATTCTGTTTCTTAGAGTAGACATTAGAGAACATTACTTTATTACTCTCTTCTTTTCTTAGTTATTAAGATATTTTCGAAAATAATTGTCCCGTGATTCTTTACAATGCAGAGGGATTATTCCAAGAAGAGATTGGATAATCATCACTTTGATTCCAATGGAAGTAGCGGTAAAACACCTTGTTATCTGGCTATATCTTTAGAATTTTGTTTTGTTTACAATTAGTATTCTATTTTCTTCATGCTTTTCATTTTTAAATGTCCCATTCTTAAGGTTTGTATGGCCAACATAACGTGAAGAAGCTGAAGACAATGAAGCAATCACTGGATAATACTTTTGATAATAATGCTCCAATAACGAATTCTCTTCCTTCCCCAGCTGCTTCACAAATGAGTAACATGTCCAATCCAAGTAAATTTATTAGAATCATTAGTGGACGAGATAGGGGAAGAAAAGCCAAAGCTCTGAAGGTAGTTTTGGTGTGAACTTCGATGATCATGTGGTTGCAAACTGTCATCTTGCGTAACAACTGATTTATTTAATTTCATTTTATTATTTTTATTCCATCAGGTTTCTGCTGGACCTCCTGGTTCTGGAACTCCTTGGTCGCTATTTGAAGACCAGGTTGTTTGTAGTTCATTAGCTATTTCAAGTTTATTCTTATGTCCTTTTTGGAACAAATGTTTCAACTTCTATCTCCGACTTGCTTAAAAGTCTTATCTTTATTTTCTTCCCTTTTGCAGGCTCTTGTTGTTCTGGTGCATGATATGGGTCCGAACTGGGAGCTAGTAAGTGATGCTATCAACAGTACTCTACAATTCAAGGTATGTGCAAATATGCTTACACATGCATGGTGCTAAGGTTGCAGGACATCTGAAATTATCCTTGTCACACTCCATCACCCAAAATTCTTTTCTTAAAAGATCTTTTTATTGGCTCTGCTGCTTCATAAAAGCGCTGTGTGTACAACCTTTAGGAACAAAATTTTAGAGGGATGAGTGCTGATGGTGATGTCTTCCACCAGGTCAAGAGGAAGACAGTTGTGACTTGTGATATCTTTTGGAACTGTCATTGTGTTCACTATTAAGTTTCAAATACAATTTTTTTTTTTTGTAAATTTTTATTTGGTAGTTATTTTGGATTTATTCTGATTTTTACTGAAGCCATAAAATTTTGCAATATTTCCAGTGTATCTATCGGAAGCCAAACGAATGCAAGGAGCGTCACAAGATTTTAATGGATAGAAGTGCTGGGGATGGTGCAGATAGTGCTGAAGATTCAGGCTCTTCTCAGTCTTATCCATCTACACTACCTGGAATTCCAAAGGCACAAATACTATCATTTCTGATTGTGTATTATGTTCTCATACATTAGTGGATCCTCATTCTTTACCTAAGTTTTGCAGCTTTTGGTTAGTTTTTTCTTTTATCTTTAGCAGGGTAGTGCCATGCAGTTGTTTCAACGTTTGCAAGGGCCAATGGAAGAGGATACCCTGAAGTCTCATTTTGACAAAATTATCAAGATTGGGCAGAAGCAACATTACCGTAGGAATCAGGTTTGAATCAAAAGCATTTATAGTATATGGACTCTTAGATGCAGTGACATTTAAAGTTTGTATGTATTTTATTTGAACCACCAGTCCACTTCTATAAGTTTTTAATTCAGATGATAAGTGGTTAACTTAGATGATAAACAGTTGAATTTTAGTGTGGTTAATGAAAAATCGGTTAATTCAACTTAAAAAATGTGAGTGATGCTTTCAGTGGTATGAAATATGAATACCAGTTTTAAGATCTAATTGTCTTGCAAATTTGGCCTTTTATTATTCTAGATCAGCTAACTCGTTCCTTTGATCTCAGGAATTTCCTTTTCTTGCCTCAGTTTTAACTTCTCTGTTTTTATATTCCAGGTTTAATGCTGTCTTTCATGTATGATTATTCAAATTTTTGTAACTTTGTTTTCCTGCTTGTTACCTTTTGAGAATTGGCCTCTGCCACATATCTATTAACTTATATCCTGGATGATTCCAAAACTACAGTTAGTTAACAAGAAGTTGGGTTGGGCATCTAGCCTCTATTTTGTCATACATTTTCATTCTATTTTTAGAATGTGGTTGCCTGGTAAACAATACAATCTTTTTTTTCCTGGTTATAGCAAACAGTACAACCTTTTGTTAACCTTTTTTTATTTTTTAGAACTGCCTTTGATTTCGTGTGGTAATATCTTTATAATATGGGACATGCACTGCTGATTGGTCTTGCTTTATTCTAAAGAATATTATGAGCATGTAGCTATGAGCAGGATCATAGCAATAAAAAATTAAAACTAAACTAAGTTACCTTTTCCATTCTTAGTTTCTAGAACATAACTGATTAGAAATTCTTTTGTTAAATGCAGAATGATAACCAGGACTTAAAACAATTAGTACCTATCCATAATTCGCATGTGATTGCTCTTTCCCCAGTCTGCCCAAACAACTTGAATGGAGCTGTTTTAACGTAAGTTCTATTTAATCTTATTTCTTTGGGTGGCATGGAAGTTTAAGTATTACGCATACCATTGCATTACCTAGTGTGCTCATTTGACCATGGTTATATTTAACTTGTAATTTTCATATTTTGGATGTATGTTATTATTTTGTTTGGCACAAGTATTTTAATTATGTTTGAGATCTGGTTGAAGGCCCCTTGATCTTTGTGATACAAATGCAACAAACCCGGATGCCCTATCCCCTGGGTATCAAGGTCCTCATGCTGGTGGTTTAGCGTTATCAAATCATGGTTCTGTACCATCTGTTCTTCCTACATCCGGGTTGAATTCTTCAATTCCACCGTCTTCTGGCAATAACTTGTCATCACCAGCAGCTCCAATGACTGCTTCTGTCAGGTATGTACATTTTATAGCTAGAAATTTGTGCGGTGAAATAATGTTTTTAGCCATTCAACAGCTGTGGACTGCATGTTTTTTCAGGGATAGCAGATATGGAGTTCCAAGAACTTCACCTTTATCAGTTGATGAACAACAGAGAATACAACAATATAATCAGATGATATCTGCCAGAAACATGAAGCACTCTAGCATGGCAGTTCCTGGATCTCTTTCAGGAAGTGATCGTGGTGTTCGCATGCTGCCTGGTGGAAATGGTATGGGTATGATGGGTGGGATTAACAGAAACATTGCAATGTCAAGGCCTGGGTTTCAAGGAATGACATCATCATCTATGCTTAGCTCTGGGAGCATGCTTTCTTCTAGTATGGCGGGGATGCCAAGCCCTGTTCATATGCACTCTGGAGTTGGTGCTGGACAAGGCAACTCAATCCCAAGACCTCGTGAGGCTGTACATATTAGGGTGAGAAGTGTTCTTATTCCATCTTAGGGTTTAGTTGGTTTAATAGGTAAATATTGTAGTGTTGGGATTCCTATTTGTGGCTATGATACTTAAAATCCATTCAACTCAGCATGACAGCTTCCTGTTTCGCCTATGTTTCCAATAGCCTCTCTTTGACTTTGTTTGACAGTTAGTTTATAACTAGCTTTATTTTGATTGATTTTCTCTTTTTTCATTTGTTAACATTATGATTAACCTATTTTATTTCTAATGATGATTTTCTCACCATTGTCATTAGCCTGGCCATAATCAAGAACATCAAAGGCAAATGGTGGTTCCAGAACTTCAGATGCAGGTCAGCCAAGGCGTTCCTGCTTTAAATGGGATGAGTTCTGCCTTTAATAATCAGACAATTCCACCAGCTGTTCAGCCACACCCAGGACATGCCCAGCAGCCACATCAACTATCCCAGCAGCAGTCCCACCTCAGCAATCCCCGTCCTCATCTTCAAGGTCCAAATCATACTACAAATTCACAGCAACAAGCCTATGCAATTCGATTGGCAAAAGAAAGGCAACTGCAACAACAGCGATATCTGCAGCACCAGCAACAACAGCAACAGTTTGCCACATCAAATGCAATGATTCCACATGCACAATCCCAACATCCCATATCATCACCTCTTCAAAATAGTTCTCAGGCTCAACCTCAAAACTCATCTCAGCCAGTATCACTTTCCCCTGTAACATCGTCCTCCCCTTTGACGCCCATGTCATCTCAGCACCAACAGCAAAAACATCACCTGCCACAACATGGGTTCAGCAGGAATCCTGGTGCTAGTGGGTTGACTAATCAAGCAGTGAAGCAACGGCAAAGACAGCTACAGCAGCGGCAGTATCAACAACCTGGTAGGCAGCATCCAAGTCAGCTGCAGCATGCAGAGTCTCAACAGCAGGCTAAACTTCTGAAGGGAATAGGAAGAGGAAACATGTTGGTCCATCAGAACCACTCTGTGGATCCGTCTCATCTAAACGGACTTTCTGTACCTCCAGGAAGCCAAACTGTTGAGAAAGGGGACCAAATCATGCACATGATGCAAGGTCAAAACTTATATCCTGGATCTGGTTCAAATCCAAGTCAACCATCGAAGCCATTGGGCCATGCTCATTCTTCAAATCATTCCCAGTTGCAGCAGAAGCTACATGCAGGACCAGCAAACGCTCCATCAAAGCAACTTCAGGCAGTGGTATCTCCTTCTGACAGTAGCATTCAAGGACCTTCACCAGTTTCCTCAGGTCATATAATGTCACCTCCACAGCCAGCTGTTACTGCTTCTAACCATCATCAACTGCAGCTACAGCCACAGTCTAAGCAAATTAATCAAACTCAGCCAAATGTTCAGAGAATGTTGCCAAAAAACTGTCAGGTGCATTCTGGGTCATCAAGCATGTCTCAATCTGATTCACCTCAAGTTGATCAACAGCCTGCAAACAGTGCCTCTCAGGTCACTACAAGCACTGCGTCTCAGGGTAGTATGGATCCAGATAGTGTGGCAACAGTTGTTTCTACTGTATCTTCTCAGTTGAAAACATCAGAACCGCCGTTTGATTCAAATACGCCCAATCCAGTTACTCGACTGGGCTCTATGGGCACACCTGTTGGAAATTCAGCTGGAAATGAGCTATCGACTATTAGTCAAGGCCCACGACAGTTATCGGCTAGCTTGCCTTCTCATGCACATAATTCCATGGTGCAGCATCAGCAGCAGTCACTTCCTATTCAACAACAATCTTCGCAAGCCATCCTATCTCAACAGTCATATCAGCCACCAGATCAGCAGCCGCAACAGGAGCTGGAACAGCATTCTCCCAAAGATGCGGCTTTGCAACACCAACCTCAGCAAAAAGTGCAACATCTACAACCAGCGCAGGACAGTTTGCTTGTCTGCCCACCTAATTCTAAAGTGGAATGATAATTTCTAATGGATGAAGCAGCTAAGTGTGCTCGGTTCTGGCAGTATTGGATTCAATATACCCTTTTGTCAGCAGTGTACAGGTATTTTATTTTCTGTTGTCCTGTATATGAAATTATAGTGAATTTGAGTTACCAACATTTTTTTTGGGACGGATAGGGCAAGGTCATATGAGTTTACCACACTAGTTATATGAAATTAAACTCTAGCATTTTAGAATTTTCTGAATTGCTCTTGTTGATGTCAGTGAAGGTTTTTTTGTCAATAGTAATCTCCGTAGTTGATATTAACTTAGTCCACTGTGGCATTCTTGTTTGATTTGTAATGTTTTGCAATATCCAAAGTCTCTGCTGATTGGTTGTGTGAAAGGGAATAAAGTTGGGGTTTAAGTATTGTTTTAGCAGATGGCCTGGAAGGCTAGTTCCCCCCACTTGATAGAAATCACGGACCCTACCAGGAAACAAGGAAAATCCTTGGAATAATATTGTTAACTGAAAATATAAGTTCTATCTACACTTTAAGACAGCAGACCTTTTATATTTGAACTTCAACTTTTCCTCCATGTATCTGCTTGCTAACATCCTCTTCCATATTTTCAATCAATGGATGGATATTTAAACTGATTAATGATATATATTAAGATGCATAAAATTTCTGTGTATAACAAAACACAATGGCGTCGCCTGACCCACATACCCGATCCCATATAGTGGAAAAGACTTTGGTTGTTGTTGTGTCTTAATTAATTATAAAAACTTGTATTGCAATAATATAAAATAATTTTGATTAAGAATATCTGACTATGTCATGCCAGCTGCAAAGTGTTGCTCATTTTTTTTTTTTTGTGTAAATCTCCTAGTGCGGTCTGGGGAGGATAAATGTACTCGGCCTTACCCCCCAATCAGAGAGGTGGTTTCCAAGATTTGATCCTGTGACCTCCAGGTCACAAGGCATCAACCTTACCGCCTCAACCTCGTATTTTAGATCTATGCAATTTATATTTCTCTTGGCTGACACTTATATTGGGGTTTTTTATGGTTCCTATTAGTATTCTCCTAGAGAAGATCTATTGATGAAACTAGTCATTTTATGTAATATGTATTGCTCAAGTTCTAGGGTTCCTAACAATTGTGCATCAGATTTGTACTGCGTGTGAATCTGGGCCTTTGATTATTCTTTTCTGGGTGTTTTTGTCTATTTTATCATGGTGGAATGAAAAAATTATAGACCTCAGTTATGTTGGGTGTTTTGCAGATGAAGCTGGTTATTCATGAGGGCTATGGAATGTGGAAACAGATATCCATTCCTTTTGTCAGGTCCTGTGAAAAGTTTAACCGAAATTATATTGGTTGGCATCATTGCTTACTTTATTTTTGTTTCAAAAATCTTGTATATTAACACTGTTCGTAGAGGGTTTTTCCCCATTTCTGTTTTTGGAAAGAGACGAATATAGAGGTATGTGTACAGGGTCGTCTCTTCTTTCCCTTGTACTTCTCCCCTCTCCTTTTTATTTTGTCTTGTTCTCCCTGCCATTGTGCAGAGGAGCACTTTTTTGTTCTACTAGATTAGTGAATGTATTATTAACCTGTTAGGTAATTGGATAGCAATCATTTTTGAGAAAAAGCTAATTCAAAGTTTTGTGAATACTAGATTTCTGAGCATATCCATCCAATGTTGTTTATTATTTTGGTACTACCCTTCTGCACTTGGTGAAAATTTTCAATATTCTAAGTTCATGAGCTGTTCCACATCTCCTTGTGTATGGAGGAACCGTATAATTTGAAGTCAAAATGCTTATTCTCAGCAGGTTTCTCCATTTGGAACCATTATGATGACTGGAGATATAAAAATTTGTTACGATAAGGTTTTTTTGTGTACCCTTTTAAATGATCCGGTTAAGGCTATAACTTTTTCAGGTTTTATTTTGGTTAAATTATACTTTTGGTTCTTATCTTTATTTTAAGTTTTAATTTGGGTCCTTTTTAGTCTCTTGTCTTTATTTTAGGTTTCAATATTGTCTCTTTTGTTTACAATTAGGACCATGTACGAGTAAGTGCTTTTTATGTTGTATTGAATGAGTTTTTTCTTCAGTATCTGCACTAACCGGAGACTTGTATTGTGGAATATGCATAGACGCCAATCTAGTCAATAAGAATGAGATATTATCGTTTAACGGGATTAACTAACTAACATTATTTCTAACAATCACTAGAATTCCCTGATATCAGAACTTGAAACTGCATTTAAAGCAGTTTAGGATTTAAACTCAGTTTCAAGTGCTAATAAATGTTAATACATATTATTTATACCCATATGTAACTATTCTCCATTACTGTGTGCCCCTTGGAAATACTGATTCGTTTAGGCCTATTGTGGTAACAATAATGATAAGTTGACTCACAAATTTGACAATGTTGTGTGACACTGTAGCAGATCTTTTTTTTTTGTTTTTTTTAAATTTTAAATTAAGTATTTTTGAGAAATAAAATTTTTGGTTAAGTATGTACAAATATTTGGTTAATTATGCATGAATATCTGGTTAATTCAGTTCATTATCTGGTTAATGGGTTTTTTGATTAAGTATGTGCAAATATCTGGTTAATCAAATATAAATATCTCGTTAATTTAGTTGATTATCTGGTTAATGAGTTTTTTAGTTAAGTATGTGTAAATATCTGGTTAATCATGTACAAATATCTGGTTAATTCACTTCTTTATCTTATTAATGAGTTTTTTTAGAAATAAAATTTTTGGTTAAGTATGTGCAAAAATATCTGGTTAATTCAGTTCATTATCTGGTTAATGGGTTTTTGGGTTAAATATGTGTAAATATCTGGTTAATCAGGTACAAATATCTGGTTAATTCAGTTTATTATTTGGTTAAGTAGTTTTTTTAGAAATAAAATTTTTATTTATTTTTAAAAAAGTCAAAGTTTGGAAAAAAAAAAATAGCACGCACTATAGTAGCGTATGTTGTGGATATTCTGTCACAACTCTTGTGGTAAGTGCCACATTTCAGTGACAGGTTTCCTGTTAGGCAAGTTATGCTTTATTATATGAAGTTGATTGTCTGTCTGATAGACAGAAGATCGCTTGCTTTGTACGTTAGCTTGGTAATGAATTGGGTCTGTTAGGAACTTATTCCCAATTCATATTATTGGACCTAATAGGAATTTTTCCCCCATTCAATGTAATTTTTTTTTATTTAAGCAAATATGAGTGTTAATTAGTATTTTATTAGTAACTAGGTCGGTCTGAACCTTAACCTTCTTATTACTCTATTATTTAATTTTCACATTTTAACCTTCAAATAACCCCTACAATATTAGGTATAAGAAGTGTAATACTGTATGAAAATTATTTCTACATTTTTATCTTTTATTTTTAGCCGTAAGACTCATTATTTCTTCTAGTTTTGCATATTAGTGTGATGGAAATATTTGTTTACCACTCCTAAGTCCTATACAAATACAATATACATGTCTTTCCACTAGGAGCTCCAACTACTCCTTTCTATTAAATTGTTTATATATCTGATCTAATTCTAGTTCCTAAAAGTAAAAGTGGAAAGCAACTTCAACTAATTCTCTCAACAGTCAACAGTCATAACAGATGGGCCTGACACAAAGCATCGCGGACTCTGTAGGAAATCACACTCCCTACGCGTTCTGCCATGCAAAGTGGATGTCTGGACGAGTCGTCTTTTGTTGTCAGTAGTGGTTATACGGAATTTGAGAAATTTTTACATAAATCTACAGCATTTAATTTGGGTGTACTCGGTCAATTATTTTGTTAATTAATAAATAATGATTATAATAATTAATTAATAAGTAGAATGTTAATAAGTGATCTTAGGATATTGTTTAATGAATTAAAAAAGAAAAATCTGTATGAAAAATGATATATTTAGCAGTTCGAAAAGTATAACACTTAATTTTTTAATATAAATTTTTCTTTTATAGATTTCTTAACCAATATTCTTAGGACACTCATTAGCAAGACCCTATTAATAATAATGATAGAATAATAAACCTATACCTTGCCTTATAATGATTGATTATTTCTAAAAAACATTAGTTAAGAAATCAACTATAGATGTCTTTATTGAAAAAGAGTGTATGTAATATATTGAAAATTCTAAAACATTATAGATCCTTTAATTCCTCAAGTGTGCTTATTAACATTTACCAAAATATTTTTTACCAAAAAAAAAAACATTTACCAAAATAATTATGTGATTGGTTTGGAATTATGTCACGTACCAATAGTAACTGCCCGAGTTGTTACCAGCGCCAGCGAGTACCGAAGTATTTCACGGTATACAAAAGTACGTCATTAATTACGGTAAGTTATAATAAGGAAAATGCTAAATAGTGTACTTAGTTAAGAAATCAAAAAAATACTTTTGTATAGAAAGATGGTGTATTTAATATATAAAAGGTGTAACACTTAGTCAATAAAGATTGATTTGATTGATAAGGATACGATTCATAATCTAAAAATGTTGTGAGTTCGAATCACCTAAACCTTTTAGTACAAAAAAGATGTAATACTTAATTTTTTTAGTACAACATTTCCTTACGTTGATTCCTTAACCAGACCCTCATAATACTTATTAATTAATGGATTTAATTGATATGCACTCACACTTAAATATTTGGCTTAATTGTACTTTTGATCCCTCAACTTTTTCATATGTGCGATTTTGGTCCCTCAAAAATTTAATTGCACATTGACTAATCATGTAGGGGAGGACTCATTTTGCACAATTTGACAAATTAGAGGACTAAATGTGCAATTAAATTTTTGAGGGACCAAAATCGCACAATTGAAAAAGTTGAGGGACGAAGTGTACAATTAAATTTTTTGAGGGATCAAAATCACATATTTGAAAAAGTTGAGGGACCAAAAGTGCAATTAAGCCTAAATATTTTCATACTGTCAACGGATCAAAAATTGATATATAATGTATCATTAAAAAATTTGACTCTTATGTTGACTACCGTTAAAGTCACTCATATCGTGATTTTTGATTAGTTGATAGTATATAAAAATTTATATTAACAATATGTACCAATTAAACTCTTAATTAATAGTAATAGGGCGATAGGAACTCAAGTTCATTGAGATTATGGGTAGTTGCTAATTGTTTGTTCTCGATTTTGAAAATTTAATTTGTTTTCATTTACTTTTGCTTAAAAACTCGTTTCGTTTTTTGTGTGTATGGAAAAAATCTGTTTATGAGAGGGTAACCCTCAAATACCGCCCAAATCCTTCGACGAAGATTACTCATTGTTTACAATGATGGATACTTCGTATCAATAACTTGGTTAATAATCAAGTTAAATTATTTTAAAGAAAATGTGATTAATGATTGGTCCCATAAGAAACGTACTTGTTTATCCCTGTGTGTTTTTATGTAATGAGAATACCAATCATTGTCCTAATATATTTAATCCTTCAATGAAAATTTGTTTTTTTTTTCATTTTCTTTTAAAAAATTTACCATATATGTACATATTAACCAATATGTACTATTCCCCTCTCGGTGCTTGGAAACAAGTCTTAAAACAGCATACTAGCTCTTCATGCCCTTCACATTAATTGTGTTGACAGTCTGGACACTAATCTTATTTCCAACTTCTTTTGCATTTTAGAACATTCATCAGAAGTGGATGAAATTTCAAACCATTAATGCAGAGTTTACACTTTACAAACAAATATGAATGAGTTTCATTTGTATCAGTAACTCCCAACATAAATTCTTCACAACAGTTACTACAAACTTCTCCCAATATGACAAGCTTTAATCCTATGATCCCCAAACCTGACATGACAGAAAACATAACTGGCAGTGACAACTCTTTCAAAATGTCACAATGTTCCTCTTATCCCAAAGGCTTCATTCCTAGAAGGTGTTTTATCTTTTAATTTTGTCTTTACTTTTTTCTTTTAATTATTTTGTTGTGGTGGTGTGGAGAATAAAAACTTATATGTTGTCCATGTGCTTGTTTGTTTTTCTGAGTTGTAGTTATCAATCTGAAGTATTTGAGGTTGCAAAGCAGAGGAATACTATTTCAGTGTTGGATACTGGTGCTGGAAAGACAATGATTGCTGTGATGCTTATCAGACATATTGGCCAATATATCAAGTCCACTAACCAGAAGAAGTTGATTGTTTTCTTGGCTCCCACTGTTCATCTTGTGAATCAGGCATGTGCCTTTTAGTTTTTTTCGATGTTAGCTATTTGTGGTGCATTTGGATAAACTACTTAATTAAGTGCTTATTCAATAAGTATTTTTAAGTAAGCTAAAAGCAAGTTGTTTTCATAAGCTAGAAAGAGCTTATAGGAAGATCATAAATTATTTTTATAAACTATTTGCGTAAGTTTATTTTCATAAGTTATTCTCATAAGCTCAAATAAACTCTTCATAGACTTTTCTATATGTGCATCCAAAACCATTCTTTTTTCATTATTTGCACAAGAATAAAGGACACTTCAATATGTTACCATTTTATTGCTCATTGATATTGAGCAAGTGGTCTTTCTAAGTGCAGCAATATAAGGTCATCAGAGACCACACAGATCTAGCAGTGGAGGAATGCTATGGAGCCAAGGGAATAGATGACTGGAGTTCAAAATGTTGGGAAAAAGAAATTGAAGAACATGATGTAAGCAAGCTTACAGCTGAAAGCTAATGATAATAAATACTAATCAATATATTTCTCCTTTTTGCTTTGTTACCTTTTTGCTTTGTTTCTCTAGTGAGTCTAGTCTAAGATCCGACTTGAAATAAAATAGGAATGGAAGAACAAAGAAAGAAAGGGAGAATCAGGTTTAGAGAAATAGCTTAATCTTATCTATCTTGTAAATATTTTCTTCTCTATCTCTCATTTCCTCTCAATCAGTAGTTGATTAAATGAACTCATCATTGGATATTGATTCTTATCAGCACTTCTTTGTGTTGGATTCTTCAAAATCCTTGTGCAAGTTTTGGATGGATAAACTTAATACACTATGAATATGAAGATCATTTTCTATTGAGGAAACAAATTTCTCAAATGAAAATGTGGTTTCAAATCTCTAGCTTTCAAATTAGCCTGCTCTATTAGAATGTGAGAATGTAAAGTCACCTTTGTTTGTTTGAAAGGGTCAATACCACAAAGCTTTTACTAAATAAAAAGGTGGTGAAATAGTTGCCATAGGAAGTCTATGAAAGAGAATACGTTTCTCTTAAACCAACAAATAGAATAGTAACAAGACATGTATAAATAGAGGTAAGTTCTTTGTATTATTCATCCCATCTTCAGAGAGAGAAATCCACAGAGAGAAAACATTATTTCTCCTGTAAGGTTATGTATTCTCCTATGTTACAAGAATGAGTGTTATGTTCTCCTTGTATTTAGAGAGAGGTTATAATAATATTCCATTTAGTGAAAGTTTCTCATCTTTATTTGCTCAGCTCACAACATCAAATTTTATAATATAGAAAATGAACGTGCAGAACTTCTACTTCAGAGTTTACCAGATTCGTATGATCAACTCGTTATCAACATCACAAATAACAATGTTGTTGACTCTCTTCACTTTGATGATGTTGCCGGTGCTATTCTTGAAGAAGAATCAAGGTGCATGAATAAGGAAGAAAGATCAGAAAGTTCAAAGCAAGTAGAGGCATTAACGATGACGAGAGGCAGATCAACAGAACGTGGCTCCAGTGGGAGTCAAAATCATGGTAGATCAAAATCTCGAAGGAGGAAGAATCTCAAATGTTACAATTGTGGCATGAGAGGGCACTTGAAGAAGGAGTGTTGGCATAATAAGAAGAGTGGAGAAAAGATGCATGATGGTACTGTTCACAAAATACAAGGGGTACGACATGTAAAGGGATTGAAGAAGAACTTATTGTCCACTGGGCAATTGGATGACCTCGGGTGTAAGGTCCATATTGAAGGTGAGATCTTAAAAGTAGTGAAAGGAAATCTTGTATTAATGAAAGCAGAGAAGATCACAAGCAATCTATACATGCTTTTGGGAGATACGTTACAAGTAGCAGATGCATCAGTTGCAACAGGGAGTCAAGAACAAACAGCAATGATGTGGCATCACAAACTAGGCCATATGTCAGAATGTGGCTTGAAAGTTCTTGCGGAACGAAATCTCCTGCCTGGACTCAAGATGGTAAATTTACCCTTCTGTGAGCATTGTGTGATAAATAAGCAGCATAGATTGAAGTTTGCTAGAGTAACTACTAAAAGCAAACACATATTGGACTTGATCCATTCTGATGTGTGGGAATCACCGGTAATATCTATGGGAGGAGCAAAATATTTTGTGCCATTCATTGATGATTATTCCAGAAGATTATGGGTGTACCCAATCAAGAAGAAGTCGGATGTGTTTCCAGCGTTCAAGGAATTCAAGGCACAAGTGGAGCTTGAAACTGGTAAAAGAATAAAATGCTTGAGGACATACAATGGAGGAGAATATGTAGATGGCAACTTTCTAGAATTTTGCAAACAAGAAGGTGTTGTAAGACAATTCACAGTTGCACATACACCTCAGCAGAATGGTGTAGCAGAGCAAATGAATAGAACTCTCCTAGAGAGAACAAGAGCCATGTTAAGAACAACGGGAGTGGCCAAACCTTTCTGGGCAGAAGCAGTCAAAACCGCTTGTTATGTGATAAATCGATCGCCATCAACGACGATTGGTTTGAAGATGCCAATGGAGATGTGGAAAGGAAAACCAACTGATTATTCTTCTCTGCATGTGTTTGGATGTCTTGTGTACGTGATGTACAACTCCCAAGAAAGAACAAAGCTGGATCCAAAATCCAGGAAATGTATATTTTTGGGGTATGCTGACAATGTTAAGGGGTATCGCCTGTGGGATCCCACTGCCCGCAAGGTTGTTGTTAGCAGGGATGTAGTCTTTGCAGAAAATGAACTGCAAAGTGAGCAGAAAAATGACAGCACTACCAAAGAAACTACTGCAATTGAGATAGAAAGAAAATCTAAAGAAGAGGATTCTTCTGAAGCAGAAACAGTGCACGAGGAACGAGTACCAGATGAGGTCGATAATATAGAAGTTCGACGATCGTCAAGTCAGATTAGAATGCCATCATGGCACTCAAACTATGTAATGACAAGCCACGATGCATATTGTCTTCTAACAGAAGAAGGGGAGCCATCAACCTTTCAGGAGGCTGTAAGCAGCTCATATGCTTCTCTGTGGATGGCAGCAATGCATGAAGAAATGGAAGCCTTACATAGAAACCAAACATGGGAACTTGTTGAACTTCCAAAGGGTCGGAAAGCCATCGGGAACAAATGGGTATACAAGATCAAACGAGATGGTAATGATCAAGTAGAAAGGTATCGTGCAAGACTGGTGGTCAAAGGATATGCTCAGAAAGAAGGTATTGATTTCAATGAGATATTCTCTCCAGTTGTTAGACTCAGTACTATCAGAGTAGTTCTGGCTATGTGCGCTGCATTTGATTTACATCTTGAACAGTTAGATGTAAAAACTGCTTTTCTTCATGGAGAGCTTGAAGAAGAAAGATATATGCTCCAACCAGAAGGCTTTGAAGAACAAGGAAAAGAAAACTTGGTTTGTAGGTTTATCAAATCTCTGTACGGTTTAAAGCAGGCACCGAGATGTTGGTACAAGAGATTTGATTCCTTAATCATTAGCCTTGGATACAACAGTTTGAGTGCAGACCATTGTACGTACTACAAGAGGTTTGGTAATAATGACTTTATCTTTTTGCTGTTGTATGTGGATGACATATTAGTGGTAGGCCCCAACAAAGATCTAGTCCAAGAATTGAAGGCACAATTGGCTAGGGAGTTCGATATGAAGGACTTGGGACCAGCAAACAAGATTTTAGGGATGCAAATTCACTGAGACAAAAAAGATAGGAAGATTTGGCTTTCTCAAAAGAATTATCTAAGGAAGGTCTTGCGGCGCTTTAACGTGCAAGATTGTAAGCCAATATCTACCCCACTTCCTGTCAATTATAAATTATCCTCAGGTATGAGTCCTAGCAATGAGGCAGAGAGGATGGAAATGTCTCGAGTACCGTATCCATCAGCGGTGGGAAGCCTTATATATGCCATGATATGTACAAGACCAGACATTGCGCAAGCAGTGGGAGCGGTTAGTCGATTTATGGCAGATCCTGGTAAAGAGCATTAAGATGTTGTTAAGAGGATCCTGAGATATATTAAAGGAACCTCGAGTGTCGCATTATGTTTTGGAGGATCAGAATTCGTTGTCAGGGGTTATGTTGATTCAGATTTTGCAGGTGATCCTGACAAAAGAAAATCTACTACTGGCTATGTGTTCACACTTGCAGGAGGAGCAGTAAGCGGGTTATCCAAATTACAGACTGTCGTAGCTCTATCTACTACAGAAGCTGAATATATGGCAGCTACGCAAGCTTGCAAGGAAGCTATTTGGATACAAAGGTTAATGGAAGAACTCGGGCACAATCAACAACAAATTGTTGTGTATTGTGACAGTCAGAGTGCCTTGCACATTGCAAGGAATCCATCCTTTCATTCCAGGACAAAGCACATAGGTGACCAATATCACTTTGTTCGAGAAGTGGTAGAGGAAGGGAGTGTGGATATGCAAAAAATTCATACCAAAGACAACCTAGCAGATGTTATGACGAAGCCAATCAATGCTGACAAGTTTACATGGAGTCAATCCTCCTATGGTCTTTTACAAATGTGAGCAATAAGAAGTTGGCATGATATAAAGCTCACAAAAGTGACTTTAAGTGGGAGATTGTGAGAATGTAAAGTCACCTTTGTTTGTTTGAAAGGGTCAATACCACAAAGCTTTTACTAAATAAAAAGGTGGTGAAATAGTTGCCTGAGGAAGTCTATGAAAGAGAATACGTTTCTCTTAAACCAACAAATAGAGTAGTAACATGACATGTATAAATAGAGGTAAGTTCTTTGTATTATTCATCCCATCTTCAGAGAGAGAAATATACAGAAAGAAAACATTGTTTCTCCTGTAAGGTTATGTATTCTCCTATATTACAAGAATGAGTGTTATGTTCTATTCTTGTATTTAGAGAGGTTATAATAATATTCCATTTAGTGAAAATTTCTCATCTTTATTTTAGCTGCGTAAAATTATTACGTTACTCTGGTACCTAACAGAATTCATTTTCTTCTTTTGGTACAATGCTATGTTCCAATATAGCTGTGTTAATACTAAAAGTGCATGAATTTTTTGTGATCATACAGGTGATGGTCATGACACCACAAATTCTCTTGGATAGCCTTAGAAAGGGATTCTTCAAGATGAAAACAGTCAGCTTGTTGGTTATTGATGAATGCCATCGTGCTAGTGGGAACCATCCTTATGTTAAAATAATGAAGGTTAATGACACATTTTATTACAAAAACCTTTCTCCTTGTTTATGTCAGTTCCTTTTCACTATACTTTAACTTCTTATTGTTATAGGGATACTTATATCATATTTTTCTGTGAAGGAATTTTACCACTCGGCTATTAACAAGCCTAAGATTTTCGGAATGACAGCATCACCAGTAGTTGGAAAGGGTAAGAATTTGTTGTTTAGTGGGTGAAATGAACTTTTCATACATGGATCACTTCTGGTTCTACTATAAATAGCATTTATATCCTTTTTCACATCAAGTCTTGATTCACTGCATTTCAAAACTGAAGTTGGAATAATAGAATGAGCAGAAAGGAGAGAAAGAGAGAGGTAACTGAACTATGTTTTCTGTTATTGAAAAGTAACTTACTCAAACTGAGTTAGTCCTTACATAGCAGTGTACATTAGTTAGTTCATCGCTGAATTAATACAATTACAATTATATCCCTAACAAGCGCATTCATTGGTTCTGTCTTAGAAATTATCTTTGATGTGCAAATATGAAATATCAAGATAAATTCTCAATTAAGTGTATAAGGGATAAAGGAGGAAAAGTAACAAATTTTTATTTTTTCATATATATCGTTTGAAATGTGATAATAAAATTGAATTATCATTGCTTAAGCCTCTATGAGACCTTTGCTTTAACCACTAACCAGTGCATTATGTTAAATTATTTTGAAGTGTTTTATGTATTCTAAAATTCAACTTTTTCCATTAGTTATCTCATCCACTATGGACTGCAAGGTTCAGATATCTAGTCTCGAAAGCATTTTAGATTCTCAGGTAATGTTTATTAATTTCAGTCTTTACATCATCTAGGATTTCATATCTGATTGATAATTTGTAATATTTTCAAATATTCTATATTGCAGATTTATGCTATTAAAGATAGGGCAGAATTGGAACTAAGTGTTCCCTCTGCCATGGAAACTTGTAGGTTCTATAATCAAGCACAATTTTTCAATCAGAATTTGAAATTGGAGATAGAAGGTTTATGGTCTCGGGTAATCTATGTCTTTAATACACATCCCTGCACAGACACATTTATGTATGCATAAGGGATATATTAATAGATGCATGTATGACTCCCATGTGTACATAATAACACTATCATTATATTAATGTCATTTTACACCTGTTTTCTGTTGAATTTGAAAAGATAAGTGATAACTCATTTTGCTTTAACAGTTTGATGCTTTATTGCTGAGACAGCAACAATCAGTGGATTGTCAGCATAAAGACATTAATGATAAACTTGAGAAAAAGCGGAAGCGATTGTCTAATGACTATTCAAAGATTTTGTATTGTCTTGATGATCTTGGCCTTGTATGTGCTTATGAGGTATGTATTTACTCCTGGGAAAACAAGTACATTAGTTTATGAAAAGAAAGCTTTTTCTTATTCTGATAACCTTGTGTGTGACTTGTGTTCTCTCCATTTTATAAAATCTGTGTCAAAGAAGTTTCAGGTAGTGTTGATCATGTGGAAGGCTACTACAGATTTCCACAGAAGCAATTAAAAGTAGGCAAATTAAAAAGTCACTAGAATAAAAGATTTAACTATGAATAAACAAAATATAGTCTTTATTGTTATATTCTGTATCTGCTGTTTTATCATTATTTTAAGGAACCAGACCTGTTATTCTGCATGTGTGGATGTCTAGACTTTTGAGAAAATTAGCAATAAGAAACTTAAAGCTTTTGGTTTAGATGGTATCTGTGAAGCACGTGTGAATGCAAGTTCTGAGTCCTGTCTTGCCTGATGCTCTTCTGTTTTTGCCCTCTCTAGGTTAAGTTTTAGTTCTTCTATTAGTCTCTTAGTGCTGTCCAGCTCCTGCAGTACTTGAACTTTTGCTAGCTCAGCAGCCTCTGATTTTTTTCTGTACTCCGGGATCTCCTCCTGCACTTTTTCAAGTTCTTGTTCTACAATATTGAGTCAGCTCTGAACCACGATAATATTCTTGCCTCTTTTCTTTAGCTTTCTTTCAATTTTCTTTCTTTCTTGCTTCTGCCTTTTCCTGTTATTGTTCTGTCCTGCAACATTTCTTCATATCAGAAGAAAGGTTTCTCATTGCCATTGTTCACAACAATTGGTATCAGTAGCTAGATTCGAAGCTGTTTCTGCGATGGCTACCAAATTTGAGATTGACAAATTTACGGGTGAAAATGACTTTAGCCTTTGGAAGATCAAGATGCAAGCTCTTCTTGTTCATCAAGGGCTTGATGATGCTTTAGGAGGGGCTGCAAGACTCCCTTCTACCTTGTCAGAAAAAGAGAAGAAAGATCTTCTCAGTAAAGCTCACAGTACAATTATCTTGTCACTAGGAGATGAAGTCTTGAGGGAAGTTTCTGAAGAAAAGACAGCAGCAACGGTTTGGCTCAAATTAGAGAGTCTCTATATGACCAAATCACTCACCAATAAGCTGTATTTGAAGAAGAGGTTGCATCAACTCAAAATGGAGGAAGGTACATCTATCAAAGAACACATCTACTTGTTCAATAAAGCAATTCTTGATCTAAAGAGTGTAGATGCGAAGATTGATGATGAAGATCAGGCTGTAATACTACTGTGTTCACTGCCTCCATCTTTTGAAAACTTGGTAGACACCATGATGTTTGGCAGAGAAACTCTCACTTTGGAGGAGGTCAAGGCTTCCTTGAATTCTCGGGAACTAAAGAAGAAGATTATAGAGAACAAAGGGAATGGAAATGATGTAGAAGGTCTGTTTGTCATAGGTAGATCAGACAAGAAAGAGGGACAAAGCAAGAACAAACACATATCAAAGTCTAAGGTGAAAAAGAACTGCTATTATTGCCATAAGGATGGGCACTATAGAAAGGAATGTCCAGAAAGGAAAAAGAAGGACAATGCAAAGAATAAAGAGTCAAATGATATAGTTGTTACAGATGGTTATGACAGTGCAGAAGTTTTAACAATATCTGTTGAAAACTGTAATGATGAGTGGATTTTAGACTCAGGGTGTTCATTTCACATGACCCCTAATCGAGAATGGTTTGATTCATATAATGAAGTTGATGGTGGAAAAGATCTAATGGGAAACAACATGGCATGCAAAATTGTTGGTATTGGAACTGTAAAAATCCAATTGGCTGGAGAATCAACAAAGATCCTTTCAGATGTAAGACATGTACCCGACCTTAAAAGGAATTTAATTTCCTTGGGAATGTTAGATCAAGCCGGATGCTCTTTCAAAGGTGAAGGTGGAGTCTTGAAGATATGTAAAGGATCTTTGCAGATCATGAAAGGCTTGAGGAGGAATGGTTTGTACAGGTTGCAAGGTAAAACCCTCTCTAACTCTACTAGTCTAGTTTATGTTTCCAGTTCAATTTGTACAAAGCTTTGGCATCTTAGACTAGGACATTTGAGTGAAAGAGGGTTAGAGGAGTTACATAGGCAGGGGCTAATTGGTAGAGGGAACTTAGAGAAGTTAGAATTCTGTGAACACTGTGTTTATGGCAAGCAAAAACGTGTTAAGTTTCCTACTGCTGCTCACACTACTAAATCCATAGTAGACTATGTACACTCGGATATATGGGGGCCTGCCAAAGTGCCATCATTGGGGGGCTAGATATTTTATAACCTTTATAGATGATTGGTCAAGAAAGGTTTGGGTTTATTTGTTAAAACACAAAAATCAAGCCTTTAAGTCTTTCAAACAGTGGAAATCTCTAGTTGAAAATCAAACAGCGAGGAAGGTTAAGGTTCTTAGGACAGATAATGGCCTAGAATACCTTGAGGGAGAATTCACCGAATTTTGTAAAGACAATGGTATTGCAAGGCACAAAACAGTAAGGATGACACCACAACAAAATGGTTTTGCTGAGAGAATGAATAGGACTATCTTAGAAAGGGTAAGGTGCATGTTATCCAAAGCAAAATTGACCAAGAACTATTGGGGAGAAGCAGTAAATACTGCTTGCTATCTTATAAATAGATGTCCCTCCTCAGCTATAGGTTTTAAAACACCTGAGGAAATGTGGTTTGGAAAGGCACCTAACTATGAAAACTTAAGGATACTTGGCTGCATTGCATATATACATGTCAATGAGGGAAAACTGGAACCTAGAGCCAAGAAAGGCATTTTTCTTGGCTATCTTGAAGGTGTAAAAGGGTATAAAGTAAGGTTAACAGAGCCTTCTGGACCTAGGACAATTATTAGTATGGATGTGGTCTTTAGGGAGGATTCTGTGCTAGAAAACACTGATGACAAAATTGAGAGTGATCAAAGTAACTAAGGAAGATTGGGGAATCCACTTTGAGGTGGAGCAATCTGCTGATGTTGAAAAACACATAGAAAAACTAAATTCTACTCTACAACTTAATGATGAATCTTCATCCCAATCTGATGCTGCAGAGACATCATATAATTTGGTAAGAGATAGAGAAAAAAGACAAATTAGAGCACCTCAAAGATTTGGATATGCTGACTTAATAGGTTATGTCTTAGATGTTGAAACTGATTTACAAAGCACAGAACCTAGAAGTTATAAAAAGGCTATTTCTGGATCTGAAAAGGATCAGTGGCAATTAGCAATGAATGAAGAAATTGCCCCTCTTATAAAGAATGACACCTGGGAACTAGTTGAAAAGCCAAATAATCAAAGAATTGTTGGATGTAAATGGATATATAAGAAAAAACCAGAGGTACAAGGAATATAAACAAATAGGTTTAAAGCCAGATTAGTGGCCAAAGGATTTACCCAAAAGGAAGGAGTTGATTTCAATGAAATCTTCTCTCCTGTAGTTAAGCATACAAGCATTCGAATAATACTTGTTCTTGTTGCAGTACATAATTTAGAACTTGAACAAATGGATGTTAAAACTGCTTTTTTATATGGACATCTTGAGGAGAAGATCTATAGGAAACAACCTGAGGGATATGAACAAACCGGAAAGGAACAAATGGTGTGTCTGTTAAAAAGATCCCTTTATGGTCTTAAACAATCACCAAGGCAATGGTATAAAAGATTTGATTCATTTGTCGTCTCAAATGGTTATACTAGAAGTTCCTTTGATAGTTGTGTGTATTTTAAAAGAACCGATTCAGGTTATTTCATTTATCTTCTCCTATATGTGGATGATATGTTAATTTCCAGTGCTGATATTAATGCTATTAACCATTTAAAGATTTTGTGAAGTTCAGAATTTAAGATGAAAGATCTAGGTGCTGCAAGAAGGATCTTAGGAATGGAAATTGCAAGGAACAAGGCTGAAGGACTACTTTGTCTAAGCCAATCAAACTATGAAAAAACTGCTTGAAAATTACAATATGCTTGAGGCCAAGGCTGTTTCTACTCTTATTGCTGGCCACTTCAAGCTATCAGTCTTTCAATCTCCTAAGACTGATGAAGATTACAAATACATGAGCAACATACCTTATTCAAATGCAACCGGGAGCTTGATGTATTCTATGGTCTGTACAAGACCAGACCTAGCATATGTAGCAAGTATGGTAAGCAGGTTCATGGCCAATCCAGGGAAAGAACACTGGTTAGCTATAAAATGGATTTTCAGATATCTAAATGGGACTAAGTCTCTTGGCCTTATATATGGCAGAGATAAGGAAAAACTCATGGATTGTCTGGCTTCGTAGATGCTGACTTTGCAGGGGATATAGACAAAAGGAGATATCAAACTGTATATATTTTCACTTTATATGGAAATACTATCAGTTGGAAGGCAAGCTTGCAATCAATAGTGGCTTTATCCACTACAGAGTCAGAATATATTGCTTTAACTGAAGCTATTAAAGAAGCTATATGGCTTAAGGGAATTGTCAATGAACTTGAAGGAAAGTCTATACCTATAACAGTTTGGTGTGACAGTCAAAGTGCAATTTGTCTCGCAAAGAACCAAGTGCTCCATGAGAGGACAAGGCACATTGACATTAGGCTACACTTCATTTGAGATATCATTGCACAAGGATTAATAGAAGTGAAGAAAGTAGCAGGTGAAGACAATCCTGCAGACATGCTAACTAAAGTTGTTCCAGCCACCCAGTTTTTACACTGTATGAACTTGGTGAACATTGGAAACTGTTGAATTCAAGTCTCTGCAAGAGAATGAGGCAAGTTAAGCATAAATTGGAAGATTCAAGGTGGAGAATTGTGAAGCACGTGTGAATCTCAATTAGTTAGCTTGACCTGTTAGTTTTTCCTTAGTTAGTTATGTGATATCAATTCTTTGTAGTGGCACTTGTGCAAGTTGTAACCACTCTAACTGATTTTAGTTAGTTAGTTTGGGATTGATATGGAAGCCATAACAATAGGAAAGCTAGGAGTCTATATAAGGCTGATCATATAGGAAAGTAGAGGAAGATTGCAAATTCACCAATTTGCTGTATACTTGTAACCTGAAACAGAAAAGTCATCTTCAATAATATTGACTCGGTGTGGATGTAGGAGTCTGGACCTCAGCTCTGAACCATGATAATATTATTGCCTCTTTTCTTTAGCTTTCTTTCAATTTACTTTCTTTCTTGCTTCTGCTTTTTTCTGTTATTGTTTTGTCCTGCAACATTTCTTCATATCAGAAGAAAGGTTTCTCATTGCCATTGTTCACAACAGTATCTAATCAGCATGCATAGACTGTTTTATATTTCTCCCATGCATAGAATAGTTACCATGCTAATATGTGTGGAAGGATAGAGAAAAAAGTGAGGAAAAATACAAATACATTGACTGAGGTCTGTGAAGACTGAAGAATCCCAACACCAATTCCTACAATTGTACTTTTATTGATAACACAAATATAATAATGTCATCTAGGGTGTGCTTGGCACATTGCAATGGATAAGGCCTCATAGTATAGGGTCCAAAAGTATATAGCCTCAAAGTATAAGCTATATGTTAGGATCCTCTTTTCTGAGAGGAAAATATAAAGCCTAACAAAGAACAATTACCCTCACAGGGGAAAAGATTCTGAATTTCCTCTCTGTACTAATGAAAACAACTGATTACAATCAAAGGGCCAAGGTATACAAGTATACCTCCAAAAGGAGCAGTCTCCTTTTCTCACCGGAATTGTCCAGTTAATTGATTATTCAAAGTCTGCACCTATCCTATAATAGAGGGCTTATTTATAAAACTATTACAGAAGCCTATCAACAAAATACAACAAAACAATCATAACTAACTCAACTACACCCTATACAATACAATCAGTTACTGGCACAACTACACCCTATATAATACAATCAGTTGCAGGCTTTGACAATATGAACTATTCTCTTTGAATTTTTCCTCTTCCTATAGTAAACCTGCAGAGACTTCTCCATATTAGGCTGCAACCCAAAATCATCATTCCCAACAATCCCAAGCTTCATCCTAAACTTTCTGCTAGGTATTATGGACCCTATTTGGTTCTAAAACAAGTTGGAGCTGTAGCATTCAAATTACAGCTTCCAGAACAGTCTCGCATCCATCCAGTGTTCCATGTTTCTCAGCTTAAAAAGGCTGCAGGACATTATCCAGTTGAACCCGATCTTCCAGCAGATTTACAAGGTACTACATAAAATTATCACCCTTCCCAGATTCTAGGCACTCGGACAGTAACTCAAGCAGATTCAGAACTTGTGGGAGTCACCGAAAAGTGAAGAACTATCTCTTCCAGGCTCAAGCGGACCCATTCTCGGCATCATTCTTAAGAAGGAAACTTCAAAATAAAAACGGGATGTCATGAAGAAAAAGTTTGAAGGAAATGTGTCGGGACGGTCGCGTAGGACGCCACGAGAAAAGAAAGATAAGAGAACAAAAGGGTGGTCACTAAAATTTTTATTCGAGAAAACATTACTAAATCCATTTATTTAAGGAACATTAATCTTTTGAAATTGATATCGCACATCTAAAAAGGATCTTCAAATTAATTGTGTAAATTTTCAATAAATTTGAAAATATTTATTTTACCTGTTAAATAAAAATAAAAAAGAAAATAAACACAAAAATTAAGAAAATTAAATTTTGACTTGATGATTAATTATGCTCTTATGTATTCCTCGATGTGTTGAGAGACTCAAAGCTATGTAGTTCTAATAGAAATGTTTGATTAGTTGATTGATTTTAATTTTCAAAAAAAAAAAAAGAATTTCTTATTTAAACAAAGAGCTTAAAAATAATTTTAAAATTTTTTTAAATTTTTTAAAAAGGATCATTTGTTGAAATGGGCTATATGACTTGCTAAAGACTAAAACAAATATAACCCAACTTTTTAAAGGCCCAAACATTTAATATCCTACTATTCTAATTACGGTTATGAATAAAATTGAAAATAAATGTCCAAGAATCACCACAGTTACATAGTAAAAAGATTGTTATAAAACACTCATTTACGTGCATGTTAGTGCATATTATTATTTCTTATACCAACATGTGGTTGGTCTGAATGGTATCGAGCTCGGGTTCCTTAAGTAAGTGGTCAGGGATTCGATCCCTGACTCCAGTGTATGAAGAATACCTAGTTGGGAGAGGTCAGCCCTTTAATATCATTCATTACCTCGAGGAATTAGTCTTCGCGATTGTGTATAAGGATATCCTGGGAAACCAAAAAAATAATAATAATAGTATTCCTTATGATGATGCTTGTAACTCTATGTAATATTAACTCTATAAACAGAGGGTGTAAGCCACTTGAGTAGGTGATACAAGAATAGAAGGAAATATTCTTTGCTTTGTAGCTTTTTCTTTATCTCTTGAGTTCGTATGCTTTCTTTTATCTAGTTTTTATCTATGTCCTTTGTACTTCCTTTTTATAACAATTACCTAATTTTCCTATAATTAGGAGATACTATTTACATATTTAACATAATTATTAACACCCCCTCTTAAGTTGAAGCATATGAAGAATATGCATAAAACATCTATCAGTTTTTCATTTGAATTGAAACAGTTAGTGGTGATGTTCCCAAATAAGATCTTTTCTATGATGAGGTGGCAGTCTATCTCGATATGCTTTGTCCTCATAAAATACTGCATTCCAAACAATGTGTAGTGCAACTTAGTTATCACAAATGAGTGTCATCTGCATAACATCCCCAAATTACAGTTCTTGAAGCAAGTGTTGGTGTTCGTGAGGGTGGAGTGGAGAAATTACAAAGGACAAGGAAGCCTTATGGCTTCACAACTTCACAAATCATAAATAAGTCTAGAGTGACACATACAAACCCAAATAGAATTCACTCCCTCACAGGAGATTAGTCCCCGTTTCTGGGAGGGATACTCCTAGTTGAGGACCCAAAAAAAAACCTAGATAGAATTTTTTTATAAAAGTGGGATTTTGAATGATCAATGAGAGCGGATAATGTTTGCAACACATGGAAGATAGACTGAGAGTTTTGGTGATAGAGGTGAGTAAGCGATGTTGAATTGGAAGGTTTTAGGCGGGGGATGAGAAAAGGAGAGAAATAAACTAAGAAGTAATAAAACTGATATTGATTTGATGTGGTAATGATCTAAGATAACCTTAATAGTCTTATTTATACTAAATGTAGAATCCTAGTCTTGATCAAATAGAGAAACAATAAAACATATCATAAAATATAAAGAAGAAATAAATCCCAATAGATCATCTAGGATACTCTAAAGGCAAAATAGGCATTTTGGTCTCATACGTTTATTTTATTTTTCAAATCGATCCTATACATTTTTTTTTCCAAATCGGTTCATACGTTTTGAAACGTTTTCAAGTTGGTCATTTCCGTTAAATTTGACCTAATGCTGTCAGTTTTAGGGACACGTGTCAGCCTAGTGTGATAGCCACGTCAGCTAAAACTGACGGCGTTAGGTCAAATTTAACGGAAAGAACCAACTTGAAAACGTTTCAAAACGTATCGGACCGATTTGAAAAAAAATGTATAAGACCGATTTGAAAAATTAAATAAACGTATGGGACCAAAATACCTATTTTGGCTACTCTAAAATATTCTAAGATATGAAAAGATATTATCAGATATTTCTCAAATTTTCTATCAAGCGAGATGGTAACTGTGGGAGGAAAGCACAAGGGGAAGGTTAGGATTGATATGGGACCGGAGAATTGTATTTTTGTCTAACTTAACATATCTTATGATCATTGGATATAAAATTGGGAAGACTAGATAATTTTATCCTATCATGTCACACGAAACATGTGATAAAAATAGGCTGTAATAAACTTACATTATCAGGCCCAATTATGTTATTTGAACAACAAAAATGGCACAACTTTGCAGGGACAACTTTCGCAAACGGTTAATGACGTTTAAAATTGTGGTTAATGCACTTAAGTTGATGGTTCATGAGTAATTCATCTCGGTATACTCATTAACTAAGTTCAACACACCATTAACCATAATTTTGAACTTCATTAACTATTGTCACTGAGATGGGTAACCATCCAATGAGCTTCATTAACTACAATTTTGAACCTTATTAACCGCTATCACCGAGATGAGTAACTCATTAACCATCCACCGAGCTACATTAACCATCCACTGAGTTGCATTAACCAAGCTTTTGTACATCATTAACCAAATTATCAATTAACGAGTTATCCATTTACTACATGTATATCCATTAACCACAATTTTGAACGTCGTTGACAGTTGTCAAAAAATTGTCTCAAAGTTGTCCCATTTTATTTGTACAAATATCATTTATGGTCAAGAATGTGGCTACTAATGACCACTTTAGAGTTAATATGGAGTCAAGACTTTCTCTAAGATCTTCAATTTTTATCTTTCTTTCAGTTGTCGAGTGTGGTTTTTATTTGACAGTTTTTAGTCATTTGTCTATAGGCTGCTAACTTCTGTTTGAAGAACAGCCCTTTTCCCCAAGAGGAATGTGAACTTAATCGAGAAGGCAGTTTGCAGTATGCACAATTCTTCAATGAACTGCTGCAACTAATTGGAGCCTATTTTACTACTGGTATGCTTGTTTGTCACTCTGTTTGTTGACTATAAAATAGTATAATTCCTTATATTAGCCACGATTCTTTATATTTAAACTGATTAGTGATGATTCAGATATAAAAAAAAATTCATTAGGATCTTCGAATGGTGTTAGTTATGGACATATATTTTGAAGTCTTTTACTTGGTAAAGATGCTAAGAGGTGTTACTAATTTTTGTTGCTAGAAAATACCATATAATTTTCAATTAAAATACGTTTTTAATTCAGAAAAAGCATGCTTCACTTTTTGATTTTCGATGGGGTAAACTAGAAATAAGTATTTAAGCTTCCTATCACTTGGAGAGAACCTCCAGCAGGCCACCAATAGCTTCACTGTATATGATGTTCTAACAACCAAATGTGTAATATAGTGAATTGTTGAAGCTCTCATAAAAAGAAAATCAACGTATCCTAGCAATATTTATTGTGTTGCAGCATTTGTTGAATCATATAAAGCTAGTATATAAGTACTACCCCGTTGTTCTTGTACTCCAAACTTTTTTCCTCCAAAATTAATTGCATACCTAATTAAAAATCAATTATTTTCTATTTCATGTTTCCCACTTGTGCATTTTGTTTTGATGAAGATGGCCTGTATACTGCCACTGCCAGTTGTTCTCTCTTTTGGTTCAATTTACCAAACCAACCATGTCCTGTGTTAGATACAAACCATTGATGTGCTGTTACCCAATGGCTCGGGATAGTTAGTTTTTGATATGGTATTAGAGTCTCAATAACCGAGTGATGAGGAGTTACGTCCTTACTACTTTCGTTCTCCTAACAAAGAAGTTGATGAGGACCTCCAAGATGCATCTAAAGGGACCTTCAAGACACGCCTAAAGGAAAGCATGAAGAGGTTTGTTGAGGAGGAAGAGCCAAAGTTATATCACTTGGGTGCAAATTCAAGAGAAGGACCCAAGAACTCAGTGTGGAGGTCCTCATCATAACCTCGGAGGGATTTTACACAAGGGCTCTTACTGAAGTGAATAGAAAATAACTAGAGCTCAGCTCCTTGCTATGCAATTTGTTGGGAATGCAAAGAAAAACAGAAGGATAGAAGATTAACACTGATGAACCTAGAACCAGGACTGACCAAGTGACCAGCCTTTTGATAGGAATCCACAACAATTCACAACACTCACAACACAAGAATCACTAGAATAGCAAGAACAAGGAAGAAAGAGTAGAAAATGCATGAATATTACTCTCTCTATCTGAATGGTAGAACTACAATGATCGCTACACTGAACACTACACAAGGGGGCACTCCCCTTCACACTAAGCTCTCTTCCCATGTGGCCTCTTCCGGCTTCTTACCTACCCACTTCACCAATACTTGGTTGAATTTCTCCCCAGCACAAGAAAGCACTCAATACCCTAGTGCTTGCTCAGGTTGGTAAGCTGCTGTCTCAACTTGCAACTCAGGGGGTAGTTCAGCTTCAATCAAGTTGTCCCCTACTACCTTTTTCAGTTGAGAAATGTGAAATACAGGGTGGATGCGGCTTGTTCTGGAAGTTGTAGCTTGTATGCTACTGCACCTACCTGCTTAATCACCAAATATGGTCCATAGTATCTTGAAGAGAGCTTAGGGTGTAGCTTTGAGGGCATGGAAACCTGTCTATGGGGTTTGATCTTTAGATACACCCAGTCCCCTGGTAGTATGTTGACAGATTTTCGATGTGCATTTGCATATTTAGCCATCTGATCCTGGGCTCTATGGAGGTGGTGCTATAATTGCTTCAAGGCTTCGTCCCTATCCAACAAGTCTTGTGCTATTGCTTCAACCAATGTCTCCCCGAGTATGTATCTGGCCAGAGAAGGAGGAGCCCTGCCATACACCACCTCAAATGGAGTGCAATTCGCTGCACTTTGGAAACTGGTATTGTAAAAGTACTCTGCCAGGGCAAGAAATCTGCCCAAACTTTGGGCTGTTCAGATATAAAATACCTTAGATACCTCTCTAAGGTCCTGTTAAGCACCTTAGTCTGCCCATCTAATTCCGGATGGTATGCAGTGCTCATCTTGAGCTTAGTGCCTTGCAGTCGAAAGATCTCTTGCCAAAAGTGACTGATAAAGGTGGGATCCCTGTCGCTCACAATGGATATGGGTACCCCATGGAGTCTCACCACTTCTTTCAGAAAAATTCCAGCAATGCACCTTGCTGAATATGGGTGTTTAATCAAAATAAAGTGCCCATACTTACTCAATCTGTCCACCACCACAAGAATAGCCTGAAACCCCCTTGATTTAGGTAACCCCACAATGAAATTCATGTTTAGCTCCTCCCAAATAGCATTCGGAATGGGTAGGGGCTGTAGCAGCCCTACAAGAGAGGATGCCTTATATTTACTCCTTTGGCATACATGGCAACTAGCTATATAGGTGGTAATTGTGACCTTCATTCTCGGCCAGTAAAGAGATTGGGCCATCCTTCTATAGGTCCTGTAGATTCCCGAGTGTCCTCCAGTAGGAGAGGCATGGAATTCCTGTAGCAACTTAGGAATCCAGTTTGAGGAAGCAAATAAGACTAGCATTCCCTTGTAGTACAACCTCTCATGCTCTAAAGTATGGTGTGGGTGTGATTCTGGATTTTCCTACAGCTCCTTGATTAACTTGGCTAAGCTTAGGTCTTTTCTCACCTCTTCATCAATCTCCACAATATCTTGCCAATATGGCCGTGAGATTACCTGTAATTCTAACTCCTCTTCTCTACGAGACAATGCATCTGCCACCTTATTAGAGGCTCCCACTTTGTAGATTATATCAAATTCATAGCCCAAGAGCTTGGCAAGCCAGTTTTGTTGATTCTGAGTGGTAACCTACTGCTCTAGTAGATACCTTAGACTTTTCTGGTCAATGTACACAGTAAATCGTTGTCCTAATAGATATGACCTCCAGTGTTGAATTGCTAGTACTGGAGCCATTAGTTCTTTCTCATACACAAATTTATTGAGGGAGGTTTCGGATAATGCTTTACTAAAGAAGGCTATAGGCCTTTTATTCTGAGTTAGAATTGCTCCTAACCCTTTACCCGAAGCATCACATTCTATGGAAAAAGATTGAGCAAAATCTGGCATGGCCAACACTGGAGCTGTAGTGATGACCTTTTTCAATTGATTAAGGGCAGATGCACTTGCCTCATTCCACTTGAAGTTTCCTTTCTTTAGCATATCAATTAGTAGTCTGACTACTTTTCCATAGTCCCTCACAAACCTTCTATAATATCCGGTTAAACCTTAAAATCCCCTCAAGGCTTTGATGGATTTAGGTTCTGGCCAATGGACTATAGCTTCTATCTTTTTGGGATCTATGTTTACCCCAGCTTGTGAGATAATGTGGCCCAAATATCCAATCTGCTCCTGACCGAAACTGCATTTTTTTTTGCCACATACTGATGTTGCTGTAAAGTCTCCAGAACCAGCCTCAAATGCTTCAAATGTTCTACCCATGTCTTGCTATAGATTAAAATATCATCAAAAAAATACTAACACCCATTTCCTTAGGAATTCCTTCAGGACTGAATTCATAGCACACTGAAAAGTAGCAGGGGCATTAGTTGGCCCAAATGGCATAACTAGGAACTCATAATGCCCTTGATGAGTCCTGAATGCTGTTTTAGGAATGTCCTCCTCATGCATCCTGATTTGATGATACGCAGCCTTTAGGTCAACCTTTGAAAAATCGGCAGCTCCATTCAATTCATCAAGTAATTCCTCTATGACTGGAATAGGAAATTTATCTGGTATAGTTGCCTTTTTGAGAGCCCTATAATTAACACAAAACCTCCAACTAGCATCTTTTTTCTTTACCAATATCACTGGGCTCGAATAAGGGCTATTGTTGGGTCTGATGATACATGTGGACAGCATTTCAGCCTCCAGCTTCTCTATCTCATTCTTATGTAAATGGGGGTATCTATATGGTCTTACATTTACTGGATCAATTCCAGCTTTAATTAGAATTCGATGATCCACTTCTCTGCAGGTGGTAGCCCCTCTGGAATGGCAAACACTGCCTCAAATTACTGCAGCACTTGCTGAAGCTGCTGTTTCTGTTCTGTTGTGATCCCTTCTACCTCTTCTTCCTTTTTCTTTTAGTGCTGATCCCCATGACCCATAACATGGACACAGCTTCAACCTCAATCATTTTTAACAAGGCTTTTGGTGAGATTACAGCCTTTACTAGGCTAGGATCACCTTTTACTACCACAGTTTTGTCCTGACTCATAAATGTCATAGTCAAGGTCCTCCAATTAACCTTCACTTCTCCTAGGGTAGCCAACCATGCCACTCCTAGAATTAGGTCCACACCACCTAGCTCAAACAGGAAAAATTCTCCCGTGAAAGCATAGTCTCCCAATCTCACCTCCACCTGCTTACAACTCCCCTGAGTCCTTCTTTGGTGGCCATCCCCTAACCTCACTGTGTATGATGCTCTATGATCCACGTGGATTCCCATTTTTTGTGCAAGCTGGGTGGACATAAAATTGTGGCTAGCACCACTATCAATCAAGATGATAACACTTTCACCTTGTACAGTACCCTTCAGCTTTATGGTTTGGGGTTGAGTCCATCCCCCTGCTGAGCATAATGAGAGATCCAACCATTGACATGAAGCCTCAGGTGTGTCAGTATCAATGATCTCCTCTCCCTCATTTGCAAGAAAAAAGGAAGAGGTAGAAGGGATCACAACAGAATAGAAACAACAGAGAAGTGGATCATCAAATTTCTATTAAAGCTGTAATTGATCCAGTAAATGTAAGACCATATAGATACCCCATTTACAGAAGAATGAGATAGAGAAGCTAGTGGCTGAAATGCTGTCCACAGGTATCATCAGACCCGACAATAGCCCTTATTCGAGCCTAGTGATATTGGTAAAGAAAAAAGATGGTAGTTGGAGGTTTTGTGTTGATTATAGGGCTCTCAACAAGACAACTATACCAGATAAATTTCCTATTACAATCATAGAGGAATTACTTGATGAATTGAATGGAGATGCCTATTTTTAAAAGATTGACCTAAGGGCTGGGTATCATCAAATCAGGATGCATGAGGAGGACATTCCTAAACAGCGTTCAGGACTCATCAAGGGCATTATAAGTTCTTAGTTATGCCATTTGGGCTAACTAATGCCCCTGCTACTTTTCAGTGTGCTATGAATTCAGTCCTGAAGGAATTCCTAAGGAAATGGGTGTTAGTATTTTTTGATGATATTTTAATCTATAGCAAGACATGGGCAGAACATTTGAAGCATTTGAGGCTGGTTCTAGAGACTTTACAGCAACATCAGTATGTGGCCAACCAACAAAAATGCAGTTTCGGTCAGGAGCATATTTGATATTTGGGCCACATTATCTCACGAGCTAGCGTAAACATAGATCCCCAAAAGATAGAAGTTATAGTCCATTGACCGGAACCTAAATCCATCAAAGGCTTTAGGGGATTTTTAGGTTTAACTGGATATTATGAGGTTTGTGAGGGACTTTGGAAAAATAGCCAAACCACTAACTGATCTGCTAAAGAAATGAAACTTCAAGTAGAATGTGGCAAGTGCATCTACAGCTCCAGTGTTGGCCATGCCAGATTTTGCTCAATCTTTATCCATAGAATGTGATGCTTCGGGTAAAAGGTTAGGAGCAGTTTTGACTCATAATAAAAGGCCTATAGCCTTCTTTAGTAAAGCATTATCCGGAACCTCCCTCAATAAATCTGTGTATGAGAAAGAACTAATGGCTCTAGTACTAGCAATTCAACACCAGATGCCATATCTATTAGGACAGCGATTTACTGTGTACAATGACCAGAAAATTCTAAGGCATCTAATAGAGCAGCGAGTTACCACTCAAAATCAACAAAATTGGCTGGCCAAGCTCTTGGGCTATGAATTTGATATAATCTACAAAGTGGGAGCCACTAATAAGGTGGCAGATGCTTTGTCTCGTAGAGAAGAGGAGCTAGAATTACAGGTAATCACACGACCATATTGGCAAGATATTGTGGAGATTGATGAAGAGGTGAGAAAAGACCCAAGCTTAGCCAAGTTAATCAAAGAGCTGTAGGAAAATCCAGAATCACACCCACACCACACTTTAGAGAATGGGAGGTTGTACTACAATGGAAGGCTAGGCTTATCTGCTTCCTCAAACTGGATTTCTAAGTTGCTACAGGAATTCCATGCCTCTCCTACTAGAGGACATTCGAGAATCTACAGAACCTATAGGAGAATGGCCCAATCTCTCTACTGGCCGAGAATGAAGGCCACAATTACCACCTATATAGCTAGTTGCCATGTATGCCAAAGGAGTAAATATCAGGCATCCTCTATTGCAAGGCTCCTGTAGCCCCTACCCATTCCGAATGCTATTTGGGAGGAGCTAAGCATGGATTTCATTGTGGGGTTACCAAATCAAGGGGTTTGAGGCTATTCTTGTAGTGGTGGACAGATTGTGTAAGTATGGGCACTTTATTTTGATTAAACCCCCATACTCGGCAAGGTGCATTGCTGGAATTTTTGTGAAAGAAGTGGTGAGACTCCACTGGGTACCCATATCCATTGTGAGCGTCAGAGATCCCACCTTTGTTAGTCACTTTTGGCAAGAGATCTTTCGGCTGCAAGGCACTAAGCTCAATATGAGCACTGCATACCATCCGGAATCAGATGGGCAGACTGAGGTGCTTAACAGGACCTTAGAGAGGTATCTAAGGTGTTTTATATCTGAACAGCCCAAGGTTTGGGCATATTTCTTACCCTGGCAGAGTACTGGTACAATACCAGTTTCCAAAGTGCAGCGAATTGCACTCCATTTGAGGTGGTGTATGGCAGGCCTCCTCCTTCTCTAGCCAGATACATACTCAGGGAGACATTGGTTGAAGTAGTAGCACAGGACTTGATGAATAGGGATGAAGCCTTGAAGCAATTAAAGCACCACCTCCATAGAGCCCAGGATCAGGTGGCTAAATATGCAAATGCACATAAAAAATCTGTCAACATACAACCAGGGGACTGGGTGTATCTATCAGACCTCATAGACAGGTTTCCATGCCCTCAAAGCTACACCCTAAGCTCTCTTCAAGATACTATGGACCATATTTGGTGATTGAGCAGGTAGGTGCAATAGCATACAAGCTATAGCTCCCAGAACAAGCGCACATCTACCCTGTATTTCATGTTTCTCAACTGAAAAGTGCAGCAGTGGACAACTTGGTTGAAGCTGAACTACCCCTGAGTTGCAAGTTGAGACAGCAGCTTACCAACCTGAGCAAGCACTAGGGTGTCGAATGTTTTCTCGTGCAGGGTAAGAAGCTGAAAGAGGCCACATGGGAAGATAGCTCAGTGTGAAGGGGAGTGCCCCTTGTATAGTGTTCAGTGTAGCGATCATTGTAGTTCTACCATCTTCCTTGTTCTTGCTATTCTAGTGATTCTTGTGTTGTGAGTGTTGTGAATTGTTGTGGATTCCTATCAAAAGCCTGGTCAGTCCTGGTTTTAGGTTCATCAGTGTTAATCTTCTATCTTTCTGTTTTTCTTTGCATTCCCAACAAATTGCATAGCAAGGAGCTGAGCTCTAGTTATTTTCTATTCACTTCAGTAAGAGCCCTTGTGTAAAATCCCTCTGAGGTTATGATGAGGACCTCCAAGATGCACCTAAAGGGGACCTCCAAGACACGCCTAAAGGAAAGCATGAAGAGGCTTCTTGAGGAGGAAGAGCCAAAGTTATATCACTTGGGTGCAAATTCAAGAGAATGACCCAAGAGCTCAGTGTGAATAGATTCACAGAGTAGTAGGTGTGAATTGATTCAGAGTACAAAAATGTGTGAATCTATTCACACTGAGCTCTTGGGTCCTTCTCTTGAATTTGCACCCAAGTGATATAACTTTGGCTCTTCCTCCTCAACAAGCCTCTTCATGCTTTCCTTTAGGCGCGTCTTGGAGGTCCCCTTTAGGTGCATCTTGGAGGTCCTCGTCAACTTTACAAATGATCAAGAATGAATGAATCTAACTATAGGATGCCAATTTATAGTAGAGTATGCCTCTAACTAACTTGCTGACTCAGCATAACTGCTTTCAGTTATTCTAACTGCTAACTAAGGCTGGCTAAGTGACAGCTAAGCCTAAGCCTTGCCACCTTTAGCTCCTTTCAGCCTCTTCTTGTAGTAAACCCGCATGACTCTAGGGCTCTCATCCGGTGATTCAGTTTGCCTAACACCTTTAATATAAGCTTACCCCTCTTACTACCTCACCTCTTTCTCTCACCTTCCTTATATTACCCCTCCACTCATTCTGCTGTCATTTTCCTCACCTTTTCTGTCCTCCAACTCACCATTCTCGCTAACTTCTCAATTGGCAGCAACTCACTTGACCCATAATCATTTATGAGAATCACTCTTCTACCCTCCCTATTATTCCCTCTTTGACACACCTGCCTTCAGTTAAGTAATCAAATGCACAATAAATTAGGGTTTGTTTGCTTTGTTTCCGGTTCTTATTTCATTAATAATTACAAAATTGTCATATTATTTTCAAAGATTTGTAGAAAACAAAATAAAAACAAATGACATTTTTTACAATTACTAATGAAAATAGAAAACGCATACATTAAACTGAAAACAAAGCAAATGAACCCATGTGCCGCAAGGAAACATTGGGGATTATATGTTACCCCCTTCCTATCTCACGGAGATTTAGTAACTTAGTATCTTCTAAATTCAAATAATTTTACTTTTTTTGTTCCTGTTTTTTTTTTGTAGTTCAATATCTTTTTGTTCCAATAATTATTTCCAATATCTTCTCACCGTTATGGGCTTTTGTAGTTCCCTATTTCACTATATTTCCTCATAGGAGGATCCAATTTAACAATTTAATGTCATGTCTTGTGCTTTTAAATTAGCTTAGTGCTTGATGTAATAAGAAAACATGAGCTCTGAAATTCTTTATATATTGTTCATGTACATTACATATCAAGTTTCCTCTGCATTCTGATTTTTTTCACTCTACTCAGATTATAACAACTTTGGAGACTTGGATTTTGACCTTCTAAAGGCAGTAGAATTGGGTTATCTGTCTCCAAAATTATATGAATTAATACAAATTTTCAAATCATTTGGGTAAGTTTAGTACTTAACCTTTTTCAACATTATTTGTAAGCAAACTGACTATTTTTTTTTTTATGCAGAGAAAGTAATAATGTTCTGTGCCTCATATTTGTTGAAAGAATTGTTACAGCAAAAGTCATTGATAGACTTGTGAAGAAAGTTAAGTTCCTGTCCCATTTTACAGTCTCATATTTGACTGGAAGCAATACATCTGCTGGTTCAGTGGCACCAAAAGTGCAGCAAGAAATCTTACAGCTGTTTTCCTGTGGAAAGGTATCCTATATAATATATCTATCAATTAAGAAATTTCAATATTTGATAGCCTGACTCTGTTGAATAACCTTTCTATATAGGTCAATCTACTATTTGCTACTGATGTTGTTGAGGAAGGAATCCATGTGCCAAACTGCTCCTGTGTCATACGTTTTGATCTGCCCAAGACAGTTCGTAGCTATGTCCAGTCAAGGGGACGGGCTCGACAAAATAATTCTCTGTTTATCATGATGGTTGAGAGGTAAAACATTCTCTTCCTTAACATGCGGTGTTGTCTAATTTGCACCACCCACCAAAGTGGTGCAATGGTGCATCACCCAAGTGGCATAATCTAGACTGTCCAGATTGCCACGTATTATTTCTGGTCAAAGTCCAATTAATCCAAGTGACAAGGTCCAGATTGTGCCACTTGGGTGGTGCACCACTACACCACTTTGGTGGGTGGTGCATCATAGACTTCACCTTAACACGCGGATGCATGTAATATGCATGCACACACATAGATAAATAAGTAGTTGAGAGAGTTCTTAGAAAAATAAGCCTACATATCCTGAGTGAGTTTATCTTTGTAGTTATGTCATTGTGTTAAAGATTCTAACTTTGGAAGCTCTACAGGGGAAATGTGAAGCAAAGGGATCAATTGCTTGATATTGTTAGGAGTGAATATTCAATGACAAATACAGCGAAAAACCGAGAGCACGAAGCATTTTGTTCGGCAAATTATGGCACCGAGGAGATATATGCATATTATGTTGATGGAACTGGTGCATGTGTTACTGTAGACTCTAGTGTCAGTCTCATTCATAGATACTGTCAAAAGCTGCCTGGTGATAAGTAAGGATAGCCAAACCCTGTTAATGACATAATATGTGCTACTTTTAATGATTAGTGATTTTTTTATTCTGATAATTTCAAATGATTTTATGTCCAATTGAACTAGGTACTTTACTCCAAAACCAATATTCCAGATATCAAATTCTAGTGGGAATTATGAATGTAAACTAGCACTGCCTCCTAGTGCAGCTTTTCAAACATTAATTGGTCCTATGAGTAGAAATTCTCATTTGTCAAAGCAGCTTGTATGCTTGGAGGCATGCAAGAAACTGCATCAGATGGGTGCTCTTAATGATCATCTTCTACCCTTTTCAGAAGAGCCACCAGAAAGTAATATGAGCTTGATTCGGAAAAGGCCACCATCAGGTGAAGGTATACCTGTGCACAAATTAAAGCATAGAATGTGAAGTTTTCAAGCGTTTCTTGTTAGCAAGTTCAGTTCATTTTGATAGCTTACATTTATTTTAGTCAAATCTTAGTTAGATGACATGGAAAAGCATTCGATTTCTCAAATTCCTTTCCTATAGCTTCAATTTAGATGTTTATCCTTTTACAGAGAAACCACTTATCAAGTAATTTGGTTGGAGTCTTAAGCAGTTCCACTTTTCAAGTATTGTTAAGGAGTAGAAGTATTTAGGGAGATGATATAACGTTTCTAGTAGAAAATGCATCCAAAGTAAAGGGTACAAGTTTTATTTGCAAGTTACAGTCTTTTTTGGGGGCGGGGACGGGGGCTCAATTCATGAAGTCTCTGATTTTTCTAAAAAATAAAATAAAAATTAGAAGCTTCAAATACTTAGTGTTTGAATAGCTACAAGTTAATAGCACATTAGCATGTGCTATAAAGCTTTGCTTGGATCCAGAAATAATATTCATAAGGCCAAACTATTTAGGGTACTTAGTTGATATCTCCTTTGCTCTGTTGGGAAGCATTTCAATATGATAAACATTTTTACCACATTGCAGGAGTTCCCAGTTTTTCTGGTGTAAATCATATTCTTCTGCCAATTTTAACAACCTACTCAATATTAACTTTTCAGTAGTTTAACCTTGAATCATGCATACAGTTAATTGTATTCTTTTAATGATGTTTTTATTTGTTGCAGGAACAACCAAAAGGAAGGAATTACATGGGACAGTCTGCATTCATGCATTATCCGGAACTTGGGCTGCAAGTCAAATCGGGGCCACTTTTCATGCCTATAAACTTCATTTCTCTTGTAACATCATTGAAGAGATTTATTCTGGATTTGTTCTTTTGATTGAATCAAAACTTGATGACGATGTCGGAAATGTTGAGATAGATCTTTACTTGATCTCGAAGATAATTAAGTCTTATGTTTCTTCATGTGGGAAAGTGTATTTGGATTCTGAACAGGTATATACTGAGCTTTTGAATTCAAGTATAAAAGATGTCCTGGGAATCACTCCTTATGCGGTCTTCTTTGTATACCTTTTTCTTATCAGATGATGCAAGCAAAAAGCTTTCAGGAACTTTTCTTTAACGGTTTATTTGGTAGACTCTTTGTTGGATCAGAAGAAGCTGGAACAAAGAGAGAATTTTTACTTCAGCATCAAACAAGTTACCTATGGAACCCATTGAAGATGTGTTTATTTTTGCCACTTGTGACATTGAATAGCAAAGGTGAAGCCTGGAAAGTAAACTGGAGAGCAGTGAGATCTGGTCTGTCAGTGGTAAATTTTTTGAAAAGGAAAATCTCTTTGAGTAACGAGAATTGTCACAAACAGATTTTATCAAATTGGAGTGATTCATCTCATGTGGAACAGAAGACTTCAAGTACAGTCCATTTTGCTAATTGTGTGCTTGATGTTAATGATATCGAAGATGTGGTAGTTTTGGCTATTCACACTGGAAGATTCTACTCTGTTATTGAGGCTGTGACAGATTCATCTGCAGCATGTCCTTTCAGCTACAACGGGGTTGATGCGGCTCTTTCACCAGATTATAGTACCTACATTGAGTACTTCAACAAAAAGTTGGTATTTTCTGACCGTGTTTGTTTAATGTCTACTATTCATATGCTTGTTTGCTGAGCTAGTAATAGAGTGGTGTTAGTTTCACAAGCTGACCTAGTACAGAAATCACACACTTTTCTTTATTTAATTCTTTTAAAAAGTGCTTTTCTTTCTCCCTCTTTCACTATGCAACTCAAGTTAAAAAGTAAAGTCTGCTTCATTTCTGTTTTTACCTTTTCTGGGTAAGTAATTTTACCCCTAGCAACATGACTGCTGTTTAGGTATGGGATTGTGCTGATGTATCCAGGAGAGCCCTTGCTGCGGTTAAAGCAAAGTCACAACCCGCACAATCTTCTTGCGAAATTCAGCGGCGAAGGTTTTCCACTTTCTGTCACATATCATATTTTTAATTAGTCTTCTATTCTTCACTATGAAACTTTGTTGAATATGAAACAGATTGTTAGAATAAAAAGTAAAAACCATTTCATGAGGTTGCTAAAATATTTTGCATTTTGTGTATATGACAAAATTTATAGCCATCAATATGATTCAACATGCCATGTTCTCTTCTCTTTTACCTTCTCTCTTTCCTAATTTTAGATAATTTATTTCCATCAAAGTATTTCAAAATTTGTGCTTAGTTTGGAAGTATTGTGTTAAGATGTGTTTCATCATGTTGATTTTAATATGGTAAGAGCATATACAATGAGAGATTGATAACCAATATGAACATTTAAAGTAAAAGGAACTTGATGCAAATGTCTCTGTTGAATTAATTTATATCCAAAATTATTTGCTGGATGCAAATGATTTCTAATGCTTCTATTTTTGAGTATGCAGATCCAGTTATGGACAAAGCACAAGTTCATGTTTATATGCCATCTGAAGTTTTAATCAGGATTGATATCCCATTAGAAGTTCTGAAGTCATTTTACTTACTGCCATCATTAATGTACCGCTTAGAATCCCTGATGTTAGCGAGCCAGCTAAGAAAGGAGATTGATTTTAATGCTGGCAGCTTTCAGATACCAAGTTCATTGGTGTGTTTATTTTTTTGAGGATACATTTTATTTCCATTACTCATATTGAATTTTATTATAATATATGATCAATCTAACCTTAATATTATATGATTAGATTCTTGAAGCATTGACAACAGTTAAATGTTGTGAAAGCTTCTCAATGGAGCGTTTGGAACTGCTTGGAGATTCTGTTCTCAAGTATGCAGTGAGCTGTCACCTTTTCCTGGGATATCCTGAGAAACATGAAGGGCAATTATCCGATTGGCGTTCATGCCTTATTTCTAATTCAACCCTGCATAGATTGGGAACAGACTGCAAATTACAGGTACTTGACATCTTTGGCTTTGCTCCAAATTAGCATCATTATTTGCATATTTGGAGAAAGTGACATCGTTTCACGAGTGTTAGTTTATAGTCTATACATCAGCACACTAGTGATCAATGTGGCAGCTTGTCTATGCATTCCCGAACCGTTCATTTCAGTTTATCGGTAACTTGGTACTTCGGTTTATACAATAATTTTGAACAGACTACTGAGAACTGATAGTGCAAAAGTATACTATGCTACACAAATCCATCCAAGTATGTTTAATTCTTGAAGGTTTAATTGAGTGTTAAGTTGAATTATCTTGTTTTGACAGGGATATATACGTGATAGTGCATTTGAACCACGCCGTTGGGTTGCTCCAGGGCAGCATTGTATACACCCCATTCCTTGTGAATGTGGTGTGGATACCTTTGAAGTGCCTATGGATAAAAAGTTTCAAACTGATGACCAAAGAGTTAAGGTTGGAAAGTGCTGTGACAAAGGCCATAGATGGATGTGTTCAAAAACCATAGCTGATTGTGTTGAGGCACTCATAGGAGCTTATTATGTAGGGGGTGGACATACTGCTGCACTTCATATAATGAAGTGGCTGGGTATTGATGTTGGACTTGATCCACCATTGGTACATGAAGCCATCAACAGGGCATCATTGAGGTCCTATGTCCCAAAAGCTAATGATATTAAAGCCTTAGAATCAAAGATTGGGTATGAATTTTCTACTAAGGGTCTGTTACAGGAAGCCATAACACATGTATCTCGGCAAGATCTGGAACTGGGAGTTTGTTATTGTTACCAGGTATCTATTTGGAAGATTTTCTTTTAATATAAAAAAAAGAACAACCAAATCATTTTCCTGACCTGCCTCCCTCTCCCTTTTATTCTCAACATGTATTTTAATTTATCCCTTAAACAAGAAAAATGTTACTGCTAAAAGTAATTGAGCATGTATAGTAAAATTTTGGTTTCACTAGTCTATCTTTCCACATGGTTCTAATATAAAGGAAAATAATGTGACATGTATTTACAGTAAGATCTTCAAGATCCCAACTTATATTTTCCTCTCTTTGTCCTTCTTTTAATTTGATGGACAGAGGCTTGAATTTCTGGGTGATGCAGTATTAGGCCTGCTAATTACGCAACATCTCTATGAGAGCTACCCACATATTGATCCTGGCATGTTGACTGACTTGCGTTCAGACGCTGTTAGCAATGAAAACTTTGCCCAATCTTGTGTAAGAAGGAATCTTCAACCACATCTTCTGCACTGCTCTGGGTTTCTTCAAAGTCAAGTAACAGAGTTCATGAGGTCAATGGCTGAAACTAACAAAAACTCCAGATTTAGAGTAAAAGCTCCGAAGGTTAATTCTCAAGCAAATTGCTGCTTCAATTGACACTATAAAATTACATACAGAATTTGTGGATATATCCTACAATCATCCTCTTATATTTGTTTCTAAGGCACAACACAACTTCCACTTATGTTAGCTTTACAGCTATGAAATTCAAATTATTATACTATGGTACTATTATCTTATTATAAAACTCATGTTATCCATTTTCCTGCACAGGCTCTTGGGGACATGGTGGAAAGCATTGCTGGGGCTATGCTCATTGATACTGAGCTTGATCTTGATCAAGTGTGGAGAATCTTTCAACCATTATTGTCTCCAATTGTCACGCCTGAGAATCTTGAACTTCCCTCATTCCGTGAACTGAATGAATTGTGTGATTATCTTGGTTACTTTATAAAAGAGAAAAGTTCAACAGAGGGAGGAATGCATCATGTTGAACTTATATTGCAGCTGGAAGATGTCTTGTTGGTAGGAAGAGGGTGTGAAAGAAACAAAAAGACGGCAAAAGGAGTTGCAGCACGTTGTTTGTTAGAGGAACTTGAGGTTTGCGAGTCTACTTTTAATATGATTATATTTATTACTAGTCTAGTTTAAATATGATTATATTTGTTACTATTCTAGTTTAAATATGCCAGTATCTCAGACTGATCTTCAATCCTCTAATCCTCGTCTTTTCCATACGAAAATGTGACAGAAGAAGGATATATCATACTCCAAGTGTGCTTCCAAGAGAAGAAAACATGATGTAGATGATGTTGGCATTTCATCTTCACTGGACATAGGTGTCAAAATATGTAACCAGTTAACTGGTGAAGATTCTAACAGAAATGGAAAGCAAAGTGATTTACCATCAGAATCAGCTGAGGATTCTCTCCAAGTCAACGACTGTTCTAAGAAAACATGCAATGTTGATTCCGCCCCCCTAGGTTTGCTCTATATATCCACTTGGTCTTATTACATTTGATAATTATTATGCACATTGCTCTAATAGTTTATTTCTTTTCAAGTCCTCATTTTAGTCAGGGACATGAAGAATACCAGGTTTTCTATAATAATTTTTTCCATTATATAACAATCAACAGAATGTGTAAAAAAAGATGTATTTGGCTTTAGATCACTACTGTGATGCACATTATTTTGCATCTAATTTCATTCTCTTATGGTTATGTTAACCAATGCTTTACTTGTGAGAAAAATGAATTCATCCAATGTGGCAAAATATTGTGACAAAAAATGATCAAGGCTTATTTCCCTATGTTCCAATCAGTTTAGGTCTGTTTAGCCTTGTTCCTGTGAGATTACTGTGCTGTACTTATTGAACCTGTTTGGGCCAGGCATACACAATGGTCAAACGGCCAGACAGCCCTTTCAAGACACACAACTGACAAAACTGACAAAACTTCTGTGCAGTTATTGGATCAATTGATCTGAACAAAGGCGGACCTCGAACATCGATATTCGGAGTATGTAAGGAATTACAGTGGCCATTGCCAAAATTCATATGCAATGAAACTAAATCCAGGTGATTCCATATTACCAAACATTATTCTGTAATACTTGTTCTTTTCAATATTCAGCTGCTATGTTTTTAAGGAAAATGTTGTTATACCATTCATTTATTCCAACTATTTTCTCCCTCCCACAGAACTCCAATTGTCTTTGGTGAAGGCTCTAGGAAAAGAAGTGGTTTCAACAGTTTTGTGTCTAAAATCATCTTGCAGATACCTAACTCAGGCATCATTGAGTGTACAGGAGATCCTGAAGCTGACAAGAAGAGTTCATTTGACTCTGCAGCAATAGCCATGCTTTATGAACTTGAACAACAGAAACGGATAGTTATTGATAAGCCTTGATTTCTATCTGATAGAGTGCAGCTAGTTTCTAATATTTAAAAATGATAGAAACTCCCAAGAGCAACTAAACATTTAGCAACAAAGTGATAGAACTGGTTGTAACTAGTAAATGCAATTGATACACTGAATGTACTTTAACATTATAGATAGATCTCTGGGAAACAGTTTCCAAACATAGATAAAGTACAAGGAATTAGGAAATGACAGAGAGAAATAGGTATAGAGAAGGAGTATAGAACCACTAGGAATTCGAGAGCCGAGCCTCTCCCTGACCTTCCTTTTACTGAATAACTGCCAACTCCCTTTCCCTCCCCTTTCTCTTATTTATCAGTTACAGGAATTCTAATTCAATAACTGCTATAATATAATTGCTATACTAATTGCTATTCTACGCAATAAGACAGTAACTGCTACACAATAAGTCAGTTATTATGCTTTCTCCTAACATAAGTCCTCTTAATTGGAGGCTTATGACTAACACGAAGAATATAAATATACTACTTTAGTCATAATTTAATGAGTTTAATTTTAATATATTGTCAGTATAAATTTTTTTATATTGTCGATCAACTACAGATCATCCTAAGTATAACTTTTAATATGATTATGGTAAGAGTCAAAAATATTTATTAATGTGTCGATTTATGATTGGTTAACAACGTCAAAAAAATTTACACTAATTATGCATACCAATTAAATCCTTAGTATATTACATTGTTAGAATATACAATATAAAAGATATAAAATATGACCGGAGTTTAATTTTGATACAATGTCATTGTAAAATTTTTTACACTGTCAATCAATTATAAATTATCTCATTCTCATGTGTGCCTTTTAAGGTAGTTATTATAAAAATAAAACATTTTTAACAACATAACAATTCATGATTGGTTGATTTATTTATTTTTTATAATAAATGGAATATTATTAAATCAAAGTATCAATTAAGGCTCTAGAACCCCTTATATCTTCTAACAGAATAGCTAACACTGGACTAGGATTCCGTATAATGGACAAAGAGAATGAACCAGAATGTCCAAAATGAGCCAAGGAGTTAGCACACCTATTTGCTGACCTAAAAATGTGACCTAGAAATGGTTGATTTCATTGATAGTGCATAATAATTAAGTTCATACCATTATTGTATTTTATAATGTCTTAGATATTTTTTTTTTTTGAAGGTATAATGTCTTAGATTTTCTTTTAGGATTTATTTTCTATTTATATTCTCTGATTTGTTTATTAATTAATTAGGACTAAGATTACTATTAGTATAAATAGATCTTTGTATTTGTCCTTTGGATCACATTATAACATATCAATTACGTAATTCCTATCAATATTATTATGAAACTGAATTTTACAATTAATCGGAATAAAGATAAGAAGAAAAAAGTCCTATGTATGGAAATTATCAATTTAGAATGTCCTTCTTACAACGAGAACGAATACAACAAAAAGTTCACTAGTATTGAGTAATAATAGAAGACCTTATAGGTCATATTTTGAATAGATTTATACAAGTACTACAACAAATAATTTATAACATTTTAATATAAGTATAAAATAATGAAATATTTCACATTTGGGAAAGCTATTGGTACTTTAAATTTGTTATGAAATGAAAAAAACAACAACGAGATATTATAAACTATAGAAGAATGAAGAGAAGGGATAAAGAGAGATGAAAGTGAGAGAAAAATGGAGTCTTTGTATCATACTATTCAATGTACGACTTTACGATACCCATGAGTCCTATTTATAGGACACAAGACTTGTAACCTATCAATTAATTAAAAGCCTAAGCATAATGAGTCATTACAATATAATATTACTAGTATTTTTGCACTCGTACGATGTATGGGTCATCAATTACTATTATTATTGATAGCATTGTTATCATTAATAACTTGAATTGTGCCTCTATATGTACCAAACTTTTTTTTCTTTATCCCAAATTAAGTCCACTGTGTTAAACATTTTCTTTACTTATTTCACACTTTGCTTTCAATATTTCCTTCATACCCATAATGGTAGTACTCATTCATCTCCAAGGCTTTTTATTTATAGACAGAAGTGATAAGCAAAAACCTTGAAACAATTTTATCTATGATTTGAGTGCAAAGAATTGAATATTGTTTTTATTTTAAAATGATATTACAATACGTAATGTAATATTATGTGTTAAGTGTTCCTCTTTGATTATTAATAATGATCAACTAATCATCTTAAATCAAGTGGTGCTGACACGTGTGCCTTTATTAGAAAATCAGCAATTCCCCTTATTAATTAGTATAGATATAGATTTATTATTTAAAATAGAAAAAACAAAGGCAATGATGTAGCCAAAAAAAATACAAAGTATGAATAGCTCTGCCTCTATTTATGTTAATACAGAGATTGCCGTGTTTGACTCCCAAAACAATGTACCTTTACCGGTTTGTAAATATTTTAGAACAAAAAATATGTAAATTTTAGAAAATAAATAAAATAATAATAAAAATATTCCATAATTTAACATGTGGCTTGCACTATTGTGCTACACTAAAATCAGAATTTCCCCTTATCAAAACAAACTTATTATATATATATATATTAATATTTATTAAGTAATATTAAAAAGTATTAACAAAAAAAAATTAGAAAAAAAAGTAGGAAAAAAATATATTTGAAAAAATATTAGCAAAAACAATTAGTAAAAAATTATTTTAAAAAAAACTAGGAAAAAAAATAATCATAAAAAAATTTAAAATAATTAGAAAAAGTTTATTTAAAAAAATTAGGAAAACAATAATTTGAAAATAAATATATTTAAAAAAATTCATAAAAATAAAATTAATAATTATTTCTAAATTAATTTTTTTAAAATACTTATCTTTATAAAATACTTTTTAAAATTTATTAATATATTTTTTATAATTATTTTATATAATTTTTTATAATTTTTTTTATTTTTCTTATATTTTTAATTAGGAAAATAAATATTTTAAAAAATTATAAAATAATATTTTAAAAGGAAAAAGAAAAAATTAAATTATAAAAAAATTAATTCAAAAAATAATTAGGAAAAAAATAGTCAGAAAAAAAATATTTAAAAAATTAGAAAAATAAAATTAATTCTATAAGAAAATTTAAATTAATTAGAAAAATATATATATTTAAAAAAATAAATAATTAGGAAAAAATATTTTTTAAAAAGTTTGATAAAAAAATTTAAAAATAAAAAGTAAAACAGAAAAAAAATCGAAAAAAAGTTTAAAAAATTAGAAACAAATAATTAGAAAAAGTATTTAAAAAAATAAGGATAAAATTAGAAAAAATATTCAAAAAGTTTGAAAAATAAAATTAATTAAAAAACAAAAATATTTTTAAAAAATCAATTATAAAAATAAACATTTAAAAAATTAAATTATGAAAAAATAATTCAGGGAAAAAAATTTAAAAAAATATTATAAAGAATATATGTTTAAAAGATAAATAAATAGATTTAAATAATCCAAAATAATTCACAGGTTGACAACTCCTTCTACTATTACAGACCAGTAGAAGGAAAGTTTTTAATTGATAAAGTTATATACACATTGAATATTTAAATATATATAAATATTAAAATATAGTAATTGATTCGGTTCCAAAATAATCGAAGTAGTGACCATTGGGTTTGGTTCAATTCAGAGTCGTGCACAAAAAAAAATTGAATCAATTTAATTGGTTGGTTTGGATTTTCAAATTCATCGAATTATTGGTTCGAGTCTTACGACCCTAAACTTTTTTGAAAAACACTGTAGCTTTGCTACCTTTCCTGTCTCAAAATATCTAAAAAAAAAATTATAAACTTTAAAAAGTCAATAACAATATCCAAACCAATTAAAATTGGTTTGGTTTGATTCGGTTCGAACCGGAATATATATATATATATATATATATATATATATATATTAAATATTAAATTTTAAACTATTAAATTATATATACATTAAAATGTAAGTATATAAAAATTAAAACATCAAGAACATGACAACTCTATTTTTATTGTTTGCCAATTTATGATTGGTTGACAATGTAAAAAAACATTATACTGTCAGTGTATACAAATAAATTCAACCAAAAAAAAGTATTAGCAAAAAAAAGTATTAGGAAAAAAAATTTAAAAATTAAGCAAAACGTATAAAAAAAATATATTTAAAATTGTAAAAATAAATTTAAAGTTTTTAAAAAAATTAAAATAAACTATAAAATATAAAAAATAAACGTAAGATAAAATTTTAATTTTTTTTTAAAATAAAAAAAAATAAAAGTAAAAAAAATTAAATAAATTAAATAAAAAAACTATAAATAAAAAGTAAATTTTTTGTTAAAAAAATTAAAAAAATTTATTTTTTATTATAAAAAAAAAAGACAAAAAACCCTGATGATGACATGTGATAGTAGAAATCGCTCTCTCTCTTTTATATTAGTATAGACGTCTAATGACATGTGATGAAAACTTTTACTCATGGAAGTTACAAAATGGACATCCACATTTTGCACATTTTTCATAACAAAATTGTATATTTACAAATACAATGTAATAATTTCTTAATTATGACTTCTTAAATTACCCACAATTAAATGTGAAAAGATCAATAAAAGTACGATCAATTAAGACTAGTGATTTAACCAGTTTCAAAAACATTGCTTTAATGAGAAGAAAAATAGCAAATGAAAACATATAGTAGCGGTTCAATAACATGATCTGATGATGTCCAACAAAAGTAATTCCTCGAAGAAGTTCTCCAAGTACTAGAGTGATAAATAACATTTATCCAAAACTCAGAATTCCTGGGGCAAGCATATCCTACAGTAAAATCCAAAATTTACTGCTATAGGCTTGCCTTCTGTTACAATACATCACAGAATAAGTTCCCTTTTGTGCACATATATAATATATATATGCTACTGGTATTAAATACATCTGAATTGGAGTAGCATACATTGTATCAGTTGTATACTCTGTACAAAAAAGCCAATAAGAAAAATAATGTGGTTAACACACTCAATCGACTCTTGAAATGAAAAAACTCAGAGCCCAGAACCCTCTTTAAAATTTCTTGATGTCTTGTATAGATTGGGGGTATCTACTCTCCCCATGGCCATTCCTCAAACCTGAAAAAAAAAAAAATGGATTAAGATACCTATGTTTCATTCAGGAATGTGTGTTTAGGACAATTTTGTGTTGATATAAGATGGAAAGAAAGTCACCTATGAGAGTAATTCCTTCCTTTATATAAGCCAATAAAAGTTTAGGTCTAGGAGTAACTCAGCTGTAGAGAATCAAAATACATAAACTAGCAATCTTTGCTGACTGATGCTGAAACGAGTGATACTCATCTTCCTGGGGCATAACATTTACTATTTTTAGGCCAACATGAGTTTGTCCCCTGTATTTTATAAAAGTTGTTATTATCAGTATCCACAAACAATCAATTTAAGTTCTAGTAGGAAAAAAACACATGAAACTATTAATGACTATATCTTCTGAGAATAATATGCTAAACAATACCAATGGATAGGTCATACATTCCTCCTGAAACCCCTTTTGACAAAAAGAAATATATATTGAAATGTAACCATCTTTCTAGAAGTGTGAACAATTTAAATATGACATCCATTTTTCTCCTTTGTTAAGAGTAAAAATTCAATATAAGCTGTTAAAATTACCACTTCTTTTGTCATAACTACCATTGCGGTTTAGTTGTAACCTTAGTCCTTAAGGCAGAAATAACAAAGATAATAACGTGCAGCCCACTAGCCTACTTATATGTAACAGTCCTGACTCCTGAGTCTTTAGACTAGAAAGAGCATAAGCACAATTGTAATAACAAAGAAAAACAAGGACATCACAGTCTGAAGTACAGAATGAGCAAGAACATGAGTTTAAAGAAAGCAGAATATGATGGTGATGGTGAATGTAGCCAGACATTGTGGTACTTGTGGTTGTAAATCAACTTGGAAGAGTTTCCTGTTCAAATAGACATTAATGGTTCCTATATGATTTGACAATCCAATTATGGGATTTAGGGATTTCTATAAGGTGGCGTTTGGTATCTGGGATGTTTTATTCCCAAACAAACTACATTCCTGGAAATCACATTCCCATTAATGTTTGGGAATAAATTTTTAAAACTTGTACCAAACATGAGAAACTTTTATTCCCTTGCCAACATTCCCGGAAATACTTTTTTAAAACCTGTACCAAACAACGCTACCTAATTAGATTACCATATGGATAGGAATTAATTGGGAATTACTGTTTATACGCTCTAAAAACAATCTCTAAGACAGTTTCTGTCAGCTTTTGTCACTTATTACAGAAAAATGTCCAAAAACCTTCCAAGTTATGACTGTGTTCTGCATCAGATGAGCAAAAGGTATAAAAACTGGGTTCACAGTATCACTATAAGACACTCAATTTTAGTTAACAAGTTCTCAAACTGAAAGTGAGGGGTAATAACAACTTACATCAAATCTACTCTCCTTTAAGCTTTCCAGAGATTCAGCAAGCTCAGCTTGCTTTTGAAGCAGTTGCAAGCAGTGCCTAAAATGAAGCAGCGAACTCAATCAACACAGTAATGTTAATTCTCCAAATAATATGTCATACAATGTGATCAATTTTATGGTAGGAGACTGGCACTACCTTCTTTGTCTTCTGCAAGTCATATTCTATACATTTAATGCGACTCAATGACTCTTGAAGAATATCATCTTTCTCGGGAGGAATTGTTCTAGGTTTATTGGCAATTTCAGATACTACTGTCTCTAAATTCTGCAACCTCTGCCAAAGTGGCTCTTTTACTGCCTGAGTGATTAACTGTTCCTGAGAATTGGATTCCGCTAACTGAGTTTTCTGATGGCTTCCTGGTTGACTGGTTGCAGGCCGAACCACAAAAAATTTCCCCAAGGTTGCAAATACTACATTTATACAAGCTAAGACTTTGACTATTATTTGAGCCAATATACTTGTGATGTTAGGAATTAGCTTCCTTGGCGGTCTTCTTGGATAGTTGTTGGTTGAATCACCTATCAGATGCATCAATTTTTTCAGGATAGAAGAAACTTTATTAGTAAGAAACAGAAAGGAAAGGAAGTACTATTAGTGCAGAATAGGGAATCCTCCTAGCTAGAAAAGTAAACAAAATGAGTTAAAGTGGCTCAAACTAGTAATAAAACTGTCAGATACACCATGTCAGCAACAAACAAAACTACGTTACAGAGCATGCATACTGAAATTTCAACTAAATATCTCTGGCACTGAAAGAAAAACAAAGTAATAAATATCCATCCTGTTCTGAAATCATGGTGGCCTTAGGAGGTTCCATCCCATCCTGGCCAAGCCTAAGAAATTCATGTGTGTCGTATCACTTGGTTAAGTCTGGACGAAGTGAAATAATTTACCTACAAGTTTTTAGTTACAACAAATTTCTCCTGAGTCCTGGCTCAAGTCATACATGTAACCTAGATTAATCTAAGATTATGTTGCAAAATCGATTATTATCTTTCTACAAATAACATGATCATAATCCGATAAATAAATAAATGAATATATATATATATAAGGCATGCTTTGGGATCACATACTTGTTGAACCAACGTCCTCAACTTCTCTGGCAGCATTGACTGGCTCAACTAGGTTGTAAATAGGTGCACGGTCTCTCATCCTTTTCTGAAATATAGTTCCATACATGAGTTGCAGATAACCTATAGTTAAGACGAAAATTCCAAGTAGATTCACACAATAAAATTAATAGACATGTTCCTGAATTTTGTCTTTTAATCATCAATTAAATATTACTTTCAATTATATTCCAAAGGATGAAAGAGAATCATATACATTGTAGGTTATCATATATTTGAATTGTGGAAACCGCAGAAGACTTTGGATGAACTGTGGGAGAGGATGGTCGGTTTTGAACCCTAAGTTGTGGTGTTTTAGTAATGGTGACTTTGTATTTTGTTTTCGTTTGAACTCTGATAAATTATTTTCATTAGTTATAGTATTAATGAATTAATTTGGCATACTTTGGATGAAACAAATTTATGTAAGCCTGAGAGGGGTTGCAAAAGGGAATCGAGAGGCTTTCCGTTTCGGTCGGTCATGACTACAAATTTCGAGTCATGGCAAAAAATAAGGAAAATAGAAAGACATCTCACTTTCTCGCTAGAAGGAACTAAATGCAATAAGGCTGAAGGACTCGGTCTTGCATCTGAAGCCGATCCAGATTCTGATATTTCAGTGCTTGTAACCTGTGAAGAAACAATCATGAGTAAGCTTTCTACATCACCAAAGAGTATAAATGAGACCTGTGAATTATACAACAAAAGAGAGCATTGACACTTAACTAATCTATGAGTGACCTTGTTGGCATGTGACTTGATATCTAATTCATCAGCAACAGAAGAACTTCCAAATTTTGTTAGCTTCATTGCTTCTCTAGTATGTACCAACTGTAAATAGAACATGAAAGTATTAGCTTGTGGAAGTGAGCAACAATTCTTAAATGTGAATTGATACAATAGTCAGAGACATCATTTTAGTAATACCATACTTTCAAAATGTCAGGATCATTCCAAGGTCCCTTGTTAGATCTAAGACACCCTCCATCATCTGGGCATGAACAACTTCCACCCAGGAAATCTGGAAGTTGGCTGTTCAAAGTATTGGAGAACAAAATCTCGTATAATATTCATTATTACAGACAATAGAAACACTAAATTGACTGGGACAATACAAAGTACAACCACAACACAAACCTTGAGTCTATAACCTCTAACAATCTGCCCTGGAACTTGTTTCCTAATACCTGAAATTCAGCATGAATCATTTCAACTATGTTCGTTCCTTTCTAAAGTCAGAGCACATAAACAAAGATAGTTATATACATTTATTTTGGCTGTGGTCCTTGGATCAAGAAAGCCTTTTGCTGTACTCCATAATAGTTTGAATCCACTACCAGCATTAACAATGAACATCTGGTTTAATGTCTGAAAAACAGGAGCGCATTCAAAAGTGAACAATGACTCAATTCCCAAATGACCTATGAAACTTTTGTTCTGTGCTAAGGATAACTGCCTTGTAAGATTTTTTAGTTAGTACGCAGTATGTTAGGGATGAACATGATGGGTTCATTAACAAGAATTGTTGTTTGTGTCCCTAATTCAGGTTCCTTTCCTACATGTATTTGAGTGCATCTACATTCAAACACCCAGTCAACAAATGCATTCCAATATGAATGTTAAAAGAAAATAAGAAGCCAAACAAAAGCAGGAAAATAATACACACGAACACACAGTCGCACAAACAGACCAACTTTGTATTGAATTCACGTTTTTTCTCTCTGTCATGAATAGAATGTTTCCTTTTCCTTTTTATTTCCAATCAAACATATGCTTGTTTACCTTTTTTAAAGAATTCTCTATAGAAGATCTCAATTGTATTCTTGAGACTGCCACTTTATAGATCACTACGGCAAAACAAGATATAAAACCCATATAACTACGATTTGCTCACCAAGTTAAATTCAACTTCTTATTACATTTAATTACCTCAGGGTAGTTATCACCATCAAGTTTTTGCATGCGCATAACAATATCATGTGCAATTTTGCCAAAGCTCACCCAGTTCTGCAAAATGTACCAAGTAATAAGAAACCTTGACTTGCAGAGAATGTTATTTAAGCTATTCGGATATGAATGCTGTTATAAGCTTAGAATTTACCACTCCATGCACATCTAGTATTGTTGTTGTTTTATCTATGTGCCGCTTTGCTGCAATAGAACATGCTGGGAATTTTTCTTTAAACGTTTGCTCAAATCCTTGAACATGATATTTTAAAAATCGATCTACTGTGGTGACATTCATCAACTTGCTGGGTTCAACTTTGCCAAGTCTTTCAATGTAAACTGGTCGCCCCTCTTTGTCCACACCATGGAAACCATGAGGATAATAATGCTGAACCTTGTCATACTCATCATAGACAAAATCCTACACATTTTTTTTATTGTAACATTGTTCCTTCAGTGATGGAGAGAATGAAATAATTCCTGATCAAACAAATAAGATTTGGAAAATCCTCCAAACAGCTACATAGGATTTCTCCTCTCTAGAAATATATGATTTGGGGTGGCTGTTTTGAGTCAAAGACTCAGCTAAGCTCTTTCAATCTTTATGTGCAATTAGTAAAAATACATTCTATTAAGTAAAAGGAAAACCATGTACAACTTTACCTGCAAAATAGAATCTACTCCATACTCCTTCCTCCAGAGGAGCATATCTGCCCACATTTGGACTGTTTTATCAATGTCAAACTTTCTGGCCTTCAGAAACCTGTAGCATGAAAACATCAGAAGCCAGTAGTATAATGCATGTCTAAAGATTTTTTCTTTCTGGAGAAAATTAATTTAGCAGGATTGTTCTAGTTCTCCTCAAAAGTTCCTCTGAACAAATTTTCAAACATCCAAGAATGGCAATCTGGATAAATCATCCATTTCATTAAACTGGTGGATTTACTGCATCTCCATGATGAACAGTAATAATAATCCCCCTGGGGCCCTCTCTTATTCTTTAAAGGAGGAAGAGTATTTCAAATTAAAAGCTACAAATGTCTCTCCAGCAGCTCCTTCTATGATTAATGTTCCTTGATTGCTTTTTAAAAAAAAGAAAAAGAAAGCAACTCTAGCAGATAAATCAACGAGCTATGAACAACATTCACTTATTTAACACTTCCAAAGTGATAAGATTGAGCTACAAAAAGAGAAACTGCATACTACAAGTAGCTTTGGTCACAACATTAATTTACCTCAGCAATGTGTGATAATCATCATGAGAAGCTGGAAGCAGATCTTGTGTAAGTAGTGCTTCACGAAATGAATTCACAGCTTTTTCCTCATTTGCATCACGGACATCTTCGATGAAAAATGAAGCAGCTCGATAATCAGCTACCACGATTATTACGCTTCCTTAGACTATGAGTGAGTCTCGTTGAAGCAGTCATTGCTTTTCTCCTAAGGGATCTGGATCTAGACTTCCGCCACTCATCCTCAGATGTCTCGGGCTCCAAACCTCCACCCCTCTGATCTTCTTGAACTAATACTTCTTCTCCTAAACCCATAATAATCATCAATTGTCAAAACTATAATCTCAAAACACAGACAAGAATAACAAAGATATGGACAACAAAATCAACATCTCAATGCTAGACATGACTAAGATTTTGTACCTGTCATTCTATTCAAGACGCAAGAAATTCGCACCTAGATGACCTCTGCACCAAGGGAAAATAGAACTACATTTAATAACAACAAATTCAAATTTTGAATCTAGAATAGGAGAATACTACAGAGCTAATGCTTGTACTAGAAATAAAATAGAACCTTCCACAACAATTCATGTATAACACAATTAAGAGCATTATTCAGCTGGATTAAATCCCTTAAAGAACAAAACCAGAAAAAAAAAAGTGTCAAATCAATCAACAAACTTATCCCTTGATACGGCAAGACTAACATTGCATTATACCATCATTATCAAGATGATCTTTGCATCAAGGAAGAACAGAAAAGTAAAATTGAAAACAACGATTGTAAAACTCTTGGGAATCTAGAACCTTCAAGAGTCAAGACTTACACATGAAGAAATAACACAAAATTAATCAAGAATAATGAAATTCATATATAATCAGATCCCCAAATAACACAGTAGATCAAGGAACAAAAAACCGAAATTGCCCTTGATGCCACAACATAAAACAGCATCGCATTGCATTTTACAAAAAATAAAATAAGCTGATTAGATTGGAATACCAATTGGAATCAACTGAAATTTAAAATCAGATTAAAACAAAAAATCTAAAAAAACAAATAAATAAATAAATAAAAATACCAAAATTCAGCTGGATTAAAGAAAAAGGAACAGCAAAAACTTGAGAATCCAAAATTGTAGATCAATTAACAATCTCATCCATTGATAATTAAATGGATCTCAACATCATAGCATAAAAGCAGCATTGCATTATTCGATCCAAAACAAAACCACGTGGCAATAGATATAAATAAACCTGATATTGGAGAGAAGATAACAAAAACAAAAAACAAAAATGGGACAATGATAAAAAATGGCGCTCCCTCTTCTTCGGATTATCGAACACCGTACGGAGCCGCTGATAGAGACGCAGACAAAGACACACGAAGGGGGAGAGAGAAAGAGAGAAGAGAGAAAACAAACACTAACGTAGGAACATGAAAAAGTATAGAGAGAGAAGAGAGAAGAGAGAAGAGAGAGAGAGGGAGAGGGATGTCGCTATCAAAAGCTTTAGAAGTGGCGTGCAACGGCCGCTTCTGCTACGCGCTAACGGCGGCTGTTTGGTTCGTTGGTTGGTGACATTTTGGTACAAGAACAGAACAGCCGTTTGTTAACGGGAATTGAGGGTAGGAATGTAGGATCGGCCTACTTGTAGGTTCTGCGATATAACAGAACAATAAAAGGCCTTAATTGGCATGAGAAAGAAAACAATCAAAGGGTAAAAGGTGAAAATAAATAGGCTTAAAGAAGTGAGTCTTCTGTATTGATTGTTTAATAAATTAACGGACATTAACAGACATTAAATAAAAAGATCGAATTTACAAAATTAAAAAATAGTTGGATTAAATGTGCTAAAAGAAAATTATAGGATAAAAATCGTATATAATCAATAATAAGAAGATTGAAAATATAATTAAATCAAATAAATAATAAAATAAAGAATTTTTTTTAAAAAAAAAAACTAATAAAGAACGTTCGACTTTTAGCCTAGTTTTCACAAAAGTTTTTTTTTTAGAATAATTTTCATAAAAGTTATATGTAGGATAAATATGACTTATAATTATTTATTAACAATATAAAAACCTTAATAATGTATCAAATTAAACTCTTATTTTTATATTTTTTAAAAAACATAAAATATATTCAATTTAATACTTTTTCTCTTTAATATTAGAAGGATTATTAAAAGGGATCTTGTGAATGGTGACTCCAGAAGCTTTAGTGAAAAAACAAAATATATTACTTCTCTGATTTATAAATATTACACTCCTTCATGAAAATTTATTTTTTATTTCTTAATCAATCTTTATTAGTATTAAAAAAATTATATTATCAATTAGTCACAAAATATCCTATACATAAATCGGTTTTTCTAACCTATGCAATATTGCATAGGATAAGAGTCATTAATTATCTAAAATTAGTCCATTGTTAATTAATTATGTTCCCCACATTAATTTGTTTTTTTAAAAAAAAATAATTTATCTCTCTCCTATTTATTTGTTTTAATTCACCTTCCTATATCAATATTTTCTTCCCATCAAAAATTGATTACCCAATATCTCTTCCCACCAAAAATTAATAATCATTTTTGGATTTTGACTGAAAATAATTTTTATTGATTTTATAACTACAATATTTTTTTTATTTTTTGATAAACCTACACATTTTGAACAGTTATTGTAACTACACTAATTAGCTTGCTTGATATAATTACAATTTTAAAATATCTTGTGTTGGCTTTTTCCTAGTATTTAAAAAGTTATAAAATAAAAATAGTTTCACCTACCATTGTTTTGGTACATTGATGGATTTCTTTTACATTCCACTTTGTGCTTCTTTTCTATTATTTTTCAAATTTGATATATTTTGAATTTTGATTGAAAATAATTTTTTTATTTATAACTTTCTAAATACTAGGGAAAAAACAACACAGTGGGATTTAAAACTGTAATTATATCAAGCTAATTAGTATAGTTATAATAACTGATCAAGATCTTGTCAAAAAAAAAATAATTGGTCAAAATGTGTAGGTTTATCGAAAAATAAAAAATAAAAAAGCTGTAGTTATAAAATCAATAAAAATTATTTTCAATCAAATCCAAAAATTATTATTAATTTTTGGTGGGAAAAGATATTGGGTACTTAATTTTTTGTGGGAAGAAATATTGATATAAGAAGGTGAAACAAAACAAATAAATAGAATAGATATAAATTATTTTTTTCAAAAAAATCATAATTAATGAGGGGAACATAATTAATTAACAATGGATTAATTAGAGAAAATTAATGACTCTTATCCTATGCAATATTGCATAGATTAGAAAAACAGTAGTTTTAATAACTAAAGATACAAAGCAGAATTGGGTTAAGTTAAAATCTACTTCATTACCGTTTACCAAAAAAAAAATTTTTAAAATATACTTCATTACCATGGCTATCGCAAATCCACTTGTTTTAGAGAGAATCTTTTCGTAAAAGTTTTATCCAAGAAATTTATTTTTTCCACTTATAATATGACGACTAAAATGAGTACTAGTTTTACTAACTAAAAAAGCAGAATTGGGTTAAGTTAAAATCTGCTTAATTACCATGCCTATCTTATAGGGAAAATATATTTGTAAAACTTTTAGCCAAGAATTTAATGTTTCCATTTATTTATAATATGGCGAATAAGGAAAAAAAATATAAACAGATATATTTAACAAAATAGAAATACAATATTATTCTCATTCTCAATATTTAACAACCAGAATCCCCCTTGCGGAGAGGAGTAAAAATATAAAAAAAGGCTAATCAGTGTACCAAAGATATTTATTAAGGATAAAAAGGGAAATTTTGTATTAAAGAGTGCCAAACTTGATTTTCCAATTAATTTTTACTTATTTTGTTTTTCTTAACCGATATCCTTGGGGTTACCTTTATGGTACGTTTGGGAGGATGAAGTGGGAAGTCAAATCTTTCCAAACCATCTAAAGCTCTATTTTTCATTCCCTCCAAGTTGGGGAGTTTGGAAGAGAATGTTAAAACTCTCAAATAATAGAGTGACATAATTTTACTATTTCATTCCACTTCATCCAACTCCACTCTATTACTAGCCATTCCACTCTATCATCTCCAAAACTTCCAAGATAATATGAGCGCATGGTTAGCACCCAAAAATGTAAAATCCCTTTCGTGTCGTGCGTCCCTGTTATCATACTTTTTTTTATCAGCCCTGTTATCATACTTGTTAATTTATTATTTAATTATTAAAAAAAATTGAAAAGACAAGAGAAAAAATAGGAGATTTCTATTTGACATTTTCACAAATGCTGTGCTTTCTTCAGTTTCTTGGGTTTGCCGTTTGACTATTTCATTTCATTGTGTTTTTTCTTCGGATCTTACGCCCAATCTCCCGAATCTAATTGCTGGCAGGGACATGCTTCGGAATTTAAAAAACAAAATAAAAAGCTTAATTGCGTTTGTAGCACCTTCTGCCTTAGCGTCTGGTCGTGCGTTCGATTCTTCCTCAGCTATTTTTGTTTTATTTCTCTAGAAATTAACGGGATAACAAAAAAGTACAGGCTATGCTTGTTTTGTTTTTAATTTTTTATTTTTATTTCTTATTTTTAAAAATAATTAAAAATTTGACACCTTAATTTTAGTATGTTTTCTATTTTCAAAAATTTATACGTGAAATATTAAAGCAATTCAAAAAATAAAAAGAAATCAAACATGTCTTCACGGATTTGCTGTTGTAATCAATTTTGATTTTTGTTGGATTTGGTAACGGTGAGATCATGGAATGAGAGATATATTATGTTTCAAAGAAGAGGAAAACGGTATCAACAAAGAGAACGGCGGCCGCAAAAATTTGAGGGACGGTGAAAGGATGATAAAGGTTATGGAGGAACAACAAGAACCAGATATTTGTGTTTAGATTTTTGTAAAAGAAGTTTCGAAGGATTTATTTTGTTTATACAATTATGCCTTCTAAAATGTTTGACTAAGATAAGGATGAGTTCTAAAATTTTAAATGAGGTGGCATCAATTGGTAAGATTTAATTGGGGCATATATGCCGGGTAAATATTACCCTAATTTTAAAGGGGTACCAAAGAATTCACCCTATTACATATGACTAATGTTTTGCCACGTAGTATGTTTAGTTGGCATTTATTTAATTAAAATATTAATATATTTAATTAACAAAGTTAAAAATTAAAGCACATGATTTATACTTCTTTCTCTACAATTCAGGGTAAGCGAAAGTTAACTTGTCAGCTGATTAGGATTATTGACTTTCTTCAAGTGAAGGTTCAACCTGTCTTCTGATAAGTCTACATTTGTCTGAGGTTCCTCGATAAAGAACCAAAAGACCAAACAAACTTTTGGAAGTTGTCCCTTCATACTTGACTTTGAGCTCTTTCTCTCGCTTAGTCTCACGCTTATCAAGAAAAGTTAGAAGTCACTCTCACAAGCAACCTCCGAAATCAGAACCGAAGTCCAGTTAAAGAATGTTTTCAACATGCTTTATTCCCTAGTACTCATGGTTATTACACGAAAAGGGAAATATACCCAACAAAGTACATAAAGCTCTCTGCACAACTCTGATATGGCTACTTCACGCTGCATAAAGCCATGATCCTTCATGTTATAGTACAACCAACGTTCCTATTGCATTAATGGCTGCCTAGAACGACTCTATTGCTTTTAATGAAGTTCTGCTTGAAGCCACAACTGAAGGAATGTATTTAACGAATCTAAAATGCTTGAAGGCTATAAATACAGAAGTCATTGAAGATGAAGATGTAGAGAATACATAGCATTAAAAGAGCCATTACTCTGCGCATTTATTTTTTCATTCTTTCAATCTGTATTCTTCAATCATTTGAAGTTATTACGCGGTCTTTCCTAAGCTTAATTTAAACCACTCTGAGTGTCAGTGAAAGATCTGTCTGTCTGATTGTATTTATTACAAATAAACTTCTCAACCAAACTTGAGTGAGCCTGAAGAAGCTAGATGTGCAAAGAATACTTGTCTTTGAGCCTGAACTCATGGTGTACCTTCTAGCATAGTTTCAGATAGAGACCCGAGGTTTACCTCTAGGTTTTGGAACAGTTTGCAAGAGGCTTTAGGAACCAAGCTTAGGCTAAGTTCAGCTTATCACCCTCAGACTGATGGTCAGTCTGAGAGAACCATCCAGTCCTTAGAGGACTTGCTTAGAGCTTGTGTGTTAGAACGGTTTGGTAGTTGGGACAAGTTTTTGCCCCTAATAAAGTTTACCTACAACAATAGTTTCCATTCCAGTATTGGGATGACACCTTATGAAGCTCTTTATGGGAGGAGATGTAGGACACCCTTGTGTTGGAGTGAACCTGGTGATAGTGTTGTACTAGGACCTGAAGTGGTGCAAGAAACCACTGAAAAAGTGAGGATGATTCAGGAAAAGATGAAAGTGTCATAAATTAAGTAGGCAGAAGAGCTACCATGACAAAAAAAGGAAGGCACTAGAATTCCAGAAAGGTGATCATGTATTCTTGAGAGTTACTCCAACGACTGGGGTTGGCAGAGTGATGGAAGCGAAGAAACTTACTCCTAGATTCATCGGTCCTTACCAAATCCTAAAAAGAGTTGGCGGAGTCACCTACCAAATAGCCTTACCACCGTTCTTATCCAACCTTCATAGTGTCTTCTATGTGTCCCAGCTTAGAAAGTATGTTCACGACCCTAGTCATGTGATAGTCCCCGATACCATACAGTTGAAAGAAAACTTGACGTTTGAGGTGTTACCCCTTCGAGTCGAGGATAGGAGGGTGAAGCAGTTAAGAGGCAAGGAAATTCCTTTGGTCAAAGTCGTTTGGAGTGGGGCTACTGAGGAAAGTGCTACGTGGGAGCTGGAAAGCAAGATGATGGAGTCGTACCCGCACCATTTTCAACCGAGGTGATAGAAATTTCGAGGACGAAATATTTATAAAGGGGGTGAAATTGTAACACCTCAAGATTCACCCTTATGTTTATATGTGTTAGTTCTGGCATATATATGTTTGATATTTATATATATATGTGTATTTATTATTGGATATGATAATATGTATATTAATATATGATTATTTGCATTAATATGAGATTGTGTCTCTTGATGTTTGATTCTATATGTTAATATATTATATGTGATTTTATGAATAATAAGCGATTAAGAATGATATGATAAGATATCGTGTGATTTAGTATTTAAATAGAGATAGTGTTATTCTTAGATTTTAGCCCCTCAACCAATCAGATTTGAGTCCTTATCAATATATGATCATCCACTTTTTGTTTATATTTTAAGATCTTATCTTAATCTCCTAAGGATCCTATCTAGGAATAACTACCAAATTCGTCGCTAAACTTTCGTCGAATTTTTTACCATCTTAGAGTCTGATTTAGAATGTGATCATTAGACATTAATTTGTATATATTTCTCTGAGCTTTCTAACTACACCAAGAACGCCTCAATCAGAAACTTTTAGCTCAAGTTATGATCAAAATACCGAACTGTATACGGTTTGGACTGAAATAGAAACCCGTTATGACCCAAACTCGTGTATATACCATTAGACTAGACCTAAACCTAGTTTACACAACCCCAACACTTAGAAAACTGTCTCCCTCTTCCTCTTTGAATCCTTATGGTTTTTCTCCCTAAAACTCTCTATAGGGAACCCGTTCTTGCACTATTCTTCACTGCTTCTTGATAGGAGAACATCGCTACAAATAGGGGTTCGTTGTGCTTGCTGTTTGGGACTTTAGAAAAGGTAAAATTCGTGCACCTTGTCCCTTGTGTTCTTTCTTTCAAGTTCTTGATCTCTTCCTTTTGATTTCTTGATCTTAGAGTTGAACCAAAGTGTCTCTTTGGCGTCCTTGAGGTCGTAGGCAAGCGCTAGTGAGACGGGACCCTGGTGGATCTTCTTTCTTTTGAAACACGAACCCCGTACCAGGTATGAGAGAAGAATAATATATACACTAGGCTAGGGAGTAGCGTAAGATGAGGGGTTCCCATAGCCTCGTTTATTGTCGTTATAATGTATTGATGCCTTGATCTGCCTGGTTATATGACTGGATTGTTTATATATTTAATTGGATTAATTGGTATGCCTATTTGTTATAGTTTTTGAGTTTTTCATGATGTGGTATGTCTATTGAATTGTCTTGTGCCATGAGTTTTGGTTGAATTGGTATGAATACCCATAATTATGAATGTTGTTGTTATGACATGGATTATGTTGATCATATTGACTGGATATGTTGTTGATGATGATGTTACCGTTATGTTGAATATGTTAACAAGACTTTAATTGGTTTAATTAGGAATATTAGTTAACATAGGAATTAAGGGATTTATTCCCAGATGCTTCATAAGACATGAATCGCGTTAGTGAGGGGTGAGGTTTTATGCCGAATGTTTTAGTTAAGACCCTAGGATCTGATTTGAGAGAATTAGGGAGCCTGAACTCCAAGAACACGTTAAATTCTGCCCAGGAGCACGGCCGTGCTGAACAGGGAGCACGACCATGCTCCCAGTTAAATTTTGGAATACAGGTCGTGCATTGAGCATGGCCGTGCAGGACAGTGAGCACAACTGTGCTCCACTTAAGTGGCAGCACGACCGTGCTGGGGGTTTAATACGCCCATGCTTCCCCCTACTGGTCAGAACTTAAGATTAATGAATTAAAGGGGTGTTTACCCCAATTATCTCCAGATGATGTATTAATACACTAATCAAATTATAACAAGTTAGATAACTTAATTAAAGATTAATTAAGATAACAAAGACTGATAAGCTGGTTAAGCCGATACCCGATGGGTTACCGCACGTTGTCACGCTTTGGTGCTTTTTGTCCAAAGTGCTCTCGATGCTTTTTGGTCGAGATGTTGTTATGTTGGACCTTGGTGCTTTTTGGCCAAAGGGGCCTTGACCCCACGGTGTAGGTCTAAGGTGTTAATGTTGATGTTGGTGATAAGTCTTGGGTGCTTTTAGGCCCAAGCAAAGGAGGTGGTTGCCTTGTGTGTCGTTGTGCCATTTGCATAGAGCATTGGAGTTGATGTTGAGGGGGATTTTCAACATAGGGGAGGTCGTCCTAGTTATGATGATCTGACCCAAGTCTCGGGTGGTTCACCCATGGTTTGGTGACCCTGCGCCCCCGAGGTGGTGTAACCAGTTATGATACGTCGGCTATCCAAGGGATTCATCCATGGTTTGGGGAACTGCCGGTGTTGGTGCTTTTTAGCCAATACGGATATGTAACTCCGAAGTTGGCTTTCTGGGTTAGTTGGATCCACATGCATTGATGGAGTAGTGGAGTAGGGTTGCATTGTACTGCATAGCGTATGTTAAATGATTAACATGTTGTTATGGCATTATATGACGATGTATAAGTATTGTGTGTTGTTATATTGCTATGTCATGCTATGATGTATGTTCATCTTATTCCCTATTCCCATGCCTTTGTGTTTACATGATTTCTTACTCCCTGTTTTCCTGTTTCTGCTGTTGCATGTATTTCCTTATGTAGAGGACGGTGAGCAGCCAGCGGAGGAGTGACTGAGGATCCGCGACTCTAGTTAGAATGCTGAGTTATAGTTGTTAGTTTTGTTAGTTGTTTAGTTTGTTTCCATGATGTATCCGGATTTTGGTTATACCAGCTCTGTATGTGACATCGGGGTTGGGTTTTTCTTTATCTGTCTTGTTTATGTTTTACTGTTTTAAAACTATGTTATTTTCGCATTGTTTTTGTTGAGGTGTGAAACCTTTTTATCCAAGTTTTTATTTTTTTCAAATAAATGCATGTTTTATAATTATCTCTTTTAAGTAAATGTTTTATATTAACATGCGGGGTAGAAGGGTGTCACATGAAGCATAGGTTTGGAAGCAATAGTTGGAAATGCAAAGCAGATCTGCAAGGCGGGCTGAGAATCGTTATAATAAATGGCTACGATTGAGAGTTAGTGGTGGAGTGACGATTTGTGTTGTTGAAGCATTTATAGAAAAGGTTTAGGCTTTAAATTGGTGGAACATAGCCAACCTACGTGTATTGACTAGACTCTTTGACAATTTCTTCCATGGTTTCCACATAAAGGATCAAAGCCCCTTTGACCTCCCCTCTTCAAGCCTACAAGTTCCTTCATCTTCCTATAGTTTCTCCTTCTCCGTTCCTTGAGTCTCTCTCTCTCCACTCTTTTATGAGTTTCTAGATTGTTTTAGGGTTGAAGACGATGTCTTAGGCTATTTTTGTTTAACATAAGAGAAAGCATTTTGTTTTTGTTTAATGTTATTGGGTGTGATTTTTGTTGTTGTTATCGTCTGATAAGTGTTTGATTTAGACAACATACCTTATTTACTCACAATGTTTAAACATTATGGAGTTCATTTGTTGAGAACTCCAACTAAACGGTAAGGGGTGTGGTTTCATATGTTGGAGAGTTGGAATACACTCTCCAAAATTGTGATCCTCAATTTTGGTCACTTTAAGATATCACTAGCATTTTGAAGAGTATAGGATACAAAGAGAATGCGCAAAATTTATAACATAAGCCTGATATTTGCTTAGAAGAAGGGTTTTTCAAGGTATATAATGATAATGGTTAGGACTATCAAAATTATTCAGTCTGGCCCATTTGTGCTAATCCATTGTAGGCCAATATATTTTCATGTTGGGTTAGGTGGACCAATTTAGTTGTAGGCTGGCAATTTACTAGCACAGACTAGTCTTTTTACGATTTGCTAAAAGACACACAACCTCAAATTTACCTAAAAAATACACTCCGCCTTGTTGACCTTGTTATCTGTTAGCTAAGTTAACAGATTCCAACAGAATATTCTTTTTAACCTTATTTGCTTTGAAATAAATAGATAGAGTGGTTTGGTAATGGAGAATGATTAATGATCGACAAGGTCAACTGGCAGATTTTCAGATAAGTTTGAGGCTGTGTGTGTTTTATAAAAACCTCACAGGTGAGATATAATTTACTCTAAAATAATTTTGTTAATTATGATTATGTCTATAGGTTGTCAATGGTAAATTATGAAGTTTCATAGCACAGTGCATGTCTAGACAATAACCTTAAAAACCAAGTTAGTGGACCGACCCGAAATGGGTTGGGCCATCTAGCATAGGCTCATTAATTTTCAAATCGGGTCGGTCAAAAATAATATTGGGCTTGAATTTTTAAAACCGAACTCATACTTTATATCAGGTTAAGTGGGTCAACCCATCAGGCTGAGCTCAGTTTGGCACCTCCAATGCTAGTGTCGTGAAAATTGCAGAGAGGACTGTGAGCATGTATGCAAAGGAAGTTGAAGTATATGTGATACATGTGGAAGAAGGGGTTCAATTGACATTGGATAAGGAGAGGGTGGAAGAAGTGGATGGGGTTGGATGAAGAAGATAAGTTGCATTTTAATTATGAAAGTTCAAAATTGGAAAGTAAAGAGCATGTTAGTGATGGAGATGGGGTTTGAGACAAAAAAAAAACACCTTGGTACCAATAAGTACAATTCAGAATTCCAACTTGGTATGAAGTTCACTTCTATCAAACAATTTAAGGATGCAGTAAGAGCAGGGACAAATTTATGTGTATTTTAAGGGGGCTTGGGTCCTTGTTGTCAAAAAACTAGTTGTCGGGACAATGGTCTCGAAAAGGGCTTCACATGCATATATAATTTGTTCAAAAATTTCACTCGGATCAAAGTTATGGTAGTTTAAAGATTTGTCGGTTGACCTGCCACGTCCAAAAAGTCATTAACATCGCATACCTGATGCGTGATGGGTGCAAGTGTCGAGGGATGAAGGTCAACTTTGAGTGGCTATATTACTTTGGATTTCAGATTACTAATGTAACTAACGTTTTGGAATAAATAATTATGATATTTTGTATAAAATTTGATGTGTATATATTTGTGGGATGAACTTTAATTTTATAGTTTCTCCCTATCATTCAAGTCCGACTCCCTCCCTGAATAAGCAAACGAACTCTAGTGAATAAGTGGCTCAATTCTTTAATCCTCCAACCTAAGGGTTGAGGATCAATACTCCTTGGATTTGACTGGTGACAACAGGTCACAGTTTTAAAATAACCGATAATTAGAATCCATTTAGTAAGTATTTAATTGCATTTAATTATAATTAATCAATTATTAATATTAGAAATTAATAATTAAGGATTTCATCATCTTCTTCCTCTCTACCTTTCTCTATCTATATCTAGAATTGATTTTTTTTTTCTGCTGAAGGAGAACAGTTTTATAAATTCGGAACAATGGAACCCAATAAAACCAACATATTGAGAAGGGTGGTTAAGGTCAAGATCATGATCGAAGAATAGCAATAAAAAATGGAATGGGTAATCAAATCCAACACCTTTTAACAATTTCAATGAACATTCCAAAAGAAAGAGAAAAAAAAAAAAAAAGAACAGAGGATAAAGTTGAATGTGTATCTTGATTTAAAAAAACAGAAAAATCATTATCAGAACCAAATACAATTGAAAATCAAGATCTATAGCCTTTAGCATTGCAGCTTTGTGGGAGATGCCTTATGAAGATTCGAGGCCGCTGAAAGATGATGACAACAACTAGGAGGGTTCCGATTCCAAAAGGGAAGAAAAAGAGGCTTAACATTGTTGGAGTGGGACCTGCAAACTTGTTGATCTCCGAATCCAAAGAATGGGCGGTGAAGAGGGGCTCCAGTACCGCCATTTCGTAGGCAGAAAAATAGGTCACACCACCGCCGCTGCCTGCATTCCCTCCTCCTCTCCTCCGACCCTTCCTCGTATCATTTCCATCTGCTTCACCTTCAAAAATCTGAACCCCACCATTTTCTCCCCTTCTTCCCCCTCGTACCCTTTATCTTCGTCGTTGTCTTCTTCTTCATCTTCTTTTTCTTTGTCGTCCCTGTTTTCCTCTGTTTCGCTGGCCGAGTTGTCTTCGTTTTCTCCGACGGCATCGCACCGAGGGGGTGGAGGAGACAAGATGCGATGACCCTTTGGATCAGATCGGAGAACCTATAGGGAACCTCACCTCCGCCGTGGACAACCTGATCTGAAAAAAGGCTTGCCGTGAGAGAGAATACGTTAATACGTTGATACGTTTTGGGGGAGAGGAGAGCGACTGGTATGAAGATTACCGATTTTTCTGGTTGCAGGTCATCCATCTCACCCGTCCATTTATTATATAATTAAATCTATGGCTCCTAAGTGAGTGTGGACGGATCCTCCGAGTTCTTCAAGTAGGATTTTAGACAGAGCCAGGTATTAGGTTCCAAAACAATGACATGGTTTGGTATATGATTGTTTGTAGCTATGGAAAACAGTAAAATAAATTGCGGTACTATTGTGAAAGATCGAGAACAAATTAACGTTGAACAAAAAAATTGTGTCCTAAAAAATGCTGCCTCGATGTAACACGCCAATCAAAGACTTGAGATGAGCAGGTGTGTTAATGAGTTGTCATTTTATTTTTAAGTGACATATTATCATTGATGGAGGATAGAAAATATGACCAAAAAAATGACATCAGATTTTGGTTCATTTATGTTAAGCCTTCATTTATGTCAAGCCTTCTTTTGCTTGTAGAACAAGAAAGACCTCCTAGAGGAACAAATCCAATATCTTTTATGACGTACATGTGTGATGTGTCACTATGGAATGAAAATGGGTCACTAACAAACAATAGGAGAATGCTAACCAGTATTTTAGGGCATTGATTATAAAAAATTGATGCTTTTGATATTTCCAGGAATAATAAACTTAGTTTTTTTTAATGAGAATGAACATTGGTTAGCATGACCCCAAACAATATTAAATTATTAGGCTTAATTGTAGTTTTGATCTCCTTGTTATCAGTCATGTGCGATTTTGGTCTCTAAACTTTTTTTCGTGCACATTTGGTCCCTCTGTTTTTTCAATGTTGCCAATGTGGTCCTGATGTCAATACAACAACAACCAAGCCTTATCCCACTAGGTGGGGTCGGCTACATGGATCATACGGCGCCATAATGTTCTATCATGAATCATGTGTGGTCCTGATGTCAATAACCGTCAATTTTTTCAATGATCAACATAGATGAACCGCTCCTCTAAGGACACAGAACCACTGCTCTAAGCGCATAGAACCTCTTGTTGAGCTTTTGTGGTAAAGGATCATGTGGTGAAACCAAAAAAGGTCCCGGAAAGGAGGGACAAAATCAATAAATAGCATAGAGAAATCACTGAATCATGTTGAATTGAAGACGCAAAGGAGAGAGAACCCCAACTAGAGGTTCTGCGTGTTTAGACGAGTGATTCATCTATATTGATTAATGAAAAAAATTGATGAACATTGGATAGAATGACCAAATTTGTAGCATTGAGAAAACATGAGGATCAAATATGCATGAAAAAAAATTTAGGTACCAAAATCATGCATGACCAATAGTAGGAGACCAAAACTGTAATTAAGCCAAATTATTAATATGAAGATTAGGTAGGACCAAAATTAAAATTTAAATTTAAATATCAATTCATTTCAAGATTCTGTTTTGTAACAAAAAAAAATTAACAACCACACGAGCTAACGACGCCGTTTGGCCAGTAGCAATGCTTGTACCCGGCGACGCCGGTGACCGCGGCGGGAAACGGCGAATTACCGCTCCGCCGCCAGCTCCATCACTGCCCCACATCCCCGACGAGCTCATCGCCGACATCTTATACAGGCTTCCGGTGAAATCCCTCCTTCGATTCAAGAGCGTTTGCAAGTCATGGAAAACCCTAATCTCCGATCCCCAATTCGCCAAAACCCACTTTCAAAGATCAACCACAGACACAACCTTCACCCACCACCGCTTATTGCCACAATCGTGTTTCCTCCGAGACGACGTCGTTTCATGCTCCGTCGAGTCGTTATTCAGAAACCCCTCAACGATTCCCGAAAGCCTCGGGTACCCGTTGTACCCCAATTACGACGTCGTAGGTTACTGCAACGGTTTGATCTGTTTGGTCTGCTCCAAAAAGGCACGTTTGTGGAACCCGTGTACGAAGTTAATGTCTCAAGAATCACCTTCTATGGTCTACGACGGTTACCGAATTGGCCCTAGTGGAACCGTGTTTGGTTTCGGATACGATGAGTCAAGTGACACTTACAAGGTGGTGGCAGTGTTTCGTAATGGTTTGGAGAAACCCTTTGTCAATGTTTTCAGCTTCGGTAGCAAAAAAAGAAACAGTTGGAGACAGGTTCGGTGTTTCCCTGATGTTGTTCTTGAATGGGGAAAGAGTGGTGAGTTTGTTAGAGGAACGGTTAATTGGTTAGCGAAAGCGATTTTTAATCCCGTTGATACAGGTTTTGTAGTTGATGATAGGTTGAATTATTTCTATGTTGATAAGTATTATGTGATTGTTTCTTTTGATCTGGAGAAGGAGACTTGTAGGGAACTCTTGTTGCCTCATGACATTGATAGAAACTGCTATGTCGCAACGACGATAGGGGTTTTAAGGGATCGGTTGTATGTTTCTCAGAGTTGTGCGTATACTCATTTTGTTGTGTGGCAAATGATGGAACATGGAGTTATGGAGTCTTGGACTAGATTGTTTAGCATTTCTTATGTGGATCTTGGTATGGCGTTATATGCATCTCTAGAGCCATTGTGTATGTCTGAGAAGGGTGATATCCTGATGAATACAAATATTGCGGAATGTAAAGTTGTTTTGTATAACCCAAGTGATAATAGATTAGAACGTCATGATATTCAGAGCAATAAGAGTTGGTTCCATTCTAAGGTTTATGTTGAAAGCTTGGTTTCACCGCCTTTTTGAAATTAAGGTATCATGTGTGGGTAAAGTTTTCTTTTGGAGGCCTTAATTTGATTGGAATTATGGATTGTTGGTTCATTAATGATTGTTGGATTGATATATATGCATTGACGTGTGGTTGTTTTGATTTTAGATTATTGATTGTTAGCTAAGATATGTTTTTCAATATTGGATAACAGAATTGGTTGTTTCATGCATAGTTTTATTCAGGTATTGCTGGAAAATATTGCATGGCTTTTATTTTATTTTTAAAAAAATTCTTGGTATCCTTGTAGGTTATAGTTGATATCTTACCTAGACCATTGCTTACATTTTGTGTGTATTTTTGTTGATATCTTGTTAGGACCCCAAATGAGAATGTGGGCCCAAATGGGCAATTAGCTCATCAGCTGTCCAAGCCCAAGGTATGGCAGGTTTGTGTGAGGGTAAATAGGAAGGGAGAGAATGAGAATGCTGATGTGGCAGGAGGTGAGGAAAGGGTGCCAATCATGTAAGGGAATTCAGTTATATAGGGACTAGAGAGGGAATGTTTCTGGGGAAAATCATTTTGTTAGTACTGGATAGAGAGCTTGCTCTCTATAGGAGCCTAGCTCTGTGGCAGTAGGAATCTCCATTCCACTGTAATCCCTTGTTTTTTTCAGCAATAATACAACCTATCGTAGTTTCTACTGTTTAATTACTCTCCTCTAATTCTGGTTCCTATCATATCTTACATTAGCTAATTTGTTGCATTATTATGTTTGGTAATGACCAGTAAATTGGCATTTTCTTGCATGCTAATTATGCCATAACCTGACAAACATAGAAAGGATTTTAATTTTAATTTGATAGGTTATGGCCTGGTCTTTTAAAGTTAAAAAATGATAGGCAAGAAATACTGGACTGTTGCAGGTTGAGATTTAGAAGCTTCTTGATGAACACAATGCTATTCTTTATGTTAGGAGGCAGGAGTTTGAGTATGAATTGAAAGTGAGAATAAAAGATCTTTTGAAGAAGAATAGATTGATGGAACCGTGGAAGTGAGCAAGAATAAAACTGAAGTCAATTACATGGAGGAGAAAGTTACGAAGTGCAAATAGAGGGTGAGCAAAGGAAACCAATGAAAACCGAAGACAGGAAAGGAGCTTCAACTCAAATCCGTGGTGAGCAAAGTGTTTTCTAATTATAGAACTGATATAGGAAGTCATTTTTGACAACCCACCCATTGTGTAACCCCATGGACAGACATGTATTCTTGGCATCAAGGTTAAAGCTATTTTCTTCAATTTGGGAAAGAAGTCCTGCTAAAATTTGACTCTTGGGTCTAACATGTATTCTTGGCATCAAGGTTAAAGCTATTTTCTTCAATTTGGGAAAGAAGTCCTGCTAAAATTTGACTCTCGGGTCTAACAGGTATCTTTTTTAATTGTATATCTTCAACCTAGTTTTAAGCACTTGGTGAGTTATTGATGATGTGTAGAAGAATATTAGGAAGGAAGGAATGGGCTTCTTATTGCTTAAGTTTCTACCTTAGTTCTAGGTTCCCTAGAAGACCTTTATGGGAACAACAGGAGCAACTTACTGCTTAACTAGGATGCTGCTTTGCAACTCTTGTCCTCTGTGTAATTGTAAATAGATGACTTAACCTCTTTATAAGTAATCTATGAATAGTCTTCGCGGTGTCATTTAGGTCTCTAGGATTATTGTTGTTTACTTCTCACACTTTATCATGCTGAATACTAGATGCATGGGTACAATGTACTCGTTTGCTGCTACATACTTTGCTTTCACGTTCTATACAATTTTGACACTTTGTCTCAGACCCATTTGACTTGATTCAAAACATTATACCTTGGATGCTATAATTTGATACTTTATCCCTTTCAGTTTGAGTCTTTGACTGAAAAATACTTTGTTGCCTATGTCACAAAATTTTACATTACTTAGAGAGGAAATCTTATGTCTCTAATTCCTACATCTAATCAATTGTTTCCTTCCTAAAATGTCTCCAATAGAGAAGGAATTAGAGACATAAGATTTCCTCGCTAAGTAATGTAAAATTTTGTGACATAGGCAACAAAGTATTTTTCAGACTCAAACTGAAAGGGATAAAGTATCAAATCATAGCATCCAAGGCATAATGTTTTGAATCAAGTCAAATGGGTCTGAGACAAAGTGTCAAAATTGTATAGAATGTGAAAGCAAAGTATGTAGCAGCAAACGAGTACACTGTACCATGCATCTAGTATTCAGCATGATAAAGTGTGAGAAGTAAACAACAATAATCCTAGAGACCTAAATGACACCGCGAAGACTATTCATAGATTACTTATAAAGAGGTTAAGTCATCTATTTACAATTACACAGAGTACAAGAGTTGCAAAGCAGCATCCTAGTTAAGCAGTAAGTTGCTCCTGTTGTTCCCATAAAGGTCTTCTAGGGAACCTAGAACTGAGGTAGAAACTTAAGCAATAAGAAGCCCATTCCTTCCTTCCTAATATTCTTATTGCATCCTTAAATTGTTTGATAGAAGTGAACTTCATACCAAGTTGGACTTCTGAATTGTACTTATTGGTACCAAGGTGTTTTTTTTTTGTCTCAAACCCCATCTCCATCACTAACATGCTCTTTACTTTCCAATTTTGAACTTTCATAATTAAAATGCAACTTATCTTCTTCATCCAACCCCATCCACTTCTTCCACCCTCTCCTTATCCAATGTCAATTGAACCCCATCTTCCACATGTATCATATATACTTCAATTTCCTTTGCATACATGCTCATAGTCCTCTTTGCAATTTTCACGACACCAGCATTGGAGGTGCCAAACTGAGCTCAGCCCGATGGGTTGACCCACATAACTTGATATAGAGTGTGAGTTCGGTTTTAAAAATTCAAGCCCAATATTATTTTTGACCGGCCCGATTTGAAAATTAGTGAGCCTATGCGAGATGGCCCAATCCATTTCGGGTCGGTCCACTAACTTGGTTTTTAAGGTTATTGTCTAGACACGCACTGTGCTATGAAACTTCATAATTTACCATTGACAACCTATAGACATAATTAAAAAAATTATTTTAGAGTAAATTATATCTCACTTGTGAGGCTTTTATAAAACACACACAGCCTCAAACTTATCTGAAAATCTGCCAGTTAACCTTATTGATCATTAATCAAATGCTCCATTACCAAACCACTCTATCTATTTATTTCAAAGCAAATAAGGTTAAAAAGAATATTCTGTTGGAATCTGTTAACTTAGCTAATAGATAATAAGGTCAACAAGGTGGAGTGTATTTTTTAGGTAAGTTTGAGGTTGTGTGTCTTTTAGCAAAGATTTCAAGGGGGTGAGATGTAAGTTTGAGGTTGTGTGTCTTTTAGCAACTCGCAAAAAGACTAGTCTGTGCTAGCAAATTGCCAGCCTACAACTAAATTGGTCCACCTAACCCAACATGAAAATATATTGGCCTACAATGGATCAGCACAAATGGGCCACACTGAATAATTTTGATAGTCCTAACCATTATCATTATATACCTAGAAAAACCCCTCTTCTAAGGAAATATCAGGCTTATGTTATAAATTTTGCGCATTCTCTTTGTATCCTATACTCTTCAAAATGCCAGTGATATCTTAAAGTGACCAAAACTGAGGATCATAATTTTGGAGAGTGTATTCCAACTCTCCAACATATGAAATCACACCCCTTACCTTTTAGTTGGAGTTCTCAACAAATGAACTCCATAATGTTTAAACATTGTGAGTAAATAAGGTATGTTGTCTAAATCAAACAATTATCAGATGATAACTGTGAACACCCCATTTTGATCGGGTCTTTTAGTCTTCACTAAAAATTTCAAAAAAAATAATAAAGTAAAAAAAATTGCAAAGAAAATAAAAATAATAAAAATAATAAAAAGATTTTCAATTGGGTCAGGCCAGTTAAACTCATTTCATCCTCCTCCAACAAACCCTAGCAACCACTTTATTTTGAATTTAAATTTAGTTAGCAAATCCCTTAATTTTTGTAGATGAAGCTCAACAGTTTTTGATTCTATTTGAAATCAGAGATTGAAATCTTAATCTTGGCATATTTTTAGGATCAGGATCAGATAGAAATCTTAATCTTGGCAGAATTTTAGGATCAAGATCAGAGCGAATTGACACTATAAAATCACAATATGGGGCATATTGTTGGGGACTTCTCATCTGCGCACATCACATTCGTTCTCATTCTGCTACCTTTCTTATATGTTCCCTACGTCGTTCTTTCACATACTCACATTGTCTCTTCATTCATCACTTTCTCTTTTCTTTTGACCATCCACATCCACCTTCACACGGATTCTTCTACCATAAGCCAAAAACCTCATTCCTCTCATATTTCATCCTTACTGTTAAGAGCCAAAAGAACTCAATCATTCTTATAAATTAAGATTAAGTTACCCTCGTCAACACCGCTGAAAACCACCGTGAGTTTTCCATAAGACCATAACCGCATGCACCGGTTAAGCATTTGCTTCTCCTTATTCTCGCACGCACAGGTTAATAACCAGAGAGGGTTTTGTTTCATTGCCAATGTTGGTACTGTAACGTCACTTGTCTTGTGACTTAGTATTGTAGGCTCTTTTATTTTACTTGTTTTCCTTTTATTATTATTTTTGTTTGTCTTATTTTTTTAATGTTAATTTGGGTTAGTTGTTGGACTTATGGGTGAGTAAGGCCCAAGCTAAGTAAGTTTAACAAAATTAAAAAAAAAAAAAACAAGTGAGCTGAAAATAACATTGAATCTGATTTTCTTTAGTGTGAAATATTTTTTTAAACAAATAAATAAAATGATGTAAAAAGGGAATTACCGAAAAAATAATTTTGGGATTTGCTTTGTGAGAGGTTTCACACTCAATTCCTTAGATGTGGGATAGCTCTGTGGATGTATATGCCATGTTCTATCTCATTTTGGAGTTTTCGATAAAAAATATAAAAAATGAAATATATCAAAAACCCTTTTTTTAAATGAAATAAAAAACCTTTTTTGATAAAAATTAAAATCAACCAACAAACAGAATATTTTCTATTAAGAACTACGTGGCTTTGAGTTTTCCCATCGAAGAAGGGAATACGTAGGAGCGGGATTAATCATCTCGTCAAGCGAAAATTTTATTTTTTGTTCTTTATTTTTGTGTTCCTTTTAATGTAGTTTAATCAAAATAATTGAATTAGTATTATTTAGGGATGCCCTGTAGACTTGAGTGCCACGTTCAATCCCTTAGAATTAAGGTTGCTATGGGGATTTGCGCCACATTCAACCTTGTCTAGGACTTGTCCACATTTAACAATTAAAAGCAAAGATAATTAAAATTAGAAAACCATGAAATTAAATCTGATTTTCGCATTTTTATTTTATTAAATAGTATATTATTATTATATATTTTTTTAATATTATTTTGGGATTGTTCTATGAAAAGTTTCATGTTCAACCTCTTAGGTTCAAGGTTGCCATATGGACTTATGTGCCATGTTCAACCTCTTTAGTGTAAATATTAATTAGTAACCTCTTTATTCGTGAAATAACTTTGGGGGTAAAATAAATAATTTAAAAGTTATTAATTTTGCACAATTAATTCACGGTACCATTCGTAGGATGAGCGATGTAGGGTGCTTAACACCTTCCCTACTCGTAACAGACTCCCGAACCCAACTTGGTTCCAAAGACCATTTTTAAAGGTTTTCCAATTTTTTCTAAATTAAATAAAATCTCTTTATATCGCCGTCATTGCGGTAATTTTTTGTTGCGACAATAACAACAACAAAAATCACACGCAATAACATTAAACAAAAACAAAATGCTTTCTCTTATGTTAAACAAAAACAGCCTAAGACATCGTCTTCAACCCTAAAACAATCTAGAAACTCATAAGAGAGTGGAGAGAGAGACTAAGGACTGGAGAAGTAGAAACTATAGGAAGAAGAAGGAACTTGTAGGCTTGCAGAGGGGAGGTCAAATGGGCTTTGATCATTTATGTGGAAACCATGGAATAAAATGTCAAAAGAGTCTGTCTAGTCCACGTAGGTTGGCTATGTTCCACCAATTTAAAGCCTAAACCTTTTCTATAAATGCTTCAACAACACAAATCGTCACTCCACCACTAACTCTCAATTGTAGCCATTTATTATAACGATTCTCAGCCCGCCTTGCAGATCTGCCTTGCATTTCCAACTATTGCTTCCAGACCTATGCTTCATGCTTTAGTGACATATTGGTATTTCACTTCATCAACCAATTCTTTTCCACCATGCATTTATGGTTCAAATCAATGGTTCCTTCCGCACAACTCAGCTCATCTAGGCTGCCAGGATTTACCACACCTAGCCAGAGCTGCATCGTCGAGTCCTCAAGTCACGACCTCGACTTGCCAATTGTCTCGTGAATTCCTCCTCACCAAGAAGCCCATTCCTTCCTTCCTAATAATCTCTTTTTTTTATTATTATGGAAATGTAGCTTATAATCTTGTTTCAGTTGTTTGACTAAAATTTAGATGGAGATTAGGTTCTTATTATAATAGAGAAAGAGAAGTGATATATAAAACTGATGATAGTATTTTAGTCACTAAAAAGTGAATAATAGAGTATTCATGTTCTATTATCGTTGGTTTCACCCATTTTAAACCCACTTTTAAACCCCATATTTTGATATGTTATATTTATAAAATGCATTAAACAAAAAATAGAATCTATAAGTTATGTTGTGTATTACAGTGTGTGGGGGCAATTGCCCCCAACAAGACAATTTTTTTAAAAAAATTAATATATCAAATCATTTTTATTCTATTTCCCATAAAAATTTAGATGTTGTCCCACTTGCCAAATAATAACCTGTCTTTTGGTGAGTGCAAAAATTACTTTTGTAATTTTTATCTTTTATCTCATGATTTTCTCTTCTCATTTCTCACTCGTGGGCATATGTTTTAGATTGAATTCAAATCACATTATTCTTGTATATTTTATAACATTTTTATTGCTTATACATATTTATAATATTTATTTTAATAAAAATATTTATAAACTGCTTTTATCTCATCAATCAAAATTTTTGGATCCATTACTGCATCTACCAACTAGGGGCTTGAGGCAAGGGGATCCTATGTCCCTGTATCTTTTTGTTCTGTGCATGGAAAAACTAGCGCTTCTTATTCAGGGAATGGTCGCTGCCAATCAATGGTTGCCTATTAAAATCTCTAAGAATGGTCCTGCGATCTCTCACCTTTTCTTTGCGGACGACTGTCTCCTTTTTACTAAGGCTAAGACTTCTCAAGTTAGATTGGTGCAGCAGGTTCTTCACTCTTTTTGTCTAGCCTCGGGCATGAAGATTAACATGCAGAAGTCCAAGTTTCTACCCTCAAAGAATATTGCTAGATCAAAAGTTGCTAAGTTTGAGAGCATTATTTAGTTTCATCACACCTACAATATATATAGGTAAATATCTTGGATTTCCCCTTCTCTCTAGGAGAGTTTCCAAGAATGATTTCTCCTTCATTATTGATCGTATCAACAATAGGCTTGCGGGTTGGAAGGGCAAGCTGCTTGGTAGAGCTGACCGGGTGACTCTTGCCAAGTCTGTTCTCTGCTCCATGCCTATCTATACGATGCAGAAACTTTGGTTTCCAGAGGGAGTTTGCGATAATATTGATTCTTGCATCCGCCATTTCATTTTGGAAGGGAAGTCTAGCCATTGGGTGAAGTGGAATAAACTGACTAAGCCTATTAAGCAGGGTGGTCTTGGCATCCGCACAGCTAGGACTGCAAATATTTCCCTTTTAGGGAAACATGTGTGGGAAATCTTACATCACCCAGATAAATTATGGGTTCAGCTGCATTCTGAGAAATACTTGACCAACTCTAATATTCTTGCCTACTCCCCCCTACAGGAGTCTCATATATTTGGAAATCTATTTCTAAAGCTGCACACCTCTTGAAAGATGGCTTCATTAACAGGGTTGGGAGAGGTAACCTCTCACATTGGTACGATAAATGGATGGATAGGGGCTGCCTCGGTTTTAAATTGCGGTTGCGGTCGTCAGTTGCAGTCACTGCGGTTGCGGTCATTGTGGCCGCTGCGATGCGTAATGCGGCCGCTGCAGTGTGAAACGATTTGAAAAATTCACAAAATGAAAATAAATCAATTTTTTTTGGTAATTCTTTATATATCTTTTATTAATGATGTTGCACAAATTTCTATTCATTTTTAATACATTGTATTATGTTTATGAATAATTTAAACTTAATTTAGTGAAAATAAATTATAAATAAAACTTTTAAGCACATATAAGTACAAAATTACAAAGGAGTAAGAAGGTCAGAAACTTAATAGTGCATAAATATATATGAATCACAAATAAAAAGATATTAGTGTCACATATAGGAATACACCCAGTTGCAATTGTGATTCTAAAATAACGTCACATTGTCACCACTTAGAGATACGTCTTCACTACAAAAAAAAAAGAAGAAGATAAAAAGTAAATAAATTAATAAATTTAAAATAATAATAATAATAATTAACAAATATATGAATCAAAGATAATAAAAATTGAACTTACATGATACTTGCTACCACATGGTGGAATGACGTGGTGGTTCATAACCTCTATTCTCACTTTGACTATCATCTTGTGTAGCTCCTTGTCCAAAGACATAATCAAAAAATCCACCACTTGATTGTTGATGATAAGGATCTTGATAATTCATTGATGGTTGGTAGTATGAGGGAGCTCGATCACTTGCGTATGTGTTATATGTGTTGAAATAAGGATATTGATAATAAGGTGGATGAGGTTGTTGACTACTCTGAGAAGAATCATCAATACCAAAGTCACTAAAACTTTGTGCAATACTAGAAGAGGAAAAATCTTCAAGTGGAACATTCTGTTTTCTTTTTCCTCTCCTCGAATGTGACCTACCTCTGCTGCTCTCGGGTAATGAACTATCAGAAGGAGCCATATCGGTCAAGCTCCTATAACGACTATTATATGGTGAATCTTGAGATGGATCATTTTGAAATTGCCCATCATCATCATCACCATCATCATTATCATCACCGCCGCCTTCTTCAGCTTCTACATTACCACCCCCATCACCACTATTATTACTTGGTGGACTTAAACCACCACAATCTTCATTAGAATCATCATTATCATCAACAACTTCGACATCTTCATCATCTGTATCCACTAGAGGCAACCATTCTGCATTTTGTACTCCATCTAATAGTGGATCTTCTCTCTCTTCAATCCATGGAGATAATGCATCTTCTTGAAATATATAATCAAGATTGATAGGATTAAAACTTGCTTCAATTTCATCTTGACTTTTTCTCATTTGATGCCTCATTTTCAATTTCATATTGTAGTGCGTGAAGACAAGCTTTTGCAGCTTTTTATACTTCAATCTATTACTTGTCTTCGTGTGGATATAACTAAATGTGCTCCAATTTCTCTCACAATTTGTGACTGAAGTTGTTTGACTAAGAACTTTTATAGCCACATGTTTAAGCTCAGGAGCACACACACCCAAAAAGGACCACCATTCAACTTTTTAAAGGATCAACAAAAGGTAAACAAATTATTAGTTATTATATTAAAAAATAAAGTTAAAGTTCATTGATTTATAAAAAAAAATATTATTTTACCTGGATTCATCTTAGACCAAGCTGCTTGAGCTTGAGGAGTACCAAATGTTTCAACCTTATCTCTAAAAAGTACTAACTGTGAAATATAACATAATATATCAATACGTAAATATCTTCATTTGATAAATAATGAAATATAAGTTTAAAAATATAAATATTCATTACTAACCTGGTTTGAGCTTTAATCGATCATCGATGTTTCTTTCTATTCCCAAGATGACTCTATTTGTTCCTTCAAACGTTTCTTTATAGACATCATCCCCATGTTCAACTCCGTATTGAAATTGCGGATTAAGAAAATAACCTAAAAAAGGATAACATATTATTATGGATGAAAGTATAAATATAAAATTACATGATAAAAATAAATTTAAATTATATCAACATACAGGCAGAATGAAGATCGGAATGCATGTAACTCCATCGCTTGTCTATTAAATCATTATATCTGGAATGATAACGAGAATTTTGTCTAATTGCTTGTTTAGCTCTATCAATGGCTTCATATATGAAACCCATGGTTGGTTTCTCGTCATCATCAACAAGTCTCAAAACTTTTACTAAAGGCTCAAACACCTTCAATATGTCTTGGGACTTACTCCAGAATTCACTGTCATTAACAATTGTTCTTGCTTCATATGATGGTCCATTTTTCGCTTTACCAAATTTAGATCGCCTAAACTCTTCGGAGTTGAACATGTTTCTCAGACCTTGCTTTTGCTGTACAATTGCTTGAAGTTGTAGGAACTGCGTTGCAAATCGGGTAACACCAAGACGGACAATTTCTCTACCTCCAGTATATTTTTTCATGAGATCGACGGTTCATATATGGTTATAGAGAAAATTTGTCACAGTCTTTGCATCAGTTAATAATTTCTGTACATTTTTCTTTTTTCCTATATCCTCCAAGCAAAGATCTAAATAATGAGCCGCACAAGCAGACCAATACAAATGAGGCCGCTTCGCCATCAGTTTTTGACCAGCTGCTTTCAGTGCTGCTTCATTATCTGTAACCACTTGAACAACAAACTCTTCTCCCACTTCTTCAACAACTTTATCTAATAATTGAAAGTAGTAATCTGTGTTTTTACTAACAACATCAGAAGCATCAATAGATTTCAAGAAAATTGTCCCCTTACTACTATGCACCAAAAAATTCATAATATCAGTATGGTTGATACACTACAAAAAAAAGGTCATTTAGAGACCGAAAATAGTGACCGAATTTTTTGGTTGCTATTTGCGACCGAAATAGCGGCCGATTGTAGGATCTACATGAAACACTGGTTAGAGTTGATGCTGCGACTGAAATAGCGACCGAAATAGAGCGTAGCAAAGATATCGGTCGCTATGTCGGTCGCTAAATAAAGGAAAGTAAAAGTCAGGAATTTATGAATTTTTAGCGATCGAAATAGCGGCCGATTTAAATGCAACGGTGAAACTTTATTTATATTAGCGACCGATTTAAAAATCCGTCGCTAAATTTATGAATTCATATTTCAAACTTTATTTAAATTTGCGTCCGATATTAATTCGGTCGCTAAACGGCGCGTAAAAAAATAAAATAGCGTGTGTTAGCGACCGAAATTTAAATCGGTCGCTAAAATTATAAATTCAAATTCCAAACTAACCATATTAGCGACCGAATTAATTCGGTCGCTAAAACTGAAATCCCTAAATTCGACAGAACCTCCTTCTTCCTCATTTTACTCGAAGGCATATCTCTCTCTCACTATTTCTCTCTTCCTAGCCGCGTGCTCCGGCCACCACAAGACACCTCCTGTCACCACCGTCATCCCCTCTGCTCAGGTAAGCTCTCCTCTACTCCATCTCTCTCTCTCTGTCTCTGTTTCTCTCGCATCTCTCTCTGTCTCACTCTGCTTCTCTCTCTCTATCTGTTTCTAAGGTCTCTCTCATCCATTCGCTTGGGGACTGGGGAGATACGTTAGCTGTCGGCGGATTCACAAAATACAGGTAACAAATTTGTTGTTGAAAACTCTGTGTGTTTTGCTTTTGCTATGTGGTTTGTGGTTGGATTTTGATGTTTAATTTTCGTTTTTACATATGTCAGATTTTAAATACTTCTTTATCATTCACAAATGTTTTCGTGTTTGTGTTTATATAAATGAATGGGAGAAGCTGTGTCTGATGTGGTCTGTGATGGTGTGAACACAGTGGTGACTGGGAGGTTTTCATGTTTGTGTTAGCATTAAGGTGTGCAATATTCCCAATGCCACTTACTAATTCAAATGACCCATGCATGCATCACTTTTCAACTTCCTGCTTTCTTTTCAAACTATATTATTGGGACTATTAAAAACTTTAAAACTGTTGCTTTAATTCATATTGCAATTATTGATGACATTTTCAAAAAACTTCCCATCTGTTAATTGCCAGCAGCACCAATATAAAGATGTTTTATGCGTCTGAGACCTTTTTTTTTTCATCTTTTTCATGGCGAGTGTTTGATAATTAAATCAAGCCTTTTTTTAATCACCAACAATTAACACAAGTCATATTAGTCCAAATTGAAGTCTACCTGCCGCAATGCATAGTAAACAAGGAACTTTTTACAGCTCATTATCTACTTGCATCGTTATCATGATTCATGTAGAATAGTCATATTTTGTGTGCCACCGCCTAAGCCTTTCTTATAAATTAAGTTTGTTTATATTTAAATAGTTTATTATGAAGTGTTGCCTATAAAAGGCCATGGTTGTACGTTGGCAATTTGATGATGGAATGAATCAAGAATATAAGAACATAAATTTTCTTCTCTTCCTTTATAAGTGCCGTGTGAGTTTGAGAGTTAAAAGTGAGAGAGAACAATTATCCTGGGTGAGTTTTATGTGTTTGTATAAACACCAGAGTAGAGTCCAGGTCTGGATGATTTCATGAATCGTGACACTTGCTTTGCCCATCCAAAAAGCATTTGAAACATTCTTTTTTTTTTTAGTTTAGTTTATTATAGTTACGTTTTTGTCACTGATTAAAGCTTAAATTTTGTGTTTTGAATTTTGTTTTGAGTTCTCAGACATGCAAATATGACAAACCACAAACAAATGGAATTTGTAATTTAAGATTTAAACCCTTACCTCATCTTCCAAGAGTTAGGTTTTGGGAGAGAAAAGGTTCCTTAGTACTTTTCTCCCTTTGTTTCCTCTTCTTCTGAAATAAAGGAGATGGGGAGGAGAGTATAAGGAAGAAGGGAAGTTGCAAGTTGTTCTAAATTTGTAACCGTATATTATTGATTCTATTTTATATTAATTTATGTGTTTCTAGTCTTATAAATAGTTGTACTGGATTCTGTATATATAGAATAGTGATTTGATTTGAAATGACTAATTTCATTTATGCACGATAGGTCCTTGTTGTCATATTCTTCTACTCTTTGTTGGCTCCGGCTCCTCCCCTTATCCTTACTCGGTTGTGTTTTCTCTCTCAGGTAAGTTCTCTGAACACTCAGTGTAATGTATTATGTGAATTATCGTGTTGTTTGGTAGTGGTGGAGAGTCGAGCTCAATAGGATGTGATCCTGTCCGAAAGGCGGGATGCTGGTTGTGTGCTGATAATTTAGAAATTATGCATGTGTTTGACAATTAACTGCTACTTGTTAGTGGAGAGCGGAGCTCAATAGGATGTTTACTACAATATTTAATCCAAGTTTGTATTGATTTACGCTGCAATTTATATAAGCTCAACAATGTTGCAATATTTATAGGTTAATGGTTTTATTTTCTATTAGAGTTAATAATTAATTTACGAAAGCCTTAGTTTCCTATTTGAGATTCAATATTAATGAGCATGCGTAACTTATCAAGGTATGCATGCTCATTGTATTGAATCTTGAATTGTCCAAGTGGGACAGTTTGGGAAAAAACCTTTTTCACACTCGTACAATAGTCATTTCAATGTTCAAATGCCTTATATACTTGTTGAAATATCGGTCTGATGCATTTCCTTTTGTTCTCCTGGTGCATACTTGATCGCGGTGATTCTCACCGTGCTCGAGTCGTGTAACTTGGAGACCGATGGGAAATGCTGCCAAAATTTTGTCAAGTATAAGGTATTTGAATATGGGAATAACTATTAGTAGCCGAGTGTGGCAAAGGTTTCTTCTCGAATGGGATAGGTTCATACCTTGTCATAAGAACGAGATTGATGGAGTTATTGTAATGCACCGTAATATATAAGTGTTATTGTAGGATTGGTCAGGCTATTTAATTGCCAGCAATGGATATTCCGAAGAATCGGAAATGGATGTATCGTAGGTTGGATCGGAATAAACGTCTTAGGGAAGAGTATAGAGTTGGAGTGGGTGAGTTTATAGAGTTTGTTGTTAGCCAGGAGAGATTTATACGGCTGGGCGGTGATCAATTGAGGTGTCCTTGCAAAAGATGCAAGTGTCAATATTTCAAAAGTGTGGATGGAGTTGTAGCCGATCTTTATGAGAAGGGCTTCATGCCTGATTACTATTGGTGGAGTAACCATGGTGAGACGTTGCCTGACTTAAACCCGATTGTGGTTGAAGGTTCGTACTATGGAAGTGGTGACCGGAGGGAAGAATTGAATCCATACGAGCAGATGATAATGGATCATGCTGGACCATCGGTTGGTGTTGTACTAGAAGAAGATGGGGAGAAGATGGTGGAATGGGTTCCCAATACATAGAGGAGAATCCGAATCCCGAAGCTCAAAGATTCTATGAGATGCTGAGTGCTGCACGATCTCCATTGTGGGAAGGATGTCGGGAGTACACGGAGTTGTCGATGTGCATGGAATGGTTGAGTATCAAATCTGACTACAATATGCAAGAAGGCTGTTTTAATCGCCTCACCAGGTCAGTGTCCAAGGCGTTGCCAGAAGACAATCGGATGCCTACCAGTTTTTATCATGCTAAGAAGTTGTTGTGACTCCGGCAAGTGTACCGGGTCGTCGCAAGTAATAAAAACACGGTAAGAGTCTACCGAGGTCGAACACAAGGATTGGGTTACCAATTCGACTAATTTGTCAAGAAATCCGATAAGTTGGTTAAGTAGAGAAAGTGGTTGGAAAGAAACTAGATTCGCAATTCAAATTTACAAATAGAATCGATTAAAGATATGGTGATGAAATCTAGAATTAAAAGCATCTAAGGTTTCGAATCCACCTACCCAATCATGCAAAGTACCCAAGTGATGTTATTCTCCTCCCTAAGTTCAATTTTAATGCCAACCGGGACCCCTAAATTCTCCTAAATCCACTTTCGTGCTCATTAGGACGTATTCGATGATTTGAGTTAATTACTTGCTAGGTCTCTTAACCCTAATCTCGAATTCTATTAATTCTTGTTCCCTATAGGTTGCATCGATCTCCTACTCACTCTCGTGCAATACTCGACCGATGTTCCCAATTCAAGTTCTAAAACGCGAATCGCCGCTAGGCCTCAACACGCTTAACTAGTCGATCACGCTAGCATATAATCGACACAATGAAAACAGAATTGGAAAACCATAATTGAATTAAAGGAGAGAGAGTTACATTACATGAACACTATGCCGCCATGGGTGGCTTCATCAATCCCCTAGATAAGAGGATTAGTTCCTCATGTCCGTAACAAAAACGCACGTACAATCGGAATTCATCCTAAGCCTAAGAATTAAGAGAGAAGAAGAGGAGAAGAAACCCCAGAATAAGGATTACAAAAAAATCTCTGAAAATTCTGATCCAAAAAGTCCTCCCTTTCTGTTCTGATCTGCTCTATTTATAAGGAGGCCACGCGTCACGGCCGTGATGGCCATCACGGCCAGGCCGTGACGGCTTCTGCTTCTGGCGCACTTCTGGAATTCGAATTCTCGCGACGCGAAGGATGTCTCGCGACGCGAGCCCGCCTTTCACGGCCCGTGATGTGAATCACGGCTAGGCCGTGATGTTCTCTGCCTTGTGTGGATCTTGGGTCACGGCCGTGATACACATCACGGCTAGGCCGTGATGGTCTCTGACTCTGGTACTTTTCTGGAATTCACACAATCGCGACGCGAAGGACGTCTCGCGTCGCGAACCTTCCTTTCACGCCCCGTGATGTGAATCACGGCTAGGCCGTGATGGTCTCTGTCTTCCCGGGTCTTCAAACGCTCGCGGGGCGAGCTTCCTCTCGCGGGGCGAGAATCTCCAGAATAGCAATCTCCACTATTTCTTGACTTTCCTCAATTCTTAGAGCTTCACTTATGGACCTGAAAACAACACAAGCAACCACAAGCGTAATTCTATCCAAAAGAAGCTAAAAACTACACAAAAGACGCAAAACGAGTCAAAGTCCAACTTAGGAACAAAACAAGGCAAATTTGGGCGAAAACGAGAGTGAACTCGAATAAATTGGCACATAAACCCTAGTTCATCTAGTCATAAAACTAGATAAGCCAGAGGCTTATCAAAATACCCCAAACTTAAACCTTGCTTGTCCCCAAGCAAGCTTAAAACTCAAAAACGACTCAAGACTTGGCAAGCCTAAAGATCTAATCAATTTCGCACAAATTTCATGCGACTTTACAAAACAATTTTTCTTCTTTGATTCCCCCTTTTTCATCAATGTAATCCCCACATTCATCTACTTTAAACAATTGAGAAATTATCATTCATGCAATCATTAGTCTAAGTTGAGGATCAGGGTCACACACAAAAGGAAGATCACCAATTTCAAACAACCGCCTTCCTCACAAAGGGCATTTAGTATTTCACTCATTCGCTCAAGTTTGTCTAGGCTTTCAACTTTTTCACTCAATTTCACTTATCAAGAGCACTTTCCATGAATTTGATTTTCATCTCAAACATAGTTCCCACGAAAACATGCATGCAACATCAAAAGGTCTTTTAAAGGTTGTAATGGGGCCTGGCTGAGGGTAGGATAATCAAGGATATTTAGGCTTAAGTCCCTAGGAACTAAGAGAGCATGAGCATTAAACACATTTTCCACTCAAATTCCTTTCTTTCCATTTTTTCATTTGGGCTCGGGTGACTACAACCTTTTCCTTGATATTATTTTTGTTTTGCCCCTTTTCTTTTGGCAATTTTTTTTGTTTTCTTCTTTTCTTTTCTTTTTGCCTTGGGTCACCCTTTATTTTCTTTTTCTCATCCCAATATGACACATACCTTGTAGCCACCCCAAACTTAGTTTCTCACAACCTTTCTCTTGCTCATTTCCATGCTCTCCTAATCCTAAGATTGGGTTAACATGGTTTTTCAGATTTTGGCTCGTAATGTAGGGTCATCAAGAAACCATAGGTCAATTGGGCTCAATTTGGCTAACTAGGGAACATGCATTAGGGATGGTTCTTTTCAGGCCAAGTAGTTATTCAAAGAAAATTGCCTAAATCATTTGATGCAACACATAATCATGCAAACCATATAGAGATTCAAGCAAATTCGAGAAAGTGCAACTTAACAGTGATTCACACATTCAAAAACAGAGTTGGAGGCTCAAATCCTCACCTGGACATTTTGCAAATTGTTTGACCGAGATACGATTCCTAGTGTGTGCACCCCCTCACCCCAAACTTATCATAAATCAAGCAATCATAATACATCTCAAAGTTCAATTTTCAATTTTAAGTGGGGATCAACTTTTCTATTACTTGAACCTAGGGGAAATCATCAATGGTGAATATAATTCAAGCAATCCATCTATGCTCAATATAATTAAAATCCAACAAGCTTGCCGACACGACATTTCATACAAAAAACTCTTGATCTTCTCAAATTATTCAAGAGTGACAAACAAAAACAAAACAAAAAAAAGCAAAAATAAAACAAAAGTTCAGAGAAGAGAGAGATACCTAGTTTGGGTTGCCTCCCAAGTAGCGCTTGTTTAACGTCCCGAGCCTGACTCAAGTCACCCCTAAGGGTTAATCCGGAGGAAGATCCTGCTTGCCATGCCATTCCTTGGCCCGTTCTTTGTAGGTTTGTGCCCTTTTATATACTTGCGTGCGGTTCCTGGACAGCTCATTTAAGTTCAGGACCCTTCTATAATCAGCACGAACTCTCCACTCCGTGGTGATCCTTTTTGAGATCAATTCATTGTCTGTACTGACCACCACGGTTGTGCCACCCTGGGTTGTGCCACCCTTCAACCTTGGTGCTTTACCCTTCTTTTTCATTCCTTTGCTGCTGAGTTCTTGCCTTGCGCATTCTTCCCTTGGGAGACTCGGTGTGGGTTCCATGTCTCGTAGCCACTCAAGGTAGACCTCATCCCCCGCAGGGCCTTTTTCCTCACTGTCTTTCTCATGAGATTCTACCGATACTGTTGCAAAAGAAGGATCATGGTCTCCTCGAGTTGTTTTCACCTTTTCAGTTGGGTCCATCACATCCACTCGATACACTTCCGACCTCTCTGCAGGGTGCTTCATTGCTTCAAAGAGATTGAAGACTACCTCATCATCTTGCACCCTTAGAGTGAGTTTCCCTTGCCTCACATCTATCAAGGCACCCCCAGTGGCCAAGAAGGGCCTACCCAATATGAGAGGAACCTCGGCATCTTCGTCCATATCAAGCACTACAAAGTCCGCCGGAAATATAAGCTTGTCCACCTTCACCAACAAGTCTTCGACCACCCCATAAGGATATTTTATAGAGCGGTCGGCCAGTTGGAGCGACATCCGTGTATCCTTAACTTCTTGGATCCCCAACCTCTTCATCATAGAGAGGGGCATCAAGTTGATGCTTGCCCCTAGATCACATAATGCCTTTCCGAAGGTCATTCCCCCAATGGTGCATGGTATCGAGAAGGAACCGGGATCCTTCAACTTCGGAGGCAGTTTCCGTTGAAGAATGGCACTACACTCCTCGGTCAAAGCAACCGTTTCTTCATCCACAATCCTCCGCTTCTTAGTGAGAAGTTCCTTCATAAACCGAGCATATGATGGCATTTGTTCCAAGGCTTCCGCAAATGGAATGTTAATCTGAAGCTTGCGGAAGACATCAAGGAATCTGTTGAACTGCTTATCCTGTTGAGGCTTCTTCAATCTTTCCGGATACGGTACCTTCATGTAAGGAGGGAGGTCTTGGGGTTCAACCCATTTCTTCTTTCGGAACTCTTCATCTACAAGCTTCAGCCTTCCCCCTTGCTCCGTTGCCTTGTCACTTGCCAACCCTTCTATCTCTGGTTGCTCTTCCTCAACGGGTAGTTGTTCCGGGCCCTTGTCATTCTGAGAACTAGTGGTACCCCTGCTAGGTTCCAACACCTTTCCGCTTCTAGTGGTCACGGCATTGCACTGGCTCTTAGGGTTGTTCTCAGTGTCACCTGGGAGAGTGCCTGGAAGACGCTCATTCATTTGCTTCGCGAGCTGTGCTATTTGTGTCTCAAGATTCTGAATTGTCGATCCTGTATGAGTTGCCCACTTGTTAATGGCAGTATTTGTGTCGATTGACAACTTCTCCATTGCTGTATTCATCTTCTCAAAAGATGTGCCTGTAAAGGTCGACAACTTCTCAAAAGCCATCTCCCAAGGTTGTCTTCCACTATCATCGATTTGCAGAATCGATTAGGCCCCGGAAGAGCCTGCTGAGTATTGCGCTGCTGAATTCCAATGTTCGGTCTCAGACCCTGTTGAGGTTGTTGCCAATTCTGTTGCGGATGTTGTTGACCGGCTAGACCACCATTAACATCACTCCAAGCAAATCCCGGATGGTCTCTTCTCGTGTAGCCCCTATTCTGATTCTGATTGTTTCTCTGATAGTTGTTAAGGGCACAGTGTCATAAAAGTTGTGGCATGAGTCCACATGTTCCTGAGGGAAGTTGAATGGACAGTTTCGAGTGTCATGATCTCCATTACAATTACCACAACCTGGAGGCATTCCCTCGTGTATCACATTAGCTTTCTTGTTCTCTGACAAAGCCGCCACTTGCATCTTCAATGATTTGACTTGCTCTAGAATGGCTTCCATTGTTCCAGCACTGGCTCCACTTGAGTTTTCCCTACCACGGCTGTAATCATTATATGACATCTTCTCCAATAGTGCCCATCCATCCTCAGCTGATAAATATGAGAAAGAACCGCCAGCTGCGGCATCACAGTTCATCTGATAGCGTCCCCTCAACCCATTAAAGAAGTGCTGCACTTTGGAAACCGGGTCAAAGAACGCTGAGGGACATCTTCTCAATAAGCCATTGTACCTTTCCCAAGCTTCATTATATGTTTCATCCTCCGTTTGCCTGAATGAAGTGACGGCTATTCTTGCTTGTGCCGCCTTCTGAGGAGGAAAGTATTTGGTTAGGAACTTCTGTGCCATTTGCTCCCAAGTTTTGATGCTGTTCCTATCCAAACTGTCAACCCAATCGCGAGCGACATCCCTAAGAGAAAGAGGGAAAAGCCGCAAGCGAAACTCATCCTGAGAGACTCCCCTGGTCTTCTGCAAGTCACAAGCTTCAAGGAAGCGAGTGATATGTCTATGCGGGTCCTGTTTGCCACTCCCATCAAACTGATTCTCCCGGATCTGGTATGTGACACAGGCTTCCACTCTGAAAGAGTCTGTGTTCAGGTTGCCCCTCACAATAGAAGAGTCACAATCTACCAAGCTTGGTAGATCGTACTCAAAGAGAGGCTTGTAACGACGAGGAGGAGGAGGAGGAGGATTTTCTTCAGCCATGCCTTCTATTTTAATTGCTTCCAACCTCTTCCTTTCTCTGGCCTCTTTTCTTAACTGCCTCTCGGTCCTGGTGATCTCTGAATCGAATATCAAGTCCTCTTGTGAAAGGGTACCTCGCATACAAAAACAGGCAAAGACCAAGTGGAATTAAAGAAGCAGAGAAAAAATAATGGCAATTAAATAAAAGAAAATAAAACTAAAAGTCAGCTTAACCAAACAGCCGAATTTCCTAAAAATTAGGAAAATTGGTCGTGCCAATCCCCGGCAACGGCGCCAAAAACTTGTTGTGAGACGGCAAGTGTACTTAGGGTCGTCGCAAGTAATAAAAACACGGTAAGAGTCTACCGAGGTCGAACACAAGGATTGGGTTACCAATTCGACTAATTTGTCAAGAAATCCGATAAGTTGGTTAAGTAGAGAAAGTGGTTGGAAAGAAACTAGATTCGCAATTCAAATTAACAAATAGAATCGATTAAAGATATGGTGATGAAATCTAGAATTAAAAGCATCTAAGGTTTCGAATCCACCTACCCAATCATGCAAAGTACCCAAGTGATGTTATTCTCCTCCCTAAGTTCAATTTTAATGCCAATCGGGACCCCTAAATTCTCCTAAATCCACTTTCGTGCTCATTAGGACGTATTCGATGATTTGAGTTAATTACTTGCTAGGTCTCTTAACCCTAATCTCGAATTCTATTAATTCTTGTTCCCTATAGGTTGCATCGATCTCCTACTCACTCTCGTGCAATACTCGACCGATGTTCCCAATTCAAGTTCTAAAACGCGAATCGCCGCTAGCCCTCAACACGCTTAACTAGTCGATCACGCTAGCATATAATCGACACAATGAAAACAGAATTGGAAAACCATAATTGAATTAAAGGAGAGAGAGTTACATTACATGAACACTATGCCGCCATGGGTGGCTTCATCGATCCCCTAGATAAGAGGATTAGTTCCTCATGTCCGTAACAAAAACGCACGTACAATCGGAATTCATCATAAGCCTAAGAATTAAGAGAGAAGAAGAGGAGAAGAAACCCCAGAATAAGGATTACAAAAAAATCTCTGAAAATTCTGATCCAAAAAGTCCTCCCTTTCTCATTACGATCTGCTCTATTTATAAGGAGGCCACGCGTCACGGCGTGATGGCCATCACGGCCAGGCCGTGACGGCCGCTTACAGCGCGCACTTCGGAATTCGAATTCTCGCGACGCGAAGGATGTCTCGCGACGCGAGCCCGCCTTTCACGGCCCGTGATGTGAATCACGGCTAGGCCGTGATGTTCTCTGCCTTGTGTGGATCTTCGGTCACGGTCGTGATACACATCACGGCTAGGCCGTGATGGTCTCTGACTCTGGTACTTTTCTGGAATTCACACAATCGCGACGCGAAGGACGTCTCGCGTCGCGAACCTTCCTTTCACGCCCCGTGATGTGAATCACGGCTAGGCCGTGATGGTCTCTGTCTTCCCGGGTCTTCAAACGCTCGCGGGGCGAGCTTCTCCAGAATAGCAATCTCCACTATTTCTTGACTTTCCTTAATTCTTAGAGCTTCACTTATGGACCTGAAAACAACACAAGCAACCACAAGCGTAATTCTATCCAAAAGAAGCTAAAAACTACACAAAAGACGCAAAACGAGTCAAAGTCCAACTTAGGAACAAAACAAGGCAAATTTGGGCGAAAACGAGAGTGAACTCGAATAAATTGGCACATAAACCCTAGTTCATCTAGTCATAAAACTAGATAAGCCAGAGGCTTATCAGAAGTCTGTGGAAAATTTGGGTCTGGGGTGTTTGAAAATTGATTGTTGCCCGAATGGATGTATGTTGTACTATAAGGATGATTCAGCGTAAAGCATAACATGTTGTCGATTTTGTGGTGCGGATCGGTATAAGACAACCACTAGGATGGGCATTGAGAAGAAGAGGTCGCTAAAAAAGATGTGGTACTTTCCGCTCGTGCCAAGACTTGCAAGATTGTACTCTTCGATGGCCACTGCAGCTCACATGAGGTGGCATAGTGAGCATGAGAGGGAGCAAGATGTCTTGTGTCATCCATCTGATGGAGAAGCTTGGAAGCATTTTGATAGGGTTCATATGGCATTTTCGCAGGACCCTCGCAATGTCTGATTGGGGTTATCTATCGATGGATTTAATCCTTTTGGGCGATCTGGAAAAGCATACTCTTGTTGGCCGGTTATCCCGACTCAGTACAATCTTCCCGGGGATGTGCATGAAGCGGGAGTTTATGTTCCTAACGAGTCATAATTCCGGGTCCGTCTAATCCAAAAGGTAAGATTGATGTGTACTTGCAGCCGCTGATAGATGAGTTGACAATGCTGTGGAGTGATGGTGTGTTGACATATGACGTATCTTTGAGGCAGAATTTCATCATGAAAGCAGCTTTAATGTGGACGATCAACGACTTTCCTGCTTATGGGATGATGTCGGGTTGGATGACCGCGGGGAAGCTTGGATGCCCAATATGTATGGAGCGATCGAAGGCATTCACGCTTAAAAACAGTCGAAAGATCTCATATTTTGATTGTCATTGTCAATTCCTTCCAGAAGATCATCCTTATAGGCGGAACAAGAATGCATTCAAGAAGCGTTGTGCGGAGACAACACCGCCTCCACCACGTTTGACTGGTCCTAATGTATGGCACAGAGTGCAGTACTTACCGCTCGTCCATGAAACCCAAGGAGAACATATTCCTGATTATGGCGTCAACCATAATTGGACAAAACAAAGTATATTTTGGAGGTTGCCGTATTGGAGGACACAGTTACTCCGTCACAACATTGATGTCATGCATACTGAGAGGAATGTGTTTTTGAATGTGTTTGACACTGTGATGGACATCAAGGGGAGGACAAAGGATACAAATAAAGCCCGATTGGATCTGGCTAACATTTGTAATCGGAAGGAGCTTGAGTTGCAGGACGGTGGTCGTGGCAGACTTATCAAACCGAAGGCAAGTTATACACTAAGCAAAACACAGAAAGTGGCCGTCTGTAAGTGGGTTAAAGAACTAAAGTTACCAGATGGATATGCTTCCAATCTGGGTAGATGTGTTGACATTAAGGAAGCAAAGTTACATAGAATGAAGAGTCATGATTGCCACGTGTTCATGCAACGGTTGCTTCCAATTGCGTTCGACGCATTACCGAAGCAAATTTGGAACCCACTTGTTGAGCTTAGCCACTTTTTCAGGGAGCTTACATCGACAACACTAAATGTGAATCAATTAAAGGATATGGAATTCAAGATACCCGTTTTGTTATGTAAGCTGGAGCAAATCTTCCCGCTGAATTTCTTTGTTTGTTATGTAAGCTGGAGCAAATCTTCCCGCCGAGTTTCTTTGATTCCATGGATCACCTGCCAGTTCATCTACCTTACGAAGCAAGAGTTGGTGGCCCAGTCCAATACCGCTGGATGTATCCATTTGAGAGGTAAACAACATCAACTATTTTACTTAATACATATGAAATTCACGAACACGAGAGCGTAGTTTAGCTTTCCCTAAAACTAGTAATTATTTGTATGTATCCCACTGTAATAGGTTCCTGCACTCCCTTAAACACAAAGTCAAGAACAAGGCACGAGTGGAGGATTCCATTTGTGAAGCATACTTAGTAGAGGAGACTTCCACTTTTGCCTCTTATTTCTATCCGGACGAAGTTAACACAAGAAGGATAAGGATGCCTAGAAACGTTGATTCGGGCGAAGGAAGTTCAACTAGTCCTCCTATATCAATATTCAACTATCCGGGCAGATTTAGTGGCAAATCAAAAGGATATTTCTTGGAGCAGTGTGACATTAATGCTCCTCATCTGTATATCCTTCAAATTTGTGAAGAGGTGGCGCCATATTTAGAGTAAGTTTCTACAATGTCTTTTATAAGTTCAATTGACATTTATGATTATTAATCGTCCTGCTGTTAATCTCCCATATGTAGGATGTACGACAATTTTCTAAGGGATCTCCAACCTGACATTTCAAACGATCAGGTTGATCGAGAAATTACTTCTCACTTTGCTACGTGGTTCAGTAAATATGTAGGTTGAGCATCTTCATTTGTTGAAATACATTTTATCTCCTTAAATATATAGCATGTATAAGTAATATAATATTTGATTTTTTAGGTACCAGATCCAGAAAACAATGTTCAAAATCCATTGTTGACAAATTTGGCATGGGGGCCTAACAGATGGGTTACATCATGGAATACTTATATTGTAAATGGATATAAATTTAACACAAAAACATGGAATGAAGGAATGCAGACGTGTAACTATCGTGTTTGTGTGCGAGCCACTGATGGCAATGTAGAGGATGATTTCTATGGGGTTCTAACTGACATCCTTGAACTCGATTATACCGGTTTCCCCGTGATGAAGTTAGTTATCTTCAAGTGTGATTGGTTTTATCCTACTCTTGACGTAGGGACAAAAATAGATAAAAAATTTGGTATTGTTCAAGTTAGGTTGTCTCGAAGGTATAATAAGGCGTACGACCCATTCATTTTTTCACAACAGGCAGAGCAAGTTTATTACTCGCCATATCCCGAAGGACATCATGGCCGGTTGGGTGTTATTAAGATAAAGGCTCGCAGTATAATTACTGATAATGTAATCAACCAGCCTGAAAAAGATGCTCCGTACCAAGATGATGAGTTTTCAAGACCCCACGTACCGTTGCAAATTACGTCGGACATTATTGTTAATTCTCTGGCGGACATTTCCGGAAATGGGGAAGAAGTTGAAAGAGAGTTAATGGATCAATCCGAGTTGGACGCATCTAGCGAAGGTACATTCCGATCAAGAGATACTGATGAGAGTGAGGATGAATTTAGTGACGGAGATTCTACTTAGGTAATTTATTTATGTCATAATTCATTGTGTAAATGTCATTCTACTTAGGTAATTTATTTTTGTATTATTTACACTGTTGTGTAATCATCTTTTCATTTTTTTCACAGATGGCAGATTCCTCTAGAGGTAGGGGTCGTCGTGGAGGTCGTCTTTGCGAGAGTCCCCTCCGTCGGTCGACCCACAGCCTTCAGATCGAGACCACCCTACCAGCACCTCTGTGGACGGGACACCTCAGGGTGATGGAGTTGCACCCCCTACCCAGCCTCATGTGGTCGGGACACAGGCTGCACCCTCATCATCCACACCTACGACGATTGGACCATCATCATCATCGGGACAGGAGAGTCGTGGTCCATCCGACAGGAGGATTCTTCTTATCCCCAGGGGGGATAACGAGTATGCTAATTTAATTTTTTTAATATATATAAAGTATCGTTAATTTCTATTTACTTGTTTTTTAATTTATTTATAACATTTATTAATGCTCTAATTTTGCTGCAGCTTTCTGCCCGCGAAGGGCTCTTCTGATTCGATATCGAAGATCCTGCGACGCAAGTTTGATGGTCCATGGCCTACATGGAAGGCCATCCCAGAGGGCCATAGAAATCAGTTGTTTCTAGAGTTTAAGGTAACAATTTATTAAGTTATTTAAATTAAATTTACATTATATATATGTACACACGAATTTCCTAACAACTGTAAGTTGCAGAAAGAGTATAGGTGGGACTTAGCTTTAGAGGCTCTCGTCAGGGACATATTTGAGCATAAAGGCTCCTTTGGTCATGAAGAATCGGCGAACAAGGCGAGGAAGGGTCGGAATAAGGGGAAGTGGGTGGATCCACGAGATCGAGGAAGCGGCTGGACCCGATCTTGGGCTACTGAAAAGTTCCAGGAGATCCAGGCCACAGCTCGGCGTAATCGTGCTTCTGATGGTGGCGCATGTGCTTGGACCGGTGGGTCTAAATCAGCCGCCGCCCACTACGACGAGCTGGTAATACATTAAACTTTTGACTTAATATAATATTTAATTAATTAGTTTTCATTTTTAATTATTCTTATGAATTTAAGATTATATTTTTCTGTGCAGAAAGCACAGAAACCGCGGGGCCCCACTGCTATGGAGTTGGTGGAGAGGACAAAGAAGTTGAAGTCGGGGACATGGGTCAACGACAAGGCCCGTAACTATGCTGTAAGCAAAAAAATAATTTAGTGTTTACTTGTAATTTATTATAAATGATTTGTTAATATTGGATATAATTTTAACTAAATCTCTTCAACTATACTTTGTAGGTGGGCTTAAACGAGAAGAAGGAAGATACCATATCACGTGCCTCACAGTTACAAGATGAGGCTTTGACTGGTGATGAGCCCTGCTCTCCTATCTCCGTCGACGATAATGCCATTTATTTAGAGGTCGTCGGGGGCAGGAACAAGAAGGGGCACGTGTATGGCCTCGGACACCTGGGAGGCGAGTTTATCGCTTCATCATCCAAGCACGCTGCTCCTTCCCTACGCCGATACCGTCCCTCGAGGAGCAATTCCACCAAATGCGAGGACACCATCATGCAGCTGAACGCGGAGCTCGGGAGAAGAGCGAGAGAGAGAAGCGGAGATGGCGAACCTGATTACCTGATTGACTCAAGCACACCAGGGTGATGCAGCGGCGAGCATCGGCGGGGGCGGTTGCTGCGGCTGGTGTTGGAGTAGATGAGGATCCAGACTCCGATTTGCTCAAGGTGATGCTCACGGCGGTTGTGCCGCTCTTTGTCGCTCCTCCGATTCCGCCGGCGACTCACGATCTTGCTACTCCGAAGGGCGATCGGCTAGCGAGGCGTCGGTGGTACGGACGCGGAGGCTGATTGGATTCCTCCATCTCCCCCTCATCATGACTGATTTTTTTTTTCATATTTTTGACTTTAAACGATTCTTGTACGACATTTTGGATTATTTTATATATATATATATATATATATATATATATATATAATTTCTTATTATTGTATATTTCATAAGTAATTTGGTGTGTTTTATTAGTAATTTTGCTAACCTTTAAAGAAAAACAGGAAAAAGATTATTTTAAAAATTAAAATAAAAAAAAATTGATAATAACCAGTTTAGCGACCGAATTAGAAACCAATAATTCGGTCGCTAAACTTTATTTAACATTTACAGATGTGGTATAGCGACCGAAAATCCGTCGCTAATATAGGTTAACAGTAACCAAAATTAGCGACCGAACTAGCAACCAATTATCGGTCGCTAGAAATGGTTACCTAAAAAATGCGACCAACCTAATAGCAACCATTTTTTATTATTTAGCGACCGTAATTTCGATCGCTAAATGGCGACCGAAATATTAATTCGGTCGCTAAAACCTTAGCGACCAGGTATTCAGCCACCACCATTAATCGATCGCTAATTCGGTCGCTAAATTAAATAGCGACCGATTTACAATGTTTAGCGACCGAATATTACGGTCGCTAAACTGTTGTTTTTTTGTAGTGATATCGTCCGTCCAACCATCACACATTATTGTCACCCCTTTTTCTTTCCATGTACCTCTCAATACGTTCAACCACTTCTTCATTTCCCTATATTCATTCTCTAAATATACATCGGAGATTTCATAAGGGGTCGGACATTTAACCCCTTTACCTACCTCAGCAGCTGTAACAATCAAATTATGCAACCAAGGAGAGTTAGCTAAATTCATAGGTAAGCGTTCGTAAATAAAAAACTTGCTTACTGCCTCTCCTAGCTTCCTCCTCAATGTCTTCATGATACCCTTACTGATTTTCGGTTGGTTCATGCTTTTGCTCCTCATAAGATCAATATTTGTAGATCTCAACTCCAAAGTAACATCTTCAGGCCTTTCACCCCCACCAACACTCGCATGAGAGCTCCCACCTTGTTCATATATATTTCCACGCCCTCCTGTTTGTTGTCTAAATTGTTGCCTGTCTTCCCTTTCGCGATGTGATCTAAGGCTTTCCTGTGTAGCAAACCTCATCCGTTCATCGATAAGGTGATCCACATATTCATCTTCATCTTCATCTTCTCCTCTCAGGCGTGCTTCAAATTCTTCTTTTCTTTTTTTTGGAGTCATTTTTTTTTTGCTTTTCCTTCAAGAAGAAGCTTCATCATACCTTCTCTAGCCAATTTGCTCACTCTAGCACAACCAGACACTTGTCCTTTCATATGTGCTATATGTTGCTTCACTCTTGTAATGCCACCTTTTATTATCTTGTGACAAAGTTTGCATTCGATATTGTTACGACTTCCGGCTACTGGGTTTCCAAAATGCCATCCAATATCATCACTCGAAGCACCATCTAATCTTTGTGTAGGAAATTCTTCTCTTGGAGGCATTGTGTATATTTTATACACCATGTTCAATATTTATAAATAAACATCAATCAATAATTCAACCAAACTTACAACTTTAATCTAAACTAGCCTTCAAAAAAAAAACTTTAATAAAAACTAGTAATTAGCAAAACACAGATAATCTAATTAATAATTACAGTAAATTATTTAATACAACAAATCAATTATTAGCATATAATTTGAACAATAAATACTAGCTAAACATATACTAAACCAGTAATTAGATTAATATATCAATATATATTTTATTTTCCTCTCAAATGTTCCCTATATTATTCCCAAATCTCAATTAATTTCCCACCTAAAATTTTTGATTAAAAAAAAATCCCCCCTAAAAAATTCCCCCCACCCAATTCGGTCACCCCAACCCACACACACGGCACACACAGTGAGTCAGTGACTGATAAAGTGATAAGATGTGCAATTGTGCAGCAGTGAGTCAGTGACCTAAACCTAATTACTAATTACCCATCCCTCTCTCTCGTCCCTCACAGCCTCACCTTTCCTTCTTCAGTTCTTTCAGTCTTTCTTCCCCTGTCCCTCTCTCGCCCCTCACGGTCTCACAGTCACTCTCACGTCTCACCTCTTCTTCTTCCCCTCCTCTGTTTCTTTTTTTTCTTCATTTTTCTCCACATCCACACTCACTCAAGTGAGCAACCTACAACCCTACCTGGAAGTCACCACTCACGGACTCACCGAGTCACCACTCACCCCTCCCCAACCGTGACAGCACCAGCCACCAGGTCCGCCGCCGGCGACGTCGCACAATCTTGAGACGTGAAGTCATGAACATCTTAACAAGTACCGCCTCGGTGCCTCCTGATGATGATCAGTTGATCACCATCTGCCCCGGTCACCTCCGCCGCCGCCGTGCTCCCCTTGGTGCCGAAGCATGATGACCAGTCAAGTCTCAACCCGTTACCCTCCCTCCTCCGTCACTCGTCCAGCGCCGCGGCTACCCACCGGCCAAAACCCAGATCGCGGCCCCCCTGGGCCCCTCCCCTCTCTCTCAGGCTCCGCCTCACGACCCACAGCCTCCACCTCACGGCCCTCCTCAGTCACGGACTCACGGCCTCAAGCCCTCACCCACTCAACCCCACACCCGGAGGACGACAGCAGAGCAAAGGAGGAAAGGAAGATCTTACCTTGGGGTGAGGCTAGTAGATCGGATGATATGGGATTCAAAGCACAGTGAGCAGAGATCCAGAGCAAATAAGTGAGAGTGTGAGACTGAGGAACCAAATGAGGTTATATGAATGATAGAATGAGACACTGAGTCTGAGTGAAGCAGAAGCATTAAGTAGAAAGGAGATAAAGGCAAAAGCAAAAGTCAAAATTTGATCTGAAAAAAGCAGGTTAGGACTTAGGAGAATCTATACATTTTGAAATCATTTTGTCTGAGAAATTGTTTTTTTGCATGCACCTATGAACGGAACTGTTTTGGCTTTTGGCTCTGTTTGGAACTCCGTTGCGGCTGTTGCGGCCGTTACGGCGTTACATTGCGGCCGTTACGCCGTTACGTTGCGACCGTTACGCCGTTACGTCGCGGCTGTAACGTGTGATTTTGAATCACACCGCAATTGCGGCCCGATGCCGTTGCGGTGAGTCCCTCAACCGCAATATTGCGGTCGCATTAGCGGTTGCGGACCGCATTTTGAAACCCTGGGGGCTGCCTCTGTGGTCATGTTCCTTTTGTGAGCATTCATGACACCAATCTTCTTATCAAAGACATTTTTTATGATGGGGTTTGGCATCTTGAAAAGCTTGTAACTCAACTACCTATGGATATTCAGCTGGAGCTCCATTCAGTTTTTACTAATGGTTTGCTCATCTGGGGAGCCTCTAACTCAGGTGAGTATTCTGCTAAAGCTGGATACCATTGGTTGATGAATGACTGTGGTTCTATTTCTCCCTCTTTGGAGAGTTCGACTTGGGTGTGGAAGTTGAAATTACGTGAAAACATCAAACATTTTATTTGGTTGATCATGCATAATAGTCTCCCTTCTAACATCCTAAAATTCTAGCAAAAAAAAAATAAAATAAATAATAAATAATAATAATAATAATAAGTTATTAAAAGTATATTACAAATAAAGTGTAAATAAGAGATTTAATGTAAAGAATTAATAGTATAAGGAGTTATTGAAATTACTTAATTATTTTAAAAGAATGTTATACATACATACATACATACATACATACATACATACATACATACATACATACATATATATATATATATATATATATATATATAAATATAAGAATAGGCGTTATATATATATATAAGTAAATATATGTATAAGGGCGTGCGTGCAGGGCTTAAGAAAAAAAAAATCATAAAACCAAAAAGTGCGCTAGGTTACTGTGTTTAACGCACTGTACCTATATAAATTGCTCTCACTGCGCGCCGAACGTACATTCTTTTCTTCCTTACCAGTACAATCCTAACAACACAGATTCAAGAACGCCACCAAACGGGAGATGAATTTTTAGGAAAGCGCAAATCCCTATCATACGTAATTTCTAGAGCACAGTGGAGGTCTGCAAAAGGTGAGTAAAAATAAATTTTCTCACACTTTCATAGTACAATTAATTTGAGGCTTCTACATGTAACTTTGTCTTCTCTGAAATAGTAAAATATGTTAGGGTTCTTGATTTTGAGATTCTTAAAACATCTCACCTTTTGATAATTGATTTTTTATCAAAGAATATATTTTTGTGTGGCAATGTTGTACGTGTTTCTGTTTAAGTTATTATGTACTAAATTAGTCCTTTTGGCTTATCTAATCTACTTTTATAAAATTGTAAATGCCATTTGAATGCAAATTAATTTGAATTTCACGCTAGACTTTTTGCATGTTTGGATTCTTGTGTTTAAAAGCCGGTTACATTAGAAAATTGGTATTATAATAAACATATTAAATTCAATATTAATTTGTCATGATAGTTGTGTTATAAATTTGTTACAGTGTTCATGAAATTGATGCCATGGAGCTTGATAAAATTTTGGTAGTCATCTGGGATGACATATTCCATAGTGTGTATGAGTTGGTTATCACCTTCCGGGAAGGGATGACGGTTCTACATTCTATTCCGGGAATAGGATGAAGATATCACCATCTGGGATGGGATATCAGATGATTAAAATATTCACATCTGGGATGGAATATTATTATATACCTCCATCTAGGATGGAGAAGGCAGTGGGACGCCATTGCATGGATATGAGCTCATAGACCTTGGTGGATCTGGGATTCACACCGGTTCTGGGATTCACACCGGTTCTGGGAACCAAAGAGTCAAGTTAAGTGATTCTGGGAATCACCGAGTCACGTTAGTGGAGTTGCATTGTGTAGAGTTTTCATGGTGAATGTGATTAAATGCAATGAGATGTGACCATTGCTGAGTTTATGAGTTTGTGCTTTAAATGCTTGACATTAATTTTATTTATATATATATATCATTATTTTGTAGGTTTAATATATTCAATATTTTAAAAATTAGCGGGTACCATGAATGTTTTTTCGGTTACCGCGCCGGCTGAGAACAACACTATTTACGAACCTTTTTATTAAATGATTTTTATTCACTGGGATTATATTTCATTAAAAGTGTTGTTTTCAGAGCACGAGGACGACATCATTGAAGCTGAAGAGGATTGAAGACTTAGCGATTTTCCTCATTTATTATCTAGCTTTGTTAGTATTTTATTTTTTTTACGTTGGGTTATTTTAGTGGACGCCCGGGTTTTGAGGCAATTCATTTCATCTACATAAGGATTTATTATCATTATTTTACTTTAATAATCATTAAGGTATTTTCCGACGATTATAATTATGAAAATTTTATTTAAACATTTTTTTATGTGAATATATTTTCGGGTTACTATTGTAACGAAGGACGTTACATCCCTTCTAATATGTTTCGGCATATCCATCATATGACTACCAATCCTTCTTGTCGTTTATGTGGTGCCACTTGCGAGTCGACTATTCACGCTCTAAGGGATTGTAGCCGAGCCAAAAGAATTTGGTTTGTTATAGGTTTTTCTAATCGTAGTGACTTTACAATTGTTGATGTTTGTGATTGGTTTAAGGCCTTGGCAACTAATGATCGTGGCCAACTCTTTGTTATTTCCTGTTGGTTCATATGGAGGGGTCGAAATGAGGCAGTTTTATCTGATAATCAGTGGAGTGATTGGCAAATTTTAAGCAAAATTAATGCCCTCCATGTTGCTGTTCTGAAGAGTTTTGGTAGTGCTACTAAAAAGAAACAATCTCAGTGGGTGTCTTGGATTGCTCCTGGTGAGGATTCAGTGAAGCTCAATGTTGATGGGAGCTCCTTTGGTAATCCGGGTAGATCCGGGTTTGGGGGTCTTATTCGCAATGATAGAGGTGAATGGCTTTTATGGCTTTTATGGCTTTTATGGTATTTCAACCAATTTACATGCTGAGCTCCTGGCTATTGTTTTTGATCTTAATCTCACCTGGAATTCTGGTTATCGCAAGGTTGTTTGTGAATCTGATAGTAAAACTGCCTTAGATATCATTATTGGAGGTGTGCAGCAAACTCATGCATATGCTCCAGTGATTAATCACATCAGATGCTTCAAAGATTATGATTGGGACCTGTCCTTTAATCGCACCTTGAGAGAGGGTAATGTTGTGCAGATTGGCTTGCTAAGGAGGGAGCTAGTTCCAACCAGCATTTCAAGACTTGGAGTGCTTGCCCACCAGAACTGTCTTCTTTTATGCTTGTGGATGTTCTTGGTGTTTTACACCTTAGATTTTAGTTTTTCTGTTCTGCTGTGTTTTTCTCTTTCTGCTTGATCATAAAACTCATTCATTGGCGGAGCTTGGAAAAATATCGAGAAAGCCAAAATATAAAAGGGTAAAGCAAGAATATCAATATTGTTATATTTAAGGCTTGAAGAGATTTTTTTTAATTATTTAGAAATTATAAAATCTTAACACATCATAAAAACAAAAAATGAGTTTTTTTTGTTAGTCAGAAAATAAACGAATAATTAAGGCCTCAGTCTAATAACACCACAAGCATCAACCAACAAAGAAACTAGCATTTCAATATTATGTGTCGATCCATGCATTATTTATATTTTTGTTTTTTAATTCATCCACTCATTTAGTGTAAAATCAAATAAAAAAACTTATTTATCGGATATCTATTTTTCTCCACACAACATTTTGGTATGTTATAACTATCTCTCTTTTCTATGCTCTAGTTGCAATGGTATATAAACATATATAATCAATATTAATATTTCATTTCTCTATTCATATTTTCCATTTGGCATATATTTTTTTAAAGAAAAAAACTAATTTTTTCTATCCTAAAAAAAATTAAAATTTTAATTAATCATCAAGTAGTGAAAATAGATGATTAGGAGTGTTAGGGAGAGCTGTGGCTCCCAGGGATGTAAATTTTATCCGTACCGCGGATAATATCCTTAACGAATAGAAAACGGGTACCTTAATGGGTATCTGTGGATAAAATAAATAGTTATTTTCTCTACCGGCTTATTAATGGGGCGGGGATGTGTAGTGTACTATCCATACCCACGGGTACCTACTAAGGTAAAATTAATAAAATACCTCTGAAATAACCAAAGTTAACACAAGAAGATGGGTTGAATTGTGTTTAGCAACTTTTAGGAAACTTTTGAAAATTATTTTCGCAGGCATAGCAAGCAAAAATAAAGCTGAAGAAAGTTAGGCGAGTGACTCGTCTAATTTCATAATAGAACACACGCGCATACAGAGAAGGCTAAAACAAGATTTGATATTCACAATATTAACTCTCCAAGTTAAACGCTTAAACAAATAACTCTTAAATAAATTAAAGAGATAGGGGAAGAGGAATATCACTCAAGAGTTTTATGCTGGTTCACCCCAAATTCCACAGGGATACGTCCAGTTCTTGGCAGCACCAAGTTTCCATTATAATTGATCAGATAACAGTACAAGTATTCTTTTCACACCTAGCCTCTTCAGGCTCACACTCAAACAAGTATTCTTTTCTCCCCCAGCCTCTTCAGGCTCAACACAGTAAGGAGTAAATGTTTTGAGTAATTAATACAACTTCGCAAGTCTTTCATATCACACTCAGAGAGTGGAATAAATGAAGTAACGAAAGACTATGAAATTTATGTCAAATGATTGAAGTTCTATTCAAAGAAGGAATGAAGAAGTAAATGAGGAGAGTAAATGCTTCTTTGAATATTTGCGCAGAGCTCTTAACTCCATCTTCATGGTTTGCCCTATTTAAAGGCTTCAATCAATTTGATCCGTTAGACACAGCTTCAGAAAGTGTGCTCCATTGATTTGAACTCCTGGGACACCATCAATGCCAAAGAGTCGTTCTGTATAAGCATTAAATGGTTAAGGACGTTGGACTTTGACACATGCAAGCAAGAGTACACGGACTTTGACATACATATGCAACCAAGAGTACACTTTGCTTCTGAGCAGTTGTTGTTTCAGAGATACAGTAGCAGACTTCTTGTACTTGCAGTAGAGAATTTTTCATTTCAGTGCAACACTTAGTTCACTTTCTGGAAAGTACTTTTACTTTGTACTAAAACATCTAAAAGCTACTAACATGGTGCAGAGGTAGCGTGTTTATTCCTTAAACACTTGAAATAATGAATTCTTTATTCTTTGTCCTTGGTGCTATTGTTCATGTGTCTTCGAGATCCTTAAGGAATGCATTTTTTTAAATAAGGTTGACTTGGACTTTCTTCTGACGGGTATTGTGCAGTCCAAAAGTAGACTAGTGAGGTGAGCCAAAACTTAGATGGGCGAGCAAGTCATTTTTAGACGGGTGATCTGTGACACCCCCTTTTAGGGCGCCACATTAATGCAAATGCATGTAATAAAAATACAACAAATTAAAACATTTTAGAACATATATTTAAATCAATAAAACACATATATAATATCAGAGTTATGAAGGAAGCGAAGACATATGCAATACAGACACCTTACTGGCCGTGGTACTAATAAAAAATTCAACTTCAACTCTGAAAGTTCTCGTGAGAGACGTTAGCATTCTCATCACCTTCCTCGTCTCGGCACTAGCTAAAAGTTCATCTCCGTCTTCGAATCACAAACCGAATCAACATAACAGAAACATAGAGAAGGAGATATACAAGAGGTAAGAAACTCTAGTCATCATAAAGGGGAAAGAACATAAAATACTACTTATCAACATGTACATAAACAAGCACAATCGTCTCCCAAGATAATTGTCATATCAATCAACCTTGATATCTCAGTAACAAGGATCATAACTTATTCTAATGCATAACTGGTCCTACATGCATAATTGGTCAATTCTACAACAACATAAGTCGGGTAGTAGAGTTACTAGCTCCCGCGTTACCAATATGAGTTACGTCATCTTGGTCGCTCCGGATAGTCCACCTCAACCTCGTGTGGCAATTCCTCAGTTGTTAGCAACTGCTCACATGGCTCCATCGTAACGACCACTCAAACGGCTGTTGCAGTCGATACGGTCACCTCCCGTAATAACCACTCAAATGGCTGTTACAGTTATATACACAAGTATGATCCAACCTCGTATGACAGGCACTCAACCAACTGTTGAAGCTATCCATATGGCCCTCCTGTGACAGCTGTCCGACTATTGTCGTAGTCAATCACAACCATCAACCTTATATTAGTATCCGCTCAACAACATTCGCGGATACTGTGACACCCTTCTACCCTGCATGTTAATATAAAACATTTACTTAAAAGAGGTAATTATAAAACATGCATTTATTTGATAAATATAAAAACTTGGATAAAAAGGTTTCACATCTCAACAAAAACAACGCGAAAATAACATAGTATTAAAACAATAAAACATAAACAAGACGGATAAAGAAAAACCCAACCCCGATGTCCCATACAGAGCTGGTATAACCAAAATCCGGATACATCACGGAAACAAACTAAACAACTAACAAAACTAACAACTATAACTCAGCATTCTAACTAGAGTCACGGCTCCTCAGAGTCACTCATCCGCCGGTTGCTCACCGTCCTCTGCATAAGGAAAAACATGCAACAGGAGAAACAGGAAAACAGGGAGTAAGAAATCATGTAAACACAACGGCATGGGAATAGGGAATAAGATGAACATACATCATAGCATGGCATAGAAATATAACAACATATAATATTTATATATCATCATATAATACCATAACAACATGTTAATCATCCAACATATGCTATGCAGTACAATGCAACCCTACTCCACTACTCCATCAATGCATGTGGATCCAACTAACTCAGGAAGTCAACTTCGGAGTTACATATCCGTATTGGCCAAAAAGCACCAACACCGGCAGTTCCATAAACCATGGAGGAACCCCTTGGATAGCCGACGTATCATAACTGGATATGCCACCTCGGGGGCACACGATTCACCAAACCATGGGTGAACCACCCGAGACTTGGGCTAGATCATCATAACTAGGACGATCTCCCCTATGTTGAACATCCCCCTCAACATCAACTCCAATGCTCTATGCAAATGGCACAACAACACACAAGGCAACCACCTCCTTTGCTTGGGCCTAAAAGCACCCAAGACTTATCACCAACATCAACATTAACACCTTAGACCCACATCGTGGGGTCAAGGCCCCCTTGGCCAAAAAGCACCAAGGTCCAACATAACAACATCTCGACCAAAAAACATCGAGAGCACTTTGGCCAAAAAGCACCAAAGCGTGACAACATGCGGTAACCCATCGGGTATCGGCTTAACCAGCTTATCAGTCTTTGTTATCTTAATTAATCTATAATTTAGTTACCTAACTTGTTATCATTTGATTAGTGTATTATTACATCATCTGGAGATAATTGGGGTAAACACCCCTTTAATTCATTAATCGTAAGTTCTGACCAGTAGGGGGGAAGCACGGGCGAACTAAACCCCCAGTACGGTCGTGCTACCACTTAAGTGGAGCACGGTCATGCTCACTATCCTGCACGGCCGTGCTCAATGCGTGTTGTTTTCCAGAATTTAACTGGGAGCACGGTCGTGCTGAACAGTCCCTGTTCAGCACGGTCGTGCTCCTGGGCAGGGCCATACTGTTCTGGGCAGAATTTAACGTGTTCTTGGAGTTTAGGCTCCTTAATTCTCTCAAATCAGATCCTAGGGTCTTAACTAAAACATTCGGCATGAAACTTAACCCCTCACTAACACAGTTCATGTCTTATGAAGCTTGGGGAATTAATCCTTTAATTCCTATGTTAACTAAGAGTCCTAATTAAGTCAATTAGAGTCTTATTAACATATTCAACATAACGGTAACATCATCATCAACAACATATCCAGTCAATGTGATCAACATAATCCATGTCATAACAACAACATTCATAATCATGGGTATTCATACCAATTCAACCAAAACTCATGACATAAGACAATTCAAATGGGCATACCACATCATGAAAAACTCAACAATTATAACAAATAGGCATACTAGTTAATCCAATTAAACATATAAACAGTTCAGTCATACAACCAGGCAGATCATGGCATCAATACATTATAACGACAATAAACGGGACTATGAGAACCCCTCATCTTATGCTACTCCCTAGCCTAGTGTATACACTACTCTTCTCCCATACCTAGTACGAGGTTCGTGTTTCAAAAGAAGAAAGAAGATCCACTAGGGTCCCGTCTTACTAGCGCTTGTCTACGACCTCAAGGACACCAAAGAGACACTTTGGTTCAACTTTAAGATCAAGAAATCAAAAGGAAGAGATTAAGAACTTGAAAGAAAGAACACAAGGGACAAGGTGCACGAATTTTGCCTTTTCTAAAGTCCCAAAAAGCAAGCACAACGAACCCCCATTCATAGCGATGTTCTCCTATCAAGAAGCAGTGAAAAACGATGCAATAACGGGTTCCCTAGAGAGAGTTTTAGGGAGAAAAACCATAAGGATTCAAAGTGGAAGGAGGGAGACAGTTTTCTGAGTGTTGGGATCGTGTAAACTAGGTTTAGGTCGAGTCTAATGGTATATATATGAGTTTGGGTCATAACTGGTTCCTATTTCAGCCCAAATTGTATACAGTTCGGTATTTTGGTCATAACTTGAGCTACAAGTTTCCGATTGAGGCGTTCTTGGTGTCGTTAGAAATCTCAGAAATATCTATAAATTAATATCTAATGATAGAATCCTAAATCGGACTCTAAGAAGGTCAAAAGTTCGATGAAATTTTAGCGACAGATTTGGTAGTTATTCCTAGCTAGATAGGATCCTTAGGAGATTATGATAAGATCTTAAGATATAAACAAAAAGAGGATGATCCTATATTAATAAGGACTCAAATCAGATTGGTTGAGGGGATAAAATCTAAGAATAACACTATCTCTATTTAAATACTAAATCACACGATATCTTATCATATCATTCTTAATAACTTATTATTAATAAAATCACATATCATATATTAACATATAAAATCAAACATTAAGAGACACAATCTCATATTAATGCAAATAATCATATATTAATATACATATTATCATATGCAATGATATATACACATATATATATAAATATCAAATATATATATGCCAGAACTAACATATATAAACATAAGGGTGAATCTTGAAGTGTTACAATTTCACCCCCTTATAAAAATTTCATCATCGAAATTTCTACCACCTCGGTTGAAAAAGTGCGGGTACAACTCCATCATCCTGCTTTCCAGCTCCCACGTAGCACTTTCCTCAGTAGCCCCAATCCAAACGACTTTGACCAAATGAATTTCCTTGCCTCTTAGCCGCTTCACCCTCCTATCCTCGACTCGAATGGGTAACACCTGAAACGTTAAGTTCTCTTTCAACTGCAAGGTATTCGGGACTATCACCTGACTAGGATCGCGAACATACTTTTTGAGCTGGGACACATGGAAGACACTATGAAGGGTTGATAAGAACAGTGGTAAGGCTATTTGGAAGGCGACTCCATCAACTCTTTTAAGGATTTGGTAAGGACCAATGAATCTAGGAGCAAGTTTCTTCGCTTTCATCACTCTACCAACCCCAGTCGTTGGAGTAACTCCCAAGAACACATGATCACCTTCCTGGAATTCGAGCGCCTTCCTTCTTTTGTCATGGTAGCTCTTCTGCCTACTTTGTGCCACTTTCATCTTTTCTTGAATCATCCTCACTTTTTCAGTGGTTTCTTGCACCACTTCAGGTCCTAGTACAACACTATCACCAGGTTCACTCCAACACAAGGGTGTCCTACATCTCCACCCAAAAAGGGCTTCATAAGGTGCCATCCCAATACTGGAATGGAAACTATTGTTGTAGGTAAACTCTATCAGGGCAAAAACTTGTCCCAACTACCAGACCGTTCTAACACACAAGCTCTAAGCAAGTCCTCTAAGGACTGGATGGTTCTCTCAGACCAACCATCAGTCTGAGGGTGATAAGCTGAACTTAGCCTAAGCTTGGTTCCTAAAGCCTCATGCAAACAGTTCCAAAACCTAGAGGTAAACCTCGGGTCTCTATCTGAAACCATGCTAGAAGGTACACCATGTAGCCTAACTTTCTCTCTGATGTACAGCTTAGCCAACTTTTCCAAAGAGTAATCCATGTTCATCGGGATGAAATGGGTGGACTTTGTCAGTCTATCCATGATAACCCATATAGCCTCAAAACCAGCTGGAGTCCTAGGGAGTCCAGACACAAAATCCATGGAAATATTGTCCCACTTCCATTCTGGGATACTTAACGGTTGTAACTTTCCTGATGGCTTCCGGTGTTCTATCTTAGCCTTTTGACACAGTAAACAAGCATACACAAACTCAGCCACATCTTTCTTCATCCTAGGCCACCAAAACATGTGCTTTAAGTCCTGATACATCTTAGTGGCACCTGGGTGCACACTCATTCCACTCCTATGTCCTTCTTCAAGGATCAACTTTCTAAGCTCTTGGACGTCTGGTATACAGACTCCATCTTTGAACCTCAAGAATCCATTGCTTCCTTCCTTAAAACTAAGGTCTCTTCCCTGTGCAAGCAACTCTCGCTAATCAAAGAGAAACTTGTCTAACTTCTGACTCTCTCTAATCTGATCCATCAAACTGTTGGTAACCTTCAAGGTTCCAAGCCTAATGCTTTTAGGGGTAACTTCCCAAGCTAAACTCATGTCTCTAAACTCCTCAATTAGATCCATCTCCCTAACCATCAAAGTGGAGATGTGCAAGGTTTTTATAGTTAAGGCATCGGCCACTACATTGGCCTTTCCTGGGTGGTAGGTTAGATCAAACTCATAATCCTTTAAAAATTCCATCCACCTACCCTGCCTCATATTCAGCTCCTTTTGATCAAAGAGATATGGTCGCGCTGTTGCGCACGCGCCAAAAAGAACGAGCGGGTTTTAAAACTGTAGTTAGGGCGACAACTCGGATGTCGTCTCACAAGGACTCTTAAAGTGTTATTTTCCACAAAAATCAGTTTTGGGGGGGTTTGGATTGGGATGCAAATAAGAAAACAAAATAATAACAGAGCAATGAAACAAGGTAATTCAAAGAGATTGTCAAATAGCTAAAAACCGATTAATCTATTGTTCTCGATTTCCCAACTATCATAGGTTCATGCAATTTCCAAGCCCTAAGCAGATTCTAATCCCCTCCCGGTTGTAGCAACAATTTACAAGCGAAACCACTACTACAGATACATGTCCCTATTCCCGAATTAAGCAAACGGGGTTAAGCCCTTCGTGAACTAAGCGAACACGAAACGTACACACGCGAATTAAGCAAACGCGATTAATTATAGGAACATGATATCACCGAAAATAAATCAACACAACACAGTATACTCCTGAATTAAGCAAACAGAAATATAAAGCATGGCATTGAAAAGGGAAAAGCATACAAAACAGGAAATACAAGAACCTCAAGTATAGTGGAAATCGATTACAATAGATTAATCCTAGAAACTTAGTTCTCCATGAAAAAAACGAAAACACACAGAGAAAAAATGTAAAACAGAACAATGGAGAAGCAAAAGTCTTTTCAAGCTGTTCAGAATGGCAATTTATACTGTTCAGAAATTAAGTCCACTCGCGAGGCGAGCACCCCTTCGCGAGGCGAATATTGTGAATAGTCAGCAACGTTTGGTCTTCTCGCGGGGCGAAAGACTACTCGCGGGGCGAGACTCTTCAAGTTCCAAACCATCACAGCTGTGACCTTCAGCATGGCTAAACCGTGATAGCTTCTGGTCTTCCAGGGTTGGATTACTCGCGAGGCGAGTCAAGTGTTCGCGAGGCGACCCAGAAACCTTGCATTTTCCTAGAACAGTCAGCCTTCGGGGTGGCGAGGCGAGAAGAGTAGTCGCTGGGCGAACCAGAGAGGATGACATTTTCACTGTTCTGCTGGCTTTCAGGTTCGCGAGGCGAGCACAACTCTCGCGAGGCGAATCCCCTGTTCTTTATTTTCTTGACTTCCAACTTAACCTGAAAACAAAGAAATAGCTATAAGTGCATTATTTGACTCAAAACTGGATAAATTAACCTAAAACTACTTTAGAGACTCAAAACCTTGCTTGAGGACAATCTAATCTAATTTGGGTGAAAATAGGATATAATTTGCACAAAACCCTGGTCATACTAGCCATAAAACTAGATGAGCCAGAGGCTGATCAAAATACCCCAAACTTAAACTTTGCTTGTCCCCAAGCAAACTAAGACTCAAAATTCAAAAAGACTCAAGACCTGGCAAGCTTAAAAGATTCAATCAACCTTGCACAAATTCAAGCAATACATAAAAACAGTTTTCCTCAATGTCCCCCCCCCCCCCCCCCTTCAAACAAAGCAATCCCCACATTCATTTATTCTAAACATTTGAGAATTTTATCATTCAAGCAATCAGAAATCTAAGCAAGGGATCTAAGTTACACACAAAAGAGAGATCACCAAATTCAAACAACTGCCTTCCTCACAAGGGCAATTTGTGTTTCACTCAATCGCTCAGTTTGTGTCAGGTTATCAACAATTCACTCAATTTCACTTTTCAAGAACACTTCCCATAAATTTGATTTTAATCTCAAAATGATTCCCACAGAAAACATGCATACAACATCAAAAGGTCTTTTATGGGTTGTAATGGGGCCTGACTAAGGGTAGGATATACAAAGGTACTAGGCTGAAGACCCTAGGAACTAAGAGAGCATGAACATTTTACACTTTGAATTTCACTCTGGTTCCTTTTCTCGATCTTCTTTTTTTTTTCTTGGGTGACTACAGCCTTTTTATTCAAACAGCCTTTTTGGCATTTTTGCACTTTTCTTTTCTTTTTTTTCATTTTACAAGCCTTTGGCTCCAACCTTTTTATTGTTGTTGTTTTTTTTCTTTTTCTCAATCCCAACAGCACATCACCTTATAGCCACCCTAAACTTAGTTTCTTGCAACCATTTTCTTACTAAGATTCCATGCTCTCCTAATCCTAAGATCGGGCTAACATGGTTTTTTCCAGATTTTGGGCTTATAACATTAGGTTGTCAAGAATTAACAGGCTAATCAGGCTCAATGGGGCTAACTAAGGAACATGCATTAGGGATGGTTATTTTAGGCTAAGTAGCTATTTACAAAGAAAATGCCTAAATCATCTGAATCAAACACATAATCATGCTAACCAAAAAGAGATTCAAGCAAATTCAGGAAAGTGCAACTTGAAAAGTGATTCTCACAATCAAAAACATGTTGGAGGCTCAAAACCTCACCTGGACATTCATGCAAATTGTTTGACAGAGATTCTATCCCTAGTGTGTGTTTCCCTTCACCCCAAACTTATCATAAATCATGCTATCATAACAAAATCTCAAAGTTCAGTTTTCAATCACATGGGGATCACTTTTTCAAAAAAACAAAAAAAAATTTTTAGCCTAGGGGGAATCATCACATCAATCATGCAATTAATCTGTGCAAAATCAATCAAAATCCATCAAACTTGCCAACAAAAGACTCAACACAACTCCTGAGCTTCTCAAATTATTCAGGAGCTTTATTCAAAGAAAAGGGAAAAAAAAAACAAAACAAAACAAAACTACAACTAGTTCCCTCCCCCACACTTAAAATATACATTGTCCCCAATGAACAAAAGAACTATAAAAACAGAGTGAGGGAAAGGAAAGGGCACTCCCTGATCAAGTATCAGTGTAGGTGGGAGCTTCCAAGGAGAGCTCCTCAACATTAACATCCACAGGAACACCAGCATCCACACCATGGAATGGCTTAAGCCTCTGCCCGTTAACCTTGAAGGTCTTGTTGGTACCTGTACTTTGAATCTCTATTGCACCATAACGAAACACATTAGTAACAATAAATGGTCCAATCCACTTGGACCTAAGTTTCCCAGCCATCAATCTCAGGCGGGAGTTAAACAGTAAGACTTTCTGACCCACAAAAAATTCTTTCCTAGCAATCATCCTATCATGAAAAAGTTTTGTTTTCTCTTTATAAATCCTGGAGCTTTCATAGGCTTCTAGCCTAAGCTCCTCAAGTTGCTGCAACTGCAGTTTTCTTTCAACACCAGCTTCTTTCATGTCCAAGTTACAGCACTTTACTGCCCAATATGCCCGGTGCTCAACTTCCACCGGGAGGTGACATGCTTTACCAAATACGAGCCTGAAGGGGGACATTCCTATAGGTGTCTTGAAAGCAGTCCTCTGAGCCCACAGTGCGTCTTCCAGACGGCGGCTCCATTCCTTTCTATTTGGCTGCACCATCTTCTCTAGAATCTGCTTGATCTCCCTATTTGATATTTCAGCTTGGCCATTGGTCTGGGGATGGTAAGCAGTGGAAACTCTATGTACAACCCCATACTTCCTGAGTAAGGCTTCCATGGTTACATTGCGTGAAGTGAGTGCCCTGGTCACTGATGATGGCCTTAGGTATGCCAAACCTGCAAAAAATGTTGGACCTAACAAATTTGGAAATAACTTTAGCATCGTTAGTCCTAGTGGGGATTGCTTCCACCCACTTTGAAGCATAGTCTACACCCAAAAGAATATATACAAAACCAAAAGAGGGAGGGAAAGGACCCATGAAATCAATCCCCCACACATCAAAAACCTCACAAAAGAGCATAGGCTGCTGAGGCATCTCACTCCTACGAGTGATGGCAGGGCCTGTTGTTTGACATTCTTTACAATTCTTGTAGACCTCATAGGCAACTCTAAAAATTGTGGGCCAGTAGAACCCAGAATCCAGGACTTTTCTTGCCGTCCTCTGTGGTCCAAAATGTCCTCCAACTTGGTAGGCATGTGAGAAGTGCAAAATGGACTCTGTCTCATGATCGGGGACACACCTCCGAATCACCTGATCACTGCAAAACTTCCACAGGTAGGGATCATCCCACACATAGTACTTTGCATCGCTCTTGAGCTTGTGGAACTTATGTCTACTTGTACCTGCAGGAACAATACCAGCAACAAGAAAGTTAACTATGTCAGCAAACCAGGGGGTTACCCTATACAGATTTAGAAGCCTCTCATCAGGGAAAACATCTTGGATGGGAGAAGGATCCTCATCCCTAGCTATGCGGCTCAAGTGATCGGCTACCAAATTTTCAGCTCCACTCTTGTCCTTTATCTCCACATTGAACTCTTTGAGCAAAAGCATCCACCGGATCAGTCTTGGCTTAGCTTCTGGCTTCTTTAACAGGTACTTCAGAGCTGCATGGTCAGTGAAAACAATAACCCTAGAACCTAGCAAATATGACCTAAACTTATCAAGTGCAAATACAACAGCTAGCAGTTCTTTCTCAGTGGTGGTGTAATTTGATTGTGCAGCATCTAATGTCCTAGAAGCATAATGAATCACATGGTCAGCCTTGCCCACCCTTTGTGCCAGAACCGCTCCCACAGCAAAATTGGAAGCATCACACATTAGTTCAAAAGGGAGTGTCCAGTCTGGGGGCTGGATGATGGGGGTAGATGTCAATGCTTTTTTCAGGTAGTCAAATGCCTCCTTGCAATGATCATCAAAATGGAACATGGCATCATTCTTCAAAGAGGTTTGACAATGGCGGTGCTATCTTCTTTGAAGTCCTTTATAAAGCGCCTGTAGAAACCTGCATGTCCAAGAAAAGAACGGATCTCGCGTACGCAAGATGGGTAAGGCAACGAAGAAATCACATCAATTTTTGCAGGATCTACTGAAATACCCTCTTTAGAAATTACATGACCCAAAACTATCCCTTGTTCTACCATAAAGTGACACTTTTCATAATTCAAAATCAGATCAGTCTCAATGCATCTTTGTAGAACTAAACTCAGACTATGCAGACATGCATCAAATGAGGAGCCATATACAGTGAAGTCATCCATGAACACCTCTATGCAATTTTCAATAAATTCAGAGAAAATGCTAAGCATGCATCTTTGGAAGGTGCCAGGAGCATTACAAAGGCCAAATGGCATCCTCCTATAGGCAAACGTACCGAAGGGGCACGTGAAAGTTGTCTTTTCCTGATCCTCAGGGGCAATATGGATCTGGAAATACCCGGAAAAGCCATCAAGAAAGCAATAATGAGATTTACCAGCCAGCCGATCCAGCATTTGATCTATGAGCGGCAAAGGAAATTGATCCTTTCGGTGGCCTGGTTCAACTTCCTACAATCTATACGGACTCGCCTTGACTATTCTCGGACTCTAGTAGGTACAAGCTCATTATTATCATTCCTAACTACTGTTAGACCGGACTTCTTTGGTACAACTTGCACCGGACTTACCCAAGTACTATCAGAGATGGGGTATATAATACCTGCCTGCAGAAGCTTAGTCGCCTCTTTCTTCACCACATCCAAAATCAATGGGTTTAGTCGCCTCTGGGCTTGCCTTACTGGTTTAGCTCCATCCTCCAATAGAATTCTGTGCATGCATCTGGAGGGGCTAATTCCTGGAATATCAGCTAATGTCCACCCAATAGCTTTCTTGTGCTTCTTCAGAACCTCCAATAGTTTTGCTTCCTGGTCAGAGTCAAGGCTGGAAGAAATGATGACTGGAAGTTTTTCATCTGTCTCCAGGTAGGCATACTTCAGGTTCCCAGGAAGTGGTTTGAGCTCTAGGGAGGGCGGCTGCTCAATGGATGGTACATCGGGAGTAGCCATGATGCCACGGACTTCTGCAGAACAGATAGCTTCACTCTCACTATCACTATCACCCTGCAAAGTTGAATCCAGAAACTCAGAACAAACAGCACATGGGTTAGTGTCAGTATAGTTAGTACAAGTATATACATCATCAAAACCAGAAATAAATGGAAAATCTGAAATAAAGTCCTCATGGGTATCCTCAATAAGCTCCGAAAGCAACTCTAAGTGGAAAACAGAGTGCTCCTCCAGTGGGTGTTTCATAGCATCAAAGATCTTGAACTTGGCCACAATATCACCAAACTCCATAGAAATAGTCCCATCATGCACATCAATCTTAGTCTTGGCTGTCTTCATGAATGGTCTGCCCAAGATTATTGGTGATCTACTGGAATGAGTCTCTCCTGCCATGTCTAGGATGTAGAAGTCCGCAGGGAAGATCAAATAATCAACTTGCACTAGCACATCTTCTACCATTCCCATGGGTCGGGCACTGGTCCTGTTAGCTAACTGGATGGTGAGACCTGTATACTGTAAAGGTCCAAGATCAAGGTTGTTAAAGATGGAGGTAGGCATGACATTTATGGATGATCCCAAGTCCAACATGCAGTTTTCAAATTTCCTATCCCGAATAGTGCATGGGATAGTAAATATGCCTGGATCCTTGCACTTCTGTGGTAATGCCTGAGTAGGGGCTATAACAAAGAACTCTTTCTCAGTGCAGGCCTAGACTGGATAAGAGCTGAGACATTTCTTCCCAAATCAACCCTCTCATTATTCTTCATCTTCCTCTTGTTGGTGCATAGATCCTTCAGAAATTTGGCATACTTGGGCACCTGCTTGATCACATCCAACAGCGGAATATTTACAGCTACCTTTCTGAAAACATCAAGAAATTCCTTCTCGTTATCTTCACCACCAATTTTCTTATTTTTCTGAATTCTGTGTGGGAATGGGATTGGTGGTCTGTATACCTTCTCAACTTCAACTTCAACACTAGGCTCAGGAGTTACCTCAATAGTTTCTTCATCTTTTCCAGAGGTGGTCTCAACAACTTTTCCAGATCTCAGAGAAATGGCACTTACATTAGGGTTGGAGGCATTGGGATTTATCACTGGCTGTGCAGGCAGCTGGGTTGTCCCTTGAGCTTGCTGTATGGTGTTTATGGAAGTGGCAAGCTGTCCAACCCGTGTCTCTAAACTTTGAATGCTGGCACTTGTTTGCTGCTGAAACTGTGTCTGTAAGGTCTGAATCTGTCCCATTTGCTGCTGGAACTGGAGATTTTGTGCAGCCATTTGTGCAGCCATTTGTTTGAGCATATCCTCTAATGAAGGTCCAGAAGGTGCTGAATTGGTCACTGGAGGAGGATTCTGAAGTGCTGCCATCGGTTGTTGTTGGGATGAGTTCCTATACCGCAGATTAGGATGATTCCTCCAGTTGGGATGGTACCTATTGGTAGAGAGGTCTGGAGTGCTGTACCGATTCTGACTGTTTCCTTGATTATATGGATTTACTGCATAAGCTTGAGATACTTCACTGACAAACTCTTCTCTCTGGATGGGGCATGGATCATATGGGTGCTCAGGTGAATTGCACATGCTACATAACTTTGCAGGCTGAAATCTGTCTATTGCCAATTGCCTTACAAAATAAGTGAGCTCATCCAATCTATTCTCAAGAGCGGCCTGGTTGGAAGATGAACTATGGACCTCATGCACACCTCTTGTCTCAACTGAATTTCTTCTGGTAGTAAACTGCTGGGAATTTAGTGACATATTCTCAATGAGTTGCTTGGCAGCAGCTGGGGTCTTATCAACTAGTGCTCCCCCACTAGCAGCATCCAAAAGATTCCTATCCATCGGCAATAATCCTTCATAAAAGTACTGGATCAGGAGCTGTTCAGAGATCTGATGCTGAGGGCAACTGGATACCAAATGCTTGAACCTTTCCTAATATTCAGCTAGCGACTCATTCCCTTGCCTGATGCCACATATTTCTTTCCTTATTGACGTAGCTCTTGAAGCAGGAAAATATCTTACTAGGAAAACCCTCTTCAAATCATTCCAAGTGGTGATAGAGTTGGGCTCAAGATACAACAACCAATCCTTTGCAGCTCCCTGGAGTGAGAACGGAAAAGCCTTCAGTTTGATGCTATCTTCAGTGATTCCCTCTGATCTCGAGGTTGTGGAGCATACAACTTGGAATTCCTTCAAGTGCTTGTGTGGATATTCACCTGCAAGACCATTAAACTTTGGCAACAAGTGAATGAAACCAGATTTTAGTTCAAAAGGAGTATCAGCACCAGGATATGAAATACACAATCCATTGTAATTTACATCAGGGGCAGCAAGCTGTCTTAATGTCCTTTGGTCTCCCATATTTTCAAAATCAGTTTTAGAATTAGAATCACTACTAGTGCTAGCCCGAAATTCTCTACGGAGTGTGTGCAGTGTTCTTTCAATTTCCGGGTCAAAATCACACAATTCAGGGCAATTAGACCTAGTAGCCAGACCAATTCAAAACAAAAACAAAAAGAAAAGAAAAAGAAAAGAAAGGAAAAAAATGGAAAAAATAACAAATAAGAGTCCCCGGCAACGGCGCCAATTTTTGGTCGCGCTGTCGCGCACGCGCCAAAAAGAACGAGCGGGTTTTAAAACTGTAGTTAGGGCGACAACTCGGATGTCGTCTCACAAGGACTCTTAAAGTGTTATTTTCCACAAAAATTAGTTTTGGGGGGTTTGGATTGGGATGCAAATAAGAAAACAAAATAATAACAGATCAATGAAACAAGGCAATTCAAAGAGATTGTCAAATAGCTAAAAACCGATTAATCTATTGTTCTCGATTTCCCAACTATCATAGGTTCATGCAATTTCCAAGCCCTAAGCAGATTCTAATCCCCTCCCGGTTGTAGCAACAATTTACAAGCGAAACCACTACTACAGATACATGTCCCTATTCCCGAATTAAGCAAACGGGGTTAAGCCCTTCGTGAACTAAGCGAACACGAAACGTACACACGCGAATTAAGCAAACGCGATTAATTATAGGAACATGATATCACCGAAAATAAATCAACACAACACAGTATACTCCTGAATTAAGCAAACAGAAATATAAAGCATGGCATTGAAAAGGGAAAAGCATACAAAACAGGAAATACAAGAACCTCAAGTATAGTGGAAATCGATTACAATAGATTAATCCTAGAAACTTAGTTCTCCATGAAAAAAACGAAAACACACAAAAAATGTAAAACAGAACAATGGAGAAGCAAAAGTCTTTTCAAGCTGTTCAGAATGGCAATTTATACTGTTCAGAAATTAAGTCCACTCGCGAGGCGAGCACCCCTTCGCGAGGTGAATATTGTGAAAAGTCAACAACGTTTGGTCTTCTCGCGGGGTGAAAGACTACTCGCGGGGCGAGACTCTTCAAGTTCCAAACCGTCACAGCCGTGACCTTCAGTATGGCTAAACCGTGATAGCTTCTGGTCTTCCAGGGTTGGATTACTCGCGAGGCGAGTCAAGTGTTCGCGAGGCGACCCAGAAACCTTGCATTTTCCTAGAACAGTCAGCCTTCGGGGTCGCGAGGCGAGAAGAGTAGTCGCGGGGCAAACCAGAGAGGATGACATTTTCACTGTTCTGCTGGCTTTCAGGTTCGCGAGGCGAGCACAACTCTCGCGAGGCGAATCCCCTGTTCTTTATTTTCTTGACTTCCAACTTTACCTGAAAACAAAGAAATAGCTATAAGTGCATTATTTGACTCAAAACTGGATAAATTAACCTAAAACTACTTTAGAGACTCAAAACCTTGCTTGAGGACAATCTAATCTAATTTGGGTGAAAATAGGATATAATTTGCACAAAACCCTGGTCATACTAGCCATAAAACTAGATGAGCCAGAGGCTGATCAAGATACCTCAGACTCTTATGATCAATAAAGACCTCAAACTTCGCTCCATACAGGTAATGTCTCCAAATCTTTAAGGCAAACACCACAACTCCTAACTCTAGATCATGGGTAGGGTAGTTCCACTCATGGGTTTTCAATTGCCTAGAAGCATAAGCCACTACCTTACCATCTTGCATCAACACTCCACCTAAACCTTGCTTGGAAACATCGCAATATACTACGAAAGGTTTACTAGGATCAGGCAACACGAAAACTGGTGCTGATGTCAACCTATTCTTAAGGGTTTGGAAACTCTCTTCACACTTAAAGTCCTACACAAACAGCCGCCCCTTCTTGGTGAGACGGGTTAAGGGTAAGGCTAACTTAGAGAAACCTTCTACGAACCGCCTATAGTACCCTACTAAACCCAAGAAACTCCTAATCTCGGTCATTGACTTTGGCGCTTCCCATTCGAGCACTGTTTCAACCTTAGCTGGATCGACGACTATCCCACCTTTTGAGATCACGTGACCTAAGAAACTAACATCTTCTAACCAAAACTCTCACTTAGACATCTTGGCATACAACTGCTTCTCCTTAAGGGTCTATAAGACAACCCTCAAGTGCTCCTCATGTTCTTCCTTAGTCTTAGAGTACACTAAGATGTCATCTATAAAGACCACCACAAACTTATCCAAGTAGGGGTGAACCACCCGAGACTTGGGCCAGATCATCATAACTAGGACGACCTCCCCTATATTGAACATCCCCTTCAACATCAACTCCAATGCTCTATGTAAATGGCACAACAACACACAAGACAACCACCTCCTTTGCTCGGACCTAAAAGCACCCAAAACTTATCACCAACATCAACATTAACACCTTAGACCCACACCGTGGGGTCAAGGCCCCCTTGGTCAAAAAGTACCAAGGTCCAACATAACAACATCTCAGCCAAAAAGCATCGAGAGTACTTTGGCCAAAAAGCACCAAAGCGTGACAACGTGCGGTAACCCATTGGGTACCGGCTTAACCAGCTTATCAGTCTTTGTTATCTTAATTAATCTTTAATTAAGTTATCTAACTTGTTATCATTTGATTAGTGTATCATTACATCATCTGGGGATAATTGGGGTAAACACCCCTTTAATTCATTAATCTTAAGTTCTGACCAGTAGGAGGAATCACGGGCGTACTAAACCCCCAGCACGGTCGTGCTGCCACTTAAGTGGAGCACGATCGTGCTCACTGTCTTACAAGGTCGTGCTCAATGCGCGACCTGTTTTCCAGAATTGAACTGGGAGCATGGTCGTGCTCCCTGTTCAGCACGACCGTGCTCCTGGGTAGGACCATACTGTTCTGGGCAGAATTTAACGTGTTCTTGGAGTTTAGGCTCCCTAATTCTCTCAAATCAGATCCTAGGGTCTTAACTAAAACATTCGACATGAAACTTCACCCCTCACTAACATAGTTCATGTCTTATGAAGCTTGGGGAATTAATCCCTTAATTCCTATGTTAACTAAGAGTCATAATTAAGTCAATTAGAGTCTTATTAACATATTCAACATAACGGTAACATCATCATCAACAACATATCCAGTCAATGTGATCAACATAATCCATGTCATAACAACAACATTCATAATCATGGGTATTCATACCAATTCAACCAAAACTCATGGCATAAGACAATTCAAATGGGCATACCACATCATGAAAAACTCAACAATTATAATAAATAGGCATACTAGTTAATCCAATTAAACATATAAACAATTCAGTCATACAACCAGGCAGATCATGGCATCAATACATTATAACGATAATAAACGGGGCTATGGGAACCCCTCATCTTACGCTACTCCCTAGCCTAGTGTATACACTATTCTTCTCCCATACCCGGTACGAGGTTCGTGTTTCAAAAGAAGAAAGAAGATCCACTAGGGTCCCGTCTCACTAGCGCTTGTCTACGACCTCAAGGACACCAAAGAGACACTTTGGTTCAACTCTAAGATCAAGAAATCAAAAGGAAGAGATCAAGAACTTGAAAGAAAGAACACAAGGGACAAGGTGCACGAATTTTACCTTTTTAAAGTCCCAAACAACTAGCACAACGAACCCCTATTCGTAGCGATGTTCTCCTAACAAGAAGCAGTGAAGAACGGTGCAAGAACGGGTTCTCTAGAGAGAGTTTTAGGGAGAAAAACCATAAGGATTCAAAGAGGAAGGTGGGAGGCAGTTTTCTGAGTGTTCGGATCGTGTAAACTAGGTTTAGGTCGAGTCTAATGGTATATATATGAGTTTGGGTCATAACGGGTTCCTATTTCAGCCCAAACTGTATACAGTTCGTTATTTTGACCATAACTTGAGCTACAAGTTTCCGATTGAGGCGTTCTTGGTATCGTTAGAAATCTCAAAAATATCTACAAATTATTGTCTAATGATCGAATCCTAAATAGGACTCTAAGATGGTCAAAAGTTTGATGAAAGTTTAGCGACGGATTTGGTAGTTATTCCTAGATAGGATCCTCAGGAGATTATGATAAGATCTTAAGATATAAACAAAAAGAGGATGATCCTATATTGATAAGGACTCAAATCTGATTGGTTGAGGGGCTAAAATCTAAGAATAACACTATCTCTATTTAAATACTAAATCACATGATATCTTATCATATCATTCTTAATCGCTTATTATTAATAAAATCACATATCATATATTAACATATAAAATCAAACATTAAGAGACACAATCTCATATTAATGCAAATAATCATATATTAATATACATATTATCATATGCAATAATATATACACATATATATAAATATCAAACATATATATACCAGAACTAACACATATAAACATAATGGTGAATCTTGAGGCGTTACAGATACTCACAAGGTTGATCAGCAACATGGTATGAGCATGCAACCATCACCACATAATTCCACACTACATTTCCATCTATCACCTCAATATCACCATAACATCATAACTTCCTACTCAAGCTATCTACTTAATTTCATATCAAACATCTCCAAAGTATCACCAATATTGATCCATCACACATCAATATATCAACAACATATAGTATAATATTATCAATAGAACAACATACTATACATCATATACTCAGATAAGCATGTTATCAAATATCATATTATCAACCAACAATCAACGGGGGTTGAGAATCCCCACACATGTAAATGTTCATATTTTATGCCCGTAATCCCGTTAATTGAAATTTCTTCCCCCTCACCTTGTGTACACTTGTATAGGAGTCTCAAACCTCGTGAAACAAGCTCCTCTCTCTCCCTCAAGGTTGCTACCACGTGTCTTAAAAGGCTCTTCGGTGCTCCAAAATTTTGCCCTAAGACATGGACAAAGTTCCGACAATGTCATGACTCTTGACTTTGAAACAATTTTCCAAATAGATCTAGAATCAAAACAAGATACAAGAAAGAAGGAAACGACAATGTCGACGTGTCGACACGTTAGATACTTGAGCATTACCTCAGTTGTATCGAAGAATCACTAGTCGATACTCGTAGTACTCGTTGTCCTGATCACAGAATCGAAGTCGGAATCGTGATCGGATGGACGGATTGTCTCCGTGCTCAACTTCTCTCTATATACTCTCCTCCTTCTCTCTAACTTCGTGCTCTCTGTCTTCTATAATTTTTGCATCTGAGGTAAATTAAGTTACCTCTTGGACAACTTTTTTTTTTTTTTCAAATTCCAGGCGCTCATGCTCAGTGTGAGTTTACCCATGCTCAGCTTGGGAGCGTCCACCGGCGTGCTTCCATGCGTGCCACGTAACCCGCCACGTGTCCGTGTGCATGGCACCATTTCCCCACGCTCAGCGTCAACTCCCCCATGCTCAGTGTGGCCTCTGGTCAACAACGTTGAACTCTCGCGTTCTGAGGTCGTTTGAAGTCTAATTGACCTCAAATTTGAGATATAGGCTCATCAAGACCTAGTAAATGACCTCAAACCATCAAAAATGCCTAATCTCAACCGTAACACCAAATTTCTTGTTTCACACTCATAAACCTTAAAGACGATCAACGGGGAAAACCCTACGATTCATGTACGTTCAAACTCACTCGAGATGAATGCGTACTTTCCAAGCAAAGGTTTCTAGACCTCAAACAACATCTTAACTATTTAACCCAAGCCTTAAACCTAATCCTCTTACTTAAACCAAGCCATAAAAACCGGGATGATACATGATCCATTGAAGCTTCTTCAAACTTGTGATCATTGCCACGTCATCAATTAACTCGGAACTTTGACTGAGAGTTGACTTGGTCTCTGTCTTAGTTGACTATCTTTCAGACGATTCTGGAAAAATGCTCTTTAGAGAAAATTACACAGGTCATATTTTAGACGAGTGACCTTAAGTCTATTTACCTGCACACTTAGCAAACTTATCAGTAATTTCATATGGTTCAATATTACCATACTTAATCTATTTGGAATCATCAAAACTTAGAGAATTTACACATTGAATGTGTTCCAGACTTATGAGGTCTCAACAACCTTTAAGTATATAAACCAAATACCCTAATTTTTTAAGTACCCTCATTTTGTTTCTGAAATTTGACAGCCTGATCACCCAAACCCTATCATTCCCCAACCCCTTCCCCCTTTTATCACCTTTTCATGACATGCATGATTATACTGTTTACTATAATATTTTTCAAGCATATAAGAATTTCTCGTAGCAGCATGAAACTCAAATTAAGTCTGATTGACATAATTAGTCTGAATTTCATGTGTGAATAAAAAAATTTGTGAGGTGTTTGAATATCCATGGATACCCTAAAACATTGATAAATTTATTTAAAACCCATAAGATGGATACCCGCACGGATATGGGACGAGAACATATGCGAAATTCATCCAACGGGTCGGGTACGTAGTGTGGGGCTACTACCCGTACCCACCCTACCCCATTTACATCAATGGCTCCTACTTGTCATAAGAAAGATCCGCTACTTAACTCATATACATTAATTGAGTTGTGTTATTTGAATACAGATTTTAGATACTGTTCCTGCCAAGATCCGTTTTGTCCGAATCTCCATAGAACGTGAAACCAAGGGGGTTATTTTATGATTTGGGCTTGACAGAATTCAGTGATTCCGGTCCTACGTATCCCAGTGGGAATCAAAGCCAGACGTAGTTCTAGGTTCATCCCTTGGCGGGGGTGATCTCGATCCCTTCATTTTGTGTCGGACGAGTACTAGGGAGCAAGGACTGTTTCATAGTCTCTTGGTCGACGCTAGTTCCTCTAACACGCTTTAGGGAGAGTCACCTGTGTTCAGTGAAAAGGTCTCCTCTTCTTATGAGGGGTACTGCCCCTTTTATAATTTCTGGATCGGGCCGGGTACTTGGGCTCGGTGGCCGGGTTAATAACCTCGGCCAGTACACAAGCCCCCCAAGCTCTGAGCTTAAACAAGCGAAAGAGCTGACAAGTATTAAACCGAGCTGATACTTCGGCCATGCAGACTTCCTTCCTTCCTTATTTCAAGCTGTTACTTCAACCGAACCTGTCTTCCTTTTTGTATTTTAAGGCTTTGAACTCAGCCTCATTTTTACTTTCGGCATTGTGCTCGGTTCCTTTAATAATTTCAATGGCTCGAACTCGGCCATCAGGCTCAGACTTGGCCTTAAGAAATTTAATGGCTCGCACTCGGCCACCAGGCTCAAACTTGGCCTTAAGAATTTGACTGGCTCGAACTCGGCCACCAAAATAAGATGCCTGCCGAGTAAATACTTGACAAGATAAGAGAAAATAAAGCAATATTCGCAATAAATTCTTTTATTGGATGGAGCCCGCGGTGTGCCTCGTTAAAACCTCCCCGGTCAAAACCCTTTTTGGGACAAAATACCGAGGTAGGAAAAAGAGTACAGCACCCGACTATATACATCAACTGCAGCTTAGTGCAGTGATCGGGCTGTGATCCAAGCTGTGCTGATATGTCCTCGGCCCTGGAGGACTTTGGGCTAGGGCCCATAGCCGGGGTAAGCTCGGTCAACCCGAGGTATAGGCAAGTCCTCGGGATTACATTCTCGGCCAGTACACAACAAGCCCCCCCGAGCTCCGAGCTTGAATAAGCGAAGGAGCTGATAAGTGTGAAACCGAGCTTATTCTTCGGCCACACAAACTTTGTTCTTTCTTGGTATTCGTATTTGATTTCAATAATTTACAGGCTCAAACTTGGCCTTTAGAGTATAATCGGCTCGAACTCGGCCGCCAGGCTCAAACTTGGCCTTTAGAAGATAATCGACTCGGACTCGGCCGCCAGGCTCAAACTTGGCCTATAGAATTTAGTGGCTCGTACTCGGCCACCAGGCTCAGACTTGGCCTGTAGAAGATAACCAGCTCGGACTCGGCCGTTGGCTCGTACTCGGCCACCAGGCTCAGACTTGGCCTGTAGAAGATAACCGACTCGGACTCGGCCGTTGGCTCGTACTCGGCCACCAGGCTCAGACTTGGCCTGTAGAAGATAACCGGCTCGTACTCGGCCGCCGGGCTCAAACTTGGCCCCTCTGACTGGCTCGAACTCGGCAAACGGCTCGTACTCGGCCGCCGGGCTCACACTTGGCCCCTCTGACTGGCTCGTATTCGGCCAACGGCTCGTACTCGGCCGCCGGGCTCAAACTTGGCCCCTCCGACTGGCTCGAACTCGGCCAACGGCTCGTACTCGGCCGCCGGGCTCAAACTTGGCCCCTCTGACTGGCTCGAACTCGGCCATTAGGCTCAAACTTGGCCTTTGGAATTGAACGGCTCGTGACTCGGCCGTAGGGCTCAAACTTGGCCCCTCCGACTGGCTCGAACTCGGCCAACGGCTCAGACTCGGCCGCCGGGCTCAAACTTGGCCCCCCTCTCGACTGGCTCGACCTCGGCTCAACGGCTCAGACTTCGGCCGGGCTCAAACTTGGCCCCTCCGACTGGCTCGAACTCGGCCATTAGGCTCAAACTTGGCCTTTGGAATTGAACGGCTCGTACTCGGCCGCCGGGCTCAAACTTGGCCCCTCTGACTGGCTCGAACTCGGCCAACGGCTCGTACTCGGCTGGCCGGGCTCAAACTTGGCCCCTCGACTGGCTCGAACTCGGCCAACGGCTCGGCTCGCACTCGGCCAGGGCTCAAACTTGGCCCCTCCGATTGGCTCGAACTCGGCCATTAGGCTCAAACTTGGCCTTTGGAATTGAACGGCTCGGACTCGACCATAGGGCTCAAACTTGGCCCCTCCGACCGGCTCGAACTCGGCCATTAGAATAAGATGCCCCTGCAAAATAAATACTTGGCAAAATAAGGTACAACATAAAATAAGGTACAACATAATAATGTCTTACGCATTCGAGAATTAACTCGTCTTTAAGGACTTATGTTATCTTTTAAGGACTTATGTTACCTTTTATCAGAAGTCATGCTCGTTTTTAAGGGCTTTGAGTGTCTTTTACTGAGATCATTCTCGTCTTAAGGACTTGACACTACCATAGCTCTTGCCAAGATTTTTGCTTCCTTATAACTCCATTCATATTTTTTTTTCTTTGAATGCCCATTAATGCTGATTGGTTGGGAGAATATACCTTATCTGCATTAAAAACTGATTGATAGTGCGTACTTTGAGGAACAATTAATGCGGCAATCATTGGTCCTCCATGAACGTAGGGATTTGAATTGAAAACAGGGTCAGTATTAGCTCCACGATTTCCTCCAGTTGATTCTCCAAATTTATTTATTTATTATTTATTTTTTTTTGAATGCCCATTAATGCTGATTGGTTACTGCCTTATCCAATGAGATAGATTTTGAGTGCCCATGCCAATTAATGCTGATTGGTCACTGCCTTATCCAATGAGATAGATTTTGAGTGCCCATGCCCATTAATGCTGATTGGTCACTGCCTTATCCAATGAGATAGATTTTGAGTGCCCATGCCCATTAATGCTGATTGGTTACTGCCTTATCCAATGAGATAGAGAGCCCTTGATTTGCGGTCATGTCCCCAGCATTCACTCCAGCCGTTATTCCCCTCTCCTCACTAATTCCAAATCCAGCGCTCCTTTGAATTAATTGGTTGGAAGAAGATCTGCCCCCACTGTTTTCAATAGAATGGTTGGGTGGGATCCCTTGATTTTCTCCATCGAAACCTCATCCTCCTTGATTCTAGGAGATATTCGTTCCACTAAATCCGTTACTTCTCCCTCCAAAATCGTTAGTGTTTTGCCTCCCCTCTCATCCTTCAACCACCGAGGGCCTCCTCCCGCCGCCATCCTCCGTGACTCTGCTCGCAGAGCAACACCCCTGCCGCAACAGAAAACTCAGAACACATCCACGTCTCACATGGAGAGAACACACTCACGTCTCACCATGGTTTGTGGTATGGGAAAGTTTTGCTTCGATTCCCACAGACGGTGCCAAATGTTCCTGCCAAGATCCGTTTTGTCCGAATCTCCATAGAACGTGAAACCAAGGGGGTTATTTTATGATTTGGGCTTGACAGAATTCAGTGATTCCGGTCCTACGTATCCCAGTGGGAATCAAAGCCAGACGTAGTTCTAGGTTCATCCCTTGGCGGGGGTGATCTCGATCCCTTCATTTTGTGTCGGACGAGTACTAGGGAGCAAGGACTGTTTCATAGTCTCTTGGTCGACGCTAGTTCCTCTAACACGCTTTAAGGAGAGTCACCTGGTGTTCAGTGAAAAGGTCTCCTCTTCTTATGAGGGGTACTGCCCCTTTTATAATTTCTGGATCGGGCCGGGTACTTGGGCTCGGTGGCCGGGTTAATAACCTCGGCCAGTACAGATACCATACGTGTTTCTATCTCTCACTTACTTTTTATCATCTTTGTATATACGTATCTCGAAAATACATCCAAAAATAAAGGAGACACCATATATTGTCCCCCATTTTGTGTTAAAAAACATTCCTCATATTATTTTGAATTCTTACTCTTGAACATTAGACACTTTCAAATATTCTTCAATCATTGCATCGTTCAATTTTTTTTTAAATAAAATTTTTAATCTGCCAATAAGTTTTTTTGTGCGACATAATCTGTCAATTAGTTACTAAAACCAAATTTGCTAATTATTTTAACATTTTGATTTGATTGAAAAAATGATATGAAATGATAAACATACTTACTTATTTTAAAATCATTATAGCTCTTAATTATTATTTATGTAAAACTGTCTTCTTAACGTTACGTCATTACGCGCCAGTACCGTTTCAGCTGGGGAAGTACCGCTTCAGCTGAGTCCTTAAATTCAAATAATTAAATACTCAAAAGAAAATCAAAAGCCTCCAACTTCTATTTAAACACCCAGCTCATGATCCAAGAGTTCAATCTCAGTCATAGCGTTTTGAAATTTCGTTGCTCCTTTGTCTTTCTTGTCGTTTCATTTTCAACCCACGACTTTCTTTGTCGTACGGTCATGTCCGACGACGTCGTTCTCCGGGAAACCCGCCACCCTCAGTCTCCATCGGCGTCTCGTCATCGCAACGCGCCGCCGCCGCCAGTCCTACTCGACGAACTCATCATGGAAATCTTCTCATGGCTTCCCGTGAAAACTCTCCTCAAACTCAGGTGCGTGTGCAAATCATGGAAATCCATAATTTCAAATCCTAATTTCGTGAAATTGCATCTTCAAAAATCTGCTAGAAACGTTAGCGTCTTGTTAATGTGGGAACGGGATTTTGAAGACTATCTCAATCTGAATATCGTTCCTTGCACTCTTCGTTCTTTGATTGAGAACCCATCATTAACCATTGCTGAAGATGAATGCTATATACTGAGGGATGAGAGTGATTACTATGTTGTTGGTTCCTGCAATGGCTTGGTCTGTTGGGTTGATGATATTTATCGAAGCTCGTTTCGAGAATATTGGTTTCATTTATGGAATCCTGCTACGAAGTTAACATCACAAAAATTGGCATATTTAAATGTTAGTGATTATTATAGGTTTGCATTTGGTTATGATAGTTTAAGTGACACTTACAAGGCGATAGCGTTCCGTTTCGATGGTAAGGCTAAGGAGGAGTCACAGAAGATCCAGGTGAAAATTTGCAGCTTTGGTGAGAATCGTTGGAGAGACATTGCTAGTTTCCCTGTTGCTCCTTTTGCTACTCCCCTTGTTCCGGGGCATAACGATGGAGTATACGTTGATGGCACTCTTAATTGGTTAGCATCTTGCAACAACATTTCTGATGATTACGAATGGAATAGTATGTTCACTATCGGTCAATTGGAAATTGTTTCACTTGATATGGGGACGGAGACGTATAAACATTTTTCGTTTCCTTGTTGTCATGATTATGCCCCTCAGGCTGAGCCAGTTGTTGGGGTTTTGATGGGCTGCCTGTCTTTTTCATATGATTCCAAGGGAACCAATTTTGTGGTATGGCAAATGAAGGAGTTTGGGTTTGAAAAGTCTTGGACTCAATTTATGAAATTTAGTTATCTGGATCTTCACCTTGATTCCTTGGAATTTCCTTTGCCTTTTCCTTTGATACCATTGTGCATGTCTGAGAATGGTGATGTCATGATAATGTCAATCACAATCAAAGGAGACTCGCAAGCAATTCTCTATAATCGGAGGGACAATAGTGCAAAACGAACTGATCTTCCCAAATACATATGTTGGAGCGATACCAAGGGTTACGTTGAAAGCTTGGTTTCACCTTATCGTATTTAAGTTCTTCTGTGGCAGGTTGCTTATTTAAATTCGTTTTTCTTTAAATCATGTATACAATTTTAAATTGTTTTCATTTGAAGTAGGGACAGATAAGCAGATAGTGTTAATATTTTTGGTGGTGCCATAGTTTGACTATTACAATGGATGATTATCTATGGGATTGAAATGTATGGATTGGATTGAGTTTATTGATTTTATATTTATTATAAACTAGAAGATGATTTTCAAAAATGGTAATTGATTTTCTCTTGAATATTCTATTATTGGGTTGGTCATCAGAAGGTTTTAAAGAAAATGCAGTTTTTTTTATCTTTCTTCAAACGTAATTTTATTTACTGCAAAACCTTTTGCTACAGATATGGAATACTAGAAATGAGGGGCTTTGTTTGATTCTGTTTACTGCAAATCCATATTGGCTTTGTTTGCTGTCTATATGTTAGAAACTTTTCCCTTGACCATCTCATTGCTCTGTTTGTTGAGTCTTGGCTGTTGTACCTTTCCATGATAGAAGCTTGTAGCTTATGGTTAGCTAGGGATGAGAACAAGATAGGTGGCAAACTAGAGTTGTGTGTATAAATTTGAGGTTGAAGCAAGTAGATAAGATCTCTCTATTGGATTGTTTTGTTCACATTGAATTATGGAAATATAATGTTTAGCGAATTACTTCACTGGGAGTATGAGAATTGTGGGAGTGTTTTTTATTTCTGTACCTGATAAGAAATGTGTCTAGCTACTTAGACTTTTAGTTAAGAAAACAGTAAAGATGACAGATAGTATGCTACTTAAGTTCAAGAAATTCCTTTATATTTGTTTTGTTGAATGATTCTCTTTTGTATAAATCGAAGAGATCAAACAAGTAGAGACTAGGAATTGTTGCAAGGAGATTCAGGCATTTCCACATGCACCAAGTTTACTAACTTATCTCACTGGATTCTTGTATTATTGGGGGTGAGCAGCAAGAAATCTGATTTTTCATTTAGACTGATAGGTTCTGAACTAATTACATATTTAAACTTTATGCTTTCCTTATGGATTTATTTAGAACTCTTAGGATCACATTGCCCTGGTTAATACTTAATACAAATAAAAGCTATATATGAGAGAGAGAGAGAGAGAGAGAGAGAGAGAGACTTCATTAATAGACTACTTGTTGGTTTTATCAAAACCAGACTTTTGAGGGAATTTTTATTCAGAATTCATTTATATATTCTAATTAAGAGAATGCACTCTTTTGTAAGAACTAAGAAGAGTTTTGAACTTTTCTCTTGAACTCGTTACTGAAGTTCTCGCTTCTTTCATTCAATCATGGTTGCTTTATCCTTCGACAATAGAAACTTCTAGCATACGATAAGCTAGGGAGGAAAACAAGATAGGAGCAAACTATAGTCTTTTCTAAAAATTTGAGTTTGAAGCATGTGGATAAGATTTCTCTCATCATTGAAAATTCTGTTTTGTACACATTGAATTAGGTAAATATAATGTTTAACTTATCACTGAAAAGCATGTGAATTGTGGGATTTTTTTCTATTTCTATACCTAATAATGATCTTGCTGTAGAGTTTTATTTTTAATAACATGGCCATTGTATCATCATGGTTTTAGAATCCCAGTAATGAAACAAGGCAAGAAAGGCTGAAAATATAACAGAGAGAAGGAGGGAATCTGAATAGTATTGTTCTTAACGAATTGTCCAAATGAGAGATTACATGAATGTGTGTGTATTTATACTATCAGCTAACATGAGAGCAATTGTAACTGTCAGAGGCAGTTACAGCTGTCAGTAACAGAATCTGTTACTTGAGAAGCAGCTGAACTGCAACCCTTAGATGGGCCGGAACAGATGGCCCAAGGCTCAATCACAGATGGGCTTGTGTTCTTGGCATCACGGTTGATGCTATTCCTTTTTTTTTGTTTACTGGGGGCTATGACAACAGTTTTGAGCAGTGTGTTTGCTTTTTTGCTTTGTATTATTGCTGTGTTTTGCTGCTCTTTGTTGATACCAGATTTTCACCTTATGAACGCTTAAGCTTTTCTCCTATAACAGAATCTCATTTTCATTTTGATAAAATATATTTATTTTCTATGGATTATTATTTATTTTATGTGTGCCTAAGCAAAAACTTTGGAAAGGCATAGCAACTGTGTAGATGCTGGATCCTTCCACTTTGGCATCTCATTTCCGAAATTTTACTGCTCTTTTTTCATTCTTGGCCTTCTAAATTTTACCCTTCCAATACGTAAGCTTCTTGAATTGTTTTTTAATCTTGCTAGTGTTTGTGTTTTCAGGAGATTTTTCTTTGCTACAATCTCACTCTCCAGTTTGATGGTGTTCGAATTATAGATGTGCAACCCCTGCTTCAACCACATCGTGCAGTGAACGGTTCCACTTTACTTTGAGGTGCAGTGAACAGTTTGAAGGCTTTGTTTTGGTTTTTTTAGAGCAAAAATAGCAACTTACTGCTTTTTGGTTAAGAAGAACTATGCTTTTTCATATCTCCATTACTCTGTAATGGTAAATAGTAGACTATCTTAAAGTAATCTGGGTACACCTTTTCCTATTATAATTCAGGGTCTCTACAATAATTTTCTGATGTGCTAGTGAATAGTTGAATTAATCTCCAAGTTTCAGTTTTTAGTTTTGTGTTTAGCCCTTTCCATAGGACTTTGGGAATTTTGTAGTATATTAAAGAAGGTTAACTATTAATAGTGGTGCAAGTCATGTTGATTCAATGCTCTCTTTTGTCGAAGAGTATTGCATCCTAGCCCTTTATTTTTTCCGATTGGTAGAATGGAGCTTAAGAATGAAGTTTCCTACTACTGGAAAAGTCATTGAAGAAGTAAATCTCTTGTTTTCTTTGCCTCCAGCCTGTTGTTTCAAGTGGCTTGATAGATTTACTTCTCTATTTCTAAAATACCTTTTGATAAAAATCAATTTTTTCATCTTAAATAAACGGGTTGATTTACTGAAAGCGAAAAATGCATGAGAACTCAATTGGTAGAGTCATTTGTCATAAAGCTTAGAAATTGATTATAAATATTCATTTGTTGTTATCATTCAATAAAGACTAATTTTTACAATCATATACACTTATCAAATGTTTGAATTGCTCAAGCACCTTAATGCCATCCAGACTATACCAAATCAATATCTTGATAGTAATTTTAGCATAATTCTTTAATTTCCTGAGTATTTATCATATACGTGAAATGTTAAAATTACATTCTCCAAATTATTCTAAGTATGTAGTTTATTATAGAATAGTTTGATTTAATGTTTACTATTGAAAAATCATTGTATTATATAGTAAGTTTCTTGACATTGACATATTGGAATTTTTGTTTAGTGCCATGCAGTTGGAGGGTGTTGTGATAAATTTTATGATGGTTTTAGAGCACCGAATAGTATCTAAATGTTATAACCATACTGGTTTTAGGTTGTGGCTCCGGTGGGCACCTTAATCAACTTTTAACCATGAATATGCAGAATTCTTCAGACTTTGGCCTTCCTTGTCTACTTTCAATTTACTTCATAGATTTACTTTTCTCCTTTTAAAAATACTCGTTGAAACTTTTTTTTGGTATTTTTACTTTAGTGTGTCGATAAAACACAATGAACTACAATAAAAAGATGTTTTGTATAATAAGCAATCAAATATAAATAGTAGAGTAAAACTTTTTTTTAAAGTGTGTTTTTCTATAATGGGAGAAAATAATAATATATACCATTTTTGCAATTATCCGAGTTAATCACTGTCTCACACACACACACATATATATATGCTATTATTTTTTATTTTTATAAAAATTGTAATTAATACAAAACAAAACAGATATAAAATAGTTGGTTGTCGGTTGTACAAGCAGGATAGAGATCACATGTTCCAAAATAGTATCTCATTCCTTGTTTCGTCCACTTAGATTGTGCCAATTGGAAAATTAATTACATTATTTATTATGAGTATATCCTTTTTAAATAATATAATTAATTTTTCAATTGGCACAATCTAAGTGGATAAGACAAGAGATGAGACACCATTTTGAGATAAGTGACCTCCATTCATGCAAGTAATGTGCTTTCATTTGTAAAAATTGATAGATTTTCCTGATCTTAAATCACTTCTGATTTATTTATTTTTAATTGCTGAATTTATTGTTGATTTTTTAAAGTCGAAAGTTCTATATTCATATTCAGCCCATAAATTATTTAAAATTCTGTTTTTAATGATTGAAAAGCTATTAAATATTTGATTTGATATTAAAAAATTGGCTGATAACGTAAAATGTAGTTAAATCTAAAAATTACCCCCTTAAACATGTGATGCTCAGTTCGGATTCATGTGTAAATATCATTGAAATTAATCACCGCTTTGAACCCTGATAGGAGCTAACAACACTCGATGCGAATTCACTTCCTGACAACCTAGTATTTTAGAGAAATATTATTTTCACACCAAAATCAAACATCAACACCTATTTTTATATTTTTCACATATATTTATTCATTATTTCTCTTTCATCTTTCATCATTTTCTTTTCTAAATTCATCATGATTGGTACTGTCAAAAGTTGGTATCCAAAATTGGTGTCAAAATATCATTTCTCAGTATTTTATGATCCCGGGTACCATTTTTGTTAAGTTGAAGGGAAATTTCCAGCCAAATACATGTCTTATTAAAAACAAACAAAGAGAGAGAGACATAGTGGTATCAATGAAATATTATTGTTCCTCGTCTAAGCTATAAATGATTCATTACAAATTTACAAGATTCACGCCTCAATCATCATTTATCATGACTATTCGAAGTAGTTCCTTGACTTGGAGTGGATGTACACCTGCAGTTCAGGAAAAAAAGGACATTTTTTTATTGATATTTTCTTGAGATTAGTCTCTCACATGTTGAAACGAAAGATACTCGAGAAAAAAAAAATCCAAAAACTATAATTATAATGAAACATTATCCCGAAAGTAAAAAAATAAAAATAAACAACCCTTAGAGTATCGAGTTAATGAATTAAAAATAAAAAATTTATATTTAAAAATGTTGCAAACCAGAACCTCTTCAGAGTTGTTAATGTAGTTGCAGTGCAGAACTCTGCTTCCCTGCGGTTGATGCAGTATGCAATTCTGCATAGCTGCACCTTTCAAGAAATGGATCAAGAAGGTAGTGTGCAATACTGATGGTAAGAAAGAAAATGATTGAAACTGAAAAGAATGAAAAACACAAGAACACAAGGAGAGTTATCGTGGTTCAGGGCCAATGGAAACCCCTACATCCACACTGAGGAGAGCTACTTTCTGTGATGAATTCAAAGAACAAATACAAGAGTTTCAAGTATTGAATACTTGCTGCTCTTTGATCTATCAGCTTGGTCATTTTATATATAATCATGCCAAGCTCTTCATCTAGCATTATCTATGACTTCTATGCTAACTAACTAACCAATACAGGTTGTTACAATCAGTTATAAACAAAACAGTTATGCAAAACAGTTGTATAACTAACTAGCATCACATAGACTCTAAGTTGCTCTAAAACACACTGCATGCATCGCCGGCTGCACTTTGATGATCCACTTTGCATAACATTCTCCACCTTGGATCTTCAAAGACTTTGCCGACTAGCTTTTGACAACTCCTCACGAGGCTTACACATTCTGATTTCAATATTAACCAAATTCAAGCAGGATTGAATTTGGTAGTTGGAATCACCTTGGTCATCATATCCATGCAGGTTGTCTTCATGGCCACCTTCTTGACTGCTATCAAACCTTGAGATATTATGTCTCTAATGTAGTGTAGCTTAACATCAATGTGCTTTGTCCTCTCATGGAACACTTGGTTCTTTGAGAGACAAATAGCACTTTGAGAATCACACCAAACACTTGTAGGAACAGTTCTCCCTTCCAGTTCATTCACAAGTCCTTTCGACCCCACAGACTTCTTTGATAGCTTGATTTAGTGCAATATACTCTGATTCAGTGGTTGACAAAGCCACAACCGGTTTCAAATTGGCTTTCCAGCTCACCACACTTCCATATAGAGTAAATATGTATCCAGTTATAGACCTGCGTTTGTCCACATCCCTTGCAAAATTAGCATCAACATAGCCTGAAATGTTTCCATCATCTTCATCCTTTCTGCCATAGATCAGACCAGTGGTCTTGGAGCCTTTTAAGTACCTAAAAATCCATTTGACAGCCAACCAGTGCTCCTTTCCAGGGTTAGCCATGAACCTGCTCACCATGCTTGCCGAGTATGCCAAGTTAGGTCTTGTACAGACCGTGGCATACATTAAACTGCCAGTTGCATTAGAGTATGGAATGCAGCTCATTGCTTTCTGTTCAACCTCAGTTTTAGGAGAGTGGTTGATAGACAACTTAAAATGTGCAGCTATAGGTGTAGAAACAGATTTGGCATCTGTCATATTGAACTTGCTAAGCAGTTTTTCAATGTACCTTGCTTGAGACAAGTACAATATGCCTTGAGATCTGTTTCTCAGAATGTCCATGCCCAGAATTCTTCTTGCTGCACCAAGATCTTTCATTTCAAACTCTGAGCTTAGCATTCCTTTCAGCTGTTTGATTCTTTGTAGTATCTACATCAGCTATCAGCATGTCATCCACATAAAGGAGTAGATAGATGAAGCAACCTGTCTTGGTTTTATTGAAGTAGACACAGCTGTCAAAAGAGCTTCTATAATAACCATTTGAAACAATAAAAGAGTCAAACCTCTTATACCACTGTCTTAGTGATTGTTTAAGACCATAGAGAGATCTTTTGAGCAAGCATACTAGTTGTTCCTGTCCACTCTGTATAAAGCCTTCTGGTTGATTCATAAAAATCTTTTCTTCTAGTTGGCCATGTAGGAATGCTGTTTTAACATCCATCTGTTCTAATTCAAGATCATAGGTTGCAACTAGAGCCAATATGACTCTAATGCTTGTGTGTTTTACCACTGGAGAGAAAATCTCATTGAAGTCCACCCCTTCCTTTTGTGTAAAACCTTTTGCCACAAGCCTAGCTTTGTACCTACTGCTTTCAACTCCAGGTACTTCTGCTTTCCTCTTGAAGATCCACTTGCATCCTACTATTCTTTGGTTTTTAGGCCTTTCCACAAGTTCCCAAGTATTGTTCTTACTCAGAATGAATCTCTTCTGTCATGGCAGCTTCCCAATTCAGCTTGTCAGGTCCTGATATAGCTTCTTTATAGCTTGTAGGATCTGAATCTTCCCTGTCTATTTCCACAGCCAAAGCATAGGCTATCAAGTCAGCATATCCAAATCTCTGAGGTGGTTTGATCTGCCTCTTTTCTCTGTCTCTAACCAGGCTGTATGATGATTCTTCTTCACTGATCTGAGAAGGAAAATCTGATCCTGAAAGAGTTCCATCATGAGTTGTTTCTGATGACTTGGATTGCTCTGAAGGTTGCTCCACCTCCAAATGAGTAGTATGATTTTCTGTGATAGGCTGTTGAGAAGTAGATGATTCTTTTCCAGCTTGTTCTAGCATGTCTTCTTCTCTAAAAATGACATCTCTGCTGATTATTGTTCTTGGTCCAGCAGTATCAATTAATCTTACCTTGTAGCCCTTTACACCTTCAGGGTAACCAAGAAAGATCCCCTTCCCGGCTCTTGGCTCAAGCTTGCCTTCAGCGACATGTATGTATCTTTGTGCGGTACGAAAATCCTCAGATTTTCATAGTTAGGTGCTTTACCAGTCCACTTTCTCTTGGTGTTTTGAAATCAATTGCTCTTTGAGGGCATCTGTTGATCAAGTAACAGGCTGTATTGACTGCCTCTCCCCAATAGTTCTTGGACAGTTTTGCATTTGAGAGCATGCACCTTACCCTCTCCAAAATGGTCCTATTCATCCTTTCAGCCAGGCCATTTTGCTGAGGTGTATGCCTCACTGTTTTATGTCTTACAATTCCACTTTCCTTGAAAAACTCAAGAAACTCTCCTTCTAAGTATTCCAATCCATTGTCAGTTCTTAGAACCTTGATTTTCATCCCTGATTGGTTTTCCACTAGGGATTTCCATTGTTTAAAGCACTTGAAGGCTTGGTTCTTGTGTTTCAACAGATACACCCACAATTTCCTTGACCAATCATCTATGAATGTTATAAAGAACCTTGCTCCACCCAAAGAGGGTACTTTTGCTGGCCCCCAAATGTCAGAATGGACATAGTCTAGAATAGCCTTGGATGAATGGATTGCATTTGGGAATTTGACCCTTTTCTGCTTGCCATACACACAATGTTCACAGAAGTTTAACCTTTGTAATGTTCCATTCCCTATCAATCCTTGCTTGTGAAGTTCCTGTGATCCTCTCTCACTCACATGGCCAAGTCTATAATGCCACAGCTGTGAGGAGTTTGTCTTTGAAATAGACACTAGACCAGATGAGTGCAAGAGAGTATTACCTTTAAGCCTATATAAGCCATTCTGTCTGATGCCTTTCATGATCATCATGGATCCCTTGCAAATTTTGAGGACTCCACCTTCACCTTTGAAAGAGCAGCCTGATTGATCCAACATTCCTAGAGAAAGCAAGTTCCTTTTTCAGATCTGGTACATGCCTGACATTTGCAAGAGTTCTCACTGATCCATCTGCCAGCTGCATTTTGATTGATCCAATGCCAATAACCTTGCATTCCACGTTATTCCCCATGAGTACTTTGCCTCCATTGATTTCTTTATATGAGTTTAACCATTCTTGATTCGGGGTCATGTGGAAAGAACATCCAGAATCAAGAATCCACTCATTGCAGCAATTTTCTGTGGACACTGTCAACACCTCTGCACTGTCATATCCATCGGCCAATACTGCTACATCATCCAGCTCCCTGCCTTTTCCATTGTTCTTTCTCCTTCTCTCAGGACACTGCTTTCTGAAATGTCCTTCTTTATGACAGTAGTAACAAATCTTTTTACCTCTGGACTTTGATCTCTGCATCGTGCTTGTTCTTGCCATCTTTCTCTTCTGGTCTTCCCTTTGCATAGAGTCCTTCTTGTTCAGCACCTTCACCTTTGCTGTCTATTATCCTTTTCTTTAGTTCTCGAGAATTCAAGGTGGCTTTGACTTCCTCTAGAGTGAGAGTGTCTCTTCCATACAACATGGTGTCCACCAAGTTATCATAAGAAGGTGGAAGAGAGCATAGCAAGATCACTGCTTGATCTTCTTCATCCATCTTGACCTCAACACTTTTCAGGTCAAGAACAGCTTTGGTAAACTGGGCAATGTGCTCTTTGATGGACATGCCTTCCTCCATCATCAACTGATGAAGTCTTTTCTTCATGTAGAGCTTGTTAGTCAAAGACTTTGTCATATACAAGCTTTCCAGTTTTAGCCAAATTCCTGCAGCAGTAGTCTCTTCTGCAACTTCTCGAAGAACATCATCAGAAAGGGAGAGAATTATGGTGCTGTGTGCTTTCTTGAGGAGATCTCTTCTTTCCTTTTCAGAAAGAGTTGTAGGGAGCTTTGCTTCTCCTGCCAAGGCTTCTTCCAATCCTTGATGGACAAGAAGTGCCCTCATCTTGATCCTCCAAAGACTGAAATCGTTTTCTCCAGTGAATTTTTCAACATCGAATTTGGTTCCCATTGCGGAAGATGCCCTCCAATCGAAATGCTACTGATACCAATTGTTACAAACCAGAACCTCTTCAGAGTTGTTAATGCAGTTGCAGTGCAGAACTCTGCTTCCTTGCTGTTGATGCAGTATGCAATTCTGCAGAGCTGCACCTTTCAAGAAATGGATCAAGAAGGTAGTGTGCAATACTGATGGTAAGAAAGAAAATGATTGAAACTGAAAAGAATGAAAAACACAAGAACACAAGGAGAGTTATCGTGGTTCAGGGTCAATGGAAACCCCTACATCCACACTGAGGAGAGCTACTTTGTGTGATGAATTCAAAGAACAAATACTAGAGTTTCAAGTATTGAATACTTGCTGCTCTTTGATCTATCAGCTTGGCCATTTTATATACAATCATTCCAAGCTCTTCATCTAGCATTATCTATGACTTCTATGCTAACTAACTAACCAATACAGGTTGTTACAATCAGTTATAAACAAAACAGTTATGCAAAACAGTTGTATAACTAACTAGCATCACATAGACTCTAAGTTGCTCTAAAACACACTGCATCTGCCAGCTGCACTTTGATGATCCACTTTGCATAACAAAAAATAGTGTTAGACTCGTTGGAGTTGTTTGGACAGCAATGTGCTTATGGAGATGAAGTTCTTAAATAAGCACTAGGTCTTATATTTTTTGGTGGGCCAGGTTTCTTTTTAATGAAAAAAGGAAATTAAATGTAAGGACGTGGGGTTATTGGTATGCTTCATTTAAGAAATTTTTAAAAGTTATTGGGTCGGAAAGATGATCTGTTTAAGTTATAAAAATAAAATGATTGATATGTAATAGTGAGACCACCTAAGAATTTCAAAATGGAGTGCTAGGATGAAAATACTCTTAAAACATCTTTAGCGGTCCATAAGTTGTGGTGCTTATGCCTCAAGAACGGGTGCTTCCAAAATGTATGGTGATGCACGGGGTGCTTAACACCCAAAAGTGGGGAGTGCTTATAGAACCACCTAGATATTATGAATTTTGGCATTTAAACAAATAAAATTGATCAAATATAAGAAGTTACTGGGTTGGAAATCCATTTTTAAGAATTTTCAAGAAGTTACTGGATTGGAAAGATGAAGTGTTTAAGTTGTAAAAATAAAAAATAAGTGATATATAACGGTGAGACTCGTTTAAGAACTTCAAAGTGAGGTGCTGGATTGTGGATGCTCTTAAGACATCAATATAAACTAGATTTATCCACTGTTAACACGTTATTAAAAAATTTGCAAGACCAAAAAAAAAACTTACCCCAAGATTTATAACAAATTTGTTTTAAAACGAAAGATTTATAACAAATTAATTAACAGACAACTCACAACTTCGCAAGAGCCCAGTCGCCATAGGGTTTTGAAATCTCTTTGTTCGTCCCACAGTGTGCCGCTCTCATGAATACCCGTCGATCTCAGTCGCCATCGGGGTCGCATCGGTGCAACGCGCCGCCACCTCCAGTCCTCCCTGCCGATCTCATCGTGGAAATTCTGTCTTGGCTACCAGTGAAGTCTCTCGTGAAATCCAGGTGCGTGTGTAAGTCGTGGAAATCCCTAATCTCCGATCCTAATTTCGTGAAATTGCACCTTCATAGATCTTCTAGAAACCCCAAACTCTTATTTAGGGGTGGCAAAATGATCCATTTGTCCACCATCCAATCCATCCATGAGAAAATCCATCCATTTATAATAAAAAAAAAATGGATTGGATGGATTGGATTATTTTTTAGTGGATGGTTTATGATCCATCCAATATTTTTTAAAATCCATTGGACCAACAATCAAAAATATAATGGATCAACTTTTATCCATTCCAAAACCAATTTATTTTTTTCATATTATTTTTCACCAAATAAAAAACCTCCATTTGTAACAAAAAAAACACTCCATCTAATTCCCTATTATTTTTTCTTCACTATTTTTTATTTTATTTATCTACTTTTTTTTCCTTTTTTTGTTACATTAAGTATTAACTAATTAATTGTTCTCAAGCACCAATTGTAGTCCACGTTATCACATACGTTTTCTTTTTTCGTTGCCTTTTCTTTTGCTGAGAAAATTAAAAAAAAAAGTATTAACTAATTGAAAGCACATAAAGTCGTAACAAGTTTCGTAAAACAATGTTATGGAATGTTGTGGCAAAACAATCTCTGTAGATGCACATAATCAATAACTCCCATATAATAATAGAAAAATGGTCGTGATACAAAATGGTCGTGAGATAGAGTGGAGAGAGAGTAAAGATAGAGAGATAGTAGAAAAAAAAGGAGAGAGAAAGGGTAGAGAGAGGAAGAAAGAGGAGAACGAGGGTTATTTTATTTTTAAAAATATTTTATGGATGGATAAAAGAGATATAAAATTATTTAATTTCTTAAAATAAAATTTAGTGGATGGATTGGATATCCATCCATGAAAAGTTGTTAATGGATGGATCGGATGGATTTTATTTAATGGATCATGGATGGATTGGATTTTTTTAATGAACTTTTAATGGATTATAATGGATTAATGGATTGTTTTTAATCCATCCGTTAAGATCCGAATAAAAATTTATCTGATCCATCCATTTGCCACCCTTACTCTTATTATTGTGGGAACATTTAGAGAATATGGAAGAAAAAGAAGATGTCTATTTCAGTGTCGTTCCCTGTTCTATACGTTCTTTATTGGAGAACCCATCATACAACATAGAAAAAGATGATTGCTATCAATTACACAAGGATAGACGTTGCATACTTGTTGGTTCTTGCAATGGCTTGGTCTGTTTGTTTGGCCATAGTCTTCAAAATGAGTTTCTAGAAAACTGCTTTTATTTATGTAACCCAGCTACAAAGTTAACATCCAATGATTTGGCATGTTTTCCAGTCAATGACAATTGTTTTTATTATAACTTTGCATTTGGTTATGATAATTTAAGTGACACTTACAAGGTGTTAGCATTCGGTCATAATTATAAATCTAAGGAGGTGCCAAAGAAAAAACAGGTGAAAATTTGCAGCTTGGGTGACAATAGTTGGAGAAATGCTAGTTTTCCTCTTATTCCCTTTCCTAATGACGATCATAGCAATGGAGTATACTTTAACAACACTCTTAATTGGTTAGGATTGTGCAACATCAAATCTGGCGATTATCTATGGCATGATAGTAATACTATTACTATTGCTCAATTGGTAATTATTTCAGTTGATCTAGGGATGGAGACATGCACACAATTGTTGCTGCCTAGTCTCGATGAAGCCCCTCAGATTAGGCCAACGATTGGGGTTTTGATGGATTGCCTATGTTTTTCTCACAATTCCAACAGAACCCATTTTGTGGTATGGCAAATGAAAGTGTTTGGAGTTGAAATGTCTTGGACTCAATTCATGAAAATTAGTTATCAGGATCTTCAAATTTACTACGATTTATATTTTACTTTGTTACCACTGTGCAAGTCTGAGAATGGTGATATCCTCATGATGGCAACCGTTGTTGACTCCCAAGCAATTCTTTATCATCGGAGAGATAATAGAGCAGAACAAACCTTACTTCCCAAATCCATACATTGGGGTCAAACCATGGATTATGTTGAAAGCTTGATTTTGCCTTGTTGCAAACGAACGCTAATGACGAGGCACAAGGATGGGTTGGAACATAGTCACCAAGGGTCAACTGAATAGTACTTGCAATCAAGTTCTTCAGCGGCAGGTTGCTTATCTTAATTTATATTGACTCACATATATGTTTTAAACTCTTGCCATTTGATGTAGGGACAGATAAGTAGATTGTGTTAAAATTTTTGGTGGTGCCATAGTATCATTACTATTTTGGAGGATTATCTATGGGCTATTACTAATGGTTGAATTGAAATGTATGGATTGGATGAAGTTGTTTTGATTTGGTATTTATTGTAGGCTATAATATGATTTTCCAAAAAGGTAATTTATTATATCTAGAATATTCTATTATTGGGTTGATCTTCAAAAGGTGGTAAACAAAATGCAGAGAAAAAACAACTAGAATTATTTTGTTTCTTCAAACTTTATATTAATTTCATTTACTGCAAAATTTCATTAAGATATGGAATACTAGAAATGAGTGTTTGTTTTATTCTGTTTAATATGTAATCTCATTTTGATTGCATTTGACCAGCTGTAGATCTTAGAAAGGCTTGTTTGCTGTCCGTATATAGGAAATTTACTCTGAACATCTCTTGACTGAAATTCTCATTTATCAGGTCTTGTAGTGAGTCATGGTTGTTTTACTTTTACCTTCCCATGATAGAAGCTTGGAATGGGAGAAAGATAGGTGGCAAACTAGAGTCTTATCTTAAATTTTGAAGTTGAAGCAAGGGGATAAGATCCCTCTTTATTTTCAATTTTGTTTTGTAGACATTGAATTAGGGACTTTGAACGTTTAGCTAATCACTAATAGCATGCGAAGTGTGGGAGTGATTTCTATTTCTATACCTGATTATGTCATTGCTATAGAATCTCTTCCTTAATAACACAACCATTGTATCACCCGTGGAACAGAACTAAACACTTGTATTCTTAGCATCAGGGTTGAACCTAGTTTCTTTCTTTGCTTACACAGGGATTAGCTGCACCTTTGAGCATGGTGCATTCTTTTTTTTTGCTGTGTTTTCTGTTCTTGAATTGTTTTCTTAATCCTGCTAGTGTTTGTTCTATCAAGAATTTTTTCACCTGCAATTTCACTTTCAAGTGCAACAATGTTCTTTTTGAATTTTAGATCTGTACACCTAGCTTCAAGGACATTGTGCTATAGAATTTTGTGTACCTGATAATGATATTGCTATAGAATCTCATCTTTAGTAACATTGCCATTGTATGACACATGGTACAGCCTAATTGCAATATCCTAGCTACTTAGACTTTTAGTTAAGAAAACAGTAAAGATGACAGATAGTATGCTACTTAAGTTCAAGAAATTCCTTTATATTTGTTTTGTTGAATGATTCTCTTCTGTATAAATTGAAGAGATCAAACAAGTAGAGACTATTGTTACAAGGAGATTCAGGCATTTCCATATGCACCAAGTTTACTGACTTATCTCACAGGATTATCGTAATATTGGGGGTGAGCAGCAAGACATCTGATTTTTCATTTAGACCGACAGGTTCTGAGCCAATTACATATTTAAAAGTTCCCCAACTACTTTATGCTTTCCTTATGGATTTATTTAGAACTGTTAGGATCGCATTGCCCTCGTTAAATACTAAGTAAATCTATATAAGAGAGACAGAGCCTTGATTAATAGACCACTTGTTGGTTTTATCAAAACCAGACTTTTGAGGGAATTTATGTCAGTGTTATTGAATAGCGGTTATGGCGGCGTCATGGCGGAAAGCGGTGGTGGATTTCACATGGCGGTCTGTGGCGGGCATGGCGGAGGCGACTGCCACGGCAGAAAAAGCGGGTTTTTTGGGTTTTTTATGAAAATGAAAGGCAAAAACAGTCTTCTGGGCCGTCTGGGTTGTGCGATGGTCGCGCTGTCGCGCACGCGCCAAAAAGGACGAGCGGGTTTAAAAGTGTAGTATAGTGCGACAACTCGGATGTCGTCTCTAAGGACTCTGAGAATATTACTTTTCACAAAAAATCAGTTTTGGGGGGGGGTTTGGATTGGAATGCAATTAAGAAACAAACAAAACAGAGCAATCAAAAACAAAGCAGTTGAAAAGGGATTATCAATTATCAAACAACGATTAATCTACTGTCAAGAATTCCCAACTATCCCTGGTTAATGTAATCCCAAGCCCTAAGCAGGTTCTTATCCCCTTCCGGTTGTAATAGTAATTTACAAGCGAAACTACTATCACAGATACATGTCCCTATTCCCGAATTAAGCAAAAGCGGATTAAGCCCTTCGTGAACTAAGCGAACACGAAATGTACACACGCAAATTAAGCAGATGCGATTAATTATAGGAACATGATATCACGAGAGATAAATCAATACAATACAAGTATACTCCGAATTAAGCAAACAGAAATACAAAGTATGGTATTGAAAAGGGAAAAGCAATTAAGATAGGGATTACATAACCTCAAGTATATAGGATCCTCAAACAAGTAGATTAATCCTAGGACTTAGTGCTCCATGGCAATAACTTGAAATCACAAAGGAAAAATGTATATCGAGAAAGTTAGAGGAGCAAAAGTCTTTACAAAATATTGGGAACAGCCTTTTATACAATTTCGAGTCGGAGGGCTCGCGAGGCGAACAACCATTCGCGAGGCGAATTTCATGAACTGTTAGCAACCCTTGGCATTCTCGCGAGGCGAAGTGACTCTCGCGAGGCGAGAATATGAAGAGTTTCCTCCTTACGCCCGTAATGGCCATCAGGGCCTAACCGTGATGCTCTCTGACTTTCAGATTCGCGAGGCGAGACTCTTCAGCTTCAAAATTGCCACGGCCATGACCTTCAACACTGGCAAGCCGTGATCGTCTCTGACTTTTTCAGGTTTGGAAGACTCGCGGGGCGAGACCTTCTTCGCGAGGCGACCCAGAGACTTAGCAATTTCTTGGAACAGTCAGGCTTCGGGGTCGCGTGGCGAGCGAGTCCTTCGCGGGGCGAATCCCCTGTTCTTTATTTTCTCAACTTCTACTTAACCTGAAAACAAGGAAATAAGCATAAGTGTATTATTTTGACTTAAAACTAGCTAGATTAACTTAAAAATACTCTAGAGACTCAAAACCTTGCTTGAGGACAATCTAATCTAATTTGGGTGAAAATACGATATAATTTGCACAAAACCCTAGTCATCCTAGCTATAAAACTAGATGAGCCAGAGGCTTATCAAAATACCCCAAACTTAAACTTTGCTTGTCCCCAAGCAAACTAAGACTCAAAAAACAAAAAGACTCAAGACCCGGCAAGCTCAAAAGATTCAATCAACATTGCACACATTCAAGCAATACATCAAAAACAGTTTTTCTTCATTGTTTCCCCCTATTTCAAACAGAGCAATTCCCACATTCATTTATTCTAAACATTTGAGAGTTTCATCATGAAAACAATCAGAAATCTAAGCAGGGTATCTAAGTCACACACAAAAGGGAGATCACCAAATCCAAACAACTGCCTTCCTCACAAGGGCATTATTTGTTCACTCAGTCACTCAGTTTATGTCAGGCTAACAATTTGCACTCAGTTTCACTTCTCAAGTACACTTCCCAAAAATTTGATTTTCATCTCAAAATGGCTCCCACAGAAAACAAGCAAGCAACATCAGAAGGTCTTTATTGGGTTGTAATGGGGCCTGGCTAAGGGTAGGATATACAAAAGGAACTAAGCTGAAGACCCTAGGAACTAAGAGAGCATGAACTATATTTACACATATAAATTCACTCAAGCTCCTTTCTTTATTTTTTCCTTTACATTTCTGGGTGGCTACAGCTCTTTTTATTTCTTTTTGGCATTTTTGTCTTTTTTTTTTTTCTTCTTTTTTTTTTTTTGTTTTTTTTTTGTACACCCTTTTTTTTTTTTCCTTTTTCAAAAAGCCTTTGGCTCCAACTTTTTTTCTCTTTTTTTTTCAATCCCAACAACATATTACACCACGCAGCCACCCCAAACTTTAGTTCTTGCACCCATTCTAAGATTACATGCTCTCCTAATCCTAAGATCGGGTTAACATGGTTTTCCAGATTTTTGGGCTTATAACATTAGGTTATCAAGAACTAATAGGCTAACAGGCTCAAAAGGGCTAACTAGGGAACATGCAAAAGGAATTAGTTTATTCAGGCCAAGTAACTATTTACAAAGAAACTGCCTAAATCATTTGCTACTCACAAATAATCATGCAAACCAAAAAGAGATTCAATCAAATCCAGGGAAGTGCAACTTGAAAGTGATTTTCACACATTTTAAAACATGTTGGAGGCTCAAAAACCTCACCTGGACATTCATGCAAATTGTTTGAAAGAGATACTATCCCTAATGTGTGCTTCCTATCACCCCAAACTTATCATTCATCATGCTATCATAACAAAATCCCAAAGTTCAGTTTTCAATTTCACATGGGAATCACAAAAATTTTCAACATTTTTCAGCCTAGGGGGAATCATCACATATTAATCATGCAAACAATCTGTGCAACATCAATCAAAATCTAACAAACTTGCCAACTAAAAACTCAACACACAAATGCTCCTGAGCTTCTCAAATTATTCAGGAGCTTTATTCAAAGAAAAGAAAAACTACAACTAGTTCCCTCCCCCACACTTAAAACAGGCATTGTCCTCAATGAACAACAAAATTATACAATCAGAGTGAGGGAAAGGAAAAGAAACTCCCTGATCAAGCATCAGTGTAGGTTGGAGCATCCAAAGATAGCTCCTCAACATTAGCATCCGCAGGGTCAGCAGCATCCACACCATGGAACGGCTTCAACCTTTGCCCGTTAACCTTGAAAGTCTTTTGTGTACCTGTACTTTGAATTTCCACTGCACCATAAGGAAACACATTAGTCACAACAAAAGGGCCATCCCATTTAGACCTAAGCTTCCCAGCCATCAATCTCAGGCGGGAATTAAACAATAAGACTTTCTGACCCACAAAAAATTCCTTCCTAACTATCATTCTATCATGAAATTTTTTTGTCTTTTCTTTATAAATCTTGGAGCTCTCATAGGCTTCAAGCCTAAGCTCCTCAAGTTGCTGCAACTGCAGCTTTCTTTCAACACCAGATTTCTTCATGTCCAAGTTGCAACACTTTACGGCCCAATATGCTCTATGTTCAACTTCCACCGGGAGGTGGCATGCCTTGCCAAAAACTAGCCAGAAGGGGGACATCCCTATAGGTGTCTTAAAAGCAGTCCTCTGGGCCCACAGTGCGTCTTCCAGACGGCGGCTCCATTCCCTTCTGTTTGGCTGCACCATCTTCTCTAGGATTTGCTTAATCTCCCTGTTGGATATTTCTGCCTGGCCATTGGTTTGGGGATGGTAAGCAGTAGACACTCTATGTACAACCCCATATTTTCTGAGTAAGGCCTCCAAGGTTCGGTTGCAAAAATGTGTGCCCTGGTCACTGATGATGGCCTTGGGTATGCCAAACCTGCAAAAGATGTTGGACCTAACAAATTTTGAAACAATCTGAGCATCGTTAGTCCTAGTGGGGATTGCTTCCACCCACTTTGAAACATAATCTACAGCCAACAAAATATATACAAAACCAAAAGAAGGAGGGAAGGGACCCATGAAGTCCATCCCCCACACATCAAAGACCTCACAATAAAGCATTGGTCTTTGGGCCATCTCACTCCTACGAGTGATTGCCAAGCCTGTTATTTGACATTCTTTACAACTCTTATATACCTCATATGAATCCCTAAAAAGTGTGGGCCGGTAGAATCCGGAGTCCAGGACTTTTCTTGCTGTCCTTTGAGGTCCAAAGTGTCCTCCAACTGGAGATGCATGTGAGAAATGCGGGATGGACTGCGTCTCATGCTCGGGTACACACCTCCGAATGACTTGGTCACTGCAAAACTTCCACAGATAGGGGTCATCCCACACATAATACTTTGCATCGCTCTTGACTTATGGAACTTGTCTACTTGTACTGCGGGAACAACACCAAAGAACTAGAAAATTTACAATGTCGGCAAACCAGGGGTTACCCCATACATATGTAACAATCTCTCATCGGGAAATCATCTTGGATGGGAAATGTATCCTCATCCCTTGCTATCCTACTCAAATGATCTGCTACCAGATTTTCAGCTCCACTTTTATCCTTTATCTCCACATTGAATTCCCGAAGCAAAAGCATCCACCGATCAGTCTTGGCTTAGCTTCGGCTTCTTCAAAGAGATATTTCAAAGCTGCATGGTCAAGAAAACAGTTATCCTAGAACCTAGCAAAAAAGACCTAAACTTGTCAAGTGCAAATACAATAGCTAGCAGCTCTTTCTCGGTGGTTGTGTAATTTGCCTCATGCGGCATCTAGGGTCCTAGAAGCATAGTGAATTACATGGGCAACCTTGCCCACCCTTTGTGCCGAACTGCCCCCACAAAGAAAATTTGAGGCATCACACATCAGTTCAAAGGTAGTGTCAGTCACGGGGGCTGGATTACAGGGGGTAGAAGTCAACGCCTTCTTCAGATGGTCAAATGACTTTTTGCACTTTTCATCAAACTGGAACAGGGCATCATTTTTCAGCAGATTTGTGAGTGGTAGTGCTATCTTGCTGAAGTCCTTTATAAAGCGCCTGTAGAAACCTGCATGTCCAAGAAAGGAACGTATCTCGCGTACGCAAGATGGGTAAGGCAATGAAGCAATTACATTTATTTTTGCAGGATCCACAGAAATACCCTCTTTGGAAATTACATGACCCAATATTATCCCTTGTTCTACCATGAAATGACATTTCTCATAATTCAGAATCAAATCAGTATCAATGCATCTCTGAAGAACAAGATCTAGACTATGCAAACAAGCATCAAAAGAGGAGCCATACACAGTAAAATCATCCATAAACACCTCTATGCAATTTTCAATAAAATCAGAGAAAATACTAAGCATGCATCTTTGAAAGGTGCCAGGAGCATTACAAAGGCCGAAAGGCATCCTCCTATAAGCAAGCGCAGAAGGGGCACGTGAAGGTGGTCTTTCTCCCGATCCTCGGGGCAATATGAATCTGGAAATACCCGGAAAAGCCATCTAGAAAGCAATAATGGGGACTGACCAGCCACCGATCTAGCATCCGATCTATGAACGGCAAAGGAAAATGATCCTTTCGGGTGGCCTGGTTCAGCTTCCTATAGTCTATACAAACTCTCCGGCTATTCGGACTCTAGTAGGCACAAGTTCATTATTCTCATTCCTAACTACTGTTAAACCAGATTTCTTTGGTACAACTTGAACCGGACTTACCCAAGAACTATCAGAAATGGGATAGATAATACCTGCCTGTAGAAGCTTGGTCACCTCTTTCTTTACCACATCCAGAATCAGTGGGTTAAGTCGCCTTTGGGCCTCTCTGACTGGCTTAGCCCCCTCCTCCCGGACAATTCTGTGCATGCATCTGGAGGGGCTAATTCCTGGAATATCGGCCAATGTCCACCCAATGGCCTTCTTGTTCTTCCTCAGAACTTCTAAAAGCTTGTCTTCCTGATCAGAGTTGAGGCTGGAGGAAATGATGACTGGCAATGTTGCATCCCTCCCCAAGTAGGCATACTTTAAGTTCTCAGGAAGTAGTTTGAGTTCCAAAGAAGGTGGCTGCTCAACAGATGGAGCATTGGGAGCAGCCATAGGGTCAAGGACTTTTGCTAAGTAAACAGCTTCACTCTCATTATCACTTTCACTATCATCCTCACCCTGCAATGTTAAATCCAAAAACTCAGAACAAACAGAACATGGGTTAGTGTTAGTGCAGTTAGTACAAGTATATACATCATCAAAACCAGAAATAACAGGAAAATCAGAAATAAGGTCATCATGAGTGTCCTCAATGAGCTCAGACAGCAACTCTAAGTGGAATACAGAGTGCTCCTCTACTGGGTGCTTCGTAGCATCAAAAATCTTGAATTTGGCCACGATACCACCAAACTCCATCGACATCGTCCCATCATAAACATCAATCTTGGTCTTGGATGTCATCATGAATGGTATCCCCAAGATTATGGGTGATCTATCGGATCGAGTCTCTCTGCCATATCTAGGATATAGAAGTCTGCGGGGAATATCAAATCATCAACTTGCACTAGGACATCCTCTACCATCCCCATGGGTCGGGAACCTTGGTCCTGTTAGCCAATCTGGATGGTAAGACTGTGTCTTGCAATGGCCCCGGATCAAGGTTATTAAAGATGGAGGTAGGCATGACATTGATTGATGCTCCCAAGTCCAGGAGGCAGTTCTCAAACTTCTTGTCCCCAATAGTGCATAGGATAGTGAAGGTGCTCGGATCCTTGCACTTTTGTGGCGATACTTGATTAGGGCCTATAGAAGCAACTCTCTCTATCTTTGATTGGATAAGCCCGAGACATTCATTCCCAAGTCAACCCTCTCATTAGTCTTCATCTTCCTCTTGTTAGTGCATAGGTCCTTCGAAATTTAGCATATCCGGGTACTTGCTTGATCACATCCAACGGTGGAATGTTAACGACTACTTTTCTCGAAAACATCAAGAATCTCCTTCTCTTTATTCTCACCACCCATCTTCAAATTTTTCTGAATTCTGTGTGGGAATGGAATGGGTGGTCTATATACTCTCTCGTTTCAACTTCAACCACCGGCTCGGGAGTAGCCTCATCGGTAGGCTCGGGAGTAGCCTTAACAATTTCTTCATCCTTTCCAGTGGCCTCAACAACCTTTCCGGATCTCGGAGAGATGACACTCACATTAGGGTTGGAGGCATTAGGATTTATCACCGGCCTTTGTGCGGGCATTTGGTTTGTCCCTTGACCTTGTTGTATGCTATTCATGGATGTGGCCAACTGTGTCAATCTGAGTCCTCAAATATTGAATACTAGCATCTGTCCTCTGCTGAAATCACACTAGATGCAGCCATTTGCTTTACCAAGTCTTCTAATGATGGTCCGGAAGGTGCGAAGTAGTCACCTGGAGGATGATTACGAGGGTGCCATCATTTGTTGTTGGGAAGAATTCCCATACAACAGATTAGGTGATTTCTCCAGCTAGGATGGTACCTATTAGTAGAGAGAAGTCCGGAATGCTGTACCGATTCTCGATTTGCTTCCTTGATTATAGGGGTTCACTGCATAAGCCTCGAGGTACTTCACCGACAAACTCTTCTCTCTCGGATTGGGCATGGATCAAAAGGATGCTCGGGTGCATTGCACATGCTACATAACTTTGCCGGCTGAACCTTGTCTATTGCCAATTGTCTTACAAAGGAGGTCGACTCATCCAATCTATTCTCAAGGGCGGCCTGGTTAGAAGATGAACTATGAATCTCATGCACGCCTCTTGGCTCAACTGAATTTCTTCTTGTAGAGAACTGCTGGGAATTCAACGACATATTCTCAATAAGTTGCTTAGCAGCAGTTGGGGTCTTATCAACTAATGCTCCCCCACTAGCAGCATCCAACAGATTCCTATCCATAGGCAACAATCCTTCATAAAAGTATTGGACCAGGAGTTGTTCAGAAATTTGATGCTGGGGGCAGCTAGAGACCAAATGTTTGAACCTTTCCCAGTATTCAGCTAGTGACTCGTCTCATTGTCTTATGCCACATATCTCTTTCCTTATTGAAGCAGCTCTTGAAGCAGGAAAATACCTTTCTAGAAATACCCTCTTCAGATCATTCCATGTTGTAATGGAGTTAGGCTCAAGGTACAATAGCCAATCCTTTGCAGCTCCTTGGAGTGAAAATGGAAAAGCCTTGACTTAATCTGTCTCGGTGACTCCCTCTGCTCTCGAGGTTGTGGAGCATACAACTTGGAATTCTTTCAAGTGCTTGTGTGGATCCTCACCTGCAAGACCATTAAACTTGGGCAACGGTGAATAAAACCAGATTTTAGTTCAAAAGGGGTGTCGGCACCAGGGATAAGAAATACCTAATCCATTATAGTTGACATCAGGGGCAGCAAGCTGCCTTAATGTCCTCTGGTCTCCCATGTTTTCAAAAGCAGTTTTAAAATTGGAATTACTACTAGTGCTAGCCCGAAATTCCCTACGGAGTGTGTGCAATGTTCTTTCAATTTCCGGGTCAAAATCACACAGTTCAGGGCAATGAGACCTAGTAGCCAGACCAATTCAAAACAGACAGAAAATAAAAGAAAGAAAAGAAAATAAAATAAAAACAAGCTGAGAAAAATAACAACTCAGAGTCCCCGGCAACGGCGCCAATTTTTGGTCGCGCTGTCGCGCACGCGCCAAAAAGGACGAGCGGGTTTAAAAGTGTAGTATAGTGCGACAACTCGGATGTCGTCTCTAAGGACTCTGAGAATATTACTTTTCACAAAAAATCAGTTTTGGGGGGGGGGTTTGGATTGGAATGCAATTAAGAAACAAACAAAACAGAGCAATCAAAAACAAAGCAGTTGAAAAGGGATTATCAGTTATCAAACAACGATTAATCTACTGTCAAGAATTCCCAACTATCCCTGGTTAATGTAATCCCAAGCCCTAAGCAGGTTCTTATCCCCTTCCGGTTGTAATAGTAATTTACAAGCGAAACTACTATCACAGATACATGTCCCTATTCCCGAATTAAGCAAACGGGATTAAGCCCTTCGTGAACTAAGCGAACACGAAATGTACACACGCAAATTAAGCAGATGCGATTAATTATAGGAACATGATATCACCAGAGATAAATCAATACAATACAGTATACTCCTGAATTAAGCAAACAGAAATACAAAGTATGGTATTGAAAAGGGAAAAGCAATTAAGATAGGGATTACATAACCTCAAGTATATAGGATCCTCAAACAGTAGATTAATCCTAGGACTTAGTGCTCCATGGCAATAACGAAATCACAAAGGAAAAATGTATATCAGAAAGTTAGAGGAGCAAAAGTCTTTACAAAATATTCAGAACAGCCTTTTATACAATTTCAGAATTCAGAGGGCTCGCGAGGCGAACAACCATTCGCGAGGCGAATTTCATGAACTGTTAGCAACCCTTGGCATTCTCGCGAGGCGAAGTGACTCTCGCGAGGCGAGAATATGAAGAGTTTCCTCCTTACGCCCGTAATGGCCATCAGGGCCTAACCGTGATGCTCTCTGACTTTCAGATTCGCGAGGCGAGACTCTTCAGCTTCAAAACTGCCACGGCCATGACCTTCAACACGGGCAAGCCGTGATCGTCTCTGACTTTTTCAGGTTTGGAAGACTCGCGGGGCGAGACCTTCTTCGCGAGGCGACCCAGAGACTTAGCAATTTCTTGGAACAGTCAGGCTTCGGGGTCGCGTGGCGAGCGAGTCCTTCGCGGGGCGAATCCCCTGTTCTTTATTTTCTCAACTTCTACTTAACCTGAAAACAAGGAAATAAGCATAAGTGTATTATTTTGACTTAAAACTAGCTAGATTAACTTAAAAATACTCTAGAGACTCAAAACCTTGCTTGAGGACAATCTAATCTAATTTGGGTGAAAATACGATATAATTTGCACAAAACCCTAGTCATACTAGCTATAAAACTAGATGAGCCAGAGGCTTATCATGCGACCCGACCCAAAATATGGGCCCAAAATGGGTAAAATCCTAATGAAAATGCCTGCCCCTTATTTTCCTCTCACTTTCGTCCAGAACCTTGTTCGACCAGAACCCATTGTCTTCTCATTTCATACCTTCTTCTCCGACCACCCATTGTCTGGTGACACCCTCTGTCCGGCGACCACAAACCTCCGGCGACCACCTTCTGTCCGACGACTAGCCACCACCCTCTTCTCTTTTTCATTTTTTCAGTCTTTTCTGACAATGGCTTTTGAACCAGTGTCGTTGGATGCTTCAAGTACCCTCTACTCTTCTCCTTGTGTTGTTGTTTTTATCATTTTGTTGTTATTTGAATTTTGAAGTCTTGAACTTGTTGATAATCAACCTTCTAGTAGTCTATGGTAGGTGAATATGAGACTTATATGATATTTTCTATCAATTTAGTTTATGGATCTTGATATATGTTGTTAGTCTTTTGGATTTTATATTTATTTCTGCATTTTTTGTTATATAAATACAATTTTTTTTTGTCCACTATGACATCTGCCATATGGCCGAATCGCCATCCGCTATAATGTCAGTGTTATCGATGGCGGATGGCGGCCGGCCAAAAATCCGCCATACATTATAGCGGATGGCGATACGGCCAGATGGCGGATGCCATGGCGGACAAAAAAAAATTATATATATATATATATACATATACATAACAAAAATTACATAAATAAATATAAAATCCAAAACACTATCAACATAAGTCAAGAACCATAAACTAAATTGATAGAAAAGTCATATAAGTCTCATAATTCAAATAGAAAATGTCATAAACCATCAAGTTCAAGACTTCATAATTCAAAATAACAACAAAATGATAAAAACATGACAAACACAAAGTAAATGGCTATTCCTCTTCCTCAACCCCAACATAATCAATTTCTTGGTTATCTAATGGGGCATATCCCTCTTCCTCTTCTCCATCAGATTTCTCAAAAACAAGTAACTCTTGTTCATCTTCAGATGCCTCAGAATCATCCTCAAATTCCAATTCTTCACTTGGATCAACTACTATCTCTTTCCCCTTGCCCTTACTCCCCTTAGAGGTTGAACTTGCACCTGGACCTTTCTTAGAAGCTTTGGCAGCAGCTGCAACACTTGATTCTCCCTTTCTTTTCCTTGTTTTCTGCCTAGTAAGTGTTGTAGGCTCTCCAACCCCCGAAGCCTCATAAACAGTTCCCCAATTTAGTGTGTCATCATCATCAAAAACCAACTCATTCCCAACATCATCATTATTATCATCCATCTCTCCAACTAACCACTCATTACACTCATCAATGTCATTGAGTGTAATTGGGTCAATTTCATCTTTAATACTATGTCTATGATGGAGTTGTTGGTTATATTTGACATAAACCAAATCATGCAACTTCTTATGGTCAAGCCTATTTCTCTTTTTTGAGTGAATCTGAAACATAAATATAATTGAAGAAGTGTTAATACTTAATACTTAATTAGGCTTGACCACACTTAAAAAATAAACTCAAGATACTTACTTGCTCGAATACACTCCAATTGCGCTCACATCCAGATGCGCTACATGTCAAGCTCAAAATCTTGATAGCCAATTGCTGCAAATTTGGAGCCAAGAAGCCATACATTCGCCACCATTGAGCTACAAAATCAGAGTGTATGACTTAGAATTTAAACATTAAACTTAAAAGAATTGAAATAGTGAAATTATTAAAAGATGGGGTCTTAGTTTCTCACCAGGAGCGACGACTTTTCTCTGTGTTATTGCAAATTCGGAACCAAAGAGATCGCTGGCAATCTTATAAATAGGCAACTCGGCTAGTATCTTAGCTTGCACATCCTTACTTTGCACCAACCTAGAGATGCAAGCATACAACCCATTGTGAACCTCCAAATCAAACTCCAAGTCGGGATTGGAATAGAAGAACTCCGGGTTTAAATAGTGACCAGCTGCATGCAATGGACGATGAAGCTGACAATTCCATCTATTGTCAATGATTTCAAAAACATCTTTGTATTTGCTTTCATTGATGTTGAAAGACTTCACAATTGCTTCTTTGGCCTTGTCCGTTGCTTCATAAATATATCCCAAGACTGGTTTTCTTTCACCATCAACAAGTCGAAGCACTCGTACAAGAGGAGCCATGACTTTAAGAATATAAACCACATTTTTCCAAAATGAAGGCATAAGAACAACCTTCGATGCTTGCCTCCCCTTAGCTTCCTTAGATAGCTTGTTTTTGCTCCACTCATCGGAAGTAAACATTTTTCTAAGATTGGCTTTTTCTCCATAAAGTCTCTCCAATGATAAAAATGAGGTAGCAAATCGAGTAACTCCATGCCTTACCAATTCCCTCTTGTTTGTGAATTGTCTCAACAAACTCAAGGTACTTGAATGACTGTAGATAAAACCAACAAGACCAATTCCCCTTTGAATTGTCTTCTTTATCAAAGGAATCTTTCCAATGTCTTCAAGCATTAAGTCCAGGCAATTGGCTGCACAAGGAGTCCAGTAAAGATTTGGTCTCTTTTCTTCTAACATCTTTCCAGCTAGAACATAGTTGCTTCCATTATCTGTAATGATCTGAACAACTTTCTCCTCTCCAATCTCCTCTACAATAGAATCAAGCAACTCAAACAGTTTCTCACCGGTCTTCACAAATGCTGAGCCATCAATTGACTTCACAAACATCGTCCCAGCTGGAGAGTTCACCAAGAAATTAATAATACATCTTTGCTTTCTATCAGTCCATGCATCCGACATAATAGAGCAACCATGTTTTCTCCACTGCTCCTTGTGATTTTTCAACAAATCTTCAGTGTATTCCATCTCCATGTGTAAGAGTGGAACTCTAATAGCATGATAAGTAGGAGCTGGTAGATGTTTACCAAAGGCACCAACTGCTTCAAGCATTTCTTGAAAGCTTTCCAACTTAATACAGTTAAATGATAAACCAGCCTGATACCAAAAACGAGCAATTTTTTGATGGACCATAAGAACTGCTTTCTTTTCACATGCCTCTCTAATGTTAGCTTGCCTCATTTCCCCCTTTTTTTTACCAATTGCAGCTGGTTTCCTGACATAGAGATCAATAGGCCCCTTTTTAGCAATTTTTTTCTTCCCTGTAGAAGCAGAACTTGCAGTAGCAGCACTAGTAGGTGTCATTTCCATCTCATCTTCACTACTCTCCACATAGAGTAGACTCTCAATTTCAGCTCCAGCACTTGGAACATAAATATAGTTGCTGCCTAGATTCTTCCTTTCTTTGAAAAGTGTCCAAAGCTCTTCTCTAACTTCTTTTGGACACTTGGTACAAGCAGCTACATTCCCCTTCTTGCCCATTAAGTGTTGTTTGGCTCTAGTGATCCCTCCCTTCATGACTTTTGAACAGAAAGTACACACAACCGAGTTTATGTCTCCTTCTTGCAATGGAAAGCAGTATTTCCATCCAACATCAGCTCTGGAGAAGGCCCGTGAAGCATCAGAAGAAGCTGGTTCGCCTGCCATTTTCGAAAATGGCTGAAAAAAGGAGAAAGGAAGAGAATGCTTGCTGATCGCCGGTCCAAGGGTGGTCGCCGGACAGTGGTCGACCGATAGTGGGTGTCGCCGGAGAGTGGGTGGCCGGTGGTGGGAGAAGAAAGTGTGAAATGGGAGGAAGGGAAGGTTACGACGATTCTGCTGTTTGCGTTTGGAAGGGAAGGGTACGGCCGATAGTGATATTAGGGTTTTTACCATTTGGGCCGGGTCGGGTCACAAAAACCCGTCTAAATGGGTCGGGTTTTCCACCAAAAAACCCGACAGCCCCGCCATTTCCGCCATGCGGCCGCCACGACCCGCCACGCCACCGCCTCCGAATGGCGGTTCCTTCAAATCCCGCCACCGCTTTCCGCCATGGCCGCTATTTGACAACACTGTATAATGTATGGCGGATTTTTGGCCGACCGCCATAGACCGCCATCCGCCGTCGATAACACTGATTTTTATTCAGAATTCATATATATATATATATATATATATATATATATATATATATATATATATATATATATTCTAATTAAGAGAATACACTCTTTTGTAAGAACTAAGAAGTGTTTTGAAGTTTTCTCTTGAACTCATTACTGAAGTTCTTGCTTCTTTCATTCATTCATGGTTGCTTTATCCTTCCATGATAGAAACTTCTAGCTTACGACAAGCTAGGGAGGAGAACACGATTGGGGCAAACTACAGTCTTCTCTAAAATTTTGAGTTTGAAGCATGTGTATAAGATTTCTCTCATCATTGAAAATTCTGTTTGTACACATTGAATCAGGTAAATATAATGTTTAATTAATCACTGACAATCATGCAAATTGTGGGATTGTTTTCTATTTATATACTTAATAATGGTATTGCTATAGAATTTCATTTTTAATAACATAGTCATTGTATCGTCCATGTTTTTAGAGTTCTGGTGATGAGAAAATGCAAGAAAGGCTGAAAAAATTAACAGAGAGAATGAGAGGATCTGTACTGTATTGATCTTAATGAATTGTCCATTTGAAAGATTACATGAATGTGTATTTATACTATCAGCTAACATCAGAACAATTGTAACTGTCAGAGGAAGTTACTGCTGTCAGTAACAGAATCTGTTACTTGAGAAGCAGCTAAACTGCGACCCTTAGATGGGCCGGAACAGATGGCCCAAGGCTCAATCCCAGATGGGCTTGTATTCTTCTTTTTGGCATCAAGGTTGATGCTATTCCTTTTGTTTACTGATGGATATGACTACAGTTTTGAGCAGTGTGTTTACTTTTTTGCTTTGTGTTATTGCCGTGTTTTGCTTCTTTGTTGATACCAGATTTTCACCTTATGAATACTTATCAGCTTATGCTTATGCTTTTCTCCTATAACAGAATCTCATTTTCTTTTTCATAAAATATATTTATTTTCAATGGATTATTATTTATTTAATGTGTGCCTCAATAAAATCTCTGCAAAGGCATAGCAAGCTGGCTCCTTCCACTTTGGCATATCATTTCTGAAATTTTACCGTTCTTTGTTCATTCTTGGCCTTCTAAATTTTACCCTTCCAATATGTAAGCTTCTTGAATTATTCTTTTAATCTTGCGAGTGTTTATGTTTTCAGGAGATTTTTCTTTGCTACAATCTCACTCTACAGTTTGATGGTGTTCTTTTCGAATTATAGATATGCAACCCCAGCTTCAACCACATCGTGCACTATTAGTGGTATGTAGTGGAATGGCAGGAAGGAAAGGGGCTCATTATGTAGCTAACGGTTCTACTTTACTTTGAGGTCCAGTTCAGCTGTCGTTCTCGCTCTTTAAAGGTTCTGTTTTGGATTTTTTTTGAGCAAAAATTGGAACTTACTGCTTTCGGTTAAGAAGAACTATGTTTTTTCATAAGTCCATTACTCTGTTATGGTAAATAGTAGACTATCTGTCAGTAATCTGGGTGCACTTTTTGCTAATATAATTCAGGTCTCTACAATTAATTTTGTAATTGCACATGATATTTTGTATCAATTTCTATATTAGTAATCTCTGGTTTGATTAATTTCTTGTTTTACTTTCATATGTATGTGTGTGTACTGTTTGGCTTATTTGCCATAGAGTATTTGTTTCATTCTGTTATTATTTACCCATCTAACATACAAGCTACAACTTACAAGGGTGTAAAAGAGAAGCTCATTTTAGTTACTCCGTGCAATGAGTTTGTGCTTTATCTTTTTAACAGGATCATTGGGTTTATATGTTGTTTATGGTTTACAACTTAGTATTGGTGCACCTCTCCTAGTATTGTTATCCATCAATGGGTTTACACGTTGTTTTCCATTCCACTGCATGTTTGGAAATTTGTTATTTGGGTTTTCTTGTGAAATGATCTGTTTGATGAAAATGGCAAGTCAAAGGTCATTTTCTGATGTGCTGGTGAATCGTTGAATTAATCTCCAAATTTCATTTTTTATGGTTTTGTGTTTAGTCCTTTTCATTCGATTTTGGGAATTTTGTAGTATTTGAATGAAGTTTAGCTATTAAGAGTGGCCATCTCTGTTATTTGGTTTCTTCGGATTGTTTCATTGACATTTTGATAATGTATCCAGTCCATTTGATATCTTGCACAAAGCATGCTTAGCCATTTCTATTCGACAGAATGGTGCAAGCCATGTCCGATTGGTAGAGTGGTGCTTAAGAATGGAGTTTCCTTCGACTGGAAAAGGTCATTGAATAAGCAAATCTTGTTTTCTTTTGCTTCAACCTGTTGTTTCGATTAGTGATTTTTTGGAATGATTGATTATTTGGTTTCGGCTATTTTTTCTCCTTAAAAACTATTTTGTAAATAATCTATATGTTTGGTAACTAGATTAACTTTTTTAAAAAGCCTTTTTTTTAAAATGAAAAAGGTGTTTTTTACAATCTTGTGGGGATGACCCTTTTTGTAAATAATCTAGATGTTTTTGAAGAAAAAGTTGTTTTTGTACAATCTTATGAAGAAAAAGCTATTTTTGGTACCATCCAAACGAAATAAATTATCTTAAAATCGATTTTTTAGCAAACATAAACAAAAACAGATTTTGTTTATAATCGATTTTTACAATAATCCATTAAACATATATTCGATTATCAGCATAATCTATTTTTTCTGCCTTTTCGAAACATCTTTTTGATAAAAATCATTTTTTTATATAAAACATTTTTTTAATCTTAAACAAACGAGCTAATTACCTTGAAGCAGGAAGTGTGTGGGAACTCAATTGGTAGAGTTATCACTCGGACTGTCAAAGCTTAGAATTTGACTATGAATGTTCATTTATTGTTTGTTATCAGGCTTCGGCTAGGGTGAGAGACTGTCTCATGTCTCTCACCGTGAGAGACGAATAATTACCGTTGCTTAAGTGATGACACATGATAATAGTATATACATGCCCACACTAGAATATCTTCGCCTCCATTTTCTCTCTCTTCCAACAACCCCACCACCTCTCTCCTCCGCCACCTCACCACCACTCTCCTCCGGCACCGCCAACTCCACCCCACCTCCTGCCTCTGCCACCACCATCGAGATTCTGGTCTTTCAAGCCTTTGATCGTGTCCCTCATTGACTGCTCAGATGTGAAGGTCACAAATCTGAATCCCCTCAACCTTCCAGTTTCACAATCATTAATAACCTGAAAGAAAATAAAAAATCAAACAAACGTATCAGATCTGGAACAAAATAGCGAGAAAAAAACAAATTGATCTTCGCCTTTGTATCAAAGATGAAGATGGAACGTACCTATTGGTGGTTAGTAACAAAAGAATGATTTATAGTAACACAAGTATCATAGATCAAGTAACAAAAACAGATCAGAGATCATTCACAGATCAGAACAAGATCAACAAAATCCAAATCCGAATTGGTGTCAGATTCGATGCCTGCAGCAACAAACGGGCCTTCGAATCAACGATCTCTCCATAGGGAGAGAAGGCCTTCTCGAGAGCTTCGCTGTTGGTGGTCCAAGAGATGTGGTTCAAGAATGAAGCAAGGAATTCAGATCTGTCTCTATGGCAAGAGATGGAATACACGAAGTTGTTTTCTGTTAGTTGATGTAAAATCTGTGTTGTACAGAGATGTGCTGATATGCACAAGGATGTGGCTAGATGTTGTACACGGGTGTTGTACATGGGTGCATCAGGTAAAACAGAATACAAACCAGAAATAAAGGCCCATGCAAGATTCCGTGAGGGAGAACCCAAAAGCTTTTTCTGAACAAAGGTGTATTATGTTTATGAAATTTCTATTCCTATTCTTGTGATTTTAGTTTCTTTATAGAAGGTGTACTTCTTTTCTCTGGGTCTATTGTGGTTCTGCTGCTGCGGTTTGGTTCTTGTTGTAATAGGAACACGAAGGAGAAAAGAAAAGGAAGAACACGTGAAAAAGGAACAAGAAACTCGAAGTCTGTTTTCAGAAGTCTTGTGTGTTCCTGTGTGGAGAAGAAACTCGAAGTGTGAAGAAGGAATGATAAAGTAGAAACAGAGCAGGTGAAGAGGATCTGCTAGTACAGTGTTCTTTAATCCACGACGACGTGCAAAGCGGCAATGCCATGGTAGGAGGCACGTTTTTCGGCGTGGATCGTAGCTGCGGAGGGTGTCTTGATGTTGTGGGTGATTTGGTTTAAGGTTTCGCGATGTCTTTTCTTTCTTGAAAGAAAACAAAAAGGAGAAGACGAAAGTTTCTGTCTTGAAATGAAGATCCAAGGTGGAGAATGTTATGTTCATGGATCATCATTGGAGCTAAATCTAACTTGGTAGTTAAGTTAGTTATACAACTGTGAGGTCTTGTGATATCTAGTTTGTTAAAATTGGTTAAGTTGTTATGACTAATTTTGTTAGATATAGAAGTCAAGACTTATCTGTATTGTATGGGCTCAATAAAAAACCGTAGAGTTGAGTGATGAGAGGAATAAGAATTCATTCTATACTCTGTAAAATATGGTTGTACTTTTGAGAACTTGAAGGCAGAAGATCGATGGAACTTCGTGTGGATGGAGATCTAATTGTTGAGAAGAAAAGAAAGGGAAGCTAGAAGAAGGGGATTGTAGCCTGTATTAGAAGGTGTATTCGATTTCTTTTTTCTGATTAGATTCATTGTTATTCTTCTTTCTTTGTTATTGTTCTTTCTTGGATGGGTTGTTGTGTGCGTTTCTAGTTGTAATAGGATCGAGACAGTCATTTTTCTGGGAAGCACGAGCATGGCATGGAAGGAGAAGGGAAGAACAAAGATCGAAAGAGAAGGAATGAATGGGACCGCAAGAACCATTGTGTGGGAACATTCAAGCAAGGGTTGTCATGGCAGGACCATCATGGTGTGTAACATCCTAAAATTCTAATATAATTAATTTGAAAAAAAAAGGATTAAGTTATAAAAAATAAAAATAAATAATAATGATATAATAAAAATAAGATATAATTAAGAGGTTTAGTGTAAAGGATTTGTTGGTATAAAATTTATTAGAGTTGGTTAGGAATTGCAAGGGGAATAATGAATTAAAGTATATATATATATATATATATATATGAATGTAAACATAAGTACACTCTTTTCACGTAGGGGCCTAGGGATAGCTCATAAGTCAAGTGGGCCTAGTTATTCTATAAAAAAAGAAAAAGAAATAAACAGTAAAGAAACAAAAAAAGGAAAAGAAAATAAACTAAAAAAGAAAAAGAAAACCTAGAAGCCTACGCTGCCTAATGTGCAACATATATATATATATATATATATATATATGTATGTATGTATGTATGTACTCAAATCACTACGCAGGCAGGGAGAGCGCCGCGCAGAGGAGGATTTTAGGGGGGGGGACGTACAGTGCGAGGGACTTTGAGACGTGTTTCTTTTTCTTGTCGGTGTAATCGTAACAGTGAAGGGAAGAAAATATTTTAGAGAAGCACCAACTTTTATCATACGTAATTTCTAGAACATTTTTGAGGTCATCAAGAGGTGAGTAACAGTACCTTTTGCGAACACTTTCCATGGTATTTTTATGTGTTTACGGTGAATTTAAAATTGATGGACTCATATTTCAATTCATTATTTTGTTTACAAAATTTAGGACCGTATTCCTCATTTGTATGTGTGTGGAAGGATCTACCTTATAGCTTTTTTTTTGGAATTTGAATTGAATACATTATTGATATTTGTACTAGTTGAATGATATGTTTGATGCCATATGTTATGTCTTGATGCTCGTGATTGTCAGTGTAATTATAAATTTACTTGGAGACATGACATAAGTCTATTTAGTAAGCGTGATAGGATTAAATATTTAATTTATGGTAAATAAATTATTACATGTATGAGACATGAAATTCATGCCTTATGATGAGTTGTATGATGTTTGCCGCAATATCACCTATGATTATCGAAGAGAAATACCGCCTTAATGGGGTATCGAAAGTAACACCGCCATGTGGTTGGGATGTCGAAAATGAGTAATACTACCTAAAAAGGAGTATCGAAAGTAACACCGCAACAGGATGGGGTGTCGAAAAAGGAGAAATACCACCATGTGCACATGAGAGGTATCGAAATGGAAATGTCCCCGCCAGGAGGGTGACATCGAAACACTCCTCGTGAGTAGGGGTGGGCAATGGGACGCCATTGTCGTGTGATGTGTGAATATATGGCATGCCGGCAAGAGGCCAATTTAATTAGGAGGTCTTCGGACCGCTTGGATTAAACTAGAATTTATCTTGTATATGGAATGTGATGTATTGAGACGAGATTATTATTGATATTAAAAGTATTTTCTTTTATATATATTATTTTGGAAAATTAGCGGGTGCCATGGACAGTTTTTCCGGTTACCGCGCTGGCTGAGAACAATGCTATTTTCAAAAATATTTTTTAAAACTGTATTGTTGATCACTGGGATTTTATATCTCATTATAAGTATTATTTTCAGAGCACGAGGAGGACGTCATTGAAACTGAAGAGCCGTGAAGACTTAGTGGATTCCATTAGTTATTCTTTCTAGTTTGGTTAGTATTTTCTTAAATAAGGAGCCGTATGTGGCTAGACACATTTATTTATTGTTGGGATTGTAATTAGACGCCCGATTTTGAGGCTTTTGATTTTTATTTATATTTATATTCACTACATGGATATTTTATCACTATGTTAATTATTATGAGGTATTTTCAGACTTTAAATATTTTTTTTAAAATTTTTCTTTATGAGATGTATGTTTTAATTAAATGTTTTAAAGGATTTTTTTATTGATTTTACCTTGGGATTGCTAATGTAACAAAAGGCGTTGAATTTATGGTATCAGAGCAGTTCGATTCTAAATCGGACTGTGGTAGTGAGGCTTTTTCAAAAAACAAAACTTGGGCGCCTAGGATGCTTGTTAGAGTTATAATTCTGCATTCTATTCTTTTGGATATTGGATTTGATCAACCCACTGTTTGATTGGTGGTATGCAGATTATGGCAGCGAACAGGCGAGGGAGAAATGATGCACTTGCAGCGATTTTGGCTCGAATGGCCAGAGTTATGCAGGAGCAGGCGAAGACTCTCCGTCAGATGAGGGATAAGGGGGACATGCTTAACGTGGTACCGGTTGCAGCTCCAAATCCACAGTACAGGGGTCTGTCAGAGTTCAGGAATAATAATCCGCCAGCCTTTCGAGGGACCACCGATCCTAGTGAGGAAGAGGAATGGTTACTGAAATTAGAGAAGATCTTCCGGGCCATGGGGTGCTCTGATGCTCAGAAGGTGGATTTTGCCACCTATATGTTAGAGTCGAATGCAGAGCACTGGTGGAACTGTGCCAGGGGCGGGTTGCTTGCTTCGGGAGCCCCTATCATGTGGGACAGATTCAAGGAGGTATTTCTGGAGAAGTACTTTCCTCACAGTGTCCGGATACAGGAAGAGATGGAGTTTCTACATCTTCGTCAGGGGAGTATGACGGTAGCGAAATATGTGGCCAAGTTTGAGAGGCTTGCAAGGTTCTCCACACAGGTGAGGGATAATCCTGATGGTCCATGGAAAGTAATTAAGTTCGATCAGGGTTTGAAGCCAGAGCTGCAGAGCCTTATTGGGCTCCTAGAGATTCGAGACTACCCCATTTTATTGAACAAGTGTAGGGTGGCGGAGCAGAATATGCAAGCTGTGCTGGCTGAGAGGTCAAAGGAGAAGAGCTTCAGTGACGGCAAGAGATTCCATGGGAAAGGGGGTAATTTCCAGAAGAGCCTACGACTTGTGCCTATAATCACGAAGGGTAAGCAGGCTCAAGGTGAGAAGGGGACTGCATGTTACAAGTGTGGGTGGCAGCATGGAGATCGTGTGTGCCCAGCGGCACAATCCACTTGCCACAAATGCGGGAAGATGGGGCACTTTGCTAGGATGTGCAAGTCAGGAGGACAATCTCAAACCAGATCATTGAACCATGGAAGGGTCTTTACCATCCAAGGAGAAGAGGTGAAGGAGTCCGACGGTTTGATCCAAGGTAAGGGCTTTATTAAAGGTCAAGATGTTATCATATTGTTCGATTCGGGAGCAACACATTCATTCATTTCATTTAAATGTTCCCAATTCTTAGAGTTACCTGTTACTAAACTGTCATATGATTTGTGAGACACCCCGTTGTGCCCCATTGTATTATTACATTAAAATCTTAATATTTATTTACTTAATCGCGCGCTTATTGTTAAAAATATGTAAAAATTAAAACTTATTTAATTATCATATAACTTCTTCAAATTTAAAACACACCAATGTTAATATATATAAATACACACCTGTTTATTTATGACAATACCAAAGCACTGTTAAGGGTACCCTCTCAGTAGGATCCCTCACAGGCATAAACTTCACTACAGATATACTTAGCGGAAATATAAATACTCCTTAGACACACTGGCCATAATGTCTATACTCTAATCGCCATGAATCACAGCTCGACCTCCAGCATCTGGTTCGTAAGGAGTTCCATCCAACCCCTCTTCGTTCAGCTCAGCCACAGGGTCTTCAAGTACGATCCCATAAAAGATAAAATAAAACATACCGAAAGATACAGGGGATAAGAAACAGTTCTATCATCAAAAGCGGAACAGAATACATAGCACATAATATAATAATAGTCACAGACATGCATCACTCAAAATCAACAATCATCCTCAATTCACTATATCATCCTCTACCCTCAACCCCTGCAACTAAGACTTTATACTGATGTGGCCATCTTTACTCCTGTCACATTAGTCAGTAGTCCGAAACAGTCCAGTGCAAATAACTTTCGAACGCGTCAACGACTAAGTGAGTATTAGTCCAAAACGGTCCAGTACCAATAATATGTGAACGCGTCAAGGAGTATCAATTCAGAACGGTCCAGTGCCAAGAATATGAGAACGTGTCAAGAACTAAAAGAATATTACAGTAGTCTACCTCGGCATCCACATCCGTAGGGCACTCACCCTCAATATCAGATATCCCAAAATAGGATATCCCGACCTCGTGTGTTCCACTCACACGGCTGTGAATAACAATACATCTATAAATGAATCTCCCTAAATTATATCAATAACAACCTAGTGCCTCAACCTTCCATCAAAGTCTCAACACCTTTTTCCTCATAGAAAAAATCACTTAATTAGGCTAGGCACCTCTAAATCACCTTTATTCTCTCACCCAAACAATTTTCTCCCGAACAACACATATCCTTACTTAAAATCAGCTAAGCACAATATTAAAACCAGGCAGATCATGCATAACACATTAATCAACAGAATATTCAAATATCTCAATATCATATAAATCAATTTATCACAACCAACTCATAATAATCAAACCAAATAAATAACAAAGTCAGACTCTGTCACGGCCTGGCCGTGATAGCCATCACGGCCGTGACAGACATCAAATGTAAGAATTCTATAAAACAGAACCTGTCATGGCCTGGCCATGACAACCCTCACGACCGTGACAGACAACAAACATCCTCAATATCATAAATATTCAAACACCGAAATAATATATCACATGCAGATGGAATACCTCAACCAGCGTATCACAGTAAATTCGATAACATAAAATCAAACATCCTCAAATACTTAAAATCAACTTAAATGTCGATAAACCTACAATCCCCGAATCAATTGGTTTTTCAGAAAAGGTTTCCAATGTGATTTTGGTCTTGTCAATTACTCAACTACTAGTAGGGTTTTGGTCGCCCTACACAATTATTATAGAATATACTACTTATCGATTTCGACGATAGGATGATTCTTTCCCCCACCCGAGCTAGCACCGAAATCCCGAACTCGACGTTCCTCTTTATCATACCATAGTTTAACAGTTTCTCCTTCAACCAAACAATATAGCTATAATTAATCAACAAAATAACTCTTAACCTAACTAGCTAGGTTTCGGTCCATATTAGGAAAAATAGGCTAGGAAATTTAGTTGTATTCAAGCTCTTGGGTTTAGATCATATAGGTACTAGAGAGCTTAAATCAAGCATTAGATTTCAAAAATGAAAACCAAATCATCAAACCCTCCTTTGAGTGAGATTCGGCCACTTAAAGAAAATTGGGAAGTAAAATGATTTTGATCACATGCTTTTGGATAATGAAATTAGGGATTATATCTAGATCATAGAAATTGGTTTAACATTTTTATGACTTTTCTACAATTTTCTAGAATTATTACAAATTCTAGATCTAGAAATGGAAAACTATGACATGTGAAGAACAAAAGCTTAAACAAGAGATGAGATGATCTTGTTACCTCAATAGTATGAAGAATATGGAGAAAAGATGATGATCTTGACAAGTTCTTCAATGGAAGCACTTGGAGCTCTTGAAGAAGAAAATGGAGTTTTGGTGATTTGTGATGAAATGAAGACAAATGAAGAAGATGAGTGAAATAGTGAGGGAGGCCACGGTTTTGAGGGCTTTTATAGGATAAATCTTAGGCCTCGTTTGGTTTTTAACTTTTAGATTAATGGGTTTTGTGATTATTTAATTAATATAAGTTTAACCATAGTTAATAATTAACTTAACTAGGGTTACTTTGCTTAACTATGGTTAACAAATATGTGGCTCGCCTTTGATGGAGGTGTGGCTGATTTTGGGCCACACAAAGTGACTCACCAATGAGTCATCGATCCTATCCGTCAGCGGTTCCCTAAAATTCCGTACGCAGCTCCGTCGTTTACCCGATTTCGGTTTTTGAGAGGAAAATAATGAAACGAAAGTAAAATGAAATAGGTATGGTTGAGTATATATGGATGCACGAAATTTAGGAGATGTGGGAGGTTTACAACCACGTAAAATGAGTGGTTAAGAGTGCATAGATGTGTCTGGTTAATACCCGCGAAAGCTTGGGGGGTATTTTGGTCTTTTTCACCTAAAAGTCATGATTACTAGCATTTAATGTTCATAAATGCTTGGTGAGTCATGGTGGTGACTCATCCCATGACTCAGCTCCTCCGGTATCCGGTTTTGTCTCTGCACCTCCCTTCTTGACTTCGTCGTTTCCCCGATTAGGGTTTTACGCCCGCCCGTATAAAAGCGTAATATTTCGTTTTCGACACAAAATTTTCAAACTAACCAAACTCGTTGGAAATATGATTTAAACATAAACCATTTCGTTCATGAGTCAAAATTAGGTTTTCTGCTCAGTAAAATTATACTGTCAGTGAAAACGCAGACCGGGTTCCGTCTGAATTTTCAACCCAAATTTTTATCGTAAGCTTCTACCCTAAGATAGAGTATGAATATGATTTTTATTTCATAAAAATAAATCTCCATGAACTCGGATAAAAATATAAATAAATACATTTATACCGGTTAATACAGCGGAAATATTTTTACTGAAAAAAATAAAAATCAATAAAATAAAAAGTAGGGTGTTACAATTTGTGTGTTTCTACTCCTGCTAAAGATAGATTGATTACTTCTTCTGTCTGTCTGCAATGTCCCTTATTGTTTCAAGACCTGACTTATATTGTTGATTTGATATGTTTACCTATGTCTGGTCTGGATATTATTTTGGGCATGGATTGGTTGTCTCGTAATAATTCTATTATTGATTGTGCTAGTCGAAATATTTCTTTCATTCCACAGTCCATGTCTGTTGACTCTCCTAGGACAGACCATCTTATCTCTGCTGCCTCATGTCATAAGTGCATAGTTGAGGGAGCTCAGGGATATATACTTCTCTTTTCTGCTAAGATAGAGGCTGAAAATGATATATCGGCGTTGCCTATTGTGTGTGAGTTCCCAGATGTGTTTCCTAAGGATGTCTCTAGTTTACCTCCAGATAGAGAGATTGAGTTTACCATAGATCTAGTATCTGGGAGTGGACTGATCGTCAAGAGCACCCTATAGGATGGCACCTCTAGAGTTGAGCGAGCTCAAGAAACAGATAGAGGATATGTTACAAAAGGGGTTTATTAGGCCTAGTGTGTCACCTTGGGGAGCACCAGTACTTCTAGTGAAGAAAAATGATGGGAGTATGAGGTTGTGTGTTGATTATAGACAACTGAATAAGGTGACCATCAAGAACAAATATCCCTTGCCTAGGATAGATGACCTCTTATATCAGTTAAGGGGGGCGTCAGTGTTTTCCAAAATAGATCTAAGATCGGGATACCATCAAATTAGAGTTAGAAGCGAGGACATCCCTAAGACAGCCTTCAGGACAAGGTATGGGCACTATGAGTATGTAGTGATGCCCTTTGGTGTGACCAACGCCCCAGCCGTTTTCATGGACTACATGAATCGGATCTTTAGGACCTTTTTGGACAGGTTTGTGGTGGTATTCATAGACGATATTTTAATATACTCTAGGACACCAGAAGAACATGGAGAACACTTAAGGTTGGTGTTGCAAATCTTGAGGGACGAGCGTCTTTATGCCAAACCGGAGAAGTGTGAGTTTTGGCTAGACAAGGTAAAGTTTTTAAGACACACGATCTCAAAGGATGGTGTAGCGGTTGATTCCTCTAAAGTTGATGCGGTGTTGGGATGGGAACAACCTAAGACGGTAACCGAAGTGAGAAGTTTCTTAGGCTTAGCTGGTTACTATAGGAAATTCATAGAGGGGTTCTCTAGATTAGCCTTACCTTTGACCCAGTTGACTAGGAAAGGGAAACCTTTTGTGTGGGATCAGGAGTGTGAGGACGGGTTCCAAGAGCTTAAGAGGAGATTGGTGTCATCATCAGTCTTAACTATATCGGATCCCTTAGTGAGTTTTGTGGTATATTACGACGCATCTAAGAATGGCTTGGGATGTGTCTTGATGCAGGAGGGCAAGGTGGTAGCATATGCCTCTAGGCAGCTTAGGCCACATGAGGGGAACTACCCTACCCATGACTTAGAGCTAGCAGCCGTGGTTTTTGCCCTTAAGATTTGGAGGCATTACCTTTACGGGGCAAAGTTTGAAGTTTTTAGTGACCATAAAAGCCTTAAATATCTGTTCGACCAAAAGGAGTTGAACATGAGACAACGAAGGTGGATGGAGTTCCTTAAGGACTATGACTTCAAGTTGAAGTACCATCCGGGAAAAGCCAATGTGGTGGCAGATGCTTTGAGTAGGAAGTCCCTACACGTGTCGAGCTAGATGGTGCAAGAGCTGAACCTTATGGAGGAGTTTAGGGACATGAATCTGGAGGTGTTGGATGTGTTCTTAAATGTCTTAATCTTGAAGTTGAAAAGGTTGGAAATTAATAGTGACCTTAGAGATGAGGTTAGGCGGGAACAACTTTTAGACCAGGAATTGCAGTTTCGGTTGGGACAAGAAGGTTATGAGTTGTCTGTCGATGGGCTAGTGAAGTTTAAGAATAGGATCGTTGTTCCTAAGGAGGGGAACCTTAGAGAGAAGATATTAGAGGAAGCTCATAAAGGAAAGTTTACCATACATCCTGGAATAACTAAGATGTACCAAGACCTTAAGAGGATGTATTGGTGGCCAGGAATGAAAAAGTATGTGGCTTGCTTCGTAACTAGGTGTTTAGTGTGCTAAAAGGTTAAGATAGAACATCAGAAGCCTTCGGGGTTGTTGCAGTCCTTGGAGATTCCAGAATGGAAGTAGGAGAGAATTTCTATGGACTTTGTGATGGGGTTACCTAAGACACATTTGGGCTTAGATGCCATTTGGGTGATAGTGGATAGGTTGACCAAGTCTGCCCACTTCTTGCCAATTAAGGCAACCTATAGCTTAGACAAGTTGGCATATGTAACATCCTAAAATTTTAATATAGTATTTTCCTTTAATAAAAGATTAAAATATTTTGAGGTTTAGTGTAAAAATTTTGTAGCATAAAAATTTACTGGAATTATTAATAATTATAAAGAAATATAAATTTTGATTATAAAAAAAAAAGTGGAGTGTCCCACACATAAATATGGAATTAATGTTGCAATGTTTGGCTTTAGCCAAACTAGCGCTGCACGTGAAAACAATTCCTTTGAATTGTTATTATAGAGAATTGTGGGTCCCACATGATAATTATTGGGAGAATTGGCTCTTACCCAAAATAAGAGTCCCTGGAGTGTGGTTTAGGGCGTGAGTGAATACAAAAAAAGGATTTTCTTAGAAAAATAAATAGTAGCCCTACAATGATGCAAAGTTAAAATGGAAAGAAGTTATGAGGGAATGAGCTTTACTATTGGATTGGGTTTTTTAGAGATAAGAATATATATGACCGATTTATCTCCTTAATTGAAGGGATATAAAAAAATTAACAACTCGCATTAGTGTAACAAGGGCCCGATATTAATTTGGTATAAAGGGTCGTGGTTACAAATTGGTTTGCAACAACTGTATTGGCTTTGCCTCAAATTAGCTACTACTCAAAGGAGTCACTGGGGCCTATATCTAACATGTGGGCAGATCCTGGCGAAGACACCATATCTGCCAAATTCGCTGCATCCAGAGTTACATGGTGTGTGGCGCCTTAATCAGGGTACCAACTCTGATTGAGAAACTGAGAGGACTCACCACCTGTGCCAAATTTTCTTGGAAAAAGTAGTTATCATAAGCACCGTACTATTTGCCATAATGAATATTAACGTAAAGATATCCTTTGGAGGTGGAGAGGGGTGCCGATTTGCACAGAAAAAGCTTAGAACTGTACAGTTTTAGTTTTGTTAAAGGGAACAACAACGTGAGCAAAAAGAAGAAATATTTTTGATGAAATACTTGCATTTGTCTTATGTTATTTTTGGAGCTTTTGGAGGTCTTCAAGAGGTGAGTAAAAATACTTTTTCTCACACTTTCATGGTACAATTGATTTGAAGCTGTCATATAGATTTGTTTAATTACGAAAATTAAGATTTTAGAGTGCATGATTTTTATTTGGAATTTTGAAATATTTTCAGGTCACTTGATGAATTGATTTAGTGAGTGTAATTTTCTTGTTATTCTATTAATGTTTGATGCAATAAAATAATAATAAAGAAAATAAATAGCTAAATAAAGGCCCAAATTGTGTACCGTGCGTAACCTTTACTGCAGTGGCATAACATTATTTATGTTTGATATTAGATGATTTCTATTGATACACTTATGCCATGCCCCTGTCAGTGAATACATGTACTATAACAAGCATAATTATATTAAGGACTTATATGTTATGGTTGTGTTTGCATTTCAAATCCTGTTATAGAGTCTATGTAATTGATGTGTGGAGTTTGAGAAAATATTTGGCAGTCATCTGGGATGACATTTGGCAGTCATCTGGGATGACATATTGTATGGTACATATGCGTTGGTCATCACCTTCCGGGAAGGGGTGACGGTTGTATATTCTATTCCGGGAATAGGATGAGAGATATCACCATCTGGGATGGGATATCAATTTATTAAAATATTCACATCTGGGATGGAATATTAGATACCTCCATCTGGGATGGGGAAGACAGTGGGACGCCATTGCATGGATATGAGCTCATAGACCTTAGTGGATCTGGGATTCACACCGGTTCTGGGAACCAAAGAGTCAAGTTAAGTGATTCTGGGAATCACCGAGTCATGTTCGTGGAGTTGCATTGTGTAGAGTTTGCATGGTGGATGTGATTAAATGCAATTAGATGTGACCGTTGCTGAGTTTATGAGTTTGTGCTTTAGATGCTTGACATTAATTTTATTTATATATAATTATTATTTTGGAGGTTTATTTTATTCAATAATTTAAAAATTAGTGGGTACCATGAATGTTTTTCCGGTTACCGCGCAGGCTGAGAACAACACTATTTGGGAACCTTTTTATTAAATGATTTTTATTCACTGGGATTATGTCTCATTAAAAGCGTTGTTTTCAGAGCACGAGGACGACACCACTAAAACTGAAGAGGATTGAAGACTTAGCGAATTTACTTATTTATTATCTAGCTTTGTTAGTATTTTATTTTGAATAAGGAGCCGTTTGTGGCTAGACATGTTTATTTTATTTTTAACGTTGGGTTATTTTAGTAGACGCCCGGGTTTTGAGGCAATTCACTTTATTTATGTAAGGATTTATTACCATTATTTTACTTTAATAATTATTAAGGTATTCTCAGACAATTATATCTATGAAAAATTTTATTTAGACATTTTTTTATGTGAATCTATTTTGGGTTACTATTGTAACGAAGGGTGTTACATTTATGGTATCAGAGCAGTTCGATTCTAAATCGGACTGTGGCATTGGGGCATTTATAAAACAAAACTTGGGCGCATAGGATGCTTGTTAGAGTTATAAATGCTACATGCTATACTTTGGGATATTGGACCTGATCAACCCAGTATTTCATTGGTAGTGAGCAGATTTATGGCGATTAATAGGCGAGGGACGAACGTTGCACTTGCGCCAGCTTTGGATTGTATAGCCAGAGTCATGCAAGCGCAGGCGGAGACTATCTGTCAACTGAATGGGAATGGAGGCCAATCACTAATGGAGTGGTGGCAACCTAGGACCCTGAGCACGTGGGGACTTTCCGAATTCAAGAAGGACAACCCGCCATCATTCCGAGGCAGCTTAGATCCGAAGGAGGCTGAATTCCTTCAACTCGTACAGGAGGGAAGTTACTCTATTGTTCGATTCGGGAGCAACTCATTCATCTATATCTTTAGATTATGTGAAAAATCTATCTCTGTCTGTTTCTAAGTTGCCATATGATTTGAGTGTTGTTACTCCTGCAAATGATAAACTTGTTACCTCTATTGCTTGCTTGAGCTGTCCCTTAGTGTACCAAGGTGTATCTTATTTTGTTGATCTTATATGCCTGCCCATGTGTGGGTTAGATGTCATTCTTGGTATGGATTGGTTGTCTGCAAATCATGCTGTCATAAATTGCTCTGATAGAACTATCTTCGTTCCTATACAACCAATGTCTAATGATTTTCCCGTACCCAATTCTATTGTTTCTGTTGTTGCTTGTCATAAGTGCTTAGTTGAGGGAGCTCAAGGATATATACTCTTATTCTCTGCTAAGATGGAGGCTGACAGTGATGTGACGGCTATACCTGTGGTGTGCGAGTTCCAGGATGTTTTCCCTAAGGATGTCTCTAGCTTGCCTCCGAATAGGGAAGTGGAGTTTAACATAGATCTAATGCCAGGGAGTGGACCAATATCGGTAGCGGTTGAGTCCTCTAAAGTTGATGCGGTGTTGGGATGGGAACAACCTAAGACAGTAACCGAAGTGAGAAGTTTCATAGGCTTAGATGGTTACTATAGGAAGTTCATAGAGGGGTTCTCTAGATTAGCCTTACCGTTGACCCAGTTGACTAGGAAGGGGAAACCTTTTGTGTGAGACCAGGAGTATGAGGACGGGTTCCAAGAGCTTCAGAGGAGATTGGTGTCATCACCGGTCTTAATGCAGGAGTTTTGTGGTATGTGTCTTAACTCATCTTAGAATGGCTTGGGATGTGTCTTAATGCAGGAGGGTAAGGTGGTAGCATATGCCTCTAGGCAGCTTAGGCCACATGAAGGGAGTTACCCTACCCATGACCTAGAGCTGTGGTTTTTGCCCTTAAGATTTGGAGGCATTACCTTTATGGGGCGAAGTTTGAAGTTTCTAGTGACCATAAAAGCCTTAAATATCTGTTCGACCAGAAGGAGTTAAACATGTGACAACGAAGGTGGATGGAGTTCCTTAAGGACCATGACTTCGAGTTGAAGTACCATCCGGGGAAAAGCCAATGCGGTGGCAGATGCTTTGAGTAGGAAGTCCCTACCCGTGTCGAGCTTGATGATGCAAGAGCTGAACCTTATGGGAGAGTTTAGGGACATGAATCTGGTGGTGTTGGATGTGTCCTTGAATGTCTTAAGTTTAAAGTTGAATAGGTTGGAAATTAATAGTGACCTTAGAGATGAGGTTAGGCGGGAACAACTTTTAGACCAGGAGTTGCAGTCTCGGTTAGGACAAGAGGGTTATGAGTGTTCATTTGATGGGCTAGTGAAGTTTAAGAATAGGATCGTTGTTCCTAAGGAGGGGAGCCTTAGAGAGAAGATATTAGAGGAAGCTCATAAGGGAAAGTTTGCCATACATCCTGGAATAACTAAGAGGTATCAATATCTTAAGAGGATGTATTGGTGGCCATGAATGAAAAAGGATGTGGCTAGCTTCGTAACTAGGTGTTTAGTGTGCCAAAAGGTTAAGATAGAACATCAGAAGCCTTCGGGGTTGTTGCAGTCCTTGGAGATTCCAGAATGGTAGTGGGAGAGAATTTCTATGGACTTTGTGATGGGGTTACCTAAGACGCATTTGGGCTTAGACGCCATTAGGGTGATAGTGGATAGGTTGACCAAGTCTGCCCACTTCTTGCCAATTAAGGAAACCTATAGCTTAGACAAGTTGGCATACCTCTATATCAAGGAAATAGTCAAGCTTCATGGGATACCCACATCCATAGTGTCGAATAGAGACCCGAGGTTTACCTCTAGATTTTGGAGAGCTTTTCAGCAAGCCTTTGGGACTAAGTTGAACCTTAGCACGACCTATCATTCCCAAACGGATGGTCAGTCAGAGCAGACCATTCAGAGCAGACCATTCAGTTAGAGCGTGTGTCTTGGATGAAGGAGGGAGTTGGGATAGATTCTTACCTCTCATTGAGTTTGCGTATAACAACAGTTATCACGCTAGTATAGGCATGGCACCCTATGAGGCCCTATATGGGAGGAAGTGTAGGTTCCCTTTATGTTGGTGTGAGGTAGGTGAGAAAACCTTGATAGGACCTGAATTGGTCCAGGAAACCTCCGAGAGAATCAAAATGATTAGGGAGGGGATGCACACGGCGCAAAGTAGACAAAAGAGCTATGCCGACAAAAGGAGAAAGCCTCTAGAATTCTAGGAAAGTGAGCATGTATTTTTGAGAGTCACTCCTAAGACGGGGGTAGGGAGGTCGATGAAAGTTCGCAAGCTAAATCCTCGTTTCATGGGACCTTTCCAAATCCTTAAAAGGGTCGGGCCTGTTGCTTATCAATTGGCTCTTCCACCACAGTTGGCAAACCTTCATGATGTTTTCCATGTGTCGCAACTCAGAAAATATGTGCCTGATGAATCTCATGTGACAGCTCCCGAGTCTGTACAATTGAAGGATAATTTGATCTATAAGCCAAAGCCTAGTCAAATCCTGGACAAGAGCACTAAGACTCTAAGGAACAAGGCGATTCCATTGGTGAAAGTGTTATGGGACGGATTGACTCCTGAGGAAGCCACTTGGGAGATGGAGGAGGACATCGTGCGTCAATACCCAGATTTTATTATCTAAGGTATGGTAACCTTTAAGTTTGAATATGCCATATGTTAAAATAAGTGCGTGAGTATGAGGCAAATTTCGGGGACGAAATTCTTTAAGGAGGGGAGAAAATGTAACATCCTAAAATTCTAATATAATTAATTTGAAAAAAAAAGGATTAAGTTATAAAAAATAAAAATAAAATAAATAATAATGATATAATAAAAATAAGATATAATTAAGAGGTTTAGTGTAAAGGATTTGTTAGTATAAAATTTATTAGAGTTGGTTAGGAATTGCAAGGGGAATAATGAATTAAAGTATATATATATATATATATATATATATATGAATGTAAACATAAGTACAGACTTTTCACGTAGGGGCCTAGGGGTAGCTCATAAGTCAAGTGGGCCTAGTTATTCTATAAAAAAAGAAAAGAAATAAACAATAAAGAAAAAAAAGGAAACGAAAATAAACTAAAAAAAAAAAAAGAAAACCTAGAAGCCTACGCTGCCTAATGTACGGTATGTGTGTGTGTGTGTGTGTGTGTGTGTACTCAAATCACTGCGCAAGCAGTGAGAGCGCTGCGCAGAGGAGGATTTTAGAAAGGGGGGCCGTACAGTGCGAGGGACTTTGAGACGCGTTTCTTTTTCTTGTCGGTGTAATCTTAACAGTGAAGGGAATAAAATATTTTAGAGAAGCACTAACTTTTATCATACGTAATTTCTAGAACATTTTGGAGGTCATCAAGAGGTGAGTAACAGTACCTTTTGCGAACACTTTTCATGGTATTTTTATGTGTTTACGGTGAATTTAAAATTGATGGACTCATATTTCAATTCATTATTTTGTTTACAAAATTTAGGACTGTATTCCTCATTTGTATGTGTGTGGAAGGATCTACCTTATAGCTTTTTTTTTGGAATTTGAATTGAATACATTATTGATATTTGTACTAGTTGAATGATATGCTTGATGCCATATGTTATGTCTTGATGCTCGTGATTGTCATAGTGTAATTATAAATTTACTTGGAGACATGACATAAGTCTATTTAGTAAGCGTGATAGGATTAAATATTTAATTTATGGTAAATGAATTATTACATGTATGAGACATGAAATTCATGCCTTATGATGAGTTGTATGATGTTTGCCGCAATACCACCTATGATAGGGGTATCGAAGAGAAATACCGCCTTAATGAGGTATCGAAAGTAACATCGCCATGTGGTTGGGATGTCGAAAATGAGTAATACTACCTAAAAAGGAGTATCGAAAGTAACACCGCCACATGATGGGGTGTCGAAAAAGGAGAAATACCACCATGTGCACATGGGAGGTATCGAAATGGAAATGTCCCCGACAGGAGGGTGACATCGAAACACTCTTCGTGAGTAGGGGTGAGCAATGGGACACCATTGTCGTGTGATGTGTGAATATATGGCATGCCGACAAGAGACCAATTTAATTAGGAGTTATTCGGACCGCTTGGATAAACTATAATTTATCTGGTATATGGAATGTGATGTATTGAGACGAGATTATTATTGATATTAAAAGTATTTTCTTTTATATATATTATTTTGGAAAATTAGCGGGTGCCATGGACAGTTTTTCCGGTTACCGTGCCGGCTGAGAACAATGCTACTTTCGAAAATATTTTTTAAAACTGTATTGTTGATCACTGGGATTTTATATCTCATTATAAGTATTGTTTTCAGAGCACGAGGATGACATCATTCAAACTGAACATGCGTGAAGAATTAGTGGATTCCATTAGTTATTCTTTCTAGTTTGGTTAGTGTTTTCTTAAATAAGGAGCCGTATGTGGCTAGACACATTTATTTATCGTTGGGATTGTAATTAGACACCTGGTTTTGAGGCTTTTGATTTTTATTTATATTTATATTCACTACATGGATATTTTATCACTACGTTAATTATTATGAGGTATTTTCAGACTTTAAATATTTTTTTTTAAATTTTTCTTTATGAGATGTATGTTTTAATTAAATGTTTTAAAGGATTTTTTTATTGATTTTACCTTGGGATTGCTAATGTAACAAAAGGCGTTAAATTTATGGTATCAGAGCAGTTCGATTCTAAATCGGACTGTGGTAGTGAAGCTTTTTCAAAAAACAAAACTTGGGCGCATAAGATGCTTGTTAGAGTTATAATTCTGCATTCTATTCTTTTGGATATTTTTTAGGTGGAGCATCCGGAACAACATGGAAGCAAGTTTGGCTTATGTTGAGAGTGTGGAAAACATATTCGTGGTGGATCCTGGAATGGCACATTGGGAATCTTAGTGACTCAAAAAGAAATGTTTGGATTCTCTGGCGCATAGTGGTAGAGCAACACATTGGTGATTGGTTTGAACTTATATTCCCTGATTTAGAGTCAAGGTGGAGATTGTTGAGATATGCCTCAAAATCACCAATATGAAGTTATAGTTGCAGAGGCATAATCGATTATGGTGATGGTATAATTGATTATGGAACAACTGTTTGCAATCAATAGAGGAAGTTAGTTATTTGACGACAACACTGACTTGGAAAACTAACTTGAGGACTCACAAGGATTGTTAACTTCGAAGGACCAAGACTGAAATGGATTGTCTCTGCAAGAGACTGAGCCATTCCACACTGATCAAGTGCTGAAGATCCAAGATGGAGATTTGTTAGAATCTGATGGATCATCATTAAAGAGCAACAATTAGAATAGGTGTACATGGGTGTATTAACAGATGCAGCTTAACCGCGAGCATGGATGTAGTACACAGGTGTACATATGTGTTGTACACATGTGTATTAATAGATGTAGCTTGGTCGCGTACATGTGTGTTGTATATGAGTGCATTGACAGATGTAGCTTGTTGGTCGCGTACATGCATGTTATACACGGGTGTACCTGTAATAGCTATGTGATATCTGTTTCAGTTAGTTAGTTTATGTTAGTTGCATCAGTTTGTTATTTGTAACTGCTCTGTAGTCAAGTCTGTAATTAGTTCTGATAGGATATATAAAGTCTTAGCTATTGTATAGCTGAACACAAGCTTAACAAGCTGTGTGTGCAATACACAAGGCTCAATGTAGTGTGTGGAAAGAAGATAGAGATTATGAGTGTGAGGCAATACTATCATGAGAGGAAATCAGGGAGTTATTTGTGAGAGATGGGAAATGGTGTATAGATGAAGAAATGTCAATCTTGAGGTAGTTTTTGGGAGGTACCATGTGGAAGACATGGGAGACAAGACTAGGAATCAAGATTGTGGGAATATTTCTATTGTAAAGCACTTTGTATCTCTAGTATCAAGATAGTGAAGGGGAGAAGAAGACTTTGTTGCGCTCTCTCCCGTGGACGTAGGCTACAATGACCGAACCACTAAAATCCCGGTGTTCATATTCTTTTACCGTTTTTCTTCTAATTTTATATTGTGCTATGTTCTGGTTGATTTGCATATTTCTCGGTAATGTTCTCGCTGGAATTTCTGTTTCATTTGAGGCTTTGTGGGCCGAACGATCAAAACTCCCCCTAACAACAACGATATTCGACATCTGCAAAAGGAGTGGGGTGGCGGTGGCAGAGGCAGAAGGAGGTGGGGTGGGGTTGGCGGTGCCGGAGGAGAGAGGTGGTGGGGTGGCGGAGGAGAGAGGTGGTGGGGTTGGCGGAGGAGAGAGAAAATGGAGGTGAAGATATTCTGGTGTGGGCAGGTGTATACTAATATCGTGCGTCATCACTTAATTAGCGATAATTAATTATCTCTCACGGTGAGACATGAGGAGGTCTCTCACCCTATCCAGAACTATCATTCAATACGGACTAACATTTCTTTTCCTTTCAAGTGAACCATATACAATCATACACTTATCACGTAAGTTTGAATTGGTCATGATCCTTTGTTCAGATTATACCAACTCAATATCTTGATGGTAGTTTTAGAAAATAATTCATCAATTTCATGAATATTCACCATATCCGTGAAATGTTAAATATGCATTCTCCAAATTGTTCAAAGCATGTAGTTTATTATAGAGTAGTTTGATTTAGTGTCTACTACGAAAAAGCCCATTGTATTATAGAATTAGTTTCTTGATATATTTGGAATTTTTGTTTGGTGGCATGCATTTGGAGGATGTCATGATAAATTATTAAATTTTTTTTAATTTATGGTTTTGGCCTTTTGGGTAACTGAATAATAGCTAAATGTTACAACCATATTGATATTAGGTTGTAGCTTTGGTGGGCACCTCTTTTAATAACCTTTTAACAACTAGGGCAAGATAACGAGCGGGATCAATCGGATTCAGGTCTAACCGGTCCAAATGATATCAATCTTCCTATCTATATATGTGACCCAATTTCGTCCAATGGGCCTGTCAGGTTAGGCAAGTAGTGGGTTAATCGATTAGGTTGGGCCCAATCATTTTATCCTTTTTTTTTTCTAATACTCAAAAACCTTAACTTTCTTTATCTATTTCTTTTTTCTCACCTACTAGCTGGCGACTGCCCTCTCAATCTCCATTTAAGTCACACATATCCATTGCTCGTCAAAGTCGTGACCATCACTCATCACCGTCGTGACCAGCACTTGCATTGTAACGCCCTTCGTCATATTAGTAACCCAAATTAATTTTCAATAAAAACCTTTAAAACATTTAAATTAAATTATCAAGTCATTAAAATTTCCACAATAATTTAAGTCTGAAAGTATCTCGTATATAAAAAATAATTAAATAAAATAATAGTGCAAAATAAATCATTACATCCAAATAAAATAAAGCCTCAAAAGACGGGCATCTAATAAACCAAAAGAAATAAATAAAGTATAAACTAAAACTAATATCTTCAAGACTTTCTCAAGTCGCTACATCATCATGACATCACCTGTAAACTCTGAAAGACAATACCACTAATGAGATTTATAATCCCAGTAAGTAAACACAGTTCTAAAAGGTTTTCGAAAAGATGTTGCTTTCAGTCGGTACGATAACCGGAAAAACAATCATGGTAATCCGCCGTTTTTAAAATAATTTAATCTCAAAGTATTTCAAATAATAACATAAACAAACCACAATACATACAATAATATCAACAAAACAATCATATAAGTGTAATGACATCTCATTGCCTTCTCTTCGTATGAGGTCTTTTGTCATCGCCTCGCATTAGGCCAATCTGTCATCGCCACGAGCTAGGCCCTTTGTCATCTCTACGAAGAAAGTATCAACAATCTTGCAATGTCGAACATTGCCTTCTCCATGTAGGCGGCTTTTTGCCATCGCCTCGCGTTAGGTCAATCCGCCATCGCTATGAGTTAGGCCCTCTGCCATCTCTATAAAGGAGGTACTCATACCCTTGCAATAATCATTATTGCCTTCTCCTTGAGGGAGGCCCATTGCCATTGCCTCGCATTATGACAATCTGCCATCGCTACCAGTTAGGCCCTTTGCCATCTCATCTAAGAAGGTTTCTCTAACAATCCTATCTCCCTAGGGGAGATACCCAAACACATTCATATTACCATACAATCATTCCAAAATAACATCAATACATAACAATAACATCATGTCATATACAGTAATATTCATCATGTTCACTTCAAAACAATACTAGAGCATCACATATCACAAAAAGGCATACCAAATAATAATAGTCATATCACTCATTATGTAAATAATTACTCAATAATTTCATACTCAAACCTTTTCAAATTTGTACCATGGAAGTTTAAGAAAAGGGTTTTCTTACTTCTGGTAGAACTCCAAAAAATTTAAATAATGCTTAAGACGAATATTAGTGTTTCCCCAAAATTTTCTTCTCTCTCCTCAATTCTCACTGAGGTTGCTGACTCCAACCTTTGCACTGCCACAAACAATTTTCTTCTCGTCACAGTTAGTTAACGTTTGGTTGGAGGGATTTGGAGGGGAGGGGAGGGTTTTTTTTAAATCTATCATATTTGATTCAATTTTTGGAGGGAAGGGGAGGGGAGCAAAATTCCCTTATTAAGTGAGTTTTAGCTCCCCTCCAATATTGGGTGGATTTGGAGGGGAGGGAGGATTTTAAAATATTTTATTTGTATTGACTAAAATATCCTCATTTGTCTATTTTTAAATAAATAATATAAGGGTTAAAAAGTAAAGTTATTTTAAAATCTCTCCTCTCCCCTCCTAAACCAAACATAAAAATATTATTTCTCCCCTCCTCTTAACCAAATATAATATCAAATTAAAATCTCCCCTCCCCTCCCCTCCCCTCTCCTTCCGACCTTTGAACCATACACACCGTCAGTGGTGCGGCGCTGATCTAGGCAAAAGGGTTTTGCGTGAAATATATATGCAGAAGCCAAATCTCACTTGCCCACTTGGCTTTTGTATTTTATTTTATTATTTTTATTTTTATCCCAAAAAATATTGAGGCCCACCAATTCTTCACGTTTGCAGCATCTAACCAACTATAATAACTTGTGGGACACCTAGGTGACGTTTGGAAGAGTTTATTTAAACTTCTTTTGACTTATTTGATGATATAAGCTCTTGTACAGTGTGTTTGGCAGAGCTTATAAAAATAACTTATGTCATACCATAAGGAGTTTTTGACTTTTTTTCATAAGTCACTGGGAGAAGCTTACGGAATTATCATAAGAGTTTATGCACTAAACACTCTCTCCGTGTTTTTCACTATTCGAATCCTCTCATGTCCCTTTCTTTCTTTTTCTTTCTTTAAGTGCTTATGGCATAAGCTCTCATGCGATAAGGTCTTATGTGATAAGCTCTTAATTAAGTTGTTTACCCAAACGCACCCCTAGTCATATTTCCTTTGCCCTTTCAATTATTATATATGTTTTTTTAAATAAATAAAAAAATACAAGAATTAAATTCTCGAATAACTTGTACATTATTTATTTGCTTGTCAATTTCTTATTTGCCCCCTTTTCTTCACTTTCTAATTAAATTAATCTGCACTGTCCTCTAATAAAATAATCTTTTTACTAAAATATTTATATTGATATTTTATGATGTTACATGCATTATCGCACCCATCGCAGCACTACATGCACCATCATCTCTCTCTCTCCATCACTGGAAATCTCTTCCCCCCAAACCAATGCAGCCACCTCCTCCCCCCACCTCTCTTTCTCTTTGTCCCCTTTTCTCTTATGTCGGTCGGGTTCGGTCACCGATACTTTGAAATTTTCGGAATTGGGCTCGATCGTTATTAGGGATGGCAACGGGGCGGGGCGGGGCAGGGGCGGGGAGTGCTTCCCCCGCATCTATCCCCGTCAATATCTATGGATATTTATGCGGGTAGCGGATATCCATGAATATCCGCGGGTATTTAAGAAACTAAACTAAAATAAAATAAAATAAAATAAAATTATACAATATAATATAACAATATACTATATTAACATTATATAATATACTATATATATTTTAAAAGATTTATTATTAATGGTTTAACCACTAAAAGGTATCAAATAAGATAGAAAATAAAATTTATTTCATCTCAAAATGATAAAAATCATCATAATATATATATATATATTATATTTAATAAAAATATTTATTATAAATATGTGGGTATCAACATGACGGACATCATGATTCCGTCCTCATTTAGTAAATATTCATTTACTATCAATTACAGGTAATTTATGCGGATCCCCACGTGTATGGGTAATTCTACCTTCTCTAATCGTTATCAACCGCCATTCTCTCTGTTTTTAAAACCAAAGACCCATTACAACCCACCCTTGCTTTTGTTTCCACTTGCGGGTATGTCGTGTGTGGGTATAAGTGTCCAGCCTTATTGACCATCAATCTACGGAGTTCTTCACCAGACTTTATTCTTCCTTTTCTATTTTTCAATTTAATACAGATTTATTTTTCTCCGTCTAAAAATACTTGTTGAAATTTTTATTTTTTTTTGGTATTTTTAGTTTAGTTTGTTGATAAAACACAATGAACTACAATAAAAAAATGTTTTCAGCAATGAGAATTGAAATATCAGAGTAAAACTTTTTTAAAGTGTGTTTTTCTATAATGGAAGAAAATAAGAATATATATACCACTTTTGCATTTATTTGAGTTAATTAACGCTATTTTTCTTTACGGTAGCACTCTCTAAAATATATTTGCCATTATTTATTTATTTTTATAAAAATTCTCATTCATACAAAACAAAACGGATACAAAACTCAAAAGAGTTGGCTGTGGGTTGTGCAAATTATGTGCATTCATTTGCAAAAATTAAGAGTCACCCCATTGGTAATTTTTTTTAATCACTTCTTCTTCTTTTTTTAATCGACCGCTAATTTTATTGTCGATTTCTTAAGGTCGAAAGTTCTATGTTCATATTCAACCCATAAATTATTTAAATTTCTGATTGTAATATTGAAAAGCTAGTTGATATTAAAAAAATAGAGTAAAATACATATCATCTCCTTAAGATTTTGCTAAAAGACATGTTCCTGCCAAGATCCGGTTTATCGGAACCTCGCCGTAAACGTCAGACCAATGGTGAATAATTGAAGTTGTTTTAGGCTATGGCTTGATAGAACGTAATATTCCGGTCCTACGTATCCCGATGGGAATCAAAGCCAGACGTAGTTCTCGGTTCAACCATTGGCTGTGGTGATCTCGATCTCTTAATTTTGTATCTGATGAATACTAGGGAGCAAGGACTGTCAGATAGTCTCTTGGTCGAACTAGTTTCTCTAATACGCTTAAGAGAGAGTCATCGAAGTTCGGAAAAAAGTGAGTTTCTATCATAGGTACTCCTCCTTTTATAATAAGATTCTCATATCTTTAAGAGATCTGATTTATCTCTTAAGTATCTTTTAGAGATCTGGTTTATCTCTTAAATCTCTTTTGAGATGTGATTCCTTAATTTAAGGGATATTATCTCTTTTAACCAGATAAGGTTATTTCAGATAATATCATGATTTTAATTAAGGATAATATCAATATCCTATCCCTTAATTAGGTAATTTTTAACTTATTATCTTTAACTTCTGGACTGGGCCGGGTATTCGAGCCTGGTGGCCGGGTTTCACTCTTCGGCCAGTACACAAGCCCCCCAAGCTTTGAGCTAATAAAGCGTAAAAGCTTTCATGATGTTAGCCGAGCTCAGGAACTCAGTTTCCTCTTTTTGTCTTTAGGCTCGGCGAGGTGATTGGCCGAGCTTCATACTTTATACATATATATACATCCTCCAACTCGGTGAGCAGCTCGGGTGACCGAGCTTGATACTTTCGGGGTGTCGAACTCTATATCTTGGCTCATACACAAGCCCCCCAAGCTTTGAGCCGATGGCGTGGAAGCTTTTTCGTGGGAGCCGAGTCAAGTCGAGGTGGAGATGATTACCTGTTTTTTGTTGACGCCATACTTTCTCGGTTCTCGAGATGGAAAGGAAACATTACTCTGTGTGACGCGTGGCCTTTGTGGCATTATCTCCGAGATTTGTGGATTGTAGCGTGCCCCTATCTTCCCGAGACGACAGTGTACATTATGACACTTCTGCCACGTGGTTGTTTTCCATTAGTTGGGGAATGCGGTCAGACTTTAAGGGACGTTTCCCTGCTCTCGTCTGCCAACAACCCTCTTTAATTTGTCGAGAGGACGTTGCACTTTTTCCTATAAATTTGGGCGAGCCTCTGGCGCGGGATTTCATCTTCTTTAAGCCCTAGACTTTCCTTATTCTCGAGCTCTTTCTGATCCAAGCATTCATACTCCCTTCAAGGTACGTCCTGCTCTTTCAAACTCCCTTAAGTTTACTTTCTGATTGCTTATCCATGGAGTCTTCATTTGAGGTGTCCCAGAATGCCTCTTCTGGGGTTCAGGTCGTGGAGCCTGAAATCCATCTAATTGAAGGTTCTCCTCGTTCTTCCCCATCCTCCTCTCCCGGTGGTGGTGGTGCCAATCGCGCCTCTTCCTCCACTGATGGGAATAGCTCAGCCACTCCTGATGCAGTACCCATTTCTAAGCATCGCAAGCGTACCAATAGAATGCCTAGGGTCCCATACCCAGATATCACTATTCCTGGGTATTTCTGGGTGAGGCCAGATGTGGGGGCTTTTCATTCCAATTTTAGGAATTTCGAATCCCTTTCCTCCATAAAGAACAAAGTTTCTTCCTTTGAAGGCGGTGTAGAGTGTCTGCCGTGTTCTGGGGATGAACATGTCTTTCTTCATTCTGATCCAGGGCAACCTTCCTTCACATATGTATATAAAACCTTATTTGAGCATATTGGAGTCACTCTGCCTTTTACCCAGTTCGAGTGTGATGTGCTAAAGACCATGAATGTTGCCCCAACTTAACTCCATCCAAACAGTTGGGTTTTTTTAAAGGCTTTCCAAATCCTCTGTGAACAGATAGGAGTGGTGGCTACTGCTCCTATATTCCTTCATTTTTATAAGGTTAGGTTTGGGAACCGGGTTGGCTGGATTTCCCTTAGTGGGGCTGAGTTGGGAGGCATTATTGGGCTCTATAAGAGTTCATATAAATTCTTCAAGTCGGACTTTTTCAAAGTCCGACCTACTATAGGGAACGAGTCTTTATTCTACGACTCAGATAGAGTCTCCAAATTTCCCTTCTACTGGCAACCCCACCCAACTAAGTTCCACAACTATGACGTCGGCTGCATGACAACCCAAGAAAAAACCGACGTTGAGCTCCTAAAACTCTATCCTCGGCCATTGCCCTGTGGTAGACTTTTATTGCTCCCTAAGTCGTCAACTCGGCAAGCCGATTTTGATTGTAAGTAGTTTTTTTTTTAATGGGTGTTTTCCTTGCCCAGTCACGTACTTGTATCTAACTGATTTTCCTCTTTTTTCAGTGACAATGGGAAAATTCAACTACAAGGCGCCGATGAAGAAATCAGCCCACCAAGCAGCGGGTGGATCAGCCTTAGCGTCAAACGTCAAAGGAAAGAAAAAGAAGGGGGCTGAAGCTTCTGCGCCGAGCACCCGGCCTCCGAAGAGGACTCGGGAAGACATGATGTCAGAAGTCCCGATTAGAATTCCTTCTCCTCTGATGATGATTGAGGAAACTCCTGCTGCTGCAATGAGGTCGGGCGATGCTCCCAGGGTGACCAATCTTGCGTCGGATACCAAATGGTATAATGGGAACTGCAATCCGGGGATTAGCTTTCTCTGGGGGAACGAGTTCGATCCTACATGCCTGATTGATAGCCAGGTGCTGAAACCTTATGACGTTCGGCTTTTGCTGGAGCAAGGGCCAGGGGAAAGCATGGAGGCTGCTGCCGCCTATGCCCTCCGGATCGCCTCTATTACTCGCTTCTGGAGCCAACTTGTTATTGACAATGTTAAGAGGATGGAGGTAATAAGGGCAGATTTCGCTCGAGCCTCGAGGGTGAGGGATGAGCTCTCTCAGGCCATGGCCAAATGTGAGGATCAAGGCCGGGTTATCGGTCAGCTGAAGGCTCAGAAGATAGAGCTGGAAGAAGGCAATGCCACCCTTACGGCCGAGCTGGAAACGGAAAGAGCCGACCGGCTCAACCTTCAGAATGTTGTGAAAGGGCTTCAAGCCGAGAAGGAAGCCGGTCTGGAGCTGCAGAAGTTGCTGGAGGCCGAGAAGAAGGAGAATCTGAGGCTCCGTGCTGACCTAGCTGAAGCTGAGGCTTCAATCATGAGGGAGCATGTTAACGGTTTCTCCCGAGCCATGAAGCAATTGCAGCACTTCAACCCGACTGCTGACTTCTCCTGTGCCGACGTGGACAAGGATTTTAACCGAGATGGAATCCTAGTTCCATTGGCCGAGCTGGAGGATGAGGATGAGGAGGTCGTAACTCACGGGGAAGAAGGTGAGAGTCAAGCGGCCGAGGAGGGACCCGAAGGTGAAGTGGGCCCACCTGGTCAATCGACTATCATCCCTCCAAATGCCGAGGATGACCTCGACTCCTGAAATTGTATTAGTAGGTTAAGAAGGCGGTGGCCTTTTTATTTTGACTTCTTATGTATTATGGGCTTGGCCCGTTGTTATTAATGGACTTACATGCTGCTTACTTTTCGCATTTGTTTTTCTACGTACTTGTTTAGTTTCAGCGTGTTACGCTATTTACCATTATAGGCTCGGCATTTAAGCTCGGTCAGCCTCTTTAGGTCTTTAGCTGTTTACCTTTATAGGCTCGGCATTTTAGCTCGGTCAACCTCTTTAGGTCTTTAGCTGTTTTTTACCTTTATAGGCTCGGCATTTTAGCTCGGTCAGCCTCTTTAGGTCTTTAGCTGTTTACCTTTATAGGCTCGGCATTTTAGCTCGGTCAACCTCTTTAGGTCTTTAGCTGTTTTTTACCTTTATAGGCTCGGCATTTTAGCTCGGTCAGCCTCTTTAGGTCTTTAGCTGTTTACCTTTATAGGCTCGGCATTTTAACTCGGTCGGCCTCTTTAGGTCTTTAGCTGTTTTTTACCTTTATAGGCTCGACATTTTAGCTCGGTCAGCCTCTTTAGGTCTTTAGCTGTTTACCTTTATAGGCTCGACATTTTAGCTCGGTCAGCCTCTTTAGGTCTTTAGCTGTTTTTACGTCGTATTTTACATAGTAACTCAATTGAAAATAATTTTATTTATTTATTTTTTCTGATGTGCCTCGTTAAAACCTTCTAGGCCAAAACCTCATGGGAAAAAGACCGAGATAAGAAAAAGAGTGCATCACCTCTAACCTTATCTAAAATAAAACTTAAGGTGGGAAGTGTTCCATGTTCTTGGAACCGACTTTCCTGATAATTCTTCTAGCCTGTAGGCACCATTTCCTAGATTTTCTACTATCCTGAATGGGCCTGACCAGTTTGCTGCGAGCTTACCCTCTCTCTTTTCTCGCGTCGTTTTGCAGTCTCAGCACTAAGTCACCTTGCACAAATTCCCTTGGGTGCAGCCTCGAGTTGTACTTCCGAGTTGCTTTTTGCTTGCACAGCTCGTCTCTGATTTTTGCCGTATCTCGGACTTCCTCGACCATGTCAAGCTCAACTCGGAGCTCTTCTTCGTTTTTACTTTGATCGTGGAACTGCCTTCGGCAAGAGAGTTCACCAAGCTCAATTGGAATCATTGCATCGGTCCCATAGGTTAGCTTGAACGGTGTTTCACCCGTTGAAGACTGTGGTGAGCAATGGTAAGCCCATAGGATGCTTGGCAATTGTTCAACCCAAACCCCTTTTGATTGTCCTAACCTTCTTTTGAGTTCATTTAAGATGACTTTATTGGCTGCCTCTGCTTGGCCATTTGTTTGTGGATGCTCAACCGAAGTCACTTTATGTTTAATTCCGAGGATGGAGTAGAACTCTCCATGCTCCTTATCGGTGAATTGCTTTCCGTTGTCTGTAACAACTACATAAGGAAGGCCGTGCCTGCATATGATGTTTTTCCATACAAAATTCTGGACCTTTTTAGCAGTTATCGTAGCCAATGGTTCCGCTTCAATCCACTTGGTGAAGCAGTCTACACCTACTAGGAGGAACTTTACTTGACCCTTGGTCATCGGGAAAGGACCGACTATGTCCATCCCCCACATAGTAAAGGGCCATGGTGAGAACATGGAGTGGAGCTCTTCTCCTGGAGCACGAGCTATGCTAGCGAACTTCTGACAGGACTCACACCTATTGGTCCAAGTAGAACAATCATGTCTCATGGTTGGCCAGTAAAACCCTGCTCATAGGACCCGAGCTGCCAGAGATCGGCCACCTGAGTGCATTCCACAGATTCCTCGGTGCATCTCATCCATTACGTACTCGGACTGCTCCTTTGTGAGGCACTTCAGTAATGACCCGGAGAATCCTCTTTTATACAACTCACCGTCTAGGACGGTGTAGTGGCAAGATTTCAGACGGATTCGCCTAGCCTCCTTTGGGTCATCAGGTAGTTTGTCCGAGGTTAGATACTCCCAAATTGGAGTCATCCAGCCCCGGTCATAGTGCTCGGTCATTGTCACTTCGACACTTTTTATGCTCGGCTCGAGGAGGTTTTCTTGAATGAAAGTTCTTAGTTGGCCAGACCTCTTGGTGCTAGCCAATTTGGACAGCAGATCTGCCCCTGAATTTTCTTCCCGATGTATGTGCTCAATGGAGAAATGCTCAAATTCAGAAATGAGGCTATTAACTTTGCAGAGATATCTGGTTAGTTGGGGGTCCTTTGTCTGATAATTGCCCGAGACTTGTCCTGTTACAAGCTGTGAGTCACTTCGGCATTTTAGTTCCCGGACCCCAATTTCTTTAGCTAACAATAGTCCAGCAATAAGGGCTTCATATTCTGCTTGGTTGTTCGAAGCAGTGAACAAAAACTTTAAAGATTGCTCGAGGATTAGATCATCAGGTCCCTCGAGAATTATTCCTGCCCTGCTTCCCTTCAAGTTAGACGATCCGTCAACATATAGGAGCCAGATGAAGGACTCTGACCTCGGTTTGGAAGAGAGCTCGGCAATGAAGTCAGAGAGGCATTGTGCTTTCATTGGCCCCATCGGTTCATACCGTAGACCGAATTCTGACAATTCCACCGACCAAGCTATCATTCGTCCGGCTAGACCAGGTTTCCTGAGTACTTGCTTTATTGGATGATCAGTCTTGACTATGACTTGGTGCGACTGGAAATAGGGTCGTAACCTCCGAGCTGCCATAACTAAGGCGAGGGCCAGTTTTTCAATTACTGGATATTGGGTTTCCGCGTCTTTCAGGATCCTACTGACATAGTACACCGGCATCTGTTGCTCCTCCTCTTCCTGGATGATCACTGCACTGATTGAACAATCATTGACGGAGAGGTACAGGTACAGGTCTTTGTCGAGCTGAGGCCGAGTGAGGATTGGGGGAGATGCTAAGAAGAGTTTTAGATCTTCAAAGGCCTTCTCACACTCTTCAGTCCAAATGAAATCCTTTGGTTTTTTCAAGAGCTGGAAGAAAGGTCTTGCATTCTCTGCAGACTTTGGGATAAAGCGGGATAGGGAGGCTAATCGACCGGCTAGCCTCTGAATTTCTTTCACATTCCGAGGACTTCGCATTTCCATGACGGCTTTGCATTTATCCGGATTAGCTTCAATCCCCCGGTGTGTCAGCATATATCCTAAGAATTTTCCTCCTTGTACACCAAAAGAGCACTTTTCTGGATTTAGTCTCATGTTGTACTTTCTGAGCTGGCCGAAAATTTCTTTGAGGTCGGCAGGGTGCTGGCTCGGATCTTCTGATTTTACCACCATGTCATCAACATATACTTCTAAGTTCTTTCCGATTTGACTGGCGAAAACCTTGTCCATAAGCCTTTGATATGTTGCACCAGCATTTTTTAGGCCGAAGGGCATTACTCGGTAGCAGTAGTTTGCCCATCAGTCATAAATGTTGTTTTTCCTCGTCGGGTGGGTACATCCTGATCTGGTTATAACCTGAATATGCGACCAAAAAGGACAAGACTTTGTAACCTGAGGCCCCATCCACTAGTCTGTCAATGTTGGGCAAGGGATAAGAATCCTTTGGGCATGCCTTGTTGAGGTCGGTATAGTCAGTGCACATCCGCCATTTACCATTGGCCTTTCTGACTAATACCACGTTAGCTAGCCAAGTAGTGTATTTCACCTCTCGGATGAAATTTTCTTGGACGAGTTTGGACGTCTCCTCGGCCACTGCTCGGCGCCTTTCCTCGCCAAGTTTCCTTTTTCTATGAGTTACAGGTTTGACTTTGGGACATATAGACAGCTTATGGCACATAAAGTTGGGGTCTATGCCCGGCATATCCGATGTCTTCCAGGCAAACAGGTCAGCATTCTTTCTTAGGACCGTATGAAGCCTCTCTCTGAGTGAGGGGTCCAGTTGACTTCCGATGTGGGTGCATTGTTCAGGATGGGCTCCCAACTGGAACCTTTCTAAAGACTCTGTTGGTTCGGCCCTGGACTCGTACATCTCCGTCCTTGGGTCCAGCTCAAACATGTTGACCGAGCTGACTGAAGTTACTGAGCTGACCGGGCTTACCACCTCTGCTTTACCATCCTCGGTATTCTTTGGGCCGTCCTGGTGGCGGGTAACCTTCAGGCTGTCCACATAGCATTGCCTGGCTAGCTTTTGGTCAGCCCGGACTGCAATTCTCTCCCCAAAGTCGGCTGGGAATTTCATTGTCAGGTGTGGGGTAGAGACAATCGCTCCGAGCTCATTCAACGTCGGTCTTCCAATAAGGATGTTGTATGACGTGTTGGCATCTACAATGACGTACCTGACTGATACGGATTTGGAGAGTTTTCCTTCTCCAAACGTTGTTAAAAGGTCTATGTAACCTCGGGTTTTGACTTGCTCCCCGGTAAACCCTACTAACTTGTCTTCCTGCTCCTTTATCAGCTTTTCTGGAATTCCGAGCTTCTTGAAGGCTGCCAGGTACAGAATATTGGCTGAGCTCCCCTGGTCAATAAGTGTTCGTCTGACCGAAAAGTTGGCCAGCTCGACCGTTATCACCATTGGGTCATCTTGATTTGGATCTACCCCTTGGAAATCATCATCTGTGAATGTTATGGGGGGTCTTGCTCTTGGAGGCCTTCCAGACACTGTGTTAACAGATCGGAGGACTTTTACATGACGCCTCCGAGTCGAGCTCGTCGCTCCTCCCCCTGCGAATCCTCCCGAGATTGTGTTGATGACTCCCCTAATTCCTCCTTCCGATTCTTCAACAGGGGTCCTTTGGTTATTTAACCGGTCTTCGCCCTGATGGTTTTCTCGCAGGTTTGCATCTCGGTTTCGGTTGTTGTAACCGTGTCTCCGTCGTCTGCGATCGGGTCGTCCGCCACCATTATCCTCTCGGCGGACAAAACGATCAAGACGGCCTGCTTGTACCAAATCCTCAATCTTATTCCGGGATGCTCTACACTCCTCAGTGGAGTGACCATAGTTTTGATGCCACATGCATTCTTTGCTTCTGTCAGCATTGTCCGGTGTTCTGGACGGTCGAGGTAAGGTAAGCAACTCGGCACTACACACCTCCTGAAGGATGGCTGCCCGAGATCGGTTCAACGGAGTATAAGATTGGTATCTGGGATGCCTCTCCGATAATTCTCTTTCGTCGGTATTTTGGGTCCTTTGCGAGTCAGACCCCTTGTTTCTGTCTTTGTTCGAGGCCAAGCTCTTGTCCTCGAAACCTCTTTCTCTCCTTTTGAATTCCAACATCTCCTCCGAGTTCATGAAACCTGTAGCCTTTTCCTGCAACTCTTCAAAATCTCTTGGTGGCTTCCGAGATAAGTATTCGAAGAATGGCCCTGGCTTCAGACCGGCCATGACGGTGTGGAGGCAGAGTTCCGAGCTCATGTTGGGAATCAGGATCTGCTTAGCATTGAAGCGAGCCATGTAATCTCTGAGTGATTCATTCCTTTCCTGTTTGAAATTTACCAGTGAGACCGAGTGCCTTTTATGCCTTCGGCTTGCTGCAAATTGTGCAGTGAACTTGGTTATAAGCACATCAAAGGAATCAATCGACCGAGGTGGTAGATTTGTTAGCCAGGTCAGAGCTGGGGCTTGCAAAGTGGTTGGAAAAACTTTGCACATGACGACCTCTGAATCAGTCACCAAGTAAATAGAGGAAATAAAGGACTCCACATGCTCAGTTGGGTCAGTAGTGCCATTGAATTTATCGATGTTAAGGGGCTTAAAATGGCTAGGCACGATTACCTCATTAATGTCATCAGTGAAGGGCAACCTCGGGCGTCGGTCCGATGTCCTTCCTTTCTGGCTAGTCCTTTCTGCATGAGACTTGACTTCTGAAGCCCCAGAGGAGGTTTAGTTTTGGGGGCTCGGTTAGTTCCCCGAGGAGAATGCGCCGGAGGATCCTTCTGGTCGGCCTCGGGTGAGGATTGCTCTTCGTCGGAAGGTGTCAGGGACCTTTCTCTTTTCCGAGCTCTTAAAAGCTTCTGATTTTGCGCGCATATCTCCTCATTCTCCTTCCGCAGCTGCTTAAGCTGTTCCATAATTTCTCCCAACCGAGGGTTGTCTTCATTGAGGGGGGAGGAAAGATGATTGCCGTGGTTCTGGGCGTTGGAAGCCTCATGGTCCTCATGATTCGTGCTGCTCGCCCCCCCTCGCAGACCATTCCGTGTGGTCACCATTAAGCTTTCTTGTGGAACCGGGGAAAGTTTCACCTCGGCCCCATGGTGGTCGCCAAATGTTCCTGCCGAGATCCGGTTTACCGGAACCTCGCCGTAAACGTCAGACCAAGGGTGAATAATTGAGGTTGTTTTAGGCTATGGCTTGACAGAACGTAATATTCCGGTCCTACGTATCCCGATGGGAATCAAAGCCAGACGTAGTTCTTGGTTCAACCCTTGGCCGTGGTGATCTCGATCTCTTAATTTTGTATTTGATGAATACTAGGGTCCAATGACTGTCTGATAGTCTCTTGGTCGAACTAGTTTCTCTAATATGCTTTAGAGAGAGTCACCGGAGTTCAGAAAAAAGTGAGTTTCTATCATAGGTACTCCTCCTTTTATAATAGGTTTCCCATATCTTTAAGAGATCTGATTTATCTCTTAAATATCTTTTAGAGATCTGATTTATCTATTAAATCTCTTTTGAGATGTGATTCCTTAATTTAAGGGATATTATCTCTTTTAACCAGATAAGGTTATTTCAGATAATATCAGGATTTTAATTAAGGGTAATATCAATATCCTATCCCTTAATTAGGTGATTTTTAACTTATTATCTTTAACTTCCGGACTGGGTCGAGTATTCGAGCTCGGTGGCCGGGTTTCACTCTCCGGCCAGTACAAGACACATAACCTAAACTTAAAAATTACATTCCAATGGATTTAAATATTGTAGACCATTAACTAAGTCAACAGATTCCAACATTTTTAACTCTACTAGCTTTAGAATAATAAGGTAGAATTGTTAATAAAATTAAAATTTAAAACGAAAATAATATCAATTTTTATTAGTAAGTTAAGCTAGCCACTTTGGTGGCTCGAAAAATCATTTATATAAGGGGCTAAAAAAATATTATTACTATTATGAAGAAGGTTAAACCTAATTTATTTTTTTAGATACAAATTAAATGAAATTTTAAAAAAATATATAACTATCTTAGGTAGTACTTGCCAAAACATTAATTCTCTACTACTCAACTTATTATGCTGAGACAAATTACTATGATCCCTTATGTACCTTAGAAATAATTCTCTACATGCATTTTTTTAAATCTCTTTTATACTCAAATTATAATCTAGAACACAAAAACAACATTCCAAAATACGATGAACAAATTGTTGAAACAGATGCCAGTCCCTGAAAATACACTTGAAGATAAATCGAAATTCATTTAAAAGTTATCTCCCACCATAACCCATTGAACCAGTGTTACCTAAGAACAAAAAACAAGAATAGGTCTTCACCAAGAGTATATAGGTGGTGTTTGGAAGAGCTTATTTAAGCTCCTTTTGACTTATCTGATGATATAAGCTCTTATGCAGTGTGTTTGGCAGAGCTTATAAAAATAACTTATGCCATCCCAAAAGGAGTTTTTGACTTATTTTCATAAGTCACTGGGAGAAGCTTATGGAATTATCATAAGAGCTTATGCACTAAACACCCTCTCCGTGTTTTTCACTATTCGAATCCTCTCATGCCCCTTTCTTTCTTTTTCTTTCTTTAAGCACTTATGGCATAAGCTCTCATGCGATAAGATCTTATATGATAAGCTCTTAATTAAGTTGTTTATCCAAACACACCCATAATCACCTTTGCAACTGCTTATAAAAAAAACTTTGCAACTACAATATACAATAAATAAAGTAGCCCTAGGAGAAAACTCAATGCAGTGGTTACAACAGAGAGTCGGAGACGATCATAAATAGTTCATGATAGTCATGATCCTTCTAAAATTAGATCATCAAAATACAGTTAACACAAAGCTGTATATGAAATTACAAAGTACCATATTAAGGAATACATATTTTTTGTCGTAGCCAAAATACTACTAATGTTAGGGCATCAAAATTCAATTTAATGGCTTAAAATTGAAAAAAAGCTCACAAGCAACAATTAGAAATCAATAAGTTTTGATCTTTCATGTCTTCCACACGAGCTTACACTATCATGGTACCTCTTGCTTGGATTAGTCTAACCTGACTCGACCCAGCTTGGCTTGGTCCAAGAATGACGTCAACAACTGTTTGGCTTCTAGCCCTATTCCATCATTTAAAGGGGAAAAAAAATAGAAAACAGGGTAAAAATCATTTAAAAACAAAACAAGTGCATGAACTAAAGTAAATACAATGGTAAGTTAGAAAATGTATCAACCTTTTTAGTGGTATTTGGTTTTACTATTTTAGTCTTTAGCTACTTTTCCCTTTTTATTTTTCTTTTAAGTATTAGTGCAAGCAGAAGAGGTCTTACCCTGAGGCAAAAATACAAATGTAGTTAGAAAAATTGAGTGACATGTAGGTTGTTGATCATAAGTATTCTTCTACACAACACACACAACCAATATCATTGAAGAAACAAAGCCTTATCAAAACAATGCGTTGGACCGAAGCTTATTAACATTTTATTCTATTTTTAAGATATTGTTAACTAGTGTCCTAAAGATATTGGTTAAGGAATCCATAATAAACAAGATTTTCTTGGAATGCTAAGTATCTTCTCAAGATATTAAATACATTCCCAATGAAAATTTTATTTTGATTCATTGACCAATGCCCTAAGGATATTATTTAGCATTCTTCTTATTTTTATTTTAAATTTTAATTTTGTTAACCAATTTAATGAATTTATATAGTTGTTTCAAAGCTAATAAGGTTAAAAAGAACATTCCACTATAATCTGTTAACTTGGTTAACGGTTAGGAAGAAAAGTGGTGTGGAGTGAAAATTCGATGTAAGTTGGGGTTGTGTTACGCAAAAGGGTGAGAAGTAATTTACTCTAAAAATAATTGGCTAATAACATGAGTTTAATTTTTATGCATTGAAATTTTAAAAGAGTTTTATACTAACATCCAATAATATTTTGATAAATAAATTTTATTATTGTTTTTTTCTCTTATTTATTAAATTAAAAGTACATATATCAAAATATTAATAAATGTCAATATAATTTTTTTCACCCTAACAATATATACTACTTTTAAACATGTGATCCTCGTTGCGAAAGAGTACCAACGAGAAATTATTAGAAAAACACTGTGGGAATTCATGTGTATAGGAAAAATAGTATTAGAATGAGTCATCGCTTAAGTGTAAGATATTATCCAAGAAATTATTTTATCACTTATTGAATGAAAGGATATTCGAGATTTTTTTTTCCAAAAACTACAATTATAATGCAGTGCACCGAGTTAAAGTAACATTATCAAATAAATTCTCAATTTGTTCTCTGAAATTGTAAAATAAAATCAGTTTCGTCATTGGAATTAACGAATTTCCAAAAACATCACTGAATAATAAATTAGTATCAATTTACTCTCATATTTTACTCATTTATAATCAACTAAGTTTAAAACTTAAAATCAACTTGATATATACACTTACACATATAGGGACTAAATAAATTGATTCATATTTAACAATTTAAAGAATATTTTTGAAATTTCACTAATTTTAAGGACGAAGGAGATATGATTTTATAATTTTAGGGATTAAATTAGATATTTACTTTAACATTATCCCAAAGATTTGTAACAAAATAATTAACAGATATTTAGGTGGGTAAGTGTTCACCGTTCTTTCTCTCTCTCAAAAAAAAAAAAGTGTCCACCGCTCTTCACTCTTCACTCTTCACTCTTCAGACATCTTCCTCTTCACTTTCTCGGTCAACTAGCAAGAGCGAGTTCATACCACATAGGGTTTTGAATTTTCTTTGTTCGACTCACAGTATGTCGCTCTCGTGAAAACCCGTGGAGCTCAGTCGCCATCGGCGTCGCGTCAGCGCAACGCGCCGCCACCTCCACTCTTCCCTCACGATCTCATTGGGGAAATTCTGTCGTGGCTACCAGTGAAGTCTCTCGTGAAGTTCAGGTGCGTGTGTAAGTCGTGGAAATCCCTAATCTCAGATCCTAATTTTGTGAAATTGCACCTTCATAGATCTTCTAGAAACTCCAAACTCTTATTAGTGTGGCAAAATGATTCTGAGGAAGATGTCTATGTGGGTGTCGTTCCCTGTTCTGTGCGTTCTTTACTTGGGAACCCATCATTCACCATAGATAAAGATGATTGCTATCAATTACACATCGATAGACGCTTCATACTTGTTGGTTCTTGTAATGGCTTGGTCTGTTTGTTTGGCCTTAGTCTTCAAGATGAGTTTCTAAAAAACTGCTTTTATTTATGTAACCCAGCTACAAAGTTAACATCCAAAGATTTGGCACGTTTACCTGTCCATGACAATTGTAATTATTATAGCTTTGTGTTTGGTTATGATAATTTAAGTGACACTTACAAGGTGTTAGCATTCGGTTATAATTATAAAGCTAAGGAGGAGTCACAGAAAATTCAGGTGAAAATTTGCAGCTTGGGCAACAATTGTTGGAGAATTGTTAGTTTTCCTCTTATTCCCTTTCATAATGACAAGCATACAGAGTATAACAATGAAGTATACTTTAACGGCACTCTTAATTGGTTAGCATTGTGCAACATCAAATCCGGTGTCTATCAATGGGATGATACTAATACCATTACTATTGCTCAAATGGTAATTATTTCGCTTGATCTAGGGATGGAGACATGCACACAATTGTTGCTGCCTCGTCTTGATGAAGCCCCTCCGGTTGAGCCAACGATTGGGGTTTTGATGGATTGCCTATGTTTTTCTCATGATTCCAACAGAACCCATTTTGTGGTATGGCAAATGAAAGAGTTTGGAGTTGATAAGTCTTGGACTCAATTCATGAAAGTTAGTTATCAGGATCTTTAAATTGAATACTACCATTTAGATTATCCTTTGTTACCACTGTGCAAGTCTGAGAATGGTGATATCCTCATGATAGCAACCGCTGTTGACTCCCAAGCAATTCTTTATCATCGGAGAGATAATAGAGTAGAACGAACTTTACTTCCCAAATACATATATTGGAATGAAACCATGGATTACGTTGAAAGCTTGGTTTTGCCTTGTTGCAAACGAATGCTAATGACGAGGCTCAAGGATGGGTTGGAACATAGTCACCAAGGGTCAACTGAATAGTACTTGCAATCAAGTGCTTCAGCGGCATGTTGCTTATCTTAATTTATATTCACTCACATATATGTTTTAAACTCTTGCCATTTGATGTAGGGACAGATAAGTAGATTGTGTTAAAAATTTTGGTGGTGCCATAGTGTCACTACTATTTTGGAAGATTATCTATGGGCTATTGCTAATGGTTGAATTAAAATGTATGGATTGGATGAAGTTGTTTTGATTTTCATTAAGACTGATAGGTTCTGAACTACTTACTTATTTAAAACTTTCCCCAAATACTTTATGCTTTCCTTATTGATTTATTTAGAACAGTTTGGATCATGTTGCCCTGGTTAATACTAAGTAAAGTTATATAAGAGAGGGAGAGCCTTGATTTATAGACCACCTGTTGGTTTTATCAAAACCAGACTTTTGAGGGAATTTTTATTCTGAATTCATTTATATATTATAATCAAGAGAATCCACTCTTTTGTAAGAAGAGTTTTGATATTTTCTCTTGAACTCATTACTGATGTTCTCGCTTCTTTCATTCAATCATGGTTGCTTTATACTTCGACAATAGAAACTTTTAGCTTACGTTATGCTAGGGAGGAGAACAAGATAGGGGCAAACTATAGTCTTCTCTAAAATTTTGAGTTTGAAGCATGTGGATAAGATTTCTCTCATCATCGAAAATTCTGTGTTGTAGACATTGAATTAGGTAAATATAATGGTTAACTAATCACTGAAAAGCATGTGAAATGTGGGATTGTTTTCTATTTCTATACCTAATAATGATATTGCTATAGAATTTCATTTTTAATAACATGGCTATTGTATCATCCATGGTTTTAGAATTCTAGTGATGCGAAAATGCAGGAAAGGCTGAAAAAATTAACAGGAAGAATGAGAGGATCTGAATTGTATTGATCTTAATGAATTGTCCATTTGATAGATTACATGAATGTGTATTTATACTATCAGCTAACATCAGAACAATTGTAACTGTCAGTGACAGAATCTGTTACTTGAGAAGCAGCTAAACTGCCACCCTTAGATGGGCCGGAACAGATGGCCCAAGGCTCAATCACAGATGGGCTTGTATTCTTCTTTTTGTCATCAAGGTTGATGCTATTCCTTCTTTTGTTTACTGAGGGATATGACTACAGTTTTGAGCAGTGTGTTTACTTTTTTGCTTTGTGTTATTGCCGTGTTTTGCTGCCCTTTGTTGATACCATATTTTCACCTTATGAACGCTTATGCTTTTCTCCTATAACAGAATCTCATTTTCTTTTTCATAAAATATATTTATTTTCTATGGATTATTATTTATTTTATGTGCAGCTAAATAAAAACCATGGAAAGGCTTAGCAACTGTGTAGATGCTGGATCTTCCCACTTTGGCATCTCATTTCCGAAATTTTACCTCTCCTTGTTCTTTCTTGGCCTTCTAAATTTAACCTTTCCAATATGTAAGCTTCTTGAATTATCTTTTTAATCTTGCTGGTGTTTGTGTTTTCAGGAGATTTTTGGTTGCTACAATCTCACTCTCCAGTTTGATGGTGTTCTTTTCGGATTATAGATTTGCCGCCCCTTCTTCAACCACATCGTGCAGTATTCCTGGTATGTAGTGGAATGGCTGGAAGGAAAAGGGCTTATTATGTAGCTAATGGTTCTGCTTTACTTTGAGGTCCAGTTCAGCTGATCTGTCTGGCTCCTTAAAGGCTCTGTTTTGGTTTTTTTTTTTTTGTTGAGAAAAATAGCAACTTACTGCTTTTCGGTTAAGAACTATGTTTTTTCACAACTCCATTACTCTGCAATGGTAAATAGTAGACTATCTGTCAGTAATCTGGCTGCACTTTTTGCTATTATAATTCAGGTTTTTACAATTATTTTTGTAATTGCACATGATATTTTGAATCCATATCTTTATTTGTAATCTTTGGTTTGATCAATTTCTTGTTTTACTTTGTATGTGCGTGTATGTACTGTTTGGCTTATTTATCATACGGTATTTGTTACATTCTGTTGTTGTTTACCCATCTAGCATACAAGCGAGCACAAGAAAAGCTCGTTTAAGTTACTCGGTGCAATGAGTTTGTGCTTTATCCTTTTAATAGGATCAGTGGGTTTATATGAGATAATTAATGCTATTTTTCTTTACTGTAGCATTCTAAAATATATTTGTCTTTATTTTTTATTTTTATAAAAATTCTAATTAATACAAAACAAAACGGATGCAAAAGAGTTGGCCGTGGGCAGTGCAAGTTATGTGCTTTCAATTGCAAAAATTAAGAGTCACCTCATTGGTAGATTTTCTTGATTTTAATCATTTCTGATTTATTTTTTTAATCAAGACCGCTAATTTTATTGTTGATATCTTAAAGTCGAAAGTTCTACTTTTATATTCAACCCATAAATTATTTAAATTTATGTTTGTAATGATTGAAAAGCTATTTGATTGTTGATATTGAAAAAATAGAGTAAAACACATCTCACCCCTTGTGGTTTTGCTTAAAGACACATAACCTAAACTTATTTAAAAATTACAGTCCAACGGATTTAAATATTGTAGATAATTAACTAAGTTAACAGATTCCAACGAAGTATTCTTTTTAACCGTACTAGCTTTAAAATAACTAGATAGAGTTGTTAACAAAATTAAAATTAAAAATAATATCAATTTTTATTAGTAAGTTAAAGCTAGCCACGTTGGTGGCTTGAAAAATCATTTATATAAGATGATTAAAAAACATTATTTCTATTATGAAGAAGGTTATATATACCTAACTTTTTTGATACAAATTAAATGAAATTTTATTAAAAAAAATTAAAAAAATATAATTACCTTAGATAGCACCTGTCAGAACATTAATTCTTTACAACTCAACTTATTACACTAAGATATAGTAGTATTATCCCCTGTGTACCTTAGAAACACTTCTCTACATGCATTTTTTTTTATATCTCTTTTCTACTCAAATTACAACTTAGAAAACAAAAACAACATTCCAAAATACGATGAACATATTGTTGAAACGGATGCCAGTCCCCAAAAATACACTAGTAGACCAATCGAGATTCATTTAAAAGTTATCTCCGAGCATAGCCCACCGAACCAGTTTTGCCTAAGAACAAAAAGCAAGGATAGGTCTTCACCAAGAGTATATAATCACCTTTGCAACTACAATATACAACAACAAATAAAGTAGCTTTAGGAGAAAACTCAATGCAACAGTTACAACAGAGACAGCCATAAACAGTTCATAATAGCCACAATCCTATTAAAATTAGATCATCAAAATACACTTAACACAAACTTGTATCAGAAATTACAAAGTACCATAATAAGGAATACATATTTTTGTTGTAGCCAAAATACTACGAATGTTAGGGCGTCAAATTTCAATTGAAAGACTTAAAATTGAAAAAAATAACACAAGCAACAATTAGAAAGCAGCAAGCTCTGATCTTCCATGCCTTCCACACGTGCTTACAATCATGGTACCTCTAGCCTGGTTTGGTCCAAGAATGACGTCAACAACCGTTTGGCTTCTAGCCCTATTCCATCATTTAAAGGAGAAAAATAGAAAAGGAGGTTAAAATCATTTAAAAATAAAACAAGTGCATGAGCTAAAATAAATACAATGGTAAGTTGGAAAATGTATCAACTTTTTTAGTGGTAGTTGGTTTTACTACTTTAGTCTTTAGCCACTTTTTTCCCTTTATTTTTCTTTGAAATATTAGTGCAAGCAGAAGAGTTCTGACTTTGAGGCAAAGATACAAATATAGTTAGATCAATTGTCTCAGATGTAGGTTGTTGACCATAACCATTCTTCTACACAACACACAAAACCAGTATCATTAAAGAAACAAAGCCTTAACTGAACAATGTGTTGTACCGAAGCTTATTAACATTTTATATTATTTTTATTTTAAATTTTAATTTTGTTAGCCATTTTATCTAGTTGTTTCAAAGCTAATAAGGTTTAAAAGAACATTCCACTGGAATCTGTTAACTTGTTAAATGGTCAGCAAGAACAATGGTGTGGAGTGTAAATTTGATGTAAGTTGGGGTTGTGTGTCTGTTAGCAGAACCTCGAGACCGTGAGAAGTAATTTACTCTAAAAATTAATTGGCTAATAACATAAGAATTTAATTTTTATGCACCGATAGTGTAAAGGAGTTTTATACTAACATCCAATAATATACCAACATGATGTGACATGATTAATAGATAATCGGGTTTCTTAAGCATGTGGTCAAAGACTCAGGGGTTCGATTCCTGGTTCATATGTATGGAAGAGTATCTGTTGGGAGAGGTCAATCACTTAAATGAATCTTCGTACCTCAAGGATTAGTCTCTGGCTCATGACCAGAGGATATCCGAGTTCACCCAAAATAAAAAATCCAATAATATAACATCCAATAATATTTTATCAAAAAAATAAATACTACCCCCTTAAACATGTGGTCCTAGTTGTGAAAGAGTACTGAAGAGAAATTATTAGAAAAATTATTAGAAAAACACTGTGACTATGTCAGGGAGTTTGACGGGATGAAGTAGAGTGGTTAATAATGAAATGGTTTAGGATGGAGTGGAGTGAAGTGGTGAAAGTAAACCACTCTCTTATTTAGAAATTTGATGAGAAAATTTCAATCCCCAATTTGAAGGGTATAAATAGAGGGTTTGGATGAGTTGAAGTGATTTGAATTACCATCTCATTTCATTACTTAACAAATTCCCTGTTCATGACTTCATGTTTTTTAACCATTCCACTCTATTATTAAACATGTCACCCTATCCTCCCAAAATTGTAATTCACGTGTATTATAATATAGTGTGTTCACCGCTCTCTTTACTTTCTCAGACAACTAGCAAAAGCGAGATCATACCACATAGGGTTTTGAACTTTCTTTGTTCGTCCCACTCCCACACAGTGTGTCGCCCTGCCTCTCATGAAAACTCCTCAAGCCCAGTCGCCATCGGCGTCGCGTCCACCTCCAGTCTTCCCTGACGATCTGATCGTGGAAATTCTGACATGGCTACCTGTGAAGTCTCTCGTGAAGCTCAGGTGCGTGTGTAAGTCGTGGAAATCCCTAATCTCAGATCCTAATTTTGTGAAATTGCACCTTCATAGATCTGCTAGAAACCCCAACCTCTTATTAGTGTGGGAAAATTATTCAGAGAATGAGGGAGATGGATATGCGGTTCCCTGTTCTGTGCGTTCTTTACTGGAGAACCCATCATACACCATAGAAAAAGATGATTGCTATCGATTATACACCAATAGACGCTGCAGACTTGTTGGTTCTTGCAATGGCTTGGTCTGTTTGTTTGGCGATGGTCTTCAAAATGAGTTTCTAAAAAACTGCTTTTATTTATGCAACCCAGCTACAAAGTTAACGTCCGATGATTTGGCATGTTTACCTGTGGGTGACAATTGTTATTATTATAGCTTTGCGTTTGGTTATGATAATTTAAGTGACACTTACAAGGTGTTAGCATTCGGTTATAATTCTAAAGCTAAGGAGGAGTCACAGAAAAAACAGGTGAAAATTTGCAGCTTGGGTGACAATAGTTGGAGAAATGTGAGTTTTCCTCTTATTCCCTATCATAATGACGATAATAACAATGGAGTATACTTTAATGGCACTCTTAATTGGTTAGCATTGTGCAACATCAAATCTGGAGATTATAAATGGGATGGCACTAATACTATTACTATTGCTCAATTGGTAATTATTTCGCTTGATCTAGGGATGGAGACATGCACACAATTGTTGCTGCCTCGTCTTGATGAAGCCCCTCCAGTTGAGCCAACGATTGGGGTTTTGATGGATTGCCTGCGTTTTTCTCATGATTCCAACAGAACCCATTTTGTGGTATGGCAAATGAAGGAGTTTGGAGTCGAAAAGTCTTGGACTCAATTCATGAAAGTTAGTTATCAGGATCTTCAAACTGATTTCTTTTATTGTACTTTACCGCTGTGCAAGTCTGAGAATGGTGATATCCTCATGATAGCAACCGATGTTGACTCCCAAGCAACTCTTTATCATCAGAGAGATAATAGAGTAGAACGAACTGTACTTCCCGATTACATACTGTGGATTGATACCATGGATTACGTTGAAAGCTTGGTTTTGCCTTGTTGCAAACAAATGCTAATGACGAGGCACAAGGGTGGGTTGGAACATAGTCGCCAAGGGTCAACTGATTCTTCTGCGGCAGGTTGCTAATCTGAATTTATATTGACTCATATATGTTTTAAACTCTCGCCATTTGAACTAGGGACATATAAGTAGATTTTGTTAAAATTTTTGGTGGTGCCTTAGTGTCACTACTATTTTGGAGGATTATTTATGGGCTATTGCTAATGATTGGATTGAAATGCATGGACTGAATGAAGTTGTTTTGATTTTATATTTATTGTAGGCTAAAAGATGATTTTCCAAAAAGGTATCTGATTCTATCCAAAATATTCTATTATTGGATTGATCTTCAAAAAGTTGAAAAAAATGCAGAGAAAAAACAACTAGAATTATATTTTTTTTTTGTTACAACAACTAGAATTATTTTATTTCTTCAAACTTTATATTAATTTCATTTACTGCAAAATTTCCTTGTAGAAATGGAATACTAGAAATTAGTGTTTGTTTTATTCTGTTTAGTACTTAATCTCATTTTGATTACATTTGATCAACTGAAGATCTTAGAAAGGCTTGTTTGCTGTTTGTATATAGGAAACTATACTCTTGAACATCTCTCGACTGAAATTCTCATTTCTCAGGTCTTTTATTGAGTCTTGGCTGTTTTACTTTTACCTTCCCATGATAAAAGCTTCTAGATTATAGTTAGCAATGGGAAAAAGATATGTGGCAAACTAGAGACTCTTGGCTTCAATTTTGAAGTTGAAGCAAGGGGATAAATCTCTCTTTATTTGCAATTTTCTTTTGTACACATTGAATTAGGGACATTGAACGTTTCGCTAATCACTAATAAGCATGCGAAGTGTGGGAGTGTTTTCTATTTCTATATCTGATAATGTCATTGCTATAGAATCTCATCTTTAATAACATGGCCATTGTATCATCCATGGAACAGGACAAAACACTTGTATTCCTAGCATCAGGGTTGAAGCTAATTTCTTTCTTTGCTTACACAGGGATTGGCTGCACCTTTGAGCATGGCGCATTCTTTTTCCTTTGTGTTTTTGCTGTGTTTTCTGTTCTTGAATTGTTTTCTTAATCCTGCTAGTGTTTGTTCTATCAAGAAATTTTTTCCTACAATTTCACTTTCAAGTCCAACTGTGTTCTTTTTGAATTTTAGATCTGGAACCCTTGCTTTAAGGACATCGTGCTATTGAATTTTCCGTACCTGATAATGATATTGCTATAGAGTCTCATCTTTAGTAACTTAGCCTTTGTATCACACATGGTACAGGCTTACTGCAATATCCTAGCTACTTAGACTTTTAATTAAGAAAACAGTAAAGATGACAGATATAATGCTACTTAAGTTCAAGAAATTCCTTCGTATTTGTTTTATTGAATGATTCTCTTCTGCTTAAATTGAAGAGATCAAACAAGTAGAGACTATTGTTACAAGGAGATTAAGGAATTTCCATATGCACCAAGTTTACTCACTTACCTCACTGGATTATTGTATTATTGGGGGTGAGCAGCAAGAAGTCTGATTTTTCATGTAGACTGATAAGTTCTTGTTGAATATCATCGAACAGAAAGAAAGCATAGAGAAAGAGAGAGAGGAAGAGAGAAATGTGTAACTGTTTTCTGTTATTTATTTTCAGTGAGTAACTGATTTACAGAGGAAGGCTTTATATAGCCTTTGGTACATTTTCCTACAGCTAGCTACATGTTACAGTTGTCATAACTGAATGAATACATTCAGTTATGGGTGTACAGGTATCTCTACTTCTAATACAAGTATGTATACTATGTATACTCTAATATCCTCCCCTCAAACTCAAGGTGGTTGTAAAGTTGGAACCACTTTGAGTTTGGTCCTCAATTCAGCAAATCTGGAAGAAGAAAGTGGCTTTGTCAAGGAATCTGCCAACTGATCACTGCTGGGCACATGAAGGACTTGAAGAGCCTTGGAGATGACCTTTTCTCGGACAAAATGGATATCCAGTTCCATATGTTTAGTTCTGCAATGTAGAATGGGATTGTGTGCAAGTGCAACAGCACTAAGGTTATCACAGAACAGTTTTGGAGTTGAGAATGGAATGCTAAGTTCAGTACGAAGGGACTGAATCCAGAGTGTTTCTGCTGTAGTGTGAGCCATGCTCCTATACTCGGCTTCAGTGCTGGACCTTGCAACCAGTGGCTGTTTCTTGGAGCTCCATGAGACCAGGTTCGGCCCAAAATAGATACAGGAACCTGATGTTGACCTTCGGTCATCAGGATCACTCCCCCAATCAGCATCACTGTATGCATGGAGAGTGAAAGTAGTTGAGGGTGCAGCAGGTTGTAGGAGTAAGCCATAGTTGATTGAGCCTTTCAAATACCTTAGAATCCTCTTCACTGATTGCCAATGTGAGTCCAAGGGATTACTCATGAATTGGCAGACTTTATTAACACTGGAGGCAAGGTCAGGTTTGGTTAGAGTGGCATATTGGAGAGCACCAACCAGAGACCTGTACATGTGGGGGTCAGAGAGAGTATCAGTCCCAAACTTAGAGAGCTTAGAGTTGCTAACCATAGGAGATGAGATTCCCTTTGCTTCTGTCATGTTAGCTTTGGCCAAAAGATCTCTGATGTACTTAGACTGAGTGAGTAGCAAGCTGCCATTAGGTAGACGTTTGACCTCCACTCCAAGAAAATAATCTAGATTCCCAAGCTCTTTCAGAGCAAACTTCTTATTGAGGTTTTGAATGAGATTTTGAACCATAGTGGGTGAGGAACCCGTGATGATGATATCATCAACATATACTAGAACATAAAGGGTGACAGAACCTTTGGTGTAGATGAATAATGAGGGATCACACTTGAGGGATCACACTTTCTGGTCTGAAACCCGAAAGAGAGCAGGGCAGTGGCTAAGCTTTCATCCCAGGCCCGAGGTGCCTGTTTTAGGCCATAAAGGGCTTTATGCACCTTACATACAAGAGTTTTATCATTGGCTTCAAACCCTGGTGGTTGAACCATGTAGACCTCCTCACTAAGCACCCCATTTAGGAATGCATTGTTCACATCAATTTGTTTGATTGCCCATTTGTTAGTGAGAGCAAGAGTGAGTAGGATTCAGATAGTGACAGGCTTAACAACTGGGGAAAATGTTTCATGGAAATCAAACCCATACTGTTGATGAAATCCCTTGGCCACTAGTCGTGCCTTAAACTTATTTACAGTTCATCCGGGTTTTCCTTGACCCAGAAGACCCATTTACAACCAATAGCAGTTCTATTAGGAGGGAGAGGGACAAGGGACCAAGTCTCATTTCTTAGAAGTGCATGGTGCTCCTCTTTCATAGCAGCAAGCCACTATGGGCTTTGAAGAGCTGCTTTGACAGAGTGTGGTTCAACTTGACTGAGAAGGACTCTAGGTTGTGAATGACCAGTTTTTGATCTGGTCAAGATAGGATGGGCATTAGCAGGTTGAGAGGGGGGAGAAGGAGAGGGAGAAGGGCTAGAAAGGGAAGAAGAGGATGCAGTCATGCTCAGTGGGTGGAACCTGTTGTGATGAGGGAAAAACAGAAGGAGATGGTGAAGTTGGAGACTGCTGTATATGAGTGGGAGATATAGGGGACAGAGGAGAGTTTGAAACAGAACTGGGTGGGTGAACAGTGAGAGGTTCAGCATCAATGGGGGGGTAAGCAGGTATGGGAATAGTGGCAGAATAGTGAACAGAGGTGGAGGAATTGGGTGAGGGAGTGTCAGGAAAGAGGATAGGGTAAGGAAAACGAATTTCATTGAATAAAACATCTTTAGAAATGTAAATGCGACCATTAGGATCAAGACATTTGTGTCCGTTGTGTTGAGGTGAGATGCCTAGATAGACACATTCAGCGGATCTGAATTGAAGTTTGTTTTTGTTGTAGGGTCTAGGGTGGGGAAAACAAGCACAGCCAAATACTCTAAAGGTGGAGTAATCTGGAATTGAGCCAAACAGGGAATGAAAAGGTGAGGAATGAGAGGGAAGGGCTGCTGTTGGCAACCTAATGAGGTGCACAGCTTGGGTGAAGCTGTGATCCCAAAATTTCAGTGGGATAGAGGAGTGGGAAAGAAGGGTGAGTCCCATCTCCACAATTTGTCTATGCTTCCTCTCCACTATACCATTTTGGTGGGAGGTGTGGGGGCATGTTAGCCTATGAACAATGCCCAAGTCAGTTAGATATTTAGTGAAGGGATGGAATTCACCTCCTCAATCTGTTTGAACAGCTTTAATAGATGCAGAAAATTGGGTAGCTACTAGGGCAGATAATTGTTTAAAGGCATTTAGAGCATCAGATTTTTGCTTGAGAAAATAGATCCAAGTGAATCTAGTGTGTGCATCAACAAAGGTGATGTAGTAATTGTATCCATTGAATGAATTGAAAGGGGCAGGCCCCCAAAGGTCACTATGAATCAATTCAAAAGCTGTAGGATGAGTAGAAGTGGATGATGATGCATGTAGTCTATGAGATTTGCCTAAGCAACAATCATTACAAAATTCAAAAGATGTTTTATTCAATGTGGGTATTTTACAAAGTTGTAGGACAGCTTTTACAGCATTGTTGTTAGCATGTCCAAGCCTAAGATGCCAAGTGGCTAAAGAGCTAGTAGCAGTAAAGGAAATAGGAGATGACTTAGCTAAGTGCTCATTATGAGCAGAGTTACACAGTGAGTGGTGAAGGCAATGAGATGAAGGCTCCTTGAGTATGTTGATATTCTGAAAACTGTAGAGACCATCACCTCCAATAGAGCCTTCAAGAACGACCCGATTAGAGCCCTGTGTTTTGACATAGCAAGAGAAAGGGTGAAATTCAAAATAAACGTTGTTATCCCTAGTAAATTTAGACACAGATACTAAGTTTTTGGTAATATTTGGAACAAGAAGAAGATTCTTTAAGGAAAATATAATTTGAGGATGGGAGGGGGAAGAAAAGGCAGATGAACCAATTGAGTTTATAGAGAGACCTTGACCATTTCCCATGAGGACTTGGTCCTATCCTCCAAAGGGAATGCTAATGCTGAGATTGTTTGGGTCAGCTGTTATGTGATGAGAAGCTCCTGAGTCAGGAAACCAAGCTTGTGGAGCAAAGGTCCTTTTTAGGGGTTCTTGTGTGTTAGGCACAAATTGAGGCTGCTGCATGACTAGGTGAGCACTTGGCTGGTTTGAAGGCTGAGCAGACCTCTGATAGACATTAGGAGGAAAGTGGTGGTTTTGTTGCTGATAATTCTGCTGTTGCATCTGTGAATAAGCATGAGGAGGGTTGGATTGAGGTTGGGTTGTAGGTGGAGGCCTTTGTGACGGAACAAAGGTTTGATCAAACCTGTACCGGCAATTGTAGGCATCATGACCGTATTTGTCATAGAGTTGACAAGTGGGTTTGGGGCCCCCACGGCCACGATTCCGGCCACCACGACCTCTAAAACCACCCTGGGACTGATAGGACTCAGCTGAAACAGTGGAATCTTGAAGATTCGGTGCTTGTGCTACATTGACAGAGACTGAAGGAGTGGGCAATTCCTGTCTATACTTCTCGAATTGTGCATCCTGAACCAGAAGTAATGCTTCGATGTCGTCAATGGAGGGAGGTTCAACACTGGAGTAGATCATTATGATGAAGGAATTATATTCCTCAAGAAGGCCTTCGAGAACCGTATCGATGTGATCTTGATCGGATACGGGATCTCCTATGGCTTGGAGTGAATCTACTAGGGCTCGAATTCTCATCAAGCACTCTGAGATCGAACGCGATCCTTTCTTGGTGTTCTTCAGCTCGGAACGAAATTGGCGAACCTTCACACGGAGATGAGCATAGAAATGCTTATGAATCTTATCCCAAACCTGATAGGATTGCTTACAACCGATGAAACAAGGAAGGATTGAGGGCGATAACGAACCTAGAAGCCAGGTGAAAAGCATTTGGTCTTGCACAAGCCAAAGCTGATAGGCTTCTGACTCAATTCCTAGGTCACGATTCGCCGGCGACGTGTATTGCGGCGGAGTCACGGGATTGACCATAAACCGGTGAAGCTTATGTGCGATGATGGCTGCTTCCACTTGCTGCTTCCACAAAAGAAAATTCTGATCATCCAATTTTACCGAGAGTGTTGGATTGAAGTTCATTGAGGAAGATGATGCGGATTGTGATTGCGATCCTGGTTAAGTGAATGGATTGCCGGTGGGTGGAGGAACGGGCGGAGGAGTAGGTGCAGCCATCAATCGAAGACGACAAGGCCCAGAAAAATGGCTTATGATACCATGTTGAATATCATCGAACAGAAAGAAAGCATAGAGAAAGAGAGAGAGGAAGAGAGAAATGTGTAACTGTTTTCTGTTATTGATTTTCAGTGAGTAACTGATTTACAGAGGAAGGCTTTATATAGCCTTTGGTACATTTTCCTACAGCTAGCTACATGTTACGGCTTTCATAACTGAATGAATACATTCAGTAATGGGTGTACAGGTATCTGTACTTCTAATACAAGTATGTATACTATGTATACTCTAATAGTTCTGAACTAATTACTTATTTAAAGGTTTCCTTGCTACTTTATGCTTTCCTTATGGATTTATTTAGAACTGTTAGGATCATGTTGCCCTGGTTAATACTAAGTAATGCTATTTAAGAGTGGGAGAGCCTTGATTTATAGACCACTTGTTGGTTTTATCAAAACCAGACTTTTGAGGGAATTTTTATTCAGATTTCATTTATATATTCTAATAATTAAGACAATGCACTCTTTTGTAAGAAGAGTTTTGAACTTTTCTCTTGAACTCCTTACTGAAGTTCTCACTTCTTTCATTCAATCATGGTTGCTTTATTCTTCAAAATTAGAAACTTCTAGCTTATGAAAAGCTAGGAAGGAGATCAAGATAGGGGCAAACTATAGTCTTTTCTAGACTTGAGTTTGAAGCTTGTGGATAAGATTTCTCTCATCATCGAAAATTCTGTTTTGTACACATTGAATTAGGTAAATATAATGTTTAACTAATCACTGAAAAGCATGCGAATTGTGGGATTTTTTCTATTTCTGTACCTAATAATGATATTGCTATAGAATTTCATTTTTAATAACATGGCCATTGCATCATCCATGGTTTTAGAATTCTAGTGATGAGAAAATGCTAGAAAGGCTGAAAATATTAACATAGAGAATGAGAGAATCTGAATTGTATTGATCCTAATGAATTGTCCAAATGAGAGATTACATGAATGTGTATTTACTATTTATAGTATCGGCTAGCATCAGAACAATTTTAACTGTCAGAGGCAGTTACAGCTGTCAGTAACAGAATCTGTTACTTGAGAAGCAGCTAGACTGTGACCCTTAGATGGGCCGGAACAGATGGCCCAAGACTCAATCACAGATGGGCTTGTATTCTTCTTTTGTTTACCATGGGATATGACTATAGTTTGAGCAGTGTGTTTACTTTTTTGCTTTGTGTTATTGCCGTGTTTTGCTGCTCTTTGTTGATACCATATTTTCACCTTATGAACGCTTATGCTTTTCTCCTATAACAGAATCTCATTTTCTTTTTAATAAAATACATTTATTTTTTATGGATTATTACTTATTTTATGTGTGCCTAAATAAAAACTTTGGAAAGGCATATCAACTGTGTACATGCTGGATTTTTCCACTTTGGCATCTCTTTTCCAAAATTTTACCACTCCGTTCATTCTCTGCCTTCTAAATTTTACCCTTCCAATATTAAGCTTCCTGAATTAATTTTTTTAATCTTGCTAGTGTTTGTGTTTTCAGGAGATTTTTCTTTGCTACAATCTCACTCTCCAGTTTGATGGTGTTCTTTTCAAATTATAGATATGCAACCCCTGCTTCAACCACATCGTGCAGTATTCCTGTTATGTAGTGGAATGGCAGGAAGGGAAGGGGCTTATTATGTAGCTAACGGTTCTACTTTGCCTTGAGGTCCATTTCAGCTGATCTTTAAAGGCTCTGTCTTGGTTTTTTTTGGGACCAAAAATAGCAATTTACCGCTTTCGGTTAAGAGGAACTATGCTTTTTCACAACTCCATTACTCTGTAATGGTAAATATTAGACTATCTGTCAGTAATCTGGGTGCACTTTTTGCTATTATAATCCAGGGACTCTACAATCATTTTCTGATGTGCTGGTGAATCGTTGAATTAATCTCAGGTTTTGGTTTTTTATGGTTTTGTGTTGGTCCTTTCCATTGGATTTTGGGAATTTTGCAGTATTTGAATGAAGGTTAGCTACTAAGAGTGGACATTTCGATAATGTATCATGTCCATTTGATACCTTGCATAAAGCATCTTTAGTGCTCTTTTTTGTCGATGAGTATTGCGTCCCGTTCCTTAATTTTTCCGATTGGTAGAAGGAAGTTTAAGAAAGAAGTTAAAGTTTCCTCCCACGACTAAAAAAGGTCATTGAAGAAGTAAATCTTGTTTTCTTTTGCTCCAACCTATTGTTTTAAGTGACTTGATTGATTTACTTTTCTATTTCTAAAATAGCTTTTGATAAAAATCATTTTTTTAAATCTTAAACAAACGTGGTAATTGCCTGGAAGAAGAAATGGCATAGAACTCAATTGGTAGGGTAATATTTCATAAAGCTTAGAAATTGATTATGAATATTCATTTGTTGTTATCATTCAATACAGACTAACTTTTACAATCATATACATCTATAAATATTATAACGAGAATGTTCACGAGTGCTCTGGTATTCATTAAGGAACTATAAAAAGAAATATTTCATTGGGAATTGATGTATTTGATATTTGAAAATGTGAAATGCCTCGTTTTTCCATAAAAATTTACATTTCTTGGTTTATTAAAGAGTGTCCTAAAAGCACTTCATGACCTATATTATAAAGCAAAAACCATGAATGGAAAGTTATCTCGTGTTATTTTGAGAGCCATTTTAAAATTAAAAAATATTTTGACATTTGGCAAAATATTCCACTTTTAGAAATTATTTATAAAATTTATAAAATTATCAATCATTTCTTCTTCCATTTGTCTTATATTATCTCTCAACATTTAACACTATATATGTTTCCAAAGCAATTAAAACATTTCAAGATGAATCATTTTTCAATGTAATTTATTTAAATCATAATTTCAATTCATTTCCCATTATCTAAATTTATTATCTACATTTGATTCATACAATTTTTTTTAAAATAAAAATATCATTTTTAATAATTACAGGTTATATATATATATATATATATATATATATATATATATATATATATATATTATAAAGATAAAAGCTATATTTTTTATATAAAATATATACTATTATTGATATATACGGTTTTATAAATACTATTATTGGAAAATATACTTTTTTTAATAATTGTGGATTATTATTATTATTATTATTATTATTATTATTATTATTATTATTATTATAAATATAAAAGCTATATATTTTTTATAAAAAATTATACAATAGCATATACATATAATTCGCTTGATTATATATTTATAATAAAATTTAAATTCTTTTGACAATTGAAAAAACATTTATCTTTTATAAAGTATATATATATATGTGTATGTATATATATATATATATATATATATATATATATATATATATATATATATATATATATATATAATTATCAAATATTTCTTATCCCACTTATATTGGAATTGAAGATTATCAATCGTTTTTAATGTAATTGATTTATTTGAAGCAACTAAAAATTAATTGTTGTACATCATGAATTGTGATAAACAAAGAGTCATAAATTATATATGTTTTCAAAGAAAATAAATAATTTCTAGATGATGAATCATTTCCCTATGTAATTACTTAAATCTTTGAGTTATTTCTCCTATATTCCCGATGTAAGTTTACTCTTTATCCAATCTAATAGAGACATTATAAAAGTGTAGACAATCAAATGAAAATATAAAATTCAAGCATCTCCTGAGAAGGTTTGTGTTGACATTTCTCCATCCAAAGATGAATGGACGATCAAAATGGGAGTTATATGCCTTTGGAAATAACCAAATTTATTGCAACCACATTTTGGAGATAATGTGGAATTAGTTCTTTTGGATGAGAGTGTAATGTCTATAACAATTGTTTAACATTTTTGTTTCCTATGTTTTTTTTTTACAACTTTCATGAATGATATTTGAACTAACTAATTTTTTTTAATACATTATGAGAGGATCCAAGCTACTGTATATATTGTCATAGGTCAGTGAACTAATTCCATTGCAACCTATATTATACTAGTGTATGGACCCGTGCCATGCACGGGGAATATACACTTTTTTTATTATTTTACTTTTTAAATGTTTAATTCTTGATTTTATCTTCTTAAGGTAAATAAAGTTTTTGGGAAAATTATATACCAAAATTTGTTAAATAATTACTTTGTTTGAGTCAATCACAAAATATAACAAATATTAGCCCTAATAATTATTATTGATACCACAATACATATAATAACTCTTATATGTATAGTAAGTACATACTATCTACAACACAGTTTTATTATTAAAAATATAACTTAAAAAATAAGGCATATATAAAGAATATATAAAAAAGCATAATATTTGAAAATAAATATTAAAGTTTTATTGTGGATTTGTTTTTTTTTCAAAACAAAAATTTAAAATAACGCCGTCCATTTCTTCTCCTACTACATTAATATCATACTTTTGTGAACATTTAATAGTAAATATATATTTTCAAAGAAACAACTGCATTTCGAGCTGATAAATCATTTCTCAATGTAATTTATTTAAACATTGATATTAAATACATCCCAATGATCTTCGTCATGATATAAATTTATAGAAAAAATATATTTATCGATCATATTATTAGTTTTCTTCTATCTAAAAAAAATCTATTTGATTTAGTTGTTCTTTTTTCCTGTGCAAGTCAATCATTCTTCTAAAATATATTTATCGATCATACTAATTTTTTCTCTCATAAAAATCTATTTGATATATTTCTCATGCAGTTTTCCTCAAGCGAATTAAACATTTCTAGAAAATATATTTATCTATCATATTAATTTTCTTCTTCTCTCTTGAAAATATATTTGATTTATTTATTCTCTTTGTACGCTGCAAGTTAACAACTTTTAGAAAATATATTTATCTATCAAATTATTTGTTTCTTCTCTCTCAAAAAGTTGTTTATTTATTTCTCATCCTTTTCCATGTAAATTAACTATTTTTAGAAAATATATTTATCTTTATCTATCATATTATTTTTATTATTCTCTCTTGAAAATCTATTTGTTTTATTTCTTCTATTTTCCAGGTGCAAGTTAAGAATTCATAGAAAATATATCTATCTATCATATTATTATTTTTTTATTCTCTCTTAAAAACCTATTTTGAGTTAATTTTCCTCTTTCCCCTTGCAAGTGGATCATTTTTCGAAAATATAATTATCTACCATATTATTATTATTTTTCTCTCTTAAAATCTATTTGATTTATTTATACTTTTTTCCCGTGAAGTTAACCCTTTTTAGAAAATATATTTATCTTGTAACACCCACCTTGGGCATTACTTTGTAACACGTGCGAAAATAAATTAGAAAGAATTTTGCTGGTTACTTTCGGAAAATTGATTTATTTGAAGTCAAAAAATCTGGGTGTAAAACAATTTCTTCTGAATACTTCGATACATAACATACTCATCACAATAGTAAAAATAAAACATATTATTCACAACATAATTTTAAACCATATAAAGGTTTTCAAAACACCTACACAAACTTTCTCAAAACATACCATCCAAAGAAAATCCTATGCTGGTCGATCTACAAGACACTCACTGATAAAACCTCGTGATCATCCCTATGATCACACATCTCTTTCCGCAATCCGGACTTAAGTCTCCAAGTGACTTAAGGAAATCTTCTGCAACATCTCCATTCGTGTACCAAGGTACAACAGCAAAGCAGGAGAACATGTATATGCAAGGGTGAGTTCCGATATATGGATTTTAAAACAATAACCATATGCACAACACACAAATAACATTTAACATGTATATTCAACAATAAACATTCTATCTACCAAAGAGTTTTATACCCGACAATCTACGTTGTTTTAAAATCCATGACACTTCAATACTCATCAACTAACTTTTGTACCTAATCTCCGGAGATTCCAACACCAAATAAATGAGCTGATCAGGCTCTCATTGCCTGATAAGGCAGAAATTAAACGTTGCCAGATAAGGCAGGTTTCATATTAATCATAACGCTGTCCAAAACGAGGCACAGTGGTTACTTTGCATAGTATATGATTTCGTGGTCATATATCCATCAAGGCACAGTGATGTAAACTTCATGAATACTTGCCATCAAGTATTCAAGTCCTATGCAGAGGCATGTCTGCCCAAAAATGCATGTAAAACGTTTTGTTTATGCCATTTTCTTTGTGTTCATTATTTCCTTGTCGAGGCTCAAAGGCTCGCGACCAAACCAAGGTTTAAACATTTAAGTTAAACAGCCATTCCAATAAAAATGACTCCAAGTCCAAACCAATCAAGCAGGCTCCAAGTAAAAAATGTGCAAATCACAAAATCTAGACCGATGCCCCAAATTTAGATTCGTAGATTTTGGCGCACAAAAATCAAAATCACTTTTTATAGGACATACCATAGAACACTAGACCCCGACATCTTGGCAGCTAGGTTCGTTTTTCAATTTTAAAAGCATTTTCGCTCTGTGAAACTCAAATCAAAAAACAAAATTTCCTCAACTTATCCAGGTTGTCTGAAATAACCCTTTGTAAAAAACTAATTTACCGAAAATCCATTTATCTTGGAAATTCGTTTTCTAAAATCATAAAAATCACTTAAAATTCATTTTCTTTCAAAAATCAATATTTTGAACCTGAAAACCTTGCTTTGAGACAAATTCTCTATTTTAACTAACATTACCATTTTTAATAATCATACCGTAAATATTTTCCGACGTTTGACGTTTTGAAAACGTTTTAAATCCAAATATGACTTTTCTAGTAAAATAAATTTTCCAACACCATAATAAAAATATTTTTGAAACTTATTTTCTTTAAGTAACATTTTCTAATATTTAGAAATTTCTTACGTCAAAATTAGCAGTGCTAAAATAATTTCACGGTTACGTCCTCACTATAACTCATAAAACACTCTTACACCGTTAAATCATTAAAATAATATTATTTTTCACTATTATCCATTTTTCAAAAAAAAACATTAAGTAATAATATATTACTATTTTCCACTAATTAAAACTCATTATTCTGAAAAAAAATTAAACGCTTTTAACCTCATTATTAACTGACCACTGACCACTATCAGGCTTTTCAATCCACAAACCACATCAATAACAATCACGTCAATAATATAGCATATCCCACAATTAATGACATGCAATAAACTATAATAAAAATTATATGCAGATAATCAAATAATTAAAAGCATATAATTTAAAAGCAGAGAAATATAATTACGTGAAATAATACATGCACCAAATAAAATATACAGACCACAAACAAATTACATACAGCTATCAGAAAAATCCCTTACGTCATCACTATAACTCATAAAACACTCTTATACCGTTAAATCATTAAAATAATATTATTTTTCACTATTATCCATTTTTCACCCAAAAAAAAAAGATTAAGTAATAATATATGACTATTTTCCACTAAATAAAACTCATTATTTTGAAAAAAAATTAACGCTTTTAACCTCATTATTAATTGACCACTGACCATTGTCAGACTTTACAATCCACTAACCACATCAATAACAATCATGTCAATAACATAGCATATCGCACAATTAATGACATGCAATAAACTATAATAACAATTATATGCAGATAATCAAATAATTAAAAGCATATAATTTACAAGCAGAGAAATCTAATTACGTAAAATAATACATACACCAAATAAAATATACAGACCCTCAGGTACTCCCCTTACCTCTTGGAGATTTTTATTTCCGAATTTAAAATTCCGTCAAGCGTCCGATCTCCACAAAACACGTACACAACAATTAATCCTTCAACAAAAGACAACAATTAATTATCAATCAAACACTAAATACACCAATGCTCTAGGTTCGGCCATGAGGTGATTATTTGGCTAAAAATTTCTAAAATTCCTAAGCTCTTGGATTAGTGATCCTTAAGCACATAAGACACAAGATCAATGATCATAATACAAAAGTTGAAATAAAATCCTCTAACTCCATTATGAGCTAGATTCAGTCATAATGAGTTAAATTGGCTAGACATGATAAAATTTTGCAAGCTTTTGGATTAAGGATACTAAGCACTTGAAACACATGATTAAGGATTAAAACACCAAGATTGAAACAAAATATTTTCAACCTCTCAAAAACATATTTTCGGCCATGAACACAACATTAGGTTAGAGGTTTTATTTTGATTCAACAATCATGGATTCAAGCCATAAATTTTGAATCAAGCAAGACTTAACAAAAAGTTTGAAAAAAGCCCCCCCCCCAAAAAACTAAGGTTCGGCCTCCTTAAGATAAATATGCATGAAATTTTAGTTTGATGCATACTCTTGGATCTTGAATATAGAGAGGATATTGAGATCATATAAATTGGTTTCATGCTCATTGGATTATTCTATGATTTACTATGAATTTTCAAAGTTCTAGATCTAAAAATTGAAAAATATGACCATGGCTTCAAAACACAAAAATAATTGGAGAACATGATGATGATTGAGTGAGAGGAGTATGGCATACCTCTTGGAATTGAAAAATGAGCAAGGAATCAAACACTTCCTTAACAAAAATGACTTATGGAACTTAAGCTTTATAAGAGAAAAATGAAAAAACTCAATGAAGAAGATGAAGTATGCCTTAAGTAGAAGTGAAATGGGCTCACTTGGGAGGGTTTGGGCCGTGGAAATGATGGGTATAAGGGTCAAAGTCATAAAAATTTAAGGGTAAAAGAGTAATCTTACAAAATGACATTTTTGTGATATAAAACAACCTTAAGGACAAAATGGCCATTTCCAACAAAACCATCATGACAAATATGTTGTGAGGATTGGTTGAAGATGTGGCTGATTTGTGTCCACAAATTGTGGGGACAAACTTGACATTTCAATGAAAGTTTAAGAGTAAAATGGTCCAAGGGCAAAATGGTTTTTACACTAATTTGAAGAAATATCTAGATTTTTGTTAAATGTAATCATGACATGGGTGACTCATCCATATGACTCACCACCCTAGGTGGCAAGTTATCTCAGCATCCGATGTCGGGTTTTGTCTCTGCACGTCCGTTCTCGACTCCGTCGATTACCCGATTTAGGGTTTTACGCCCGAATCGAGAATAATAACCTATTTATTTTGAAAATTTTCAAAATAACCTATATCGTTGGAAATGAGGTATAAAATTTATTCATTTCATTCTCGAGTTCAAATTAGGTTTTCTGATCAGTAAAATCTTACTGTCAGTGATACACAGACCGAGTTCCGTCTGAATTTTCAACCCAAAATTTAACCGTATACTTATAAAAATAAGTATAATATGAATATGACTTTTGTTTTCCAAAATCATTTTTCTAAGTTTCAGATAAAATATAAACATTTATTTATATTTATACCGATCTTAGAAAACAGAAAAATCGGGGTGTTACATTACTACCCCACTAAAAAAAATTTCATCCTTGAAATTTCGTGACTCAAAGCTAGACAAATACAAAATATAGGTAATTATAGAAGAACTTCGTCAATCTGAAAAGAATACAGGAATGTCCAATATGTAAAAAGATTCTTTATTATGTTCATGAGTGTAAAAATGCATAGTTAATACATATTTACAACCATGACTCTAATAAAATTCCTTCTTTCTCGAGAACTCCCTGAGAATTAGGAACTCACAAAACGGAAAGTTCCTAACCTTAAGAAGATGTATTCTTTGGATAAGGGATTCATAAACGACAATTTAAAAATAACAACAGTCCGACAAAATCCAGACTGGATCACTTTCACCAAAAGTAAAAGTGACCAGACTAAGTCTCATCTCTAAACTTCTTTTATCAAGAAAGTGTCTATACCGAACAACAACAGGACATTTCACAAAAATTTCCACAATAATCGGTATAGCACTTGAAATTTGAAAACAAATCACTATCGTTAGAAAAGACATGATCTGACCCCCAACATCTAGACTAATTACATCAATCAAAGAAAAAGGACTGGAATCAATTTCCTTCAAGAAACCTTTATTCTCATAAAGTCAGAGATATTATACATTACTGCCGTCAAATGAAAAGACTTACAACATAAAAGACTTTAGAGAGTCAAATACTCAAGGATACCTACATATGATTCTTCTTAGATCCTATTACAAACTTAACATGTACTAGTCATTAAAGCACGCATCTTGCATATAGTATTTCTATGCGTAACTGCATCTTTGGTTCATGCTTCGATTGTAAAAATAAATTCTGAAGAACTCTGCTACTGTCTTCCATAAGACCTTCAGGTTGTGAAGTTTTCAACACCACTCCTGATGTAGACTCTTCCCTTTGTCATTGGTTCTTATGTTGTTGGCAACTTTTACAAACCTCGGTGCATTAAAATTCTTCGATAAGTGACCCACTCAATTATGATTAAAGCATTTAAACCCTCTTACTGGACAAGTTTTAGCCATATGTTTTGGGTCTCCACAGTTGTAACATCTTTTGATTTGGCCTTGGCTTTGATTCTTTTGGCCTCCACTTCTTGATGCAGTGACATGATAAGGTTTCTGATTTTGATCATTTCCTGGGGTCGGAAATAAGGTTTCCTCTGATTTTGCTTATCCTTCTTATTCTGCTTGAGGAATTGGAATCGAGATGGTCCGCCGATAGTACCTGAAAAGTCTATGCCTTTCCCTTTCTGCTCCACTTTTCGACACTCTTCCACTAAAGCTTAAAAGTTGCGAATTCCCAACGATAGCATAGACTTTTTGATTCCATATTGTAGGACTCCTTTGAATCTCTTACATTCACATCCTTCATCAGATTGAGTTTGGAAGAAACGAAAATAGTTTACTAGAAGTTCAAACTTTGCGATATATTCATGCACGGATAGTTCGTTATGTTGTAATCGTAAGAACTCGTGTCCCTTCTCAACTCTGGCGCTCTGAGGAAAATACTTATCCAAGAAAACGGTGCGGAAAACACTCCAAGTATATTCCTGGTTAACCGCTTTCAGTATGCGTCTAATCTCCGCCCACCAGCATCCTGCATCTCCGAAAAGCAACGAAAGAGCATATAGAACCTTTGATTCTTCAGGGCTGTTGATAAGCTCGAAAATCCTTTCCAGTTCTTGTATCCACAAGTCAGCCTTCTCAGAATTGTCATCTCCATAAAATCGTTGAGGATTCTGATTTCTGAAGTTTGCTAGATTTTTCGCCCAGGCTGCCAGCTCAGCCCGAACCTGGTCCAGCTCATTCTGGCCAACTACGATAGCAGTAACACTAGTCATAGCCTGAACGGCCTGGTTCTGTTCAATCACATCTTTGTTGCCGACATAATCACGATCACCACCACGATCACATCCAAGTCCTTGTCTAATTCCTGGTTCCATAACTGACCTACAAGACAACTCAGTCAGTCCGCAACCAGAAACTGAAATGTATACTTATGTGTCTAAAACAAATTGCTTCTAAGAAGTAATTCGATCAATATACCATCTACTGTTCATAGATTCTTACAAGGTCTCGACTACCTCAAAACCTATCAGAACACACCTACTTGTATGCCATCACACATTGTTTCGACAAAGAAACAATTGAAGCAAGGTCCAACCAGAGATCACACAACAAAAACCTAACAGACTTATTCCCCAAGGTTCCCGAAAGACTCGACCAGCTCTGATACCACTCTGTAACACCCCCCATGGGCATTACTTTTTAACACGTGCGGAAATAAGTTAGAAAGAATTTTGCTGATTACTTTCGGAAAATTGATTTATTTGAAGTCAAAATCTGGGTGTAAAACAATTTCTTCTTAATACTTCGAGACATAACGTACTCATCACAATAGTAAAAATAAAACATATTATTCACAACATAATTTTAAACCATATAAAGGTTTTCAAAATACCTACACAAACTTTCTCAAAACATACTACCCAAAGAAAATCATAAGCTGCTCGCTCTACAAGACACTCACTGATATGATCTTGTGATCATCCCTATGATCACACATCTCTTTCAGCAATCCGGACTTAAGTCTCCAAGTGACTTAAGGAATTCTTCTGCAACATCTGCATTTGTGTACAAAGGTACAACAGCAAAGCAGGAGAACAAGTATATGCAAGGGTGAGTTTCAATATATGGATTTTAAAACGATAACCATATGCACGACACACAAATAACATTTAGCATGTATATTCAACAATAAACATTCTATCTACCAAAGGGTTTCATACCCGACAATCTACGTTGTTTTAAAAACCACAACACTTCAATACTCATCAATTAACTTTTGTACCTAATCTCCGGAGCTTGCAACACCAAATAAATGAGCTGATCTGGCTCTCGTTGCCTGATAAGGCAGAAATCAAACATTGCCAGATAAGGCAGGTTTCAAATTAACCGTAACACTGTCCAAAACGAGGCACAGTGGTTACTTTGCATAGTATATGGTTTCGTGGTCATATATACATCAAGGCACAGTGATGCAAACTTCATGAATACTTGCCATCAAGTATTCAAGTCCTATGCAAAGGTATGCCTGCCCAAAAATGCATGTAAAACGGTTTGTTCACGCCATTTTTTTGTGTTCATTCTTTCCTTGTTGAGGCTCAAAGGCTCACGACCAAACCAAGGTTTAAACATTTAAGTTAAACAACCATTCCAATAAAAATGACTCCAAGTCCAAACCAATCAAACAGGCTCCAAGTAAAAAATGTGCAAATCACAAAATCTAGACCGATGCTCCAGATTTTGATTCGTAGATTTTATCGCACAAAAATCAAAATCACTTTTTATAGGACATCTAGTCCATAACTTCACCTTTCGGACCCCTGGCCTATACCATATAACACTAGACCCCGACATCTCGGCAGCTAGGTTCGTTTTTCAATTTTAAAAGCATTTTCTCTATGTGAAACTCAAATCCAAAAAAATAATTTCCTCAACTTATCCAGGTTGTCTGAAATAACCCTTTGTATAAAACTACTTTACCGAAAATCCGTTTATGTTGGAAATTCGTTTTATAAAATCATCAAAATCACTTAAAATCCATTTTCTTTGAAAAATCAATATTTTGAACCTGAAAACGTTGCTTTGAGACAAATTCTCTATTTTAACTAATATTACCGTTTTTAATAATCCTACCGTAAATATTGTCCGAATTGTCCGACGTTTGACGTTTTAAATCCAAATATGACTTTTCTAGTAAAATAATTTTTCCAACACCATAATAAAAGTATTTTTGAAACTTATTTTCTTAAAATAACATTTTCTAATATTTAGTAATTTCTTACGTAAAAATTAGCAGTACTAAAATAATTTCACGGTTGCGTCCTCACTATAACTCATAAAACACTCTTACGCCGTTAAATCATTAAAATAAAATTATTTTTCACTATTATCCATTTTTCACCAAAAAAACATTAAGTGATAATATATTACTATTTTCCACTAATTAAAACTCATTATTCTGAAGAAAAAAATTTCAAGCTTTTAACCTCATTATTATTTGAGCACTGACCACTATCAGGCTTTACAATCCACAAACCACATCAATAACAATCATGCCAATAATATAACATATCACACAATTAATGACATGAAATAAATTATAATAACAATTAAATGCAGATAGTCAAATAATTAAAAGCATATAATTTAAAAGTAGAGAAATCTAATTACGTAAAACAATACATACACCAAATAAAATATAAAGACCGCAAACAAATTACCTACAGCTATCGAAAAAATCCCTTAGGTACTCCCCTTACCTCTTGGAGAATTTTCTTTCCGAATTTAAAATTCCGTCAAGCGTCCGATCTCCGCAAAACACGTACACGATGCACAAAACAATTAATCCTTCAACAAAACACAACAATTAATTATCAATCAAACACTAAATACACCTATGCTCCTATATGATAGATTCGACCATAGGTGATTATTTGGCTAAAAATTTCTAAAATTTCTAAGCTCTTGGATTGGTGATCCTTAAGCACATAAGACACAAGATCAATGATCATAATACAAAAGTTGAAATAAAATCCTTTAAATCCATTATGAGCTAGACTCGACCATAATGAGTTAACTTGGCTAGACATGATAAAATTTTTCAAGCTTTTGGATTAAGGATCCTAAGCACTTGAAACACATGATTAAGGATTAAAACAGCAAGATTGAAACAAAATATTTTCAACCTCTCAAAAACATATTTTCGACCATGAACACAACATTAGGTTAGAGGTTTTATTTTGATTCAATGATCATGGATTCAAGCCATATTGAATCAAGCAAGACTTAACAAAAAGTTTGAACAAAGTCCCCCCCCACACCCACCCACACACACACACAAAAAAACTAGGGCTCGGCCTCCTTAAGATAAATACGTACAAAATTTTAGTTTGATTCACACTCTTGGATCTTTAATATAGAGAGGATAATAAGATCATAGAAATTGGTTTCATGCTCATTGGAATTTTCTATGATTTACTATGTATTTTCAAAGTTCTAGATCTAAGAATTGAAAAATACGATCATGGCTTCAAAAAACAAAAATAATTAAAGAACATGATGATGATTGAGTGAGAGGAGTATGACATACCTCTTGGAATGGAAAAATGAGCAAGGAATCAAACACTTCGTTAACAAAAATGGCTTATGGAACTTAAGCTTTTTAAGAGAAAAATGGAAAAACTCAATGAAGAAGATGAAGTATGCCTTAAGTAGAAGTGAAATGGGCTCACTTGGGAGGGTTTGGCCGGTGGAAATGAGGGGTATAAGGGTCCAAGTCATAAAAATTTAAGGGCAAAAGAGTAATCTTACAAAATGACATTTTTGTGATATAAAACAACCTTAAGGACAAAATGGTCATTTCCACAAAACCATCATGACAAACATGTGGCGAGGATTGGTTGAAGATGTGACTGATTTGTGTCCACAAATTGTGGGGATAAACTTGACATTTCAAATGAAAGTTCAAGGATAAAATGGTCCGAGGGCAAAATGGTCTTTACACTAATTTGAAGAAATATCTAGATTTTTGTTAAATGTAATCATGACATGGGTGACTCATCCATATGACTCACCACCCTAGGTGGCAAGTTATCTAAGCATCTAATGTCGGGTTTTGTCTCTGTGCGTCCGTTTTCGACTCCGTCGATTACCCGATATAGGGTTTTAAGCCCGAATCGGTATAATAATCTATTTATTTTGAAAATTTTCAAAATAACCTATATTGTTGGAAATGAGGTATAAAATCGATTCATTTCGTTCTTGGGTCCAAATTAGGTTTTCTGATCAGTAAAATCTTATTGTCAGTGAATACGCAGACCGGGTTCCGTCTGAATTTTCAACCCAAAATTTAACCGTATACTTAAAAAAATAAGTATAATATGAATATGAATTTGTTTTCAAAAATCATTTTTCTAAGTTTCAGATAAAATATAAACATTTATTTATATTTATACCGATCTTTGAAAACGGAAAAAACGGGGTGTTACTTATCTATCATGCTATTTTTATCTTCTTTTTTAAAAATATATTTGATTTATTTATCCCTTTTTTCGTGCAAGTTAACCATTTTTAGAAAGTATATTTATCTATATCATATTATTATTATTATTATTTCTATTGAAAATCTATTTGACTTAATTAAACTCTTTTCCCATGCAAGGAACCATTTTTAGAAAATTTGAGAGAGTGAGCAATAATTATTTAATAACATTAACATGATTAGTTAATCCAAACTATCGGATAATATAGATTTAATTACAAAATATCATAAAAGTTTTTCCATAACAATTGTTAGAAAAATATAAAAACATTTAGTATGGTTACGTGAAAAATGTTTAGGCTATTACTGCTTACCTCCAATCCCCTAGTGATCATAAACATTAAAATTAAAATGTGAAGAAATAATACACCCAAGTTACCCAATTTGGCGTTGGTATGAATTCCAAATTGAACTCTTTAATTTATGGTAGGCTTAAATTCATTTTTATCTCTAAATATATGACATTTTTTCAAAATTACTCCCTCGTTAATTTTTTTTTTCCATTTCAGTTTTTTAAAATATAAAAAAAACGTGTGCTAAAATCCATGAGAAAACTTTATGAAAAATTTAAAATATGATATATTATTAAATTTAGGAATTAGAAACAAAATAATAGAGACCAATTTAAAAAAATAGAAATAAAAATATATTTAAGTCTTTTGTTGTCTCGAATGTACTATTGGTACCTTTTGAATATAATTTTCTCGTGTGTTTTCTTGTAAAATATTCATCTCCATGTCTCATGCTTTATATACTATACTAAAAAGGTTATTACTATATTTCTCTCTGATAAAAATATAGTAATAATGTTCTTTCATGTAAAATGTTCAATATCCTTATAATGAAATTTTATTGTATAATTAAAGTATCAATAAATTTGTATGGTAATGTTAAAAATTAAATTAATTTAAAACAAAAGTCTTATTAATAACTCACATTACATTAAGTATTAATAACAACATACCTATGGCACAATTAATGTGTTATTTCAATTAAAATATACATCTATAGTAATTTAGATGTTAATGTTATTTCATGTAAAATGCCGAATCCTGCAATATGATTTTACTCTATAATTTAAGTATTCACTGTAACGCCCTAAACTTGGCATCACATGGTTACCCATTGCGGAAACAAAATTTATTAAATTGCTGGTTACTTTCGGAAAATAATAATTTCTTAGTAAATAAGTATACTAAAATAGTGATGATTTTTTTTTTAAAAGATGGATGAACACTCAGAACATGAATAACAAAAACACACATATATGTAAACATTACCAGTAGTAGCATAAGTACTCAGTTACAAAGTAATCATAAGGCCTTTACAGGAACAGGCCGTTAGTAGAATTAGGAAAAGTAGTGAGGAACATAGTATTAACAAAAGCAAAAAGGTCTGGAACCACATTTCCAAACACCTTGGCTCTCATAACCTAGAAATAAGCCGATAAGGATACACTACCCCAAAATACACCTACAGCTGGTCAATCTATAAGTAACCATTAGGGAGGCCAGAAACAATACCCCTACTCCCAGAAGACGAAGTGGGCTCATGATCAATGACGTCTCCTCCCTCATCAGGGGAGTCAAAATCTTCATCTTCATCGAGTACCACGTAGTTCTGTTCATCATCTTCGTCATTGACACGCTGTCGCACACGGGTCAAAAAGCGAGCGGTTTACAAAATTGTAGTAGAGCGCGACAACTCGGGTATCGTCTCACAAGGACTCTTGAATTGTTATTCACCACAAAAATTAGTTTTTTTTGGGGAGGGGGGGGGGGGGTTGGTTTGAAATTCAATTGGAAAATAGAGCAAAAACTGAGCAATAAAAACAGAGCAATTTAAGGGATTATCAAATAAGCTAAGGCCGATTAATCTACTGTTCTCGGTTTCCCAACTATCATCGGTTCATATAAATTCCAAGCCCTAAGCAGATTCTAATTCCCTTTCGGTTGTAGCAACAATTAACAAGCGAAATCGCTACTACGAGATATATGTTCCTAATTCCCGAATTAAGCAAACGGGGTGAAGCTCTCGTGAATTAAGCAAACACGATTGTACACACGCGAATTAAGCAAACGCGATTAAATATAGGAACATAACATCACCGAAATAAATCAACACAAATTCTATACAATCCTGAATTAAGCAAACAGAAATATATAGCATAGTATTGAAAAGGGAAAAGCAAGCAAAACGGGAATTACAGAACCTCAAGTGCGGTGGAAACCGATTACAGTAGACTAATCCAAGAGAATTAGTTCTCCATAAAAACGTAATACAACTAGAAAATCTGTAAACAATGGATAATCAGAAGTGTCTCCTAATCTGCCCATAACAGCAATTTATAACTTTCAGGATCTGCGCCCTCTCGCGAGGCAAGCACTCACTCGCGAGGCGAATCTTATGAAGAAATCTGCAACGTTTGGACTTCTCGCGAGGCGAAGAATGGCTCGCGATGCGAGGAATGGAAGAGTCTTCTTATTACGCCCGTTATGAGTATCAGGGCCTAGGCTTGATGGCTTCTGGTCTTCAGGCTTGCGAGGCGAGACATGGTTCGCGAGGCGACACAGAAAGGGTTGCATTTTCTGGCACAGTCAGCCTTCAGGCTCGCGAGGCTCGCGAGGATTCGCGGGGCGAGACATAGAGGATGACATTCTGCTGTTCAGGCTAGTCTTCAGGTTCGCGAGGCTAGTAGCCTCTCGCGGTGCGAATACTTCCAGGATTGCAATTTCCCCTGTTTCTTCATTCCCTTGACTCTAAGTTAACCTGAAAACAATGAAATAGACATAAGTGCTTTATTTGACTCAAAACTGGCTAAATTACCCTAAAACTACTTTAGAGACTCAAAATGCTGCTTGAAGACAATCAAGTCTAATTTGGGCGAAAACGAGGTATAATTAGCACAAAACCACGGTCATACTAGTCATAAAACTAGATGAGCCAGAGGCTGATCAATCATCTAGTGCAGCATGCTCCGGCTCATCGTCGTTAGCTACAATATACTCCAGCTCTTCGCCGTCCTCAAAGAACTCCTCCGGAGCCTCCTCCGGTGGTGATGTAGGAACGACACCGGGTAAGGGCACCCCAAGAGGTGGATGCTCATGCAACAACCCCTGATCGGCCAAACACTGGAGATAGTACCAGATAGGTGGTAGAGATATCCTCACCGACTCCACTGTCTCTACTCTACGCCGTGGTCCGCCATCTGCTGGTCCCTCAAGAGAAGTCACCGGTCCGGTATAAGTAGCGGAGTGGGATCCCGGATGAATTACCCACGCAGCCGCAAGATGAGCATTCTCAAAAGTTAGGGTCCGCACTCCCTCTGGTGCCAGGGGGATATTGGGATCCATCTAAACTCATATATAACAAGTCGAAATAGGGGAGGAAACAACAAAAGAATATGCAAGAGTGAGATACCAATATATGGAAGAACACAATAACCATATGCATGATACATGCATCATATAAGCATATTAAGCATTTACCAGATAATTTATAAAAAATAAACACGTATAATATCAAGGGGTATCATGACCGCACAATCAGCTTTTATAAAAGCATGCATGACACTTCAATATTCAGGCTTCATCTTAATCTCATGAGATATCATCACCTTTTCATCGTTGAATAATAAGGAGTTGATCAGGCTCATTTGCCGCACAGGCACATCGTCTCGGACACCTCGTGCACCAAGGCATCCGGAATAAATATCGTCTCGAATGCCTCATTTATCAGGTCATTCGGAATAACATCGTCTCGAATGCCTCATTTATTAGGTCATTCGGAATAATAGGCACGTCTTCCAAAGGGAGTAATGCATGAGAAAACCTTTCATTTTACACAGTTTTTTCTTTGTGATCATTCTCTTTCTTTGTCGAAGCTTAAAAGCTAACGACTATTCATAAATTTCATTATTTGAAATTATCCAACATCAACACAGGACACGCAGTCCGAGTGCTCAACCACAATGCCTTAAACCGATGCACTAGTCTTGGGCCTGTGGTCATAGAAAACATCATTCATCTTTAACATCGTTGTCTCACCTTGTGAGTAGGACATCCAGTCCATAACATCGGGACACGGATCAAAGATCTACGTGTAATTATAAGACACTATAAGTGACGTCTCGCGAACTAGATCCACTTTTAACATGTTTCTTACTTTTCGTTCAGTGAAACACAAATAAAAAATAAAAGGCTCGGTAACTTATCCTAGTTACCGGAATATTTTCGAATACAGTTTTATATAAAATCTCTTCATTAGGAAAATCATTTGTAAAATATTATGAGAAATCCATTTTCTCTTGAAATCCTTTCCTTAAATTCATTTCAAAATAAAGTCAAATATTTTCCAAAGGATTTTTCCTCCATAAAACATATATTTTCTAAATGGTTTTCTCTTATGCTAAAATCTTTATTCATAAGGAAATGATTTCCTTTTTATCTTGAAATTATTTTTAACAAGTGTTCTAAAAATTCTCATCTTTAAAAAATAATGACCTTACGTGAATTCTTCCTTTCCAAACCACATTCTTTATCAAAGAATTCACCAAAACATCTTTGTTTTTTTTTTTTATAGATTTTCTTAAAGCTTATCAAGGCTTTTAATCTTATCATTATTTGAGCACCAACGAATGTCAGGCTTCTCAGGTATCAATCAAACGTCAATATAAAAACACTCAACAATATAACAGTTAATAACAGTTCATGTCATACATGTTTCATATCACTTTAATCCAGTAAATAATCAAGTAATAAAACAACTACCAGACAATTACCACAACAGTCCAAATATACCAGTCATTCAAACATTGATTCAAACGTTCTAATAGAATTCCAGTAAATCTACAATTCATATAAACACATGCACCCAGTTATTGAGTATCCCTCAGGCTGTCCCCTGTTACCTTTGGTGAAGGTAAAAGTGCTTGGTGTTTGAAGCAACGAACCGCGAACGTCCTCGCTTGCTTCGCTATGAAAGTATAAAGATACCAACACAATACCACAAGTTAAAAATCAACCAAGAACACTAGACTCTCAAGGTCTAGGTTCAGCCTTCTCAAAATATTAGGGTTTGAGATTTTCAAAAATCATACCACTCATGGATTAATGATCCTTAAGTGTTAGAGATTCATAATCAATGATCATTTTTCAAAGATTGAACAAAACTCATCTAAGTCACTAGCTTAGGGTTTCGGCCTTTTCCTTAAAAATAGGCTAGAAATTTTCAAACCTTTCAAGCTCTTAGATTTAGCATTAAAAGGTACTAAGAAGCTCAAATCCATGATCATATTTGAAAAGTTGAAACAAAACATCCTAGGTCCAAAACCTACTAGGTTCGGCCATCCTTGGATAAATAGGCTAGAAATTTTTGTTTGATGCATGCTCTTAGATTATGAAAGTAGAGATCATTAGGAGTTCATAGAAATTGGTTTCAACTCAAACAGATTTTTCTATAATTTTCTAGAGATTTTAGAAATTAAAAGAGCTTTAAGAACATTTTAAGAAAACATAGAGTAAACTCATGAAATAAAAGCAAGATTTGAAAAAGAAGAGCATGGGAGAGTTACCCTTGAAGCTAGGAAGAAAACTTGTGAAAGCTTGAAGCTTGAAAATGAATAAAAATGGAAGCTTTAAGTGTTAGAAACTTGAAGTAAGAATGGAGAAGAAGAAGAAAATGGATGAGATGAAATGAAGTGGGTATTTATAGAGTGAGGGAGGGAGAGTGGTGTGAATAGGGAGGAAGAGCGAGCTTGGAGAGCAAGTGTCGAGTTAAGGAGGTGTTTGGTTGGAAAAAGTGAAGAAAAATGGGTTTTTGATTAGAATATGATATAATTTGAAAAAGTGTAATGATGGTACTTTTTGAGAGTGTCATAACCCTTGTCAATCACATCCCTTCATGTCACTTCACTCCTTTTGTGCTCCCTAATCTGCTCCATTTCGTATACGGTTGTACTTCCGATCGTAGTTTTCGACGTTTTCGCCCGAATAAAATATTATTTTATTTTCGAACTTAAATTTTCAAAATAACCTAAGTCGAAGGAAAGATGATAAAAATACTACCCGTTTCGTTCACAGGTCAAAATTAGGTTTTCTGCTCAGTAAACTTTTACTGTTAGTGAAAACGCAGATCGACTTCCACCTGAGTTTTCAACCGAAACTTTAACTGTGACTTTTTACGGTAGGATAACACAAGAAAATGATTTTAGTTATTTAAAATCATCCTCTGGATTTTAATAAAAATAAACACATATAATTATGTATTTACTGATATAGAAAGACACAGAAATCGGGGCGTTACATTCACAGTTTTTTAAGAAAATATTATCATGCTTTTATGTATAAAAAATATTTATATATACTTTTTTTTTATGTGTGTAAGATATATTTACCTCTTGCGTAAGATATAAATACTTATCAAATTGTGGAACCAAGATTATAACTAATGCTTATCAAAAAAAAATTTAACTAATGCATACACACTTTAGGTAATAGAAGTAATATATTTCAATAAAATACATCAAGATGTGAAGATCTATTAAATTAAGGATTTTGATTAACAGTTGTAAAGTCACAAAACAAACAAATATTTATTCAAAAAAAAACAAAAAAAAAAACAAAGTTGCCTCGATCAAGAAATAAAGAGGGAGAAGGACACTATTGCATGTTGTAAAATAAAATGCTAATATACATACAATCGCATGGTGGCAAAGATATTTAAGAAATGGAGCAGTGATAGTATTACAAATAAAATTTGACCTACTCCTTCAACTGAGATGTGAAGAAGAAAAATTATTGTTTTTCAAGAACCTCTTCTTCTTGATGGTCTCCTTTAATGTTACTTTGCTCCTCTTCCACTTTTCTATATGTACCTTTGACTTTGAGGGTTGGTTTCTTATGTGCTACATGATTTGTTATTTTTTCATCATATTTGAGAGGCAACAATATCATACTTGCACAAAAGTGAAAAGCTAATCACAAAATAAAACGCAAATAAAAAAATTTATTAGTACAAAATATGGATTCATTAATACAAAAAAATAATCAAAAACTTCAAATAATTAATAATAATTTAGAAGAAAAAACTCATCTTTGATGGAAACTTGGTGTTATGAATAGAATAATAGTAACAATATGCAATAGAATAAAAACAAATACCAAATAACATCGATTATTTGGAGACTCAAAGAAAGTGAAGAAAAATTATCAAGATTTAGAGATTTAAAGAAGAAAATGAACAAAAATTATTAATACATGCATATATTAAGACTTAAAAAATTGAAATATAAAAAAGATTAATCATAAAATAGAAAAAAAAAACTTACCTTCAATCGAAAGTCTAGAGTAATAGCTGCAATAGATGAGAATAATGAATAATAAAAATGTATATAAAATAAAATGTGAGAACACAAATAAAGGAATAAAAGAATGAATATAAAAAAGATAAAAGAGAGGAGTCATAAAAGTCATACAGATACAAAAAAAGTTGAGGGGTTGAAGGAGAAAGAGAAGAAGGGTTAGGAGAACAAAAGAATCTAGAGCACCTGAGGAAGAAAGTCAGTCACTTTAAATAATTAAATAAATTATTTGATTTGAAATCCGAAATCCGAAATTTTCTAATAATTATGATTTGAAATCTCTCAGATGCTTCCTTTAGTATAATATTATTACGATTGAATAATCATGATGAAGAAAATCGTATTACCATTTAATTTGAGCATATTTTGAAATTTAAATTTTGAATTATTTTTTATTTTAAATTATCGACTAATTAGTCTTTAAATACAATTGTATTACTTTAAATGGTATATTATAATATGCATTAAATTTTGGAGAGATAAATGCACGGTTTCTTTGAGGATTGTATTACTTAAATGGTATATTTTAATCATTATTGTCAATAATTTCATTGCAAATTATATCAATTATCAATAAATTGATCCTACTGCAAATCTGATCAAATTATGTCCATTACTATAATTACTGCAATTATTTCAAATCAACCACAACGTGACACATAAGCAAAAAATGGAGAGAAGGCTTATGGTGTTGCCACGTGTGATGAGTGAAGACTCCATAGATTGACATGTGGAGGTTTCCACTTTTTGTTCGCAAATGTATTATATATAGATATAGATATAGATATATATGTGATATTTACAAATATCATAAGCATGACTTTCGTCTATATTCATTTTTATTCTTCTTAATTGTGAAATATTGTAGTTTTTTGCAACTTAATTTGATGCTATTTAGACTTCTGCTTCCAAACATATCCTATATGTTATTATTGTTTATTGTCTAAGGTGATTACAATTGCATATATTTCTTCATATCAACCAAAAACTACTGGTAATGTTAGTTGTGTAAAGCTTTTATTTCTCCACTAATCATGTCTTCTTCCTTTTTTCTATATATTTGATGTTATATCATGTTTAACATATATAGAATATGTAACCTCCAATCTGGTCTTAACTAATGACAGTGTGATAATAGTTGGAAAATGATGTATAACATATAGTTGTTGTTTTTTTAAAAAAAACATTTAGTTGTTATATTTTATTTCTCTAATGACATCCATGAGGCTCCTTTTCTTGGGCTTATTGAATCGAATAAGTTTTATTCCTCTTACTTTTCTCATTTTTTTAACATTAATTCAATTTTTTTTTGCAGGTTGCAATGTTTGAAGCAAACAGTGTAAGGTAGAAGATTTATTTATATGAATTTTTTAACATTATTTATATGAATTTTACCATATTAATATTAAGTGTTTGTTAATTCCATTACAATGAAAATGCAATTTAAATTATCAAAAAATATTTATATATATCATCTATTTGTTTTAAGAAATTGACACATTCTCGTGCGATGCACAAGCACCGGCTAGTTTATCAAATAAGTTTGAAACACCTTTAAGCCATCCAGACTATACCAAATCAATATCTTGATGGTAATTTTAGCAAATAATTCTTTGATTTAGTGAATATTTACCATATCCGTGAAATGTTAAAATTACATTCTCCAAATTATTCTAAGTATGTAGTTTATTATAGAATAGTTTGATTTAATGTTTACTATTGAAAAAACCCATTGTGTTATAGAATAAGTTTCTCGGCTTATTGGAATTTTTGTTTTTGTGCCATGCATTTGGAGGGTGTTATGATAATTTTTCTTATGGTTTTGGGGCACTGAGTAATATCTAAATGTTATAACCATACTGGTTTTCCGTTGTGGGTTTGGTGGGCACCTCTTTTAATCAACTTTTAACCATGAATATGCAGAATTATTCTTCGGACTTTGCTCTTCCTTTTCTACTTTCAATTTACTTCTTAGATTTACTTTTCTACTTCTAAAAATACTTGTGGATGCTTTTTTGGTATTTTTACTTTAGTTTGTCGATAAAACACAATGAACTACAATAAAAAAGATGTTTTGTATAATAAGCAATGAAATATTTATAAATATTAGAGTCAAACTTTTTTAAAGTGTGTTTTTCTCTAATGAAGAAAATAAGAATATATATACCATTTTTGCATTTGTCCGAGTTAATGCTATTTTTCTGTATAGTAGCACTCTCACATACATATATATATATATATATATATATATATATATATATATATATATCCAAGAGGGCCACTGCGGATCATTTCACATAAAGATGTTAGAGAATACATGAAGATTACAGGTGAAGAAGCAAAATATTGAACAATATGAAAATATCAGAGTGTAAAGTAAATTTGGAAAATATTTTAAATTTCAAAGTTCACTATATGCCACAGATTTGGGCGAAATATTACAAGAGATTTCAAATATTACAGAACTTACAAATACAAGAAGCTCTTAGGAAAACTTGAGAAAAACTGCAAGATTACACAAGAGAGAGGATTAGTAAGTTCGGAGAAAATTAAGCGATGCCTCTAACTAAGTCTTTAGACGCCTTATATAGGGAGAGGAGTCTTCAACTGAGAGACTTCGGATTTCAAAAATTTCAAATCCGGAAAAGCAGGTACTATTTCCTTTTGACTTTTGGTACCAGCTTTCACTATTGCACTTTATTTCTGTCTGCCACGAATCTGCTTTCGGATAAACACGATAAACAGCTTTTCTTTAATAAAGCAGAATGGCACATGGGCGGCCACATTTGTGTCCAAAGGACTCTGCTTTCTTTTGAGTGAGAATCCATTTTAATTTGTCGGCCATCTTTTTATCCTTTAGGAGATACGACAAAACTGATTCTGATTATTTTATTCAAAGAATCCTGCATCTGGATCATTATTTTCCAGATAAGGATTGAATTCTTCAAAGTCTTCGGCTGCAATGGTGGGTTCTTCTGTTTCTTCATCTGAACCAACAGTTGAAGCAGCTTCTAACAATTTTTTCTTTAACTCTGCTGGTGAGGCAGCATCAAATGTTAAAGTATATGGTGAAAAGGGACTAGCTGGCTGCGAAATTACTGATGAAGCAGTTCCAACAATACCCTTATCCTTATTTCTTGATGGAGAGTTGGCAGGGGTGATGGACTGAGCCAAACGTCTCTTCTGAAGTCCATGCTTCTTCCAAGTCTCAAATTTTGATAGGACAAAATCCTCATTAAATTTACGCCACCATGAAACAATAATGGAAGCACAAATCCATTTTGGGAAAGGCTCTGGGAGATGTGCATGAATATCATAGCTAAAACGAAGCAGCCATGAAATTCCAAATTGTGCACATAAATGAAGCAATTTTTCATGAGCCTGCAATTTTGGGGTTAGAGTCTTGAACTCTAAATATGTTGAATAAAGAGCATTGGGAAGTATTTCAACGGACAACCCATGCTGAACAAACCAATCCATAAACCAGGATGGGTAAACAGATTGATTGCTTACTATTATGAAATACCATGAGTGCTTTTGGTTGGGAATATTTAAGAAGTGTTACCAAGCATTTTGGTAGTCCACATAATCATAAACTGCCGGGTCGAACACCCGAGAGAATCTTTTGGGTTTCAAAGGATGCTGACCCCAATCTGACATGGTCAACACCTTTAGAATTTTACATTGGGAATAAGCAACTATCCCTTTTGCTTTTTCATTTTCATTTTCATTAATCTCAACAGACCCTGAGTCTATTAAGATGAATTGATAAAATCTCAAATTTTTCTTGGATCCAAAAGCTTGAATCCATCCACATCCTTCTTGGAAATATTTAGAGTAAATATTCCAAGGTTCAGAAATAGATTTTGATGGGTCACCCATTTCGGGTTCCAGAAGCAGTAACTGTTTGCATTTTGGTTTGTATTTTTGTTGAAGAGGTTCTCTTTCAAGGGTTTGAGTTTGAGTTTGGGTATTTTGAGTTGGGCTTTTTTGTTGAACATTTTGAGGTTTACCCAAAGGGGTAAAACGGTTGGTTATTTCAAGAGAGGTATTTTTGATGGGCTGTTGGGCCGATATTGGGGTTGAGGCTATTTTAGTTGCACTAGGTGCAAATGAGTCTATTGTGACGGGTTTTGATTTTGAAGAGGAAGGGGATGCCCCACCTCTGGTATGTCCTCCTCGGGACCCGCTTGCCATTTTAAGAAGAAACCTGCAAAAATTCCCTGGTTAGATAATCAGGGATAAAATTCTTTTCTCCTTTTAGAAATTCAATTTCAAAATCAAAGCAACTCAAAAGACTTTGCCATCTGGCAAAAATATGTTTTGAAACAAGATTTTTCACATCTTTTTCTAAAACATCCTTTGCAGCTTTGCAATCAATTCTAAGTAAAAAATTTTTGTTGAAAAGGTCATCTTGAAATTTTGTGATACATAGCACTATAGATAAAATTTCTTTTTTAATAGTACTATATTTTTCTTGAGAAGAGATCCAAAGACCAGAGTGGTATCTGACAATTTGCTCCACTTTTGACTCTGGAAGGATTTGTAGTAGGATACCACCATATCCCTTGTCTGATGCATCTGTCTGAACAATAAGACTTGCATCTGGATGAGGAATACCAAGACACGGTAAAGACTTGACATCCCTTTTAATTTCAGCCACTAATTCTGACAACTCACTAGACCAAGGTTTAGGGTTCTTAGTCTTTCTAAGTCTAGAATAGAGAGGCTTGCATTTTATTCTAATGTTTGGAATAAATTCTGACACATAATTCAAACAACCCAAAAATCTTTGAAGTTGTGTTTTATCTTTTAATTCATTTGGGAATTTATTAGCAAATTCAATACTTCTGCTAATTGGAGTAATTGTGCCTTGAAAAATTTCATGACCCAAAAATCTCATTTTTGTTAGGCAAAGTTTTGTCTTTTTAGCAGACAAAGCCATTCCATTTCTTTTTATTGTTTCTTTGAAAATATGCAGATGTTTGAAGTGTTGTTCCAAAGAATTGGAAAATATTAATATATCATCTATGTATATTAAAGCAAACTCAGAATGAGGTTTTAATATTTCATCCATTATATTTTGAAATTCTGAAGGTACATTTTTTAAACCTAAAGGCATTACATTCCATTCGTAATGACCCAGAGGAACAGTGAATGCAGTTTTGTATTTATCTTCTTCTTTTAAAGCTATTTGATAATATCCTGATTTTAAATCAAATTTTGAAAAGATAACTGCATTGTGCAGTCTCTTGATAAGATCTTTTTTATTTGGGACAGGATAGCGAATCCACTGCAAGGCTTTATTTAATGGTTTATAATTTATAACCATTCTTGGTTCGCCACGTTCTATTTCAGCATTGTTATTTACATAAAAGGCAGTGCAACTCCAAGGGGATTTGCTAGGCCTTATTAATTTTTTATTTAAAAAATCTTGTATATCTTTTTTACAAAATTCCAACGTCTCACTATTCATTTGAATAGGTCGAGCTTTAGTTGGAATATTTCTTTCATCGAAGTCTTTTTCATATGGTAAAGATACCGTATGAATTTTCCTATTCCAAAAAGCATTTGGAATAATGGAACAAACTTCTATTTCAAATTCTTTTTGTAACTTTATTATCTTTTCCTTGATCAAAGGGTCTTGAAGTTGTTTTTCAATTTTTTGATAAAGAATTTCTTTTTGAAGGAAACTTATTTGATTTTGCTTTCCATTAATGATAGCTAAAAAATTGGTTTCTTCAAGATTTTCAGAGATTCTATTTAAATCTTTCGATTTAATGGGATTAAGAAATTCAAAAAGAATTTCTTGATTATTTCTTTTGGCTGTTAAACCATTTTCAGAAACTCCAAAAGGATATAACTGGGTTATAAAAGGAGTTCCTAAAATTATTTGTTCTGACATATTTTTTACAAGTAAAAAGGAATTTTTAAAACATATTCCATTATTACAAATACTTGCTTCATCAAGCTTGTATTTTACTTGGAGTTTTTCATTATTTGCTGTATAAAGTTTTTGAATTGTTTTTTGGTAATATTGGGTAGGAATTAGACCTTCTTATATACAATTAAGATCTGCTCCTGAATCAATTAAGGCAATGAAGGGTTTGTGAAAAGAGTTTTTAATTTTCAGATTGACTTTCACATGCCATTTTTGTTGTAAGGTTTTAATTCTCAGCAAAAAGTGATCTTCGCTGAACTCAGGATTAGTATGTGGAAAATCATTCTTAAAGCTTTGAGAGGAAGAAGAGGCAGAAAGATTTGCCTTACCTTTCCCCGGGTGGGAAGAAAAATTTTGTTCCAAAATTTTAGTTATAAGTTTTAAATCGGCAATTTCAGATTTTAAAAGTTTAATTTCTTTACATAAAAAAGAAAGACTTAAAGGTTCCTGTAGAAAAGAAGATTCTGCACTAGGTTGATTTGACAAAATTTCTTTTAAAGAATAACCTTTAAATTCTTGTTTTTCTACTTCCTGGGTTTCTAATTCTTTATATTTTTCTAGCATAGCTAATTTTACTTGTGGGTCCTCAACTTGATGAATCAAATCAAGAATGACTCTTGCTTCTTTTGAGATAACATTAATTGTAAACTTACAATTACAATTATCTCCAAGACAACCACAGCTTAGACAGCCGGCATCAGAATCAGAGGATGTCTCTTGATTCTGGTATATTACATCTGAATCATCATCAAAAGATGATTCTTCTGAAGAATTTGTATCATAAAGAAGAATTTTTGAAATTTGATCTTTTATATCATCATCCATTTTTAATTCTTTAATCTTTTGTTTAACCCTACATTCTTTAGCCATGTGTCCTACACGACCACATTTATAACAAGTTATGTTTTTCTTAAAATTTTTATTAAAGGGTTTTTTGTAAGATTTTCTTTGTGTTTTCTTATAGGGTTTCTTTTTCCTTTTTATAATATTTTTATTTTTCGAAAATCGCTTTGGAAATTTTTGAGTAGTACTTCTTCTTTGTTTAGAAGGGGGAGTTATTTTTTCATACCCAAATTGTTCACAAAAATTTCCTAGTTCTTTACTATTAGTTTTACTTTCAAATTTTGCTTGCCTATGCATTTTAATATCAGTGCAAAATTGTAAACCAGTTTTATTTATGATAGAAATTAACCTTCCATAGGTTAACTCTTCTAGAGGAGTGCCAGGATACTCCAATTTTATTTGTGTTCTAACTTTGGTAGCAAAGTTTTTAGGAAGTCCAGATATAAACCTGTCTTTCCAATAGGCTTCTCTACAATCAGTTCTGGTGTAAATTTTTGTTAAAAAATTATCTTTGTACCATCTAAACTCACCAAGAGTAGGACAGTAGTAGAACAGCAATGAAACAACAAGTACAGGCTAAGCAACAATTGGACAATTATGCAGCTTCACAGAAAAACAGAAAAAACAGAAAACAGAAAACAGTAGTAAGAAAACAGAAAGCAAACAAGACAGCAGTAGGAAAACAAAGAAAAATGCCTAAATTAGGAGTCCCCTTTGGTACTCGTGATATTGGCACACCAATCCCCGGCAACGGCGCCAAAAACTTGATACGATTTCGGCAAGTATACCTTGTAGCAAGCAAGTAATACGGTGGTAAGACCGGTTATCGTCCTCATGGATCGTGGGCAAGTACCACTTTGCAAATTGAACTACTATCTAGGCAATCGTTTGGATGGAAGGGAGCTCAATACTAAGTATCAAGCCCAGCAAAAGTAAACAAAACAAAACAGACAAGAATAAAATGTTTTTGGTCTTTTAGGTATTTTATCAAACACTTAACAGGCAAACAAAAATGTGATCAACAATGGATAGAATTGTTAGGGTTAGACTTCACTAATCATCCCTTGATTGCAATTACATGATTAATAACACAATTCCTAATTCAATTATGACAATCAAATCTTTTGAAGTACTCAAACCCTAATGTCTTAGGTGGAATGAGCCTAAAACCCCAAATTAAACCCTAATGTCTTAGGTGGATTAATATGAGATTTTGCATAAGGAATCAAGATTTAAGAGATTGCAAGCACCCCAAGACCTATGTCTAGGTTCATGAACTACTTGGCATTTGATTCATGAGCATGCCTTAATATCAATCTTTCAATTGTCTATCAAAGCAACTAATCATTCCTAGGATGATCAAACCAAGGAAAACATTAAGCATGGAATCAAATACTCATTAAGAAATAGGAATTCGTATTACAACCAAATAATGAAACAATCAAGTTCAGAAAAGTGACCATCTAACCCCAACAAGAAGGGGTTTAGCTACACATAATTAAAGAGAAAAACAAAAGAAAAGATACAGAGATGAGGGAAGGAAAGAACTCCATGGGAGGATCCACAACAGCCACAACAGCAGAGAGAATGTTTTTAGGGTTTTCTGGATGCCTCTTCTGTTCTGCCCAGAGGTCTTTTTATAACTCGTGTGCCCGTCACGGCCGTGATGGCCATCACGTCCAGGCCGTGATGGGTTCTGCCCTCGGTGCCTATTCACTTTTCGATCCATCACGACCGTGATGCTCATCACGGCTAGGCCGTGATGGATTATGTCTGGTCCAACTAGTAGGTCATGGCCGTGATAGCCATCACGACAATGCCGTGACCAGTTCTGACTTTTGGGGGTCTGGTACAGCTGACAGGTCACGACCGTGATAGCCATCATGGCTAGGCCGTGACAGCTTCTGACTTTTGGCTTATTTCTCTTCAGTTATTGCTCCATCACGGCCGTGATGGGCTCTGCTTGGCTCATTTTCTTCTCTTTTCAGGCTCTATCTTCATCCAAGCTTTATCATGGCTAAATCTTGGGCATTTAATCATAAATTCCTGCAAAACAACACACAAAACCACCTTATCCGTTCCAAAGGAAAAACTAACCAAAATCAAACTAAAATGGCCTAACTATATGAAAATGCATGCAGAAATGTACATGGAAAATGAGGTGAAATCACACTCATCACATCTCCACTCTTCCCTCACGATCTCATTGGGGAAATTCTGTCATGGCTACCAGTGAAGTCTCTCCTTGAGTCAATTATAAAGGTGATACGCATTAATATATAGGACAACAAAGGACAAACATGACAGCACAACATAACCCCTTGAGTCACATGACAACCTTTTGTCCTGTACATCATTTGGGGTGATATAAGATAACCTTGCTCAAAACAAAATCTCACATCTATTGAATAAGAAGATACTCTAAAAAAATAATACAAAATCTACAATTATAATGCGGTGCATAATAACAAAATCTAGGAAACATTATCCCAAAAGTAACAAAAAAAAGTTATAACAAAATAATTAACAGATATTTAGACATCTTAATTTTTTTTAGTTACTTTCTCAGACAACTATCAATATCGAGATTCATATATACAAAAATGAGTCATTGAGTGATGACCAAATAGGGTTTTGAAATTTGTTTGTTCGTCCCAGTCCCACGGTGTGCCGCTCTCATGAAAACCTATCGAGCTCTGTCGCCATCAGCGTCGTGTCAGCGCAATGCGCCGCCACCTCCACTCTTCCCTCACGATCTCATTGGGGAAATTTTGCCGTGGCTATCGGTGAAGTCTCTCCTATAGTTCAGGTGCGTGTGTAAGTCTTGGAAATCCCTAATCTCAAATCCTAATTTTGTGAGATTGCACCTTCATAGATCTTCTGAAAAGACGGCCTCTTATTTGTGTGGGAAAGAAAATCCCTTGATTATCTCGTTGTTCCCTGGTCTGTGCGTTCTTTACTGGAGAACCCATTGAGACACCCCGTTGTGCCTTTTTGTGTCATTTAGTTTAAAACCTCATTATTTAATTACTTAATCGCACGCTTAACGTGAAAATTACGTAAAAATTAACACTTAATTTCTTAAGCAAATAGATTCATATAGAACAGAATATGAAAACATAAATATATTAAACATACTTAAAGCATCAGAGTTATCAAAACACTGTTTTAGGGCATCCCATCAATAGGATTCCGAACTGGTGCATAGTTATACAAAACATAAGCGGAAAGATAAAGCTTCATGACACAAACGCACTGGCCATAACTAACTAGACCCTAATCACCATGGGTCACAGCTCGTCCTCCGACATCCGGTTCGTAGGGAGTTCCATCCAACTCCTCCTGGTTACGTTCATCCACAGAGTCTTCTCGTACGGTTCCACAAGGAGACAAAATACAACATACAGAAATATACAGAGGATAAGAAACATTTCTATCATCAAAAGCGGAAAAGAGTCATACTAAACTATACAGTAATTATCACAGACACAACATCAGTCAAGTCATCCATCTTCCATAAAATTCTTATATCCATCCTACCCTCACTCTTGCAACTAAAACTTGATACTGAAAATGGCTATGGTTTCCCTATCATAGTTATGGTTATCGGTCAGTCGTCCAAGCGACACGTCCCATTCCCAGTGCACATCCTTAGTCATGGTGAGAATGCTCATGCAAAGCAATGACACTATAGCTGCACATTAAACCCGGTGCACACCCCGAACCGTGGGTGCTCATGCAAAGCAATGACACTATAGCTGCACGATTATCCCGGTGCACACCTTCACCACGGTAAGAACGCTCACGCTAAGCATGACACTACAGCTGCACGATGATCCCGGTGCACACCTCGTCCACTCCCAGAGGTGCTCATGCAAAGCAATGACACTCGTAGCTGCACAAGTTAAGTTTACCCTTTGGACGGTCCCACAAGGTTTCGGGTCTTGTATGTGTCCCACATACGGTTATAGAAACAACACAACTTATGAACCTCGCAGACTCCTATGGTCATAACCTAGTGCCTTAACCTCTCATCAAGACCTCAACACATGCTCTATGTCACAACACCTCTTTAACATATTTCATGTAGGTTAGGCACCTCTACAAATCATCATGATCCTCACGCCCAAAACAACTGATCTCTTAGACCACATATATATCTTCGCTTAATCCACTAAGCATAAAGTAAATACCACACAGATCATGCATAACATCAAGTCAATCAAAGATATTTCAACACATCAACATAGCACTAAATCAGTTCAATAAAGGTAATAAAACTCAAATCAACCATCAACAGTATAAACATCAACCTACAATCCCCAAATCACCATGGATGTTTTATAAAAGCAATTTAAAGCGATTCTGGTCTTGTCGATTATTCGACTTCTAGTAGGGTTTAGGTCGCCCTACATAATTACTACATAATCTACTACTTATCGATTCCGACGATAGGTTGATTCTTTCCCCCACCTGAGTTATCACCGAAAGTTCGAATTCCAAGCTCCTCGTTATCCGACCACAAGGTGTTAACACCACCTTCAACCAAACAACATAAAAACAACTAAATCAAATAAATTAATCTATGTTCTCATAAGGTAGGTTCAGCCATTTAAATCTAATGAGAGTTATGTTTCATTTCACACTCTAAGATTTTAGATACTTAACTCTTAGGTTCTAGGTGACTTAGATAATTTGTTATAACTTGAAAATATTGAATAAAATCATCCAAACTCTTAGGTTAGGTTTCGGCCTTGTATAGTAAAATAGGTTAGAAAACTTTAAACCTTCCAATCTCTTAGATTTTGCATCCCAATGTATTAAGGAGCTCAAATCCATGATCATATTGAAAATAAAAGAAAACAAAATATCCGAGGTCCATAAACCTTAGGTTCGGCTATCATAGGATTTCTAGGCTAGAAATCTTTAAATAATCCAATCTTTTAGACATAGCATCCTTTATCATTAAGGATCTTTAATCTATAATCATCTTGGAAAAGAAAAACAAACATCCTAGGTCCGTAAACCTCATAGGTTCGGCCATCATAAGATAACTAGGTTAGAAATCTCTAAACTTTCCAATCTTTTAGACTTAGCATCCTAATGTCTTAAGGATCTTCAAGTTCGTGATCATTTTGGAAAATGAAAAGTCAAACATCCTAGCTCCAAAACATTGAGTTTAGGCCTAGCCTAGGAGAATGAGGGAAAGCCTTTTGTTTGATGAAAACTCTTAGGTTTGGCATCACAAAGTATTAAGAGGTCTAAATCCATGATCATAGTTAGAAAGTTGAACTCAAGCATCCTAGATCCAAAACCATAAAGGTTTGGCCATCCTTGGATAAATAAGTTAGATATTTTCAAACCTTTCAAGACTTTAGATTTAAGATCAAGAGGGATCTAGAAGCTCAAATACATGATCATCTTTCAAAAAGTTGAAACAAAACTTCCTAGGCCACCATGTATAGGTTTCGGCCATCATTGGAAATAAGAGGTAGAAATTTTTGTTTTATACAAACTCTTATTATGTGAAAATATAAGTTAATACAAGACTATAGAGAGTGGTTTCAACTCAAAAGGATTTTTCTACAATTTTCTAGAGATTTTAGAAGTTGAAAACCCATTAAAAATACTTAAAGAAAAAGTAGAGTAAACCATAAGGTAAAAGAAGAAACTTGCAAAAATATTGACATAAGAGTATTACCCTTGATACAAGGATCAACTTTTGTGAAGAACTTGAGTTGAAAAGATGAATAAAAATGCAAGCTTTATGAGTATGAAGTTTGAAGAGAAAGGAAGAAGATGAAGAAATAGTGTTTTTGGAGAAGAAAAAGCGAGTTGAAGAAAATGAAAGTGTGATATATAGGGAGAGAGAGGGTCACGGTTTTGAGGGAGAGAAATGAATGCTTGGAGGCCAAGTTTTGAGTTATGTCATGTTTGGTTGGCAAAAGTTGAAAGGAATGACTTAATTGATTATATAATAGTAAATTTTGAAAAAAAGTAATGATGGTACTTTTATGGATGTGACATAAAGCTTCTACAACCATGCCTCCTTTCCCTAACAAGTCACCTCATCTCTTTTATGTCCCCTAGTCTGCTCCATTTCGTACCCGGTTACAGTTCCGATCGTATATTCCCGACCTGTTCAGCCGAATAAAATATTTTATTTTTGAACAAAAATTTTCAAAATAACCAAATTTGAAGGAAACATGATAAAAACACTAACCGTCTCGTTCACGGGTCAAAATTAGGTTTTCTGCTCAGTAAACTTATACTGGCAGTGAAAACGCAGACCGACTTTCGTCTGAATTTTCAATCGAAAATTTTACTGTGACTTCATATGATAAGGTGGATTAGGAATATGATTTTATTTTATTAAAAAAATATTTTCTACTTTCATATTAAAATATAATTACTTATATTTTAATTGATTAAACAATATAATGAAAATCAGGCTGTTACACCCATCACCCACCTTTAATGAAGATGATTGCTTTGGATTAAATGGCATGTATGGCTACCAAGTTGTTTGTTCTTGCAATGGTTTGGTCTGTTTGCTTGGCCATAGTTTTCAAAATGGGTTTTCAACAAATTGCTTTTATATATGTAACCCAGCTACGAAGTTAACATTCAAAGATTTGCCATGTTTATCTGTGAGTGACAATTGTTATTATTATAGCTTTGGGTTTGGTTATGATAATTTAAGTGACACTTACAAGGTGTTAGAACTCGGTTTAAAACCTAAAGCTAATGAGGAGCCATAGAAAAACCAGGTGAAAATTTGTAGCTTGGGCGACAATTGTTGGAGAAATGTTCAAAGTTATCCCCTTATTCCCTTTCTATATGCCTATCATCCAGAGGATGACCATGGAGTATACTTTAACGGCACTCTTAATTGGATAGCATTCAAATCCGGGGGATTATGGATGGGATGATAATATTTCTATTGCTCAATTGGTAATTATTTCACTTGATCTAGGGATGGAGACATGGTCACAATTGTTGTTGCCTTGTCTTGATGAAGCCCCTCAAATTAAGCCAATGATTGGGGTTTTGATGGATTACCTGTGTTGTTCTCATGATTCCGACGGAACCCATTTTGTGGTATTTCAAATGAAGGAGTTTGGAGTTGAAAAGTCTTGGACTCAATTCATGAGAGTTAGTTATCATGATCTTCAATTTGATTGCTGGGATTTTCCTTATCCTTTATTACCACTGTGCATGTCTGAGAATGGTGATGTCCTGATAATGAGAACTCGTGCTGAGCCGCAAGCAATTCTATATCATCAGATAGATAATAGGGTAGAACGAACTGTACTTCCTAAGTACATACATTGGAATAGAACCATTGATTATGTTGAAAGCTTGCTTTTGCCTTGTTGCAATTAAGTTCTTCTGCGGCAGGTTGCTTATTTGAATTTCTATTAAATTACATATATGTTTTAAACTCTTGCCATTTGAAGTAGGGACAAAAAAGTTGATTGTGTTAATATTTTTGGTTGTGCCATAGTGTCACTACTATTTTGGAAAATTATCTATGGGCTATTGCTAATGGTTGGATTGAAATGTATTGATTGGATGAAGTTGTTTTTATTTTATATTTATTGTAGGCTAAAAGATTATTTTTAAAAAAGATAATTGATTCTATCCTTAATATTCTATCATTGGGTTGGTCTTCAAAAGAAAACAACTAGAACTATTTTATTTCTTTAAACTTGATATTAACTTCATTCACTGAAAATTTTCATTACAATATGGAATACTTGAAATTAGTGTTCGTTTTATTCTGTTTAATATGTATTCTCATTTTGATTGCAATTGACCAGCTGAAGATCTTAGAAAGGCTTGTTTGCTGTCTGTATATAGGAAACTTCTCTCTTGAACATCTCTTGACTGAAATTATCATTTCTCAGGTTTTTTATGGAGTCTTGATTGTTTTACTTTTACCTTCCCATGATAAAAGCTTCTAGCTTACTAGACTCTCTCAGTTGTGGCAAACTAGAAACTCTTATCTTAAATTTTGAAGTTGAAGCAAGGGGATAAGATCTCTCTTTATTTGCAATTTTGTTTTGTACACATTGAATTAGGGACTTTGAACGTTTAGTTAATCACTAATAGTAATAAGCATCCCAGTTGTAGGAGTATTTTCTATTTCTATTTCTATACCTTTTAATGTCATAGATATAGAATCACATCTTTAATAACACAACCATTGTATCACCCATGGTACACTACTAAACACTTGTATTCTTAGAATCAGGGTTGAAGCTAATTTCTTTCTTGTTTACACATGGATTGGCTGCACTTTTGAACATGTTGCATTCTTTTTCCTTTGTGTTTTTGCTGTGTTTTCTGTTCTTGTTCTTGTTCTTGAATTGTTTTGTTATTCCTGCTAGGGTTTGTTCTATCAACAAATTTTCATTTATGCAATTTCACTTTCAAGTCTAACAGGGTTCTTTTTGAATTATAGATCTGCAACCCTAGCTTTGAGGACAGTGTGCATCATTGATGGTATGTGGAAGGATGGTAGCGTGGAAGAAAGGATGAAGGGGCCTTACTGTAGCTTAAGATTTACTTTAGTTCTAGGTGCCGGCTCTATAGAAGACTTTAATATTCCTATAGACGACTTTCTTTTAAGTTGTTTTGGGGAACAATAGTAGCAACTTACTACCTAACAACTATGGTATTTTGCAGCTCTACTCCTATTTGTGTAATGGTAACTAAAAGACTTAATCTCTATGTAAGTAATTTATTTTGACTGTTTGCCACATCATTTGGGGACATCAGAACATTGTTATAGTTGCACTTTATTTTGCTTAATAATAGCTATCTTTTGTAGCGTATGCTTGAACGTTTTTTTTTTCTTTGAAGTTAAAAATTCAAAAAAACGGTTCAACTATTTTTGCAACTTAGCCATTGAGTTAAAAAAAAGTTTAAAATGCCATATGATATTTACAAATTGTGTTGATTGTAACACCCCGATTTTTCCGCTTTCTAAGATCGATATAAATATAAATAAACGTTTATATTTTTATCTGAAAGTTAGAAATTGATTTTGGGAAAATTAAAGTCATATTCATATCATACTTATTTTTATAAGTATATGGTGAAATTTTTGGTTGAAAATTCAGACGAAACCCGGTCTGCGTTTTCGTTGACAGTAAGATTTTACTGCTCAAATGACCTAATTTGGACTCGTGAACGAAACACTTAAGATTTTTTATGAAGTTTCCAACTTCTTTGGCTATTTTAAAATTTTTCACTTAAAAAGTGAAATAATATATATTATACGAGCGTTATACGAAATCAGGTAAACGACGGAGCTGAAAACGGGATTTGCGGGACCCGCTAATGGATAAATAGGATGTCAAATCATGATGAGTCACAAGGGGTGAGTCACGGGATGACTCTTCATGGTCATGATTACTTTTTAGGGGAAATGACCATTATGCCCTGATGGTTGATTTTAATTACAAATTAACCTAAAGCAAGATTACACCTTTGTCCTTGGATTTTTGGCATATTGACCCTTTTGCCCTTGAAACCCACGGCCTCAAGGCTGCCAAGAGGCCCAACTTCACACCTATTTAAGGAGCACTTCATCTTCTTCATCAACTTTGCCATTTTCCATTAAAACTCATAAGTTACATAGCTTTATTTTGTGAAGCAAGTCCTTAGATCTTCACTTGTTTTTGATCTTCAAGAGGTGAATCCTATTCTCCTTCCCTAATCATGTCTATGTTCTTCAATAAGTTTCATGATTCAAAGTCTATTTCATCTATGTTCATCACTTTTAAGTTTCTAGATCTAGAACTTTGAAAAATCATAGTCTATGATCCTATTATCCTCTCTATATTCAAGATCCAAGAGTGTGCATAAAAATAAATTTTCGAGCCTAGTTAACCTAAACAGGCAGAACCTATGTCTTGGTGGGGGGAGGATTTTGTTCATTTTCTTTACATGATCCAATCTTATAAGTTATGTAGGTATTGGATCTATGTTGTTTGAAATGAATCAAGGTCTCTAAGCTAATTTAGTTTTCATGGCTGAAATTTAATTGTTTGAGGATTGGAAGATTTAATTTCAATCTTTGTACAATGATCATTGATTTAGGGTTTTAAGTAACTAGGAATCATTAATCCAAGAGTTTAAAATTATTAGAGATTTCTAACCCCAAAGTCAGCCCTTGGCCGAAACCAACATGTAGGATTTTAGGCTTGATTTAGTTGTTTGTTTGTTGATTGAGTGTTATGTTTAATGAAGGATAAACTAGATTATCGTGTACGTGCGTTGACGGTTCCCAGATTCACGACAAAGTTTTAAATCGGAAGCTAAGTTCTTCGAGAGGTAAGGGGAGCTTACCTGAGGGATTTTCTCAATAACTATTTGTTTGTAGTGTGGTTTATATGATTTATATGTGGTTGTGGTTATTTGTTTATGTGGCTTATGTTGTGTTGTTTATCTGTGCATCGGTGATTGATCTGCTTTTAATTGATTTAATTATATGCAGTAGTATATTATGTTGCTATGATGCATGATCTTCCTGGTGATATAATTATGATGATGTTGTTGAATGATGTTTGAGAGGCCTGACAGTGGTCAATGCACAACCGATTAATCAGATAAAAACTTTAATAAGCTGTGAAAATTATATTCAACGTTTTATGGGAAATGTTGGAATATAATAGTGGGGGAAAATATTGTTTTGGAAAAATAATGAGTTTTGAGAAATGTTATTATTTTAATGATTTATTAGTGTAAAAGAAATTTATGAGCCACGGTGAGAGCGTAACCGTGGAATTTTTTTAGTACTGCTAATTTTTACGCAAGAAATTCCGAAATATTATAAAAAGTTATTTTGTGAAATTAATATTCAAAAATACTTTATAAAAATAAAAATAAAAACAATAAAATAATAATATAAAATAAAAAGTCAAAGTTTGACTTTAAAAACATTTTCTTGGAAAATGATAAACGACGGCAAGTTTCAAAATTATTTATGGTCGGAGTTTGAAAACAGCAGTACTTATTTTGAAAAGAGATTTAATCTCAATTGATTTATTCTATTTTTTTAGTTGAAGTCTTAAGAAAAGAGTTCTTGATGATTTGACGTTATTTTGGAAAAATGAGTTTCCAAAGGAAAGTGGATCTGCTATGATGTGACGTTTTACAAACGAATTTCAAATAAAGAGGATTTTCTGTAAATGAGTTACTCAATAACGTATTTCCGGTAACTTGGATAAGTTGCGGAGATCTTATTTTGGATTTGTTTTCATAGACAACAAACGACGTAAAGGACGATATAGAACTTAGTAACCGAGATGTCGGGGTACTAGTGTTCTTATGATGTTATCCTATTTTGGATTTGTTTTTCACAGACAAAAACGACGTAAACGACGATATGGAACTTAGTAACCGAGACGTCGGGGTACTAGTGTTCTTATGACGTTATCCTATTTTGGATTTGTTTTTCACAGACAAAAATTACGTAAACGACGATATGGAACTTAGTAACCGAGACGTCGGGGTACTAGTGTTCTTATGACGTTATAGACTTGGTGTCTAGTAGGTAGACGGTGTGTCTACTTCACGACGTAATAAACGACGGTAAAAGATTTATGATGTTTTCTATTACCACGAACCTAAGACTGATTGCAAGGTTTAGGGTTTCGTGACTAAGCACTCGGACTGCGTGTCCTGTGTTGTTAATAAAAGACTTTAATACATTGAAAACTACGTTGGTCGTAAGCTTTTGAACTTTGGCAAAGGAAAGATTACACACGAAGAAAACGACGAGAACAAAATATTTTATATGCATGCATTGGCAGACGTGCTCACGATATCTTATGTCGGATACCTTGATGATAGGGTATTTTGGATACGAAGTTATGTCGGATACCTTGATGATAGGGTATTTTGGCTACGAAGTTATGTCGGATACCTTGATGATATGGTATTTTGGCTACAAAGTATGTATGGTGCTTTGATGAATAAAGTATTCCATGCCATGAAGTGCCTAATATATCTGGCTATTGAGCTTGATCAACTCATTTACGCGGTGTTGTGGGATCTCCGGAGATTAGGAAAAAGTTAGATGATGTATTGAAGTGTTCATGCATAGTTTTCCAACGTTGATGTTTGGGGTGTGAAACCCATTGATAAACTGTATGCTATAGTATGGATGCTTATGTTGTTATAACATGAAATTGTACATGTTCCTTCTTTTGTGTCGCGCATTTAGTTATTTTGTTAAATCCATATATTGGTGTCTCACCCTTACAACCATATCAGAGTCGCACAAGGGGGTATGATCTCTACAAGAAGGAGAATGCTGTCTAGTTCGAGGCATGCGGTGCTGCTCCTGTCGGTTGTAGTGTTAGTAACGACCAGCTTATGTCCTATTGTGTTATATTATGTTTTGGGAATAGATTAAACTGATAATGATCTAGGTGTGAAAACATATGAGGTAGTATAGTTGTATGACTTATATACATTATGTATTTAAGTGTGATCTGATTACGTTGTTGTTGTTTTGAGGTTAAAAAGAAGAAAAAAATTTATCACCATATTTTGAAAAGATAAACGTTGAGAAAACATTATTTTCTGAAAGCAACCAGCAAGTTAAGTTTTATTTCCGCAAACGGGTAACCATGTGATGACCCGAGTTAGGGTGTCACATTGATAAATTAGCATTATAAACCATCCATTTAGTTTGTTAATGGAGGCCACATGTGTGTTATACTGTGATCACTTAAGACCCAGCCTCCATTCTCGGCTTCCTTCGACCAAACACGTGGTTTTCGTTTTGAAGAATCTCTCTCGTACGTCCTATGCACCAGAATTTGGGTGTGATATTCATTCCTAATTCTTACTACCAATAGATCTAAGATGTTGATTAGAGTTTGGCCAAACTATTGCAGTGTCTTGATGTGTTTGATATCTTGTAATTAGGAGCGATTTTGTTGCGCGGTGTCACTGATGTGCTTTCACTCTTCCAGTAATCCGTGTTTGCTTGTTGCTTGGAGATAGAAATTTTTTATCAATCTAGGGCGTTACTAGTTTTATTTTTTTCCAACAGTCCATGGTTGCTATTTTTCCTACAGTCCTTTCCTTTGATGTCTCAAATTCATGCAAGAATTAGATTTTTCCAACATACCATTCTTTTTAGATATTGAAGTAGTACCTCATTTTCATTTGTTTGTGTTCCCTGCTGAGAGGATTTATGGCCATATGATGCCAGATGTTGCAGCTGTTGTTACAATAGCAAATTACCTCTACATTGAACGTAATTTTCTCCTACTTGTGTTTTAACAAATGCTGCTGCATGTTGTTAGAAGAAATTAATCATTATTCATTCACTTATTGTTACACAGATATTGGATGTTCTGCATATACATTTGGCCTTTTATTTTTGAAGGTATCATATACATTATACAATATGTTCTGCACTTCTACATATTGGTGGTTTGTGATCAGGGATATGAATTGTTGAATGGACACAATCACTTTAAAATGAAGCTTCTTAAAGTAAGATATATGATGAACTAAAATAAAGCTTCTCCTAATAAGATTTATTTTTTGATGGTTGTATAGGGGTTTTGTTCATTGAGGATGACGATGTTGTGGTTGTTTTCCATGCCCCTTCTATGAAATGATCTGTTCGATGAAAACATCAAGCAAAAGGTCATTTTATTATGTGCTGGTGAATTGTAGAATTAATCTACGAGTTTCAATTGTTTATGGTTGTCTTTAGTCATTTCCATTGGATTTTAGGTATTTTGTAGTATTTGAATAAAGGTTTGCTTCAGTAATAGTGATCATCTTGTTATGTGGTTTCTTCCGGCTAGTTTCTTTGACATTTCGATAGTATCTTGTCCTAGCCACCTCTACTCGGAAGAGTGGGGCAAGTCATGTTGATTCACTGCACTTTTTTGTCAATGAGTATTGGGTCCTGACCCTTTATCTTTTTCCTATTGATAGAATAGAGCTTAAGAATGAAGTTTCCTTCGATTGCAATAGGTCATTGAAGAAGTAAATCTTGTTTTCTTTTGCTCCAACCTATGAAGCATCGACTCTGACACAGCGACACGACTAATGTCCAAAACATTTAACACCGGGACACCACTTATATACATATAGACGTGTCCAAGAAGTGTCGGTGTCTGAGGCATGTCCGACATGTGACACGACACTTTGAAGAGGTGTCGGTGCTTCACAGGCTCCAACCTGTTGTTTTGATCACTGTGTGCATCTTTAAGTTAGAGTTTGTCATTCTACCTGTGCATTAATATGATGCATATTGTTAGTTCTCTAATTTGATTCTGAGTTCTGGTTTGAGTCTGGCTTGTTTATGATAGAAACTGGTAATATATTTAGAGAAATAGGTAGAAACTGGGAGGAAAACTCCTTTTTACAGCAAAACAACACTGCTCAAGCCCAGGAAAAGAAACAGAAAAAACATATAGGAACAACAAATGTAGGAAAAGGTAAATAACAGTCAGAGCTGCAAGATATAGTCTGCCCCTAGGCAAGTTCCCCCAATTTCGTCACCAATTCTCTGATGCCTCTCCCCCTACCCTCCCTCTCCCCTTTTAAACACTTTCTCCACCATCAATCCCATTTATGACAGAACTGTTGTTATGCATATCAATAGCCTCCGCTATCTATCATTATGGCAGAACTGTAACAGCCTCCACTATCTTTCCCATTAATGGCAGAGCTGTTATGCATACAAACAGCCCATCCCCTTTCTTTCTACCCCTCCTCTTATAAACATGGGTTAAAGGCCCAACAGTCTAAGACATAGTAGTGGTTTTTTTTTGTTTAGTGAATATAATTTAATTTTGAGGACTGCTATTGGCACCTTGCATTGGTTTTTTTAAACTCTTTTCCTAAAATGCCATTTTCTCTTCTCTACACAACACTCTCTTCCCCCCTCTAGATCTCTCTGCACCGAACCCACACCTTCTTCCCTCACTTCATCCACACCTTCTTCCTCCCCTCACTTCATCCCACACCTTCTTCCTCGCCATCCACACCTTCTTCCTCGCATTTCAGACATGGATTCCTGAGAGTGGTGTCCGGAAAGCGGATTTCGGAGAGTGCGTCCAGAAAGCGGATTCCGGAAAGTGGCGGCCGGAAAACGGAATCCGGTAGGTGTGGGATGAAGGTCGCGTCTGGTTCAAAGGGGAAAGGAGAAAGCGCAACCACTTCATCCACACCTTCTTCCTCCCCTCACTTCATCCCACACCTTCCTCGCATTTTAGACATGGATTCCGGTGAATGGCATCCGGAAAGTGGATTCCGGAGAATGCATCGGGAAAGCGGATTCCGGAGAGTGCGTCCGGAAAGTGGATTCCGGAGAGTGGAGACCGTAAAACGGAATCCGGTAGGTGTGGGATGAAGATGGATCTCTGAGACGTCAAGAAGCTCGGCGGCACTGTCGAGTATTTTGAGAGATGCTGTTACTGATTTGTCTTTGCATTATCTTGCACTTTCTCCTTTCCCCTTTGTAGAGATGCATACATTGACTGCGAGTGAGGAATTAGCACAGACAGAAACATTGAGAATTGAACATGTGAAGGATGGTAGTAACTGGAAGAAAAAGCTTCTTTTTGTGGTTACATGAGTGAGGTGCCTTGAAACAGAGAGAGGGATTCGGTCACAGACGTCGATGCACGGGAGGGAAAGGGTTTTTCTCAAGGTGAAAGGTGTAAGGGAGGAATAGCAAGGGCAATTTTGGAAAGAAAATGAATAAAAAAAAATGCAAGGTGTGGATAGCAAAAAAAAAATGATTTGAATAGTTGGGACCTTTAATTTTTGCCTATTGTTGATGATTGATTGGAAGAGAAGTCATATTTTGGGTAGATCAATGTGTAGATATGGTGGCCTGAGCATGATTTACAGGAATCATTTATATAACAGGGATTATGTACAAACTGAAACCCTGCACGTGTTTTTACTTTTCAGACTTGCATGCTACATTTTCTTCACATTTTGGTCTTTCTTAAGTATTGTACTACAATTCTGCGCTTTCACTTAACAGCTTTGCTAATTTGACACATTTTGTCAGACAACATACTGATACATCAGTATGAACGATCTTCTGTGATCATGCAAGATCAGAATAAGACTCATGCAGATCAGAAGATCTTTTTTTTTTTTTTTTTTTAAATTTAAATTTTTTTTGTAAATAAATTTTTTGATTAAGTATGGGCATTCACCACATATTTGAAGGCATTCACCAGATAATTGAACTACGTTCACCAGGTAATCTAAGGCATCCACAAGCTAATTTAGTACAGGCATTCACCACATATTCGAAGGCATTCACAAGATAAGTGAACTACGTTCACCAGATAATCTAAGGCATCCAAAACTTGGTTTTAATATGGGCATTCACCAGATATTCGAAGGCATTCACCAGATAATTGAACTACGTTCACCAGATACTCTAAGGCATCCAAAACTTGGTTTTAGTATGAGCATTCACCACATATTTGAAGGCATTCACCAGATAATTGAACTACGTTCACCAGATAATCTAAGGCATCAAAAACTTGGTTTTAGTATGGGCATTCACCACATATTTGAAGGCATTCACCAGATATTTGTAACCTGTTCACCAGATATTGACACATACTTAATCAAAAAATTTATTTACAAAAAAAATTTAAATTTCAAAAAAAAAAAAAAAAAAAGCTGCCGATCAGACTCAGAGATCTCATCATACTTAGACTGTCGTATGTTGTCCCAGATTCTGTGTCAATTTAGCATTTTTCTTCACTTAATGCTCTGCTCTCAATTGATTAACTCTTAATGCAAATTAAAATGCCGGACATATCTTCATATAACACTAGTAATACTAAAAATTTCAATTTTATAACAAGACTACAGTGTTTTTTGGTAGAACACAAGACTAAAGTGTTTGAACATTAATGTTTATTATATTATTATATTATTAAATATGCTATGGTGGAGCATCATACAATGATTTTATTTTTTGCTTTCATATATTTATCTTAAAATCTCAGTCCAAGAAAATCTCTACGATTCAAGCAAGAAATGTGTTCTTGTCGTAAGGTTTCCACCAAGTTATCTTGTGTGATTTAGACACTTCTACACAGTGATATGGTAGATAATTTTTTTACCAAATGTCAATGACTTTTTCAACCACATGCAGTGAAAAATAGCCACCAAAAACAAAACGCACTACATAACAATTGTGCTTCCTAAAATCACCATGTCGTGTTATCGTGCTAGTATACTACTGAAATCAAACATACTATTAACAAAATTTTGTTTTTATCGATTAGGGGAAGTGCTATTGCAAGGGTCTAGGATTATATATATATTTTAAAACAAAATTGATATGCATAAGCATCACAATAGAAAATGACATCCCAACTAGATTGTCACCCCAATCCCTACCAATCACTTGCAACACATCAATAATTTATTAAAAATAAAAATAAAGAATACAAAAACATGGGGGATAAAACTAAAACCCATGGTAGAAAAGAGATTACTTAAATCTATAACTTGGAAGATTAAACCAGTTGCGATTAAAATCTTCCATAATAAAAGAAGGAACTAGGTCCCACTAATAGAATGTTCTATGAGAGATAGCATAAGAAGCTAGCCTGTCAGCACAAGCATTTCCTTCCCTGTAAATACGGGAAACTCTGAACTCTATTTGGGAGGTTAAATATAGACAATTTTTCCATCTATTTTGAAGTTTTCAAGGAACAATCTCCGTATTGTTGAAGGCATTCACCACTAAAGTAGAATCACACTCTAACCATAGTTTCATCCAACCTTTTTGAACTGCTAGCTCAATAGCTAACATGGCTGCAGACAATTCAGTATGAAGGGAGGTAGTTAAGCCAACAAAGTCTGAAAAACAACAAAGAATAACACTACTTTTATCTCCGAAAATTCCACCACAAGCTGCATATCCTGGATTTAAGCCAACATGGCAGCAGACAATTCAGCATGAAGGGAGGTAGTTAAGCCAACAAAGTCTGAAAAACAATAAAGAATAACACCACTTTTATCTCTGAAAATTCCACCACAAGCTGCATATCCTGGATTTCCTCTCGCTGCCCCATCGGTATTACATTTTATCCAACCACATAGGGGAGGGTACCAGATAACCACAATAATTTTTGGCGCTTTAGAAACATGCCCCTCTATTGCAAATGCTTTTAAAATTAATAATTCCTTCATGGAAGCTGCCATCACACCAGAAGAGATTTTCCCTGACAAAGCCACACTAGCAAAAATCATATTAATGATAGATCTAACAGAGATAGATTTGCTATCAAATCTTGCTTTGTTTCTGCAGTACCAAATCCCCCAAATAATGTTTAAAATACCAACAGCAAGAGTCTCAGAGACCTGCATGCTTCATTTACCCTTGCATAAATAGAAAATGGTATGAAATGAAGTTCTATCCACTGCACAGCGAACCAAGTTGCTAAACCAGTCCCATATTTCATTAGCAAAACTGCATCAAAGAAACAAATGGTCTGTTGTTTCTGATGATCTACCACAAAGGCTGCAAATGGACACAATAGTGCAAACTCTTATCCATAGATTTTCATCTGTAGGCATTTGGTTATGGAGAATTCTCCAATAAAGAAAGGATTTAGAGGGCTGAATACAGTTTCTCCAAACCAGTTTGGACCAAGGCAGCACCTGTCCCGATGGATTTTGGAAGAAAAAAGCCTCTTTGAAAGTCAAGGAACCTGTGTTGGAGCTAGACCATACTATCTGATATGCACAAGGTTCCTTAGGTATGATGACTTGCTCAATTTCAGTGGAGAGAATAGGAAATCTGGATAGAAGAGGAGAGGGAATACACCATCTGCCATTTAATATGAATTCACTAACTTTAGCACCAAGCATATGATAAATATCTGCAGGAGCACTAATAAGCTCAACAATTGGCCTAGTTACCCATTGATCTGCCCAAAACTTTATGTCTACACCATTGCCTAACTTCCATGATAAGTTCTCCTTAACAGTAGGCAAGAAATGTCTGATGCCAATCCAAATAGAAGATCTGATATGGTGGTTTATATAAGAGTTATTTCTGCAGACCCTTGCATTTAACAGAGCAGACCACTGGTTGTTAGCTAAGACTAATTCCCAGGAAGACTAGGATTATATCAAACAGAGAATAACAAAATAATAGTAAATGCATAACTTTTTAGGCGAGAGAGAGATTTCATAGTTCTTACAACTTGGGTCCTAGTTCTCATCTCATTGTTGCAGCTAGAGTCCATGGCCATTCACTTCAAGTCCAAAAGCACAAGCTCATGGAAGAGTTGTGAGCAACATGAAATCACTCAAATAAGCCACACTATCTCTTTATAATCATATTGTAGTATCCTCATGTCAGCTAGAATACAGATGCAACCTTTTATTATCAATAGAAAAATCCGACACAATATACTAACTAACACAAAACAAAAATCAAACCAAAACAGATATTAAATTAACAGATTTCTAAAGGTAATAGCAGTTCAAATACATTATTCTCAAGTCAATATGGTTGGTGCCTCATGCATACTCATATATCCTCATCCACAAAGCTACAACTTCTCTATTTTACCAAATAAGGTTACAATATCAGTTCTAAATAATCAATCAATTAATTAATTGTATACAATACAAAAAGAGCAGAAAAGTAGGAAACACACATGCAATGGCTTTCTTCCTTGTCTATTTTCAAATATAATTAAAATTAAACTCACTACATATTAATGAACAAAATTCTCTAACCTTCCCTAGGTTTTACTGACTGCTCCACATGTCCCCTAGATTTTGGAATCGACTCGTACCTGCCCTCTCGTTTCTACAATGGAGGACTGTGTATGTATTCAAAATATAAGGAATGCTTGTGAAAAATCAAGAACAATCAAGGAATGTGGGAATGTGTTACCCTCTACTTGTGGATTTTTATAGAGCTAATTTATTAAGAGACTTGGAGCCATTTTGACTTGATTGATATATCATGCAATCTCTTTCTTATATGTATTTTATCAACATTGTTGCTGGGTTGAGTGTGAGCAATGGGATTCAAAATTAACTTGCATTGGTAATGGCACTACTATGATGAATCTGATTAAGAATCATAGATGAGACATCTCTTAGAGGTGGTCCTTGCACATTCTTTCTTAGTGTTTCTCTGGCAATATTCATATACATGGTGGGTGTGGTGGCATTGTTTTCTGTGTGAGAAACATCATTTCCTATAAATTATATGACTCTTAAATGTTAAAAGAAAATTTGGCATATTTGATTTTCCAGCTAGCAACCAATAAGAAATATTACGAATAATAGAATAATGGAGTATGATCAAAGGCAGGGCATGGCTAATCTGCCTTCCTTTATTTTATTTATACCTACAGATCAACAAAAAAGTAGAAGTACTGAATGATGAATTTGCTAATAAGAAGACCACATGCTTAAACTTAATTAAAAAGGTCTAGGATAAATGTACAAACCTGAATGTCAACATATCATATGCAAAGTTGGAAAGTTTCTAAAGTGTTCAAGTGAAAGGCTTACTCACATGTTCACTTTTTTCTTTTGCCTGAAACTTGAGCTCAAGAAACATGAAAACTATTATTGCATATTGGAGAACACATGCCTGCATTGTATATTTGATCATGTGCTCTAATTTCTCATCTATTAGCTCCTTATCTGTGTTTGTGCACTCCCTATACCTATATTGACCTTTAAATTTAGGCCCACACAGAGAATGTGAATGTTAGTCATAGGCCTCCAATTAAGAGGACTTGTGTTAGGAGAAAACATAATAATTGACTTGCAAAGCAGTTACTGTCTTATTGTGTAGCAGTTATTGTCTTATTGGGCAGAATAGCAGTTAGTATAGCAGTTATATTATAGCAGCTATTGAATTAGAATTCCTACTGATAAATAAGAGAAAGGGGAGGGAAAGGAGGTAGGCAGTTATTCAGTAAAAGGAAGGTTAGGGAGAGGCTAGGCTCTCGAATTCCTAGTGGTTCTGTACTCCTTCTCTATACCTATTTCTCTCTGTAATTTCCTAATTCCTTGTACTTAATCTCTGTTTGGAAACTGTTTCCGAGAGATCTATCTATAATATTGAAGTATATTCAGTGAATCAATTGCATTTACAACCAGTTCTATCAACTGGTATCAAAGCACTCGTTTCTGGGAGTGTTTCATGGTTCTTACCCGAAGGATGGAAGCACGAATCGAGGCTCTGGAACGTGGGTTCGAGAATCAGAGGCGTGTTCTTGAGGAAGAGAGGGTGGCGAATAGAAGACAGTTTACTGAAATTCTGAATAGGGCTGTGCATAGCAGTGGGCATCATGGTAGCAATATCAGTGAAGATGGTCATACTGATGAGGGTGAAGAGTCGAATAACAAAAAAGACAAATGGAGGAAACTCGAAATCCCTTTATTTTCGGGTGAAGATGCGTATGGGTGGGTGAACAAGATTGAGCGGTATTTCGATCTTAAGGGGGTCACAGATTCAGAGAGACTCCAGGCAGCCATGGTAGAAATGGAAGGAAAAGCCCTAAATTGGTATCAATGGTGGGAATTTTGTGCCTTGGGTCCAGCCTGGGAAGAATTTCGGACTGCATTGATGGAGCGATTTCAACCATCTATAAGTCAGAATCCATATGAGTTATTGATGAGTCTCAAACAAACTGGTCCATTAAAAGGGGCTAATCCAGAATATCTCAAGGGAATTTTCTTGAATGGGCTAAGTGATTTGATAAGGGCTGACTTGAAGTTACATACAATGAAGACTTTACCAGAAGTAATGGGGTATGCTCAGAGGGTTGATGAAAGAAATGCCCTCCTTAACAAAGGAAATTCTTGGAGTAATAAGAGGGTGGGTTCCAATAGGGGATATGAAAACACCAAGACAGTGACTTGGGAGATAGGAGCCAAGAATCAACAGTCTTCAGGAAGTAAGAACACCAATTCAAGCAATGCTTCTAACAGCCTCAAACTGTGGGAAGAGTTAGGAGGCAGGAAGGTGATTGTTTTGGTCGATTGCGGTGCTTCACACAATTTCATTTCCTCTGATATTGTTGAGGAGGAAGGGTTACAAGTAATACAAACATCTCCATATACCGTGGAGGTAGGAGATGGGAGAAGAATTAAGTGTGAAGGGGTTTGCCACAAATTAAACTTGCAAATTCAGGGATTAGAAATTCAACAAGATTTCTATATCTTTGAATTGGGTGGAGTAGATCTTGTACTTGGAATGGAGTGGTTGGCCAGCTTAGGGGAAATTTCAAGGACCTCACCTTGAAGGTTCCAACTATTGAAGGAACTAAAATACTGAGAGGAGAACCATCACTGTCTCGAGCATTAGCATCATTCAAATCAGTTGTAAAGGCTTTACATGATGAAGGTCAAAGCTTTCTCATTGATTATCAAACACTTCTAGGAGAGACAGAATCAGCCATGACAGTACCCGAGTGGATCACAGGGGTGTTAGATGAATTTTGTTTTTCAAGAACCATACAGGTATCCCCACTACAAAAAACTGAAATAGAAAAACTAGTTAATGATATACTGAAATCAGGTGTGATATGACCTAGTGTGAGTCCTTACTCGAGTCTTATTATTCTGGTGAAGAAAAAAGATGGTGGCGGGCGATTTTGTGTTGATTATAGGGCCTTAAATAAAATCATTGTTCCCGATAAATTCCCTATTCCTGTGATTGAAGAATTGTTAGATGAATTGGGAGGCGCTATTATCTTTTCCAAATTAGATCTTAAATACGGATATCACCAGATTAGAATGAAGGAGGAAGATATTCCTAAAACTGCTTTTAGGACTCATGAAGGTCATTATGAATTTGTTGTTATGCCTTTTGGTCTTACAAATGTCCCCCTCTACTTTCCAATCTCTAATGAATGAGATGTTGAGGCCTTACTTGAGGAAATTTGCACTAGTTTTTTCTGATGATATACTGATATATAGCAAGAGTGCAGAGGAGTATAGAACTCATTTACAGGTAGTCCTACAAGTATTGAAGGAGCGTCAACGATTTGCTAATAAAAAGAAATGTACTTTCGGGCAAGAGCAAATAGAATACCTTGGTCATGTCATCTCGGGTCAAGGAGTGGAAGCAGATCCCAAGAAATTAGAAGTTATGATGCAGTGGCCTATCCCAAGAGACATCAAGGCATTGAGAGGTTTCCTAGGCCTAACTGGTTACTACAGACGTTTTGTAAAGGATTATGGGAAGGTTGCAAAGCCACTGACACAATTACTTAAGAAGGACAATTTCCTTTGGCATCAAGAAGCTCAAGTTGCATTTGATGCTTTGAAGAAGGCAATGGCAGATCTCCCTATTTTGACGGTGCCAGACTTCACTAAAACATTCATTTTGGAGACAGATGCTTCCAACAGAGATTTGGGTGCAGTATTGTTACAGGAAGACCAGTGGCGTTTCTAAGCCAAACATTATCCGAGAGAGCTCAAAAGAAGTCAGTGTATGAGAGGGAACTTATGGCTATTGTCATAGCAGTGCAAAAGTGGAGGCATTACTTAATGGGGAGACATTTCATCATTCATACAGATCAGAGAAGTCTCAGGTTCTTAACTGATCAAAGAATTCTGGGCGAAGAACAGTTCAAGTGGACTTCTAAATTGATGGGATTGGACTACGAAATTAGGTACAAGCCTGGATGAGAGAATAGAGCTGCAGATGCCTTATCCAGAAGAATGACTTTTACAGCCTTATCAACAGTTCAGTTCTCAGAATTGGAGGAATGGGAAGAAGAAGCACATTCGGATAGTAAGTTGAAGACTATCATCCAAGATCTGATTAAAGATTCTAGTACACATCCAGGGTTTTCTTTCATTAACAGGAAGCTGATGTATAAAGGGAAATTAGTCTTGCCCAAGGGATCACAGAAAATTCCTCTCTTATTAAAGGAATTTCATAGTTCTGCAATTGGGGTCATTCTGGATTTTTCAGAACATATAAAAGGATATCAACCTTAGTGTATTGGGAAGGCATGAGGAAAGACATTCAACAATTTGTATCTACTTGTGAGGTTTGCCAGCAGAATAAGTATCAGACTCTATCTCCAGCAGGTCTCCTCCAACCGTTACCTATTCCCACATAGGTATGGGCTGACATTTCCATGGATTTTGTAGGTGGTCTTCCTAAAGTTCAGGGTAAGGATGCTATTATGGTGATAGTGGATAGACTTACTAAATATGCTCACTTCATTTCTCTTAGTCAACCATTCACAGCCCGGGATATTGCAGAGATTTTCCTTAAAGAAGTGGTCTGATTGCATGGATTTCCTTCCACTATTATCTCGGATAGAGACACGATTTTTCTCAGTCATTTCTGGACTAAATTATTCAGGGTGGCAGGAACCAAACTCAAGTTTAGTTCAGCATACCATCCACAAACTGATGGTCAAACTGAGGTGGTCAATAGATGTCTCGAAACTTACCTAAGGTGCTTAACTGGATCTACGCCAAAACAGTGGCCCAAATGGTTGAGTTGGGCTGAGTTTTGGTTCAACACCAACTATAATAGTTCTACCAAGTGTACTCCTTTTAAGGCTTTATATGGGAGAGATCCCCCACAACTTCTCAAAGGTACTACTATTCCCGAAACAGTGGAAGAAGTTGATAAAATGACTGAAGCCAAGGATGCTATTTTGGATGATTTGAAGGCAAATTTAATCAAAGCTCAAAATCAGATGAAAACTTATGCTGATAAGAGTACAAGAGAGATCAGCTATCAGTAGGTGATTGGGTGTATCTCAAACTGCAGCCTTACAGGATGAAATATTTGGCTAAAAAGAGGAATGAGAAGCTGAGTCCTCGATTTTATGGCCCCTATCAGGTGGTGAAAATCATTGGGTCTGTGGCATATCAGTTGGCTTTACCCCCAGAAAGCAAGATTCATCCAGTCTTTCATGTCTCCTTGTTGAAGAAAGCATTAGCTCCCTCGGTTACCCCGCAACCATTACCCAAGATGTTAGCTGAAGACTTGGAATTGCAAGTTGAACCACAGGCAGTAGTTGGAGCCAGAAACAGCCCCTCGGGAACAGCAGAAGATCTCATTCAAAGGCAAGATCTTCCATCCTTTGAAGCTACTTGGGAATCAGCCGATGTTATCAAGGAGCAATTTCCAGACTTTCACCCTGAGGACAAGGTGAAACTATTGGGGGGGAGTATTGTTAGTCATAGGCCTCCAATTAAGAGGATTTATGTTAGGAGAAAACATAATAACTGACTTGCAAAGCAGTTACTATCTTATTGTGTAGCAGTTATTGTCTTATTGTGCATAATAGCAGTTATATTATAGCAGTTATTGAATTAGAATTCCTGTAACTCATAAATAAGAGAAAGGGGAGGGAAAGGAGGTTGGCAGTTATTCAGTAAAAGGAAGTGTTGGAAAGTTGCCTTAATTGCGGTTCGCCCCTAGCCGCCTTAATTGCAGCAAGTTTGGGTTGCCTTCATTGCAACCTCCAGCACCTTCATTGTGCTGAGTGTGAGGGGTGTATTTAGTCCCACATCTCCTAGAGATATGGCCAAAGTAATGCTTATAAAGCTTGGGCAATCCTCACCTTACAAGCTAGCTTTTGTGGTTGAGTTAGGCCCCAACCCAAATTACAAGATGGTATCGGAGCCTATCCTAGATCCGTTGTTGGGTTGCCTGCATCATCCACGCTCCAAGCCCATTGGGCTTGGGCGTGATGGGGTGTGTTGGAAAGCCGGCCGCCTTAATTGCGGCAAGTTTGGGTTGCCTTCATTGCAACCTCCAGCACCTTCATTGTGCTGAGTATGAGGGGTGTATTTAGTTCCACATCGTCTGATATGGCCAAAGTAGTGCTCATAAAGCTTGGGCAATCCTCACCTTACTCTGTTTGGAAACTGTTTCCCACATAAAGGAATATGAAAAGTGGTGCTATAAAATCACCAACACATCAATTTCATGCTCAAAAACTACAGGATTAAATTACACCTTTAAAAACTACAATACCAACCCTTTTTCTGCCATCAGTATCCAAGACTAAATTTATTTTTATTTGACTAAAACTTGATGAAAATGTAAATGAAAAAACTCCAACAGTCAAATTGTCATGGACTCCTTTACAGGTTGAAGTTTAGAGAGTTTCTAAAAGCTTCGTCTCTATTTTGCTTTCTCAAAGAAACTAGAAGGTTATATAATATGATATTTGAATGATAATAGCTTTGTTCACATTGCAGCTGTTTGTTGGTAAAGTACTTTAATATAGGCATACCTAAGGGTCTGGTTATTCCCTAGCCTTTTCCTCAAGATCAATAGAAATTTCATGAGGTTAATGAGCAGTGCAAAGAGCATTGAGAAACTGCATTATATATTATAGGGCAAGAGTCTTGTATTGAAATTTACGCTAACAGTTTCAACATTTTTTATCAACAAAGTATATATATTTATAAAATGGAGTGCAAAATGTACATTTCACTAGTTACATTTTGATAGAACTGGCTATTGAATCACTGAACTATCCTTCACTGTTTTGTTTATTGCAGAAATCTCTGAGGGAAATATCCCCTAAACCAGAGAAAGAATCAAGAAGATACAAGAAAGAGAGAGAGAGAGAGAGAGAGAGAGAGAGAGAGAGAGAGAGAGAGAGAGAGAGAGAGAGAGATAGCTAGGAGTTTGAGAGCCTAGTCTCTCCCAACCAATTTCTAACCAACTAACAGAATGATCCCCACTTCCCTCCCCTTTATTATATTTATACTAACTAGTTACTAATACAATGTTTCAGCTAGCTAGTTATGGGTTCAGTGGCCTTGGTTTGTTCCTTCTTTCTGAAATAAGTCTTGTATATAGGGGGTCTTGAGCTAACAATACTCCCCCCCAGAAGTTTCACCTTGTCCTCAAGGTGGAAAAGAGGGAACTACTCATTAATCACATCATAAGACTCCCATGTGGCTTCAAACTCGGGTAGGTTCTTCCACTGGATTAACACCTCTGCATGCCCTGCATCTCCTGTCCTGACATTCACCACTTGTTTTGGCTCAACCAGCAGCTCAAGGTCTTCACTGAGTGCTTGAGGTAGCGATTGTGGTACTACTGATGGCCCCAATGCCTTCTTGAGCAGTGAAACGTGGAAAACAGGGTGGATACGACTTCCTGTGGGAAGTTCTAACTGATATGCAACCTGCCCCACTTGCTTACAAATCTGGTAAGGTCCATAGAACCTAGGCCGCAACTTCTCATTCATCTTCTTAGCTAAGGATCACAACCGATATGGCTGTAATTTCAAGTAGACCCAATCTCCCACCGCATATGTAACATCCCTTCTGGATTTATCAGCTGTAACCTTCATTTGTCCTTGAGCCTTGAGAAGGTTGCTCTTGAGGTCATGTAGAATTACATCTCTTTCTTGAGTCATTAGAGTAACTTCTTCTACAGCAGAGGGTATAGTAGTTCCTCTAAGGAGGTGAGGTGGGTCTCGACCATAAAGGGCCTTGAATGGAGTTAGTTTGGTTGAGCTATTGTAATTGGTGTTGTACCAAAACTCAGCCCAACTAAGCCATTTCGGCCACTGCTTGGGTTTGGATCCTGTCAAACATCTCAAATAGGTTTCTAAACACCTATTTACACTTTCTGTTTGCCCATCCGATTGTGGATGATAGGCAGAACTGAACTTTAATCTTGTCCCTGCTAACCTGAAAAGTTCGGTCCAAAAATTGCTAAGAAATACCTTATCTCTATCCGAGACAATGGTAGATGGGAAGCCATGCAATTTGACCACTTCTCGAATGAATATTTCTGCCACATCCTTTGCAGTGAATGGGTGGCTAAGTGAGATAAAGTGAGCATATTTTGTAAGTCGATCCACCACCACTAATATCACATCTTTTCCTTGTGCCTTGGGTAATCCTTCTATAAAATCCATTGAGACATCAGCCCAAACCTGAGTTGGAATTGGAAGAGGTTGCAAAAGACCCGCAGGGGACAGGGTTTGATACTTATTTAGTTGGCACTTCTCACAATTAGCCACATACTGGTGAATATCTTTTCGCATTCCCTCCCAATACACTAGGGCAGCTGTCCTTTTATAGGATCTGAAAAATCCTGAGTGACCCCCAATGGCAGAGCTATGAAACTCATTAAGTAGTACAGGGATTTTTGAGGAAGTTTTGGGCAGCACCAACTTCCCTTTATACAATAATTTCTTACTCACAAATGAGTATCCCGGGTGAGAGTTAGGGTCTCTAATGAGGTCATGAATAATACTCTGCAGACTTCTTTGTCTTTGTGGGCTTCTTCCTCCCATTCTTCCATTTCTGAGAATTGAACTACTGATATGGCAGCGTAAGTCATTCTTCGGGAGAGAGCATCTGCTGCTCTATTATCACATCCGGGCTTGTATTTTATTTCGAAATCGAACCCTATTAGCTTAGAAGTCCATTTAAATTGTTCCTCACCTAATACCCTCTGTTCTGTTAAAAACTTCAGACTTTGTTGGCCTGTATGAATGATGAAATGCCTGCCCATTAAGTAATGCCTCCGCTTTTGCACTGCCATGACAATGGCCATCAATTCCCGCTCATATACAGATTTTTTTTGTGCTCTATCAGACAAGGTTTGGCTTAGGAATGCTACCAGTCTGCCTTCTTGTAACAAGACTGCTCCCAATCCTTTATTAGACGCATCTGTCTCGATTATAAATGATTTGTCAAAGTTCGGAACAGTCAATATTGGGAGCTCTGCCATGGCATTCTTCAGTGACTCGAAGGCTGCCCGAGCTTCTTCACTCCAGAGGAACCCATCCTTCCTTAGCAGCATGGTCAGGGGTCGGGCAATCTTACCATAATTCTGCACAAATCTCCTGTAGTACCCTATGAGGCCTAGGAACCCTCTCAAAGCCTTGACATCTTTGGGAGTAGGCCATTGCTTCATGACTTATATTTTCCTTGGGTCTGCAGCTACGCCCTTCCCTGATATGATGTGGCCTAGATATTCAATCTGTTCCTGCCCAAATGTACACTTTTTTTGATTGGCATATAGCTGGTTTTGCTGCAGCAGTAATAGGACAGCTTGCAAGTGTTCAATATGATCTTCCCTGCTCTTGCTGTACACTAAAATGTCATCAAAGAATACAAGAGCAAATTTCCTGAGATATGGTTTAAGGACTTCGTTCATGAGGGACTGAAATGTAGAGGGTGCATTTGTGAGACCGAAGGGCATTACAACAAACTCGTAATGACCTTCGTGAGTCCTAAATGCAGTTTTGGCAATATCTCCCTCCTTCATTCTAATTTGATGATATCCGGATCGTAAGTCTAGTTTAGAAAAGACTTTTGCTCCTCCCAACTCATCAACAATCGGTATAGGGAATTTGTTCTTGTTTAGGGCTCTATAGTCCACACAAAATTGCCAACTCCCATCCTTCTTTTTCACCAGGATAATAGGGCTAGAATATGGACTAACACTAGGCCTTATGACTCCTGATCTCAGCATGTCATTGACAAGCCTTTCTATTTCATTTTTTTGGTAATGAGGGTACCTGTAGGGCCGTAGGTTGGGGATATCGGCTCCTTCCTTGAGAGTGATTGCATGATCCTGTCTCCTGGGTGGTGGTAATCCCTGGGGTTCCTTAAAAACCTCTTCGAATTTGTTCAGTACCCCAGCTAACCATTGTATTTCAACTGCTTCTTCGCCCAAACTGGCTTGCATGCCTTGACAATCCAGGATAAATCCTTGCCCTTCTGCTTGAATAGCTTTCATCACTGATTTGAAAGAAGCTGCTGCCCTAGCCAATGTTGGCTCACCTCTTAACACCTGGGTACCCTTAGTGGTAGGCACCTTAAGTGTTAGCTCCTGAAAATTCGCCCTAATCTCTCCCAGACCAGCCAACCATTCCATCCCCAAAACAATATCCACCCCTCCTAGTTCAAAGATGTAGAAGTCTTGTTGCACTTCTAACCCTTGAATCTTCAGCATGAGTTTAGGACAAACTCCTTTACATCGAATCTTCCTACCATCCCCCACCTCCACCGTATAAGGAACAGTTTCAGCCACATGTATTGATTCCTCTTCCACTAACACTGAGGAGATGAAGTTGTGGGAAGCCCCACAATCAATAAGTACCACCACCTTCCTTCCTGCTATTTCTCCCCACAGCTTGATTGATTTTTTTGAAGTGATTCTTGTAATGCTGTACAATGATAGTTGCAAGTTCTTGAGTTGTATCTCATGGGGTGTCACTTCCTCTTCCTCCTCGTTTCCTTTATCTTCCTCCTCTAACACCAGAAGCTGTAATTGTTTGTTGGCACAAACGTGCCCAGGGCCAAATTTCCCATCACACCTAAAGCACAACCCCTTCTCCTTTTTGTCTTGCTTCTCAGCTTGGGTCAAGATCTTGAACTCCCTTCCCTTAATTGACCCCGCGGTCTTCAAACTGTTGGAATCATTGATCGAGTTCGTGCTCCTATTGCCCACTGGCTCCTATGTCACTGTTCGGTTTTGGACATAGCTCCGAGTGGGTCCTCCCCCACGATTTCCTCCGATCACTCCCTTACTCAACAACTCGTTCCTCTCATCGACCTGTTGGGAAACTTCATCATTTCAGGGAGGGTTTTCAACGAGTGCAGTTTCAGTTCTGCTTTCACAAGATTGTTGAGTCCGTTCAAGAAAATCCCTTTTACATACTCCGTATCGGCTCCTTTCAGTGGTCCCGAGTAGAGTTCGAATCTTTCCCGGTACTCCGCTACCGTCCCGGTCTGCTTGAGACTCATCAACAACTCAAAGGGGTTCCGAGTAATTGATGGTTGGAATCTCTCGAGCAGGGCCGTTCGAAACTCCTCCCACGATGGGTCTACCACACAGAACTCCCACCATTGGTACCAGTTTAGGGCTTTACCTTCCATGGCGACCATCGAAGCTTGCAATTTCTCACGATCAGAAACTCCCTTCATCGCAAAATAGCGTTCGATCTTATTCACCCATCCATACGCGTCATCGCCTGAGAACAGCGGGATTTCGAGTTTCCTCCACTTGTCTTCGTTCCGGTTAACTTCGCCCCCGGCCCTCGTCTCTTCTTCATTGCTTCTATGACTGTCGCTGCCATTGTTACTGTGGCTGTTCGAGTTTCTTTGGAGCATCGCCACAATTGTATCAAACTGCTTCCTCGTCTCCGCCTTTTCTTCTTCCAAGATTCGTCTCAGTTCTTGGCGTTCTCGCCGGTCATCGTCACGACTCCTCCTCAAGTCATCAAAACCGCGCTCAAGAGCCGCAATTCTTGCGTCCATCCTTCGCGTATGGACCATGTACCACTCCCAGAAAAGAGAGCTTTGATACCAGTTGATAGAACTGGCTATTGAATCACTGAACTATCCTTCACTGTTTTGTTTATTGCAGAAATCCGAGGGAAATATCCCCTAAACCAGAGAAAGAATCAAGAAGATACAAGAGAGAGAGAGAGATAGCTAGGAGTTTGAGAGCCTAGTCTCTCCCAACCAATTTCTAACCAACTAACAGAATGATCCCCACTTCCCTCCCCTTTATTATATTTATACTAACTAGTTACTAATACAATGTTTCAGCTAGCTAGTTATGGGTTCAGTGGCCTTGGTTTGTTCCTTCTTTCTGAAATAAGTCTTGTATATAGGGGGTCTTGAGCTAACACATTCCCAAACCCATTTAAAGTTCCAGTTGCAGTAAAAGAAACCAAAACTCAGCCCCTGCATATTAGCCTCTTTCCCACTAGTTACAATTCAAGTAATTATAAAGTTAGTGCATTTAAGTCCTATGCTTAACCTTTGTTAGTTGTATTAGTTATATGAATGTGTAGTTGTATTAATGACTGTTTGGTTAAGCAGTTGTGGACTATGCACGTGTTTCTGTTAGTTCTGTTAGGCACAACAGCTTAGTTAGTTTTCAGCTCAGCTTCTTTTAGTTAGCTTTCCCAAGGCTCTAAAAGCAGCAGCCCTCATGTAAATGATTTTACCAGATCAATCAATTTTGAAGAGTATTATTCAGTACTTAACTTTCTAACATGGTATCAGAGCTACCATCCTGGGAATGAGAAGAAATCATCAGGGAAGGAAACTCGTACCCTTGGTGATGGCAAACCTCTTGTTAATCCGACCCCAAATCCAGCATACTTCTTGAGCTCCTCTGACAACCCAAGGATAGATGGGGACAATTGTCGAACATGGGCAAGATCAATGAAAGCGGTCTTGGGCGCAAAACCAAGCTAGGTTTCATCGATGGGAGCATCAACAAACCTGAGTCAGATTCAGAAGAATATCATAGCTGGGATAAGGTGGATTCAATGGTCTTGGCCTGGATTCTGAGATCAGTTGATCAAAAACTCCATGCAAGCATTTCACATGTTACTACCGTGAAATAAATTTGGGGAGATCTTGAAGAAAGATTTTTCCAAACGAATGCACCTAGGGTTCATCGACTGTGGTGCACACTTTGCTTAATTCAGCAAGAATCGGGCACCAACATCAAATATTTCTTCACACAATTTAAGGGCTACCTTGATGAACTCAGTGATCTGCAACCTTTGCATGAATGCACATGTGGTGCATCCAAGGTTTTGATGAAAAGAGAAAAAGAAAACCGTGTACTTCTTTTCCCTGGTAGCTTGGACAGTGAGCAATTTGCTCATGTCAAGGCTACTATACTTAACACAGAACCTCTACCATCCTTTCGCACCACTTTTAATCATGTTCTGAGAGAGGAATTGGGGTTCTTGGCAGAGAAGGAAAGGAGCTTCAAGACCGATTCAACAACTGCATTCTATTCAAACAACAAGAAGCAAAAGGGGCGTGATGGACCAAGGCCTAAATGCGACCATTGTGGCAAAATTGGGCATATTAAGTCCAAATGTTGAGGTAGTGGGATATCCCCAAACTTGGATATACAAAGAACACAAAGGAATTTCAATAGAGGTTCAGGACAGAATGCAGCACATTATGCTTGTGCTGATGAGGAACAGAAGGAAGGATCAATTCAGAACATTGCAGAACATGCCCTGCATGGAACTTGTGTGAATCATGAGAATATGACGGGTAATGTAGGCATGCTTAAAGGGCAATCTTTGGTTCTAGATAGTGGTGCATCACACCACATGACCCATTTGCTTTCTCTCCTAGAGGAAGTAAAGAAAATTGGTAAGCCTTTTAGCATAGTAGTGCCTACTAGAGAATCGGCTTCGGTAGAAAGAATGGGAACCATATATCTAAACAAGAACATTAAACTGAATAATGTTTTGTTTGTGCCTAGTTTCAATTGCTATTTAATTTCTATCTATAGATTGACTTAAGATATGAATTGCAAAGTGACTTATACTGTGAATTCTTGTCATATACAGGACCAGGATTCGAAGAAGAGGATTGGATCAGGTGAACTTCAAGATGGAGTGTATGTGATCAAGATTCCGGCAAAAGGCTCTTCTTTAGCGGTTGGAGGAAAGGATCTCACCAACTTGTGGCATACAAGAATGGGACATCCTTCCAACCAATCCTCACAGTACATTTCTTCTTTGCGTACATGTAATTTTGATTTCAATAATCTGCCTTGTTGTGACATTTGTCACAAATCAAAGCAATGTAGACTTAGTTTTAACCAAAGTAGCAATAAAGCTGAAGAACCTTTTAGTTTAATTCATTGTGATCTTTGGGGTAAATACCACACTGCTTCACACAATGGCTCACACTTCTTTCTTACCATTGTTGATGACTATACTCGTGGGACATGGGTGTACTTAAGGAAGGACAAAATAGAAACTAGTAATATTCTCATGAACTTTCACCATATGGTCAAAACACAATTTAATAAGAGGATCAAAAGGGTTAGGAGTGACAATGGTACAGAGTTTGTTAACTCTACCATTAGAGGGTTCTTTCGACAAGAAGGAATTGCCCATGAGACTTCTTGTGTGGCTACATCTCAACAAAATGGAAGGGTAGAAAGAAAGCATAGGCATATTTTATATGTGGCAAGAGCACTAAGATTTCAAGGGAAACTTCCTTTGAAATTTTGGGGAGAATGTGTCCTTGCAGCCACACATATCATAAATAGAACCCCTACTGTGGAAAACAACGGAATTACACCCTATGAGGTGTTGTTTAACAAGCCCCCAACATATGATCACATAAAAGTCATTGGTTGCTTGTGTTATGTAAGTAATGCATCTAAGCATGGGGATAAGTTTGATCCTAGGGCAGAACAATGTGTCTTTGTGGGTTATCCTATAGGACAAAAAGGATGGAAAGTGTGTAATTTGTGGACGAAGGAGTTTTTGGTTTCTAGAGATGTGATTTTCTATGAAGAAGTGTTCCCTTTTATTACAGATACATGGAATAATGATAAAATTCAGCAATAATTCTATTAACATAGATTCGTCTCATCATATATTACACTTTCCATGATATTGAGTTTCATAATGAGGAAGATCAAGAGGGGTCAAGAAGAAACTCCTCTAGACAGGTAGATGATCAACATGGCACTGATATTGTAAATGCAGAAAATAGTGCTCATAGTGAGGGGGAGAACGAAACCTTGCCTCAACAACCTGTCCTTACAGAACCTAGGACTAGATAGCCACCTACATACTTAAAAGATTACTATTGTCACTCATCCACTGAAAATCCAACTAGTAGGTCCCTGGATTCCTCACCTAAAGCACACATAGCTTATCCTATTTCAGATTTCTTGAGTTATAAAGAATTTTCCAACAAACATTTAGCATACTTTGCAGCGATTGCTGATCAAGAAGAACCTAAATCCTATATGCAAGCAGTTCAAAAGAAAGAATGGAGGGAGGCTATGGATCAAGAAATAAAAGCCTTAGAGGAAAATAGAACTTGGGAGCTTATGATGCTTCCAAAAGGGAAAAAGGCAATAGGTTGCAAATGGGTATATAAGCTGAAATACAAAGCAACAGGAGAAATAGAAAAGCATAAGGCTAGACTTGTCGCAAAGGGCTATACACAAGTTGAGGGAGAATACTTCAATGAAACTTTTGCCCCTGTGGCAAAAATGACCACGGTTAGATGTTTGCTTTCAATTGTTGTTGCAAAAGGATGGGAACTCCATCAAATGGATGTGAGCAATGCTTTCTTACATGGAGAGCTGGATGAGGAGGAATACATAGAGCCACCACAAGGATATCAAATTCCTAAAGAAGGCATGGTTTGTAAACTAAGAAAATCTCTTTATGGTTTAAAACAAGCATCAAGGAATTGGTACTCTAAGCTGCCATAATCCCTAATTGCTTATGATTTCATAGAATCTAGTTTGTTTACTTACACACACAACACTGCTTTCTTAGCTGTTTTAGTGTATGTTGATGATTTAGTTATTGCTGGAAATAGTAACAATGCCTGTAATGATGTTAAAAGACAGTTAATCAAGTGTTTTCATATGAAATATTTAGGCTCACCCAAGTACTTTCTTGGTATAGAACTAGCTAGAGGCAAGACTGGTTTGTTTCTATGTCAAAGAAAATATACTTTAGACATTCTTAATGAATGTGGTATGCTGGCGTGTAAGCCAGTTTCCTTTCCCTTAGAACAAAATCATCAACTAGCACTCGATCAATGATTTTTACTCAAATCCTTCACAGTACAGAAGATTAATTGGCAGGTTTATTTACCTAACTATTACTAGACCTAATCTGACCTATTTTGTGCATGTATTAAGTAAGTTTATGCAGGCTCCTAGGAAAGCTTACTGGGATGTTGCACTGAGAGTACTCAGGTACCTGAAATCATCTCCAGGAAAGGGAATCATCTTGCCGAAAGATAACAATCTTCAGCTTACTGCTTACTGTGATTTAGACTGGGCTTCATGTCCATTAACTCGAAAATCTATCATAGGGTACCTAATGAACTTAGGAACAACACCAATTTCTTGGAAAACCAAGAAACATAACACAGTTTCTAGGTCATACAGTGAAGCAGAGTATCGAGCAATGGTACATGCAACAAGTGAAATCCTATGGTTGCGCAGTCTTCTAAAATGTCTTCAAGTAAATTGTAGCACTCCTACAACACTTTACTGTGATAATCAGGCTGCTCTACACCTAGCTGCTAATCCAGTGTTCCTCAAGCAAAGTAAACACATAGAAGTGGATTGTCATTTCATTCGAGAGCACTTGCAAGCTGGAGTCATCGGAACAAACTATTTTACTACCAAACAGCAGCAGGTAGACATCTTCACTAAGGCTTTGGGAACTTTCAGGGGCTAACTGACAAGATTGGTGTTCATCAACCTCACACTTCATCTTGAGGGGGAGTAATAAAATTAGTGCATTTAAGTCCTATGCTTAACCTTTATTAGCTGTATTAGTTATATGAATGTGTAGTTGTATTAGTGACTGTTTGGTTTAGTAGTTGTGGACAACGCACATGTTTCTATTAGTTCTGTTAGGCATAACAGCTTAGTTAGTTTTTTTGTTTTTAATTAGTTTTCAGCTCAGCTTCTTTTGATTAGCTTTCCCAAGGCCCTATAAATAGCAGCCCTCATGTAAATGATTTTAGCAGATCAATCAACATTGATGAGTATTATTCAGCACTTAACTTTCTAGTTGGTAGATACAAAAACATTCCCATGACACTCCTAATATTGAAGCCACTAAACCAGCACAAGCACTAAAAAACCAGCACCTGCACTAAAACAACACCTGCACAATATCAGAAAACACCCCAACAAAAATTCAGCAATCCCTGTAATTACTTCCCAGCACCTAGTTTCAATTTAGAAGAGCACTCCATTGGACAAGTACACCAATCACAGAACAAATACACCCATCAACTGTATTATTGATCCAAATCCAAGATCTGCATTTTACCAAGTCTATCATCCTAACCAAGTCAGGCTTCTTGTTGAAAATGACACCATTCATTCCAAGCCAAATTGTCCATACCACCGTGTGCCATATAACCATCCCTCTAAACTTTCTTTCCTTTCCCTTAAATAAGCCTCTATGCTGCAGAAAATGATGTTGAATGTCGACCGATTGAGCCCTGCAAAGTTTAGCCAGCCATACACCTTACACCAAAGCTCATAAATCAGCTCCCATGAGAGAAATAGGTGTTTTTCATTTTCTGCAAATCTGTTACAGAATACACAGCATTGTTCCACATTAGAGAGCCTTATCTTATTCCGCTTCTCAATAAATTCATCTTTGTTAGTAACCTTCCTTTGAGCAACTGCCATGTAAATGCTAATAGTACCTTTGAGGGTATTTTACATTTCCATAACAGTTTATAAACCTCCACATCAGTAGCCGATTGTTGTTGTACCTCCAATGCTTGTTTTTCCAAGAACCTATAAGCTGAATATGTCGTGTAGCACCCAGAACTGTCCAAGCCTCAAGCAAACAGTTTAAATTTAGTCTTTTCTTTTTCCCATAGTAAGGCAATTTAAGCACATTATTGCTATGTTCTATAGAGTTGAAAACTTCATGCTTGACTCCAATAAATTGAAGCAAGTGACATCTTAAAATACCATAGTAATTTGACAATAGATAGTAAAGGTATGTAAATTTCAAATCATATAAATCTTACAACCATGCCCACTGTTTTTTATCAACATGGCTGCAAGGCTTAAGACAGTTGATGATTAGAATTGCATATTGTATTTTGTTCAGTATGTGCAGGGGTTTAAACTATTATATTGAAAATATAAAAATTTCAGCTTTTAAAAGGAAAGGGGGATCAAGAAAGAAAGCATGTGTAATTTATACACACCCAAAAGAGGCAATGTAGGATTAAGACTAACCTGGGGTAGATATTCTGTGACAATCATCATTGGAGTGATTTCTGTCACCGCACCTAAAAATTGGACTACATTTGGATACTATATTTTCCTAAGTAATGCAAGCTCATCACAGAATGCCAATCTAAGATAGTCAAGAACCTAAAAACCCCACTATTAGAATACAAATTTGTGAACTAAAATACTAAGTAACCCAATCAATATACATTTTGCTTATATAAAAAAAAAAAAACCAATTGACATGAACATATTATATAATTAGACTAACCCACACTTTGTCATCATCAGTGAACACTTCCTCCCCAAGAGTTTGTACTGTTGTATTTGTCATTGACATACCAACCTGGGAAAGGCAAAACACCAATTAGTACATGGTACAGGTTAAATGAATTTCTGGAAGCTTCTATATGTGAAATAAATAATTTGGCCTGTACATAAGTCTGGAAGATTGCTGCCATCATCAAATTTTCAAATTGTTATCTTTTATCTATATTAAAAATAACTTATAAGGTAACCCCTTGAATTTTAAACACAGGAAAATGAAGATTTGGATACTCATGATCAGGGTGAAAGAAGAGCCTATTCTTGTTTGCAAGTTCCACTTTGTTTTAAGGAAAAAAAAAAAGCACATTTTGGTTCTTAAGAAAAACACCATTTAGTTCTTGACAAAACTAATGTACCAAATTAATCTCTCATAATTTCAAACCCGGGATATGTTAGTCCCTTCGTTTGATCTCTATAGACACCATTTGTTTTCTCTGTGGATTAGTATTCCACAGTTGCTAATTTGTTGCTAAAGGGGCCAATTTCTTTTTGTAACACCATGTTTTTCCTATGTTTTCTGTAGCAGTAAATACATATTTAAATGTATTTATTTTAGATTAAATTCAGAGGATGATTTTAATTAAACTAAAATCATTTTCTTGTGTTGTTATATCATATGAAGTTACGATAAAAATTTCGGTTGAAAATTCAGACGGAAGCCGGTTTGCGTTTTCACTGCGGGTACAAGTTTACTGAGCAGAAAACCTAATTTTGACCCGTGAACGAGATAATTAGTGTTTTTATTATGTTTCCTTCAACTTTGGTTATTTTGAAAATTTTCGTTCAAAAATAAAATAAAATATTTTATTCAGGCGAAAACGTCGGAAGAATTACGATCGGAAATGCAACCGGGTACAAAATGGAGCAGAATAGGAGACATAAAAGGCTTGAGGTGAGATGAGGGAGTGAGGTGACTCACTAGAGGTATGGCCTAAGCTACCTCCTAAAAAGTGGTCATGATGTCACTTTTTGAAATATAACATATTATATTCTAAAAATCTATTTTTCTCTTTCCTCTTCAACCAAACAAGGCACAAGGTCAAAACTTGCTCTCCAAGCTCATTCCTCTCTCCCCAATTTCGTGCTACTCTCTCCCCTCTCTATATATACCCTTTTCATTTTCACTTCATCATCTTCCTCCTTCAAACTCCATTAAACCTTCATCTTCTTCCTTTCTTCTAAAAGTTCAAGCTCTTAAAGCTTTAGTTTTTATTCATCTTTTCTACTTAAGTTCTTCATTAAAGCTCTTATGCTTTCATATAAATCTTTTTACAAGTTTCATCTTTTATTTCTTAGTTTACTTTATGTGTTCTTTATATGCTTTAAACTTCTAAAATCTCTCTAAAATGGTAGAAAACTCCTTTTGAGTTGAAACCACTTTCTATAGTATTGTATTAACTTATATTTTCACATACTAAGAGGTTGTGTAAAACAAAAATCTCTATCCATCTCTTCCAATGAAGGCCGAATGCTTGCATTTGTGACCTAGGAAATTTTTGTTTCAACTTTTGGAATATGATCATGTGTTTGAGTTTCTAACTATCCCTTGATCTTGAATCTATAAATCTTGGAAGTTTTGATAGCTTGTTCCTATGATGGCCGAAAAATATGAATAAGTAGGCCTAGGATCTATGTTTCAACTTTCCAAGTATTGATCATGAATTTAGAACTCTTAATAACTTGTTTATTTTATGTTATTAAAGCTAGTATGTGTTACTTTCAATTTTCCAAGATGATCATGGACTTGAGCTCCATAAGATATTTGGATGCTAAGTCTAAGAGATTGGAAGGTTTAAGGATTTCTAACTTGTTTATTCTATGTTATTAAAGCTAGTATGTATTACTTTCATTTTTTCAAGATGATCATGGACTTGAGCTCCATAAGATATTTGGATGCTAAGTCTAAGAGATTGGAATGTTTAAATTTCCATTGTTTTCCAAGATGATCATGGACTTGAGCTCCATAAGATATTTGGATGCTAAGTCTAAGAGATTTGGAAAGTTTAAAGATTTCTAGCCTATAAATCCTATGAAGGCCGAACCTATAAGGTTATGGACCTAGGATACTTTGTTCTTATTTTCCCAAAATGATCATGATTTTGAGCTCCTTAATACATATGGATGCTAAACCTAAGAGATTGGAAAGTTTAGTGAATGCTATCCTATTTTACTAGCCTTGGTCGAATACCCTAAGTTTATAACTTAGTGGGATTTTAATTCAACTTTGTTAAATGATCATTGTTTATGAACTCCTAACATTTAAGGATCATAAATCCATGAGTTGTATAATTTTCGGGATTCTCTAACCCTAAGAACTAGTCTTGGCCGAACCTATACCTTGTGGTTTAGTGTTCTTGTTTGATTTTAACTTGTGATTTTGTGTTCATAACCTTAGACTTTCATCGCGGAGGAAACAAGGACGTTCGTGGTTTACCTCTCCAAGCATCTAATCTCCTTACCTTCACGGAAGGTAAGAGGGGATTGCCTAGGGATATTCAATGACTATATGCATGTGTGTATGTGTTTACTTGAGTGATTTGAATATTATTGTGATATTGAGCCAATACTTGAATAACTCGTTTACTTGAACTATTGTGGTTATTACTTGAAGTCGAACTTTACTTGCTTTAAAGTGTTATGAATTATATATATGTGATGAACTGTCGTTAACTGTGATATTATTGTTGAGAATATATTACTGTTGATTGAAGTTTGAGAAGCCGGACTTGAGTCTGTGCACAATGATTATAAAGGATTAAAAACCTTAATAAGCCTTGAATAGAACTTTGAAAGTATTGGTTTCATTTATAAAAGTTCATTGTTTAAAACGCTTACTTCAAGAAAATGATATTCTTATTTTGAAAAGAAACGTTGAAGTGTTTTTAAGACAATAGAAACTACCTTTTTATGATCCAAAGTTGGTACGAGAGAAAACCTTTTTCGAACTATGTGTTTTATGAAGGAAAACCCCTTTGAAAATATTTGAATTTATTTCATCAAGGATTTCAAAAGCAAACGAATTCCCTAAATGTTTTATCAACGAATTTGTAAAGGAAAATATTTTCTCCTAAATGATTTAGAAACGTTCCGGTTACTTGGATAAGTGACCGAGGTTTCGTTTTGGTTTTTGATTTTCACTGAACGAAAAGTAAGCACATGTGAAAGAGAATACTAGTTCGCGAGATGTCGCCTCTAGTATTCAGTTTATGCACGTGATCTGGGATCTGTGTCAAGAATTATGGACCAAGGGTCCTAATCGTGATATTATGGGCTAGGAGTCCTAATTTTGGAATTGAGGACTGTGTATCCTAATTTCGTTGTTATGGGCTAGGAGTCCTTATCATGTTGAAATAAAATATGGATAAAATTATAATTGTTTCTACGGCCACAACCTTGGACTGCGGCATCGGTCTAAGGTGTTGTGATTGAGCACTCGGACTGCGTGTCCTGTGTTATTGATTTTCAAGTAATAAAAATTGTGAATAGTCGTTAGCTTTGGGCTTCGACAATGGAAAAGAGTGAACACAAAGAAAAGTCTCAATAATGAAAAGTCTTTTATTCATATGCATTTCCCCTTTGCAGACGTGCTTGAGTTATCCGAATACCCGCTTAAGATGTGGTATTCAATGAGGTATACATCCGAGTGGCCGTTATAAGGGATTCGTGATAATGTTGATCCGGGTGCATGAGGTGACGGAGACAACTTGCCAAACGGGGCGTATGAGCCTGATCAACTCTTTCTTTTTTAATGATAAAACGGTGATGGAATCTCATGAGATTAAGATTAGAGCCTGATGATTGAAATGTCATGCATTATCTTATAAAATTGATTGATTCGAGTATGAGACCCACTGAAATAATATTTGTTGTTTACCTATGAGTAATGTTTAAAATGTTAATATGCCAAGGTGTTGTATGTATCATGTGTATGGTTGTTGTGTGATATATCCGTTGTCGGTATCTCACTCTTACAGTTATATCAGGTCTCTTCGGGTTTTGCTGTAGTACCTTAGTACTCCAGTACCGATGTTGCAGAGGAGTCTTTCTAAGTCACTTGAAGACCTAGTGTTAGAGGTTGGGAAAGTATTTTGATTGGGGGTCTCTCCAATGAATATTTGATAGAATGACCAGCTTAGGAGTCTGAGTTGGGTTGTATATCTAAAGAGGTCGGTATATGTAGTGTTATATACATCCATCTGTAGTTTGAACTTTTCTTTCGAAAGTGGAAACTTAAAGAAATGCTGTATGTCATGGTAACTTTGTTTCGAACGTGACTTTACGTTTTAAATGTATGTATGATGGATTTTAGAGTTATCCTTAAAGAAAAATTTTATACCCCAGTTTTCTGACTTAAAAGAAAACAATTTTCCGAAAGCAACCAGCAAATTATCTTTTAATTTACTTCCGCATGTGTTACGTAATAATACCCTAAGGGGGGGGGGGTGTTACACTTTTTATCATGTTCGTTAAAATGGTGCTTAACGGAAGAAATCAGAACATGTCAACAACTTAACGGACCCAAACTAATGGGGGTTGACAGAAGGACTAACGTATCCCTAGTTTAAAATTGTGAGGAACTAATTTGATAATTTAATTTTGTCAAGGACTAAAACAGATCTCGGTATTTTTCATGGGGACCAAAGTGGGTCTTTATTCTTGTTTTTTAATCATTACAACAAAAGTCGACCTATTGGCTGTTATACCATATCTAGTTAGCATCTCACCATTAACACTTCCGACACCACGTGATTATGTAAAAGTGACCAACGATAGGAATAGTATAACCAAAATGTGCATATTAAGACAATTTAGGCATATTATTCCCATTTGTTAAAAAAAAGCATATTATTCCCATAGAATAGATAGAAGAGTAACATGAGCATTTCGTTATTTAATATTTTTTTATATAATTATTGGGATAAAAAAACCCTCTAAATTCGGAAATTGAAACCCCAAGGCCCAAGGATCGTCTTGACTTTTTCCCTTTTAAAAAATAGTAAATTCCATTTCGGACCCTCCAATTCAATTTCATAGGGTTTTGAAATTTTGATGTTCCCTCTGTCCCTTATTTACTATTTCTATTTGAAATTGAACCTACAATTTTCTTTGTTCGTCCCACACAGTGTTGCCGCTCTCATGAAAACTCCTCAACCTCCGTTGCCATCGGCGTCATATCGGCGCAACGAGTCGCCACCTCCAGTCTTCCCTGACGATCTCATTGTGGAAATTCTGACATGGCTGCCTATGAAGTCTCTCGTTAAGTTCAGTTGCGTGTGTAAGTCGTGGAAAACCCTAATCTCAGATCCTAATTTCGTGAAATTGCACCTTCGTAGATCTGCTAGAAACCCTAGCCTCTTATTAGTTTTGCAAAAATATCCAGAGGATTTAAATTTGGAAGGTGTCTATCCGGGAATCTTTCCCTGCTTTGTGTGTTCTTTATTGGGGAAGCCATCACCCACCTTTGATGAAGATTATTGCTTTCGATTAAACGGCTATAGTGACTACCAAGTTGTTGGTTCCTGTAATGGCTTAGTCTGTTATTATCAATATATGAATCGAAAATACTGCTTTTATTTATGGAACCCAGCTACAAAGTTAACATGTAAAAATTTGGCTCCTTTACGTGTCAATGACCGTTGTTTTTATTATAGTTTTGCATTGGGTTATGATAATTTAAGTGACATTTACAAGGTGTTAGCATTCGGTTTTAATGTTAAAGCTAAGGAGGAGTCACAAAAAAACCATGTGAAAATTTGCAGCTTGGGTGACAATTGTTGGAGAGACATTCATAATTTTCCTCTTATTCCCTTTCATAATGACTATCATCTAGAGCATAACAATGGAGTATACTTTAATGGCACTCTTAATTGGTTAGCATTGTGCAACATCAAACCCGACAGTTGTGTATGGGATGAGTCTAATACTATTACTATTGCTCAATTGGTAATTATTTCGCTTGATCTAGGGATGGAGACATGCACACAATTGTTGTTGCCTCGTCTTGATGAAGCCCCTCCGGTTGAGCCAACTATTGGGGTTTTGATGGATTGCCTATGTTTTTCTCATGATTGTAAGAAAACCCATCTTGTGATATGGCAAATGAAGGAGTTTGGAGTTGAAAAGTCTTGGACTCAATTCGTGAAAGTTGGTTATCAGGACCTTCAATTTGATTACTTCCTTTTTGATTATCCTTTGTAACCCTTGTGCATGTCTGAGGATGGTGATGTCCTGATAATGGGAACCCGTGCTAAGTCGCAAGCAATTATGTATCATTTGAGAGATAACGGAGTAGAACAAACTGAAATTAAGAATTACATATGTTGGAAAAGTACCTTGGACTATGTTGAAAGCTTGGTTTCACCATGTTGCAATTAAGTTCTTCCGTGACAGGTAGTTTATCCTAATTTATTTTAAATCATGTACACTGTTTTAACTCTTGTCATTTGAAGTAGGAGATATATGTAGATTGTGTTAATACTTTTTGTGGTGCCATAGTTTCACTATTTTTTTTTGTAAGATTATCTATGGGCTAATGCTAATGGTTGGGTTGAAATGTATGGATTGGAGGTAGTTGTTTTGATTTTATATTTATTGTAGGCTAAAAGATGATTTTCCAAAATAATAATAATAATAATGGATTCTCTCCTAAATATTCTATTGTTGGATTGGTCTTCAAAGATTTTTAATAAAAATGCAGAAAAAAAACTAGAATTATTTTATTTCTTCAAACATGACTTTAATTTACTGTAAAATTTCTTTACAGATATGAGATATGGAACGTTAGAAATGAATGGGTTTATTTTATTCTGTTTAATATGTAATCTCATTTTGATTGTATTTGACTAACTGAAGATCTTACAAAATGCTTGTTTGCTGTTTGTAAATAGGAAACTTTTCTCTTGAACATCATTACTGAAATTCTAAAGTCTTTTATTAAGTGTTGATTGTTTTACTTTTACCATCGCATGATAAAAGCTTCTAGCTTACAATTAGGTAGTGATGAGAACAAGATAGGTGGCAAACGTTAGAGTCTTTTCTTTAATTTTGATGTTTAAGCAAGAACATTTAGGTAATTACTGATAGGCATACAAATTGTGGGAGAATTTTCTATTTCTATACTTGATAATGTCATTGCTAGAGAATCTCATTTAATAAGTATCATGATACAGGAGTGCAGGCTTGTATTCTTAGCATCAGGGTTGAAGCTAATTTCTTTCTTTGTATGTATGGATTGACTGAAATTTTGAGCATGTTGCATTCATTTTAATCCTACCGGTGTTTGTTTTATCAAGATATTTTTTTTCCTACAATTTCTCTTTCAAGTCTAATAGGGCTCTTTTTGAATTGTAGATTTGCATCTCTAGCTTCAAAGGCATTGTGGAGGGCTAGTATCAAAGAAGAAAGGATGAAGGGACCTTAGTGTAGCTTAAGTTTCTACTTCAGTTCTAGGTTGATTCTGAGGAAGACTTTTATGTCCCTATTGACGACTTTCTATTAGGTTGTTTTGGGAACACTGGTAGTAACTTACAGCTTGAAAACTATGTTGTTTTGCATCTTTACTCCTATTTGCGTTAATGGTAACTAAAAGACTTTTTGTCTATATAAGTAACTTATTTTCACTTTTAGCCGCACCATTTAGGGATATCAGAACATTGTTATAGTTGCACTTTATCTTGTTTAACAATCGCTGTATTTTGTAATGTATGGTTGAATGAATATCTATTATCTTCTTTTTAAGTTAAAATTGTAAAAACACCCGTTCAACTATTTTCGCAACGTACCCATTGAGTATAAAAATGATTAAAATGCCATCTAATAATTACAAATTAATCACCCATTTAGTTTGTTAATGGAGGCCACATTTGTGTGATCCATCTTAGAAAATGCAGCCTCCATTCTCAGCCTCCTTCGACCAAACGCGTGGTTTTCATTTTGAAGGATCTCTCTTTTACATCCTATGAACCAGAATATGGGTGTGACATTCATTCCTAATTGTTACTACCAATAGATCTCAGATGTTGATTACAGTTTGGCCAAACTATTGCAGTTTATGGAGGTGTTAGATTTCTTGCAGTTAAGAACGATTTTATTGTGTGGTGTCACTGATGTGCTTTCACTTTTCCAGCAATCTGTGTTTCCTTGTTGCTTGGAAATGTAAATTGTTTGTCAGTGCAGTGCATGCCTAATTTTTTTTCCAACACTCCAGGGAACCTAATTTTCCTATAGTCCTTTCCTGTGATGTTTCATTTTCATGATAGAATTAGATTTTTTGAACATTCCATTCTTTTTAAATATTGACGTAATACCTCATTTTCATTTTTTTTGTGTTCCTTGCTAATAGGATTTTATGGCCAAATGATGCCAGCTGTTGCTTTAAAAGTAAATTACCTCTACAGTGAACAATAATTTTCTCCTACTTGCGATTTAACAAATGTTGCATGTTATTAGAAACAATGAATCATTAGTCCTTCACATATTGTTACACATATATTGGATGTTCCGCATATACATGCGACCTTTTATTTTTAAAGGCATCATATGCAATAAAGTAAGGGAATTTGAATTGCTGAATGGACACTTCTGCTTTAAAGTAAGATGCATATTGTTGGTTCTCTATTTTGCTTCAGAGTTCTGGTTTGTTTGACAAAAGTAGTGGGTTTTTTTAGTGAACATAAATTCATTTTTGCATATTGTTGATGTTTGATTGGAAGAGAAGTCATACTTTTGGTCATTAGTCTTGTCTTTGGCCATCAATGTAGTGTTGTTAGGTGTTGTGGTTTTCAAATATTAGAGAATGAGTTATTGGCTGCTCCTGACGTGTAGCCGATGTAGGTGCTGTGTTTTGTATGTGTTGGTGAGCTCTGTTTGAGCATTTTGTTGAGATTTTGTAACTTGAACCTTTTGGATGAAATGAATTAGTAATTGTGTGTAGAGCTCTGTTTAATTATATCCCCAAGCTCTTCACTTTATGTACATTTTGTTGTTATTGTTTCTGCTCATGTTTGTTTTAGCGGTTCTATTGTTGCTCCACGAATCACAACACATTTTTCTTCTCCCTAACCCTTTTCTCTGCTCTATCCTCTTTTGTTTGGAATGATAACTCGATCCCTCTTTCCCCTGCCTTAGGTGTATACAGAACAAGACTGGCAGTGGCGGATTATCTCAAGAGCTGGGGGGAAGAGGCTCCCCACAGAAAATGTGTACTGATATTTTTTTTATATAAGTTTCTTTTTTCTTTTGGTATTCAATAAACTTCTTTTAGTAACAGAGCTAAATGAAAGACAAGTAATGTTCCTGCCAAGATCCGACTTGCCGGAATCTCGCCGTAGAACGTCTAACCAAGAGTGAACACCGGGGTTGTTTTAGATTATGGCTTGACAGAATATTATATTCCGGTCCTACGTATCCCAATGGGAATCAAAGCAAGACGTGGTTCTTGGTTCAACCCTTGGTCATACAGTGATCTCAATCCCCTAATCTTGTATCTGATGAATACCGGCGAGCAAGGACTCTTCAATAGTCTCTTGGTCGTGCTAGTTTCTCTAATATGCTTAAGGGAGATTCACCTTCTAGTTCATCAAAAACCACCCTTTCTTTTGGGTTCTCCTCCTTTTATAATAGGATCCCCATATCTTTAAGAGATCAGGATTTATCTTCTTTCATCTCTTTAATCTTCTTTGAGATATGATTTCCTTAATTTGAGAGATTTTATCTCTTCTAACCGGATAAGGTTATTTGAGATAATATCAGGATCATTAAAGATAATATCAAAATCTTATCTTTCCCACCTTTATTGGATTGGGTATCCAAGCTCGGTGGCCGGGTTTTACTCATCGGCTAGTACACGAGCCCCCCAAGCTTTGAGCTATAAGAAGCGTAAAAATTTTCATGACAGTAGCCGAGCTTGGCCTTTAAAACCTTTTTTTGGAGAATCTAAGGTTTATGGTGTAGGTTCTCTTCCCCTCTTTACCATAGTTTCAATGACCGACCTTGTACCTCTGCCAATCGTTCAACCTCGGGTGACCGAGCTTAGAAACTTGGTCTCTTTAGCCTTTCAAGTTGGCGAGGTAAGTGGTCGAGCTTCACACTTCGGTTTATATATGTCTTTTAATTCGATGAACACTTCGGGCGACCGAGCTTCACACCTCGGCGGAGCTTTACACCTCGACCCATATACGAGTCCCCCCAAGCTTTGAGCTTTTCGAAAGCGTGAAAGCTTCTTTGAAGGAGCCGAGCCTAGACAAGATGGAGGTAGTCGTCTTAGTTTTGCACTGTGACCAAAGTTTCCTGGTTCCCGAGATGAAAAAAGACGTTGCCTTTTGTCATTAAGGCAAAGCTGACTTGTGACGCGTGGCCTTTATGGCATTATTTTCGAGGCCTGCACTGCGGCTGCGTGTTCATATTTTTAATTGATGACATCGTATATTCTGATGTCTTTGCCACGTGTTTCTTTTCCATTAGTGCGCCGAATTTGCGCAGACTTGAAGGGACGTTTCTCTTCTCTCGCATGTCAACAACCACCATCATTACTTTGAAAAGTAACGTTTCATTTCTTTTTTGAAACGTTATTCTTTTTCTATAAATTGAGTGAGCTCCGGATACAGGGCTATACTTTCCCTGAACCTTCAATTTTCTTCTCTCTCGAGCCTCTTCTTGTCCAAGCTTTTACACTCCCTTTCCTATTCGAGGTACGTCCTTCTCATCTCTTTTTTCCAGTTTCATTTCTGCTTTTTTAGCCATGGAGACTTCATTCGAGGTATCCCGTAATGCCTCTTATGGGGTTCAGATCATAGAGCCCGAAATCAATCCAATTAGGGGCTCTCCTCATCGTTCTTCGTCTTCCTCTCATGGTGGTGGCGGTGCTAATGGTGCCTCCTCCTCTTCTGATGAGAGTAGCTCCACTACTCCTGATGCCACACCCGTCCCTAAGCTCCGTAAGCGTACCAATAGGATGCCTAGAGTCCTATACCCATATATTACTATTACTGGGTATTTCTGGGTAAGGCCGGATGCGGGAGCCTTTCATTCAAACTTTAGCGATTCTGAATCCCTTTCATCCATTAAAAACAAATTTCCTGCTTTTAGTGGCACTGTAGAGTGTTTGCCATGTTCTGAGAATGAACACGTCTTCCTTCATGCAGCTTCGGATCAACCTTCTTTCAAATACTGTTCCTGCCGAGATCCGACTTGCCAGAATCTCGTCGTAGAACGTCAAATCAAGAGTGAACAATGGGGGTTGTTTTAGATTATGTCTTGACAGAATATTGTACTCTGGTCCTACGTATCCCGGTGGCAATCAAAGTCAGACGTAGTTCTTAGTTCAACCCTTGGTCATATAGTGATCTCAAGCCCTTAATCTTGTATCTGATGAATACCAGCGAGCAAGTAGGGGTGGAAGTAGGCCAGGCCGCCCGACAGGGGCCTATGGCCTAGCCTGTTTATAGCCTGGCCTGGCCTGGCCTATTTAATAAAAAGGCCGGGTAAAGGCTTTTTCAAAAGCCTTTTTAGATAAATAGGCCAGGCTTGAGCTTCAGAAAAAGCCTACGAAGCCTGATAGGCCAGCCTGATTAATATTACTTTTAAATAAATATTAAATATATATATATATATATATATATATATATATAATATAATATATAATAGATAATAATAATCAAATTAGACAAATCATAAAGTAGAAAGCCTATATTAAGGCTTGTGGCCTTATTAAGGCCTTCACAAGAAATAGGCCTATTTAGCACCAGGCTTGTGGCCTTATTAAGTCATTCACAAGAAATAGGCCTTTAAAAAGGCTTTCAGGCCAGGCCAGGCTTTTAAAAAGGCCAAGCCAGGCCTTAAAAAAAGCCTATATCGGGTAATAGGCTAGGCTTAGGCTTGATATTTTTGAAACAGGCCAGGCCTATTTAGCTAAAGCCTGGCCTGGCCTGGCCTACTTCCACCCCTACGAGCAATGACTCTTTAATAGTCTCTTGGTCTAGCTGGTTCCTCTAATACGCTTAAGGGAGATTCACCTAGGTTAGTGAAAAGTGACTCTCTTTTGGGTTCTCCTCCTTTTATAATAGGATCCTCATATCTTTAAGAGATCTTGATTTATCTCCTTTTATCTCTTAAATCTTCTTTGAGATATGATTTTCTTAATTTGAGGGATTTTATCTCTTCTAATCGGATAAGGTTATTTGAGATAATATCAGGATCATTAAAGATAATATCAATATCTTATCTTTCCCACCTTTATTGGATTGGGTATCCAAGCTCGGTGGCCGGGTTTTTACTCCTCGGCCAGTACACAAGCCCCTCAAGCTTTGAGCTAGAAGAAGCGTAACAGTTTTCATGACAGTAGCCGAGCTTGACTCTTGCAAAAAATCTTTTCGAAGAATCTAAGGTTTATGGTGTAGGTTCTCTTCCCTTCTTTCCATAGTCTCGTTGACCGACCTTATATGTTGGCCAACATTCAGCTTCGGGTGACCGAGCTTAGAACCTTAGTTTCTTTAGCCTTTCAAGTTTGTGAGGTAAGTGGCCGAGCTTTACGCCTCGGTCTATATATATTTTATTTTGGTGAACACCTCGGGTGACCGAGCTTCACACTCCAGCGGAGCTTTACACCTCGGGCCAACACCTCGGTGGACCTTTGCACCTCGGCCCATATACAAGCTCCCCAAGCTTTGAGCTTTTAGAAAGCGTGGAAGCTTCTTTGAAGGAGCCGAGCCTAGCCGAGACGTGGGCAGTCGTTTTAGATCTGTGCTGTGACCAAAGTTTCGTAGCTCCCGAGATGAAAAGGGACATCGGCTTCGTTATTACTTCCGAGGCCTGCTCTCCGGTTGCGTGATTGAAGCCATTTAGCTGTCGCAACGTTTATTCCGATGTCTTTGCCACGTGTGACTCCTTCATTAGTGAACCGAATTTGCGCAGACTTGAAGAGACGTTCCCTTTCTTCACACGGCATTTGCCATTATTACTTTCAAAAGTAACTTTAAGATTTGTTTTCTTTCGAAGTGTCGAGGTCTCTATAAGTTGGCGAGAACTTTGCTTAGGAACCCATTCGCCTCTTCCTTACTCAAACTTTTCTTCAAGCTCTTCTCCTTCAAGCTTTTGCATTTCCTTTTTTGTTCCAGGTACGCCATCGTCATTTCCCTTCATTCTCTCTTTTTTCCATGGAAACTTCATTCGAGGTATCCCAGAATGCCTCTTTTAGGTTTCAGATCATAGCGCTCGAAATCAATCAGATTGGGAGCTCTCCTCATCATTCCCCATCTCCCTCTCATGGTGATGGAGGTTCCAACGGTTCTTCTTCCTCTTCTGACGAGAGTAGCTCCGCTACTCCTGACGCTACCATTGCCCCTAAGCACCGCAAGCGTTCTTCTAGGATGCCCAGGGTTCCTTACCCGGATATTACCATTCCTAGGTATTTCTGGGTAAAACCCGATGCTGGGGTATTTCATTCTAATTTCATAACTCTCGATTCCCTTAAAGCCATTAAGGCCAAAGTTACTGCTTTCGATGGTGCTGTAGAGTGCCTTCCCTGTTCAGATAATGAACATGTGTTTCTTCAAGCGTCTCCTTCTGAACCAGCTTTCACCTATGTATATAAGACTTTGTTTGAGCAGATTGGTGTCACCATCCCCTTTACCCCCTTCGAGTGTGAGGTTCTAAAAATTATGAACGTTGCTCCTACCCAATTACACCCAGATAGCTAGGCTTTTCTAAAAGCCTTTTAAATTCTTTGTGGCCAAATAGGGATGGCGGCCACCGCGTCCAAATTTCTCTATTTTTACAAGGTCAGGTTCGGAGACCGGGTTGGGTGGATCTAACTAAGTGGGGTTGAGAAAAGAGGTATCATCGAGCTCTACAAGAGCTCCTAAAAATTCTTCAAGTCAGATTTTTTCAAAGTCCGACCTACTGAGGGGAATGAGTCTGTTTTTTTCGACTCAGACGGAATTTCCAAATTTCCTCTCTACTGGCAACCCTGCCCTTCTAAGTTTTCTAGTTTTGACTTCAGCTGTATGACAACTCAAGACAGAATTGATGTTGAGATTCTGAAGCTTTTTCCTAGGCCACTGCCCTGTGGAAGACTTTTAAAACTTCCCGTCTCTTCCACTTGGCAAGCCGATTTTGATTGTAAGTAGCCTTTATTTCAAAGTTTTTTTTATTTTACCTGTTATTATTGTATTCACTATATTTTGACTAATCTCTCTCTTGTAGTGATAATGGGAAAATTCAACTACAAGGCTCTGCTGAAGAAATCGGCTCCTCAAGATGGTGGCACCTCAATTCCGACTTCAGATGCCAATGGGAAGAAGAAGAAGGTTGTTGAGAGCTCGAACCCCGATGCTCGTCTTTCTAAGCCGTCTGGAGCCGATGCGCAACCAGTGGTACCAAGGAGGAGTGCTTCTTCGTTTCCTCTGACTTATGATGACCCCACTGCCGAGAAGAGGACCGAAGGGGAACTTCATGTGACCGACCTGACAGTGGACGCTAAGTGGTATAATAGCCACTGTAACCCAAGGATCAGCTCGCTCTATCATGATGATTTCAACCCAAATGCTGACTTCTCCCTTGCTAATGTGGACAAGGACTTTAATAAAGATGGAATTCTAGTTTCTTTGTCCGAGCTTGAGGATGAAGAAGAGGTAGGCCAGGAAGAGGAGGAAGCTGAGGAGCAGGCTGTCGAGGAGGGAGGAACCAGGGAAAGTGAAACAGCTTTAACTGATCCATCTTTTTCTGTTCCCCCGAGTGCTAAAGATGACCCGAACTCTACTCCTGTTGCTCATGGGGATGCCCATGAGTAACTTAGAAAAATAGTCTCTTTGTATTTGTTTTTAGGGCAATGCATTTTTCGTTCTGAATCTTTTGTACTCTTGGGCTTTGTCCTTTTAATGGAATTACATGTTAGTTTCTAGATCACGATTTGCTTTTTACTTTTCAAACTTAGAAAATTTTCTAAGTTTTTTATGTTCATGCCTCGTTTTTCCCTGTCGGCTTTTGGAGCTCTAGCTTGTAATTTTTTCTAAGTTAGTGCTCACCTTGGTTGATTTTAGCTCGGATTACCTCTTTAGGTTTTTAATTACCTTTAGGCATTGTTTACCTCTTTAGGTCCGGTATTTCGACCTCAACTCGATTGATTTTAGCTCGATCAACCTTTTTAGGTTTTTAGTTTTTGCCTCTTTAGGTCCGGCATTTCGACTTCAACTCGATCGATTTTAGCTCGGTCAACCTTTTTAGCCTTAGTTTTTCATAAATAAATTTTTAACCATATAACAGTATTCTTGCCAAATATTGCAACTGAAATTGATTCTATTTATTTATTTTTTCGGGTGTGCCTCATTAAAAACTTCCCGGCCAAAACCTCGTGGGAAAAGACTGGGGTAGGGAAAAGAGTGCATCACCTACTTACATAACTTTAACTAAAATAAAACTTAAGGTGGGAGGTGTTCCAAGTTCTTGGAATGGCCTTTCTTGACAACTCTTCTAGCTTATAAGTGTCATTTCCTAGACTTTCAACTATGCTGAATGGGCCAGCCCAGTTTACTACAAGTTTACCCTCTTTGGAGTCTTTTCTTGCATCATTTTGTAGTATCAATACTAAGTCACCTTGCACATATTCTCTTGGCTACAGCCTTGAGTTGTATTTCCGAGTTGCTTTCTACTTGTATAGCTCTTCCCAGATTCTTGCCTCATCTCGGACTTCTTCAACCATGTCAAGCTCAACTCAGACTTCTTCTTAACTCTTATTTTGGTTATGATGCTGCCTTCGAAAGGAAAGTTCGCCGAGCTCAACAGGAATCATTGCATCGGTTCCATAGGTCAGCCTAAACGGTGTTTCACCAGTCGATGATTGTGGTGAGCAATGGTAAGCCCAGAGGATGCTGGGTAATTCTTCGGCCCATGCTCCATTTGATTGGCCTAACCTTTTCTTCGACTCGTTTAAAATGACTTTGTTGGCTGCTTCTGCTTGGCTGTTGGTTTGTGGGTGTTCAACCGAGGTGACCTTATGTTTGATTCTGAGGTTGGAGTAGAACTCTCCGAGCCCTTTATCAGTGAAATGCCTACCATTATCTGTGACAATTGCGTAAGGTAATCCGTGTCTGCATATGATGCTTTTCCACACAAAATTATGTACCTTTTTAGCTATTATGGTGGCTAATGGTTTAGCTTCAATCCACTTAGTGAAGTAATCAACCCCAACAAGCAAAAACTTGACTTGCCGTTTAGCCATCGGGAAGGGGCCGACTATATCCACCCCCCACATAGTAAAAGGCCATGGCGAGAACATGGAATGGAGTTCTTCACCTGGAACTCGCGCTACATTGGCGAACTTCTGACAAGGCTCACACTTATTAGTCCAGGCAGTACAGTCTGACCTCGCCTCCTTAGGATCATTGGGCAATTTGTTAGAGGCTAAATATTCCCAAATTGGTGTCTTCCAGCCACGATCATAGTGCTCGGTCATTATCACCTCGGCACTTTTTATGCTCGGTTCGAGGAGATTCTCCTGAATGAAAGTTCTTAGCTGACCAGCTTTCTTGGTGCTAGCCAACTTAGACAACAGATCTTCCCTGGAATTTTCCTCCCGAGGTATATGCTCGATAGTAAAATTATCAAATTCAGAAATTAGACTATTAACTTTGCAGAGATACCTGGTTAGTTGGGGATCCTTTGTTTGATAATCACCTGAGACTTGTCCTGTTATAAGTTGTGAGTCACTTCGGCATTTTAACTCTTTGACACCAACCTCTTTAGCTAGCTTCAGTCCTGCAATAAGGGCTTCATATACTTGGTTGTTTGAAGCAGTAAACCGAAACTTTAAAGATTGTTCCAGGATTAGATCATCAAGACCTTCAAGAATTATTCCAGCTCTGCTTCCCTTTAAGTTAGATGAACCATCAACATATAGAAGCCAGATGAAGGATCCTGACCTCAGCTTAGAAGAGAGCTCGACAATGAATTCGGAGAGGCATTGCGTTTTCATCGTTCCCCCCGGCTCATATTGCAAACCGAACTCTGACAATTCTACTGACCAAACTATCATTTGTCCGGCTAGATCGGGTTTCCTGAGTACCTGCTTTATTGGATGATCTGTTTTGACTATAACTTGGTGTGATTGGAAGAAAGGTTGTAACCTCCAAGCTACCATGATTAAGGTGAGGGCTAGTTTTTCAATTACTTGATACCGTGTTTCGACATCTTTCGGAATTCTACTAACGTAATACACCAACATCTGTTGTTTTTCTTCTTCCTGGATGATTACTGCACTGATTGCATAATCATTGACAGACAGATAAAAGTACAGATCTTTGCCGAGATGTGGTCGAGTTAGGATCAGGGGAGAGGCTAGAAAAAGTTTCAGATGTTCAAAGGCTTTCTCACACTCCTCGGTCCAGGTGAACTCTTTTGGTCTTTTCAAAAGCTGGAAGAAGGGTCTTGTTTTTTCTGCGGATTTTGGGAGAAAGCGGGATGGAGAAACTAATCGGCCAGCTAACCTCTGAATTTCTATCACATTCTGAGGGCTCCGCATTTCAATGACAGCTTTGCAGTTATCAGGATTAGCTTGAAATCCTCTATGTGTTAGCATATATCCTAAGAACATTCCTCCTTGTACACCAAAGGAGCATTTTTCTAGATTTAACCTCATGTTGTACTTTGAGTTGGCTAAAAATTTCTTCGAGGTCGGTTGAGTGTTGCTTTGGGGCATCGGACTTTACCACCATATCGTCAACATATACTTCTAGGTTCTTTCCGATCTGGTTGACAAAGACTTTGTCCATAAGCCTTTGATATGTTGCACCGGCATTTTTTAAACCGAAAGGCATTACTCGGTAGCAGTAGTTTGCCCCATCGGTCATAAATGCCGTTTTTTCTTCATCGGGTGGATACATCCTTATCTGGTTATAACCTGATAATGCGTCCAAGAAGGACAAAACTCTGTACCCTGAAGCTCCATCTACCAATCTGTCAATGTTGGGAAGAGGATAAGAATCCTTTGGACACGCTTTGTTGAGATCGGTGTAGTCGGTACACATTCTCCACTTACCATTGGCCTCTCTAACTAACACCACATTGGCTAGCCAAGTAGTGTATTTCACCTCTCTGATGAAATTTGCTTTGACCAGTTTGGTAGTCTCATCGGCTACGGCTTGGCGCCTTTCTTCGCTAAGTTTTATTTTTCTCTGAGCTCCAGGTTTGGCTTCGGGACATATAGATAGCTTATGGCACAGAAAATTGGGGTCCATGCCAGGCATATCCGATGTCTTCCAAGCAAACAAATCGTCATTCTTTTTTAAAACCGCTTGAATATGTTGTTTGAGCGAGGGGTCGAGCTGACTACCGACCTTGGTGCACTGTTCAGCTTGGGCTCCCAGTTGGAACTTCTCTAAAGACTCTGTTGGTTTGGCTCTGGACTCGTACATCTCCATCCTTGGATCTAGTTCAAACATGTTGACCGAGCTCGCTGAGGTAACCGAACTGACCGAGCTCACCACTTCCGCTTTATCATCTTCGACATTCTTTGCAATGTTCTGGTTTCGGGTAACCTTCAGACTATCCACATAGCATTTCCTGGCCATCCTTTGTCAGCTCGGACAGTGACTATCTCTCTAGACTCGACTGGGAACTTCATTGTGAGGTGTGGGGTAGAGACAATAGCTCCGAGTTCATTCAACGTCGGTCTTCCAATAAGGATGTTGTACGACGTGCTAGCATCCACAACAACATATCTGACTGATATGGTCCGGGAGAGTTTTGCCTCTCCAAACGTTGTTAAGAGGTCTATATAACCTTGGGTTTTTACTTGCTCTCCGGCGAACCCTACTAGCTTGTCTTCCTGATCTTTTATTAGCTTTTCTGGAATTTCAAGTTTTTTGAAAGTCACCAGGTATAAAATATCAGCCAAGCTTCCCTGATCAACAAGTGTTCGTTTGAACTAGAAGTTGGCTAATTCGACCGTTATCACCATTGGGTCATCTTCATTTGGATCTAGCCCTTGGAAGTCATCATCTGAGAAAGTTATGGGAGGTCTCGTCCTTGTATGTTTTCCAGATACCGTGTTTACAGATCGGATGTCTTTTACATGACGCCGCCGAGCTGAACTAGTTATTCCTCCTCCTGTAAATCCTCCGGAGATTGTATGGATGACCCCTTTAACTCCTCCTTCCGTTTCTTCATTAGGAGCCCTCTGATTTTTCACCCGATCTCCGTTCTGATTATTCCCTTGTTGGTTTGCATCTCGGTTACGATTGTCATAACCGCGTCTCCCTCGTTGTCAACCAGCTCGTCCCCCTCCATTATCATCTCGGCGAACGAACCGTTCAAGACGGCCTGTTTGTATCAAGTCCTCAATTTTTTCCTGGGCTGTTTTACAGTCTTTAGTGGAGTGACCATAGTTTTGATGCCATTTGCACTCTTTACTTCTGTCTGCATTGGCAGGAGTTTTAGACGGTCGGGGTAAGTCCAGTAACTCGGCGTTGCACACCTCCTAGAGAATGGTTGTCCGAGATCGGGTTAGCGGTGTATAGGACTGGTACCTGGATTGCCTATCCGAGAACCCCCTTTCATTGGTCTTTTGGGCCCTTTGTGGATTAGCCCCCTATCTCTTTATTTGCTCAGAACCGAGCTTTTGCCTTCAAAACCTCTTTTTCTCCTTTTGGATTCTACCATCTCTTCCGAGTTCATGAAACCTGTGACTTTTTCCTGCAACTCTTCAAAATGTCTCGGCGATTTCCGAGATAAATACTCAAAGAATGGCCCCGGCTTCAAACCGCTCATGACGGTATGTAGATAGAGTTCCGAGCTCATATTGGGAATTAAAATTTGTTTGGCACTAAAACGAGCCATATAATCTCTAAGTGATTCATTCTTTTCTTGTTTAAAATTCACCAGCGAGACCGAGTGCCTTTTATGCTTTTGGCTGGCTGAGAATTGTGAAGAGAACTTAGTTACAAGCACATCAAAGGAATCAATTGATTGAGGTGGAAGATTCGCAAGCCAGGTTAAGGCAGGGCCTTGCAAAGTAGTTGGAAAATTTTTGCACATGACGGGTTCCGAATCGGTCATCAAGTAAACAGAAGAAATAAAGGATTCTACGTGCTCGGTTGGGTCAGTTGTGCCATTGAATTTATCAATGTTAAGAGGCTTAAAATGTCTAGGCATGATTACCTCATCAATGTCATCCGTGAACGGCAACCTCGGTCGTCGGTCTGTTACCCTTTCTTTCTGGACAGTCCTTTCTGCACGAGATTTAACTCCTGAACCCTCTGGGCGAGGTTTGGTATTGGACGGTCGGCTCGTATCATGATGAGAAGGTATGTATGATGGATCCTTTTGGCTACCCACGGATGAGGATTGCTCTTCCTCGGAAGGCAACACTAATCTTTCTCTTTTGTGAGCTATTAACAGCCTTTGATTCTGAGCACGTATCTCCTCGTTCTCCTCACGCAGCTGCCTTAACTGTGTCATAACCTCTCCGAGCTGAGGGTTATCTTCATTGATGGGTGGGGGCGGGGGATTGTCACGACTGGCTCGTGTTCGAAGCCTCATAATCAACATGGTTCATGTTGTTCGCCCCTCCCCTCGGTCCATTCCGTGTAGTCACCATCAAGCTTTTTTATGGAACCAACGAAAGTTTTTCCTCGGTCCCAAGGTGGGCGCCAAATGTTCTTACTGAGATCCGACTTGTCGAAATCTCGCCGTAGAACGTCTAACCAAGAGTGAACACCGGGGTTGTTTTAGATTATGGCTTGACACAATATTATATTCCTGTCCTACGTATCCCAATGGGAATCAAAGTTAGATGTAGTTCTTGGTTCAACCCTTGGTCATACAATGATCTCAATCCCCTAATCTTGTATCTAATGAATACCAGCGAGCAAGGACTCTTCAATAGTCTCTTGGTCGAGCTAGTTTCTCTAATACGCTTAAGGGAGATTCACCTAGGTTCGTCAAAAGTCACCCTCTCTTTTGGATTCTCCCCCTTTTATAATAGGATCCCCATATCTTTAAGAGATCTGGATTTGTCTCCTTTTATCTCTTAAATCTTCTTTGAGATATGATTTCCTTAATTTGAGGGATTTTATCTCTTCTAACCGGATAAGGTTATTTGAGATAATATCAGGATCATTAAAGATAATATTGTAACACCCTAGTTTTTACACATATGATTAATTATTTTATTTGGATGTTTATGTTTATTTTGTTATGTGGTTTAGTTGAGTAATTAAATTGCTCTCTTCAAATTATTTTATCGGGTGCGTTAGCACAGACTTATTTCAGTGAATGCACACTTACTAGACAATAAATTACATTATTGTCACTATTATTACCGGTACAGAAAAATGTTTTAAATAATATGATTAAGAGAAAAGAATTCCCATATTTTCATCCTATTTAATTTAAGATTTGAAAATAAACTGGTTTGACCTTAATCGGAGATTAAATTTTGGACTGAGTATTTTCTTAGTTGATCAGTTCAACTATTAATCTTTACTCTAATTTGAATTTCGAAATCATATCTTTATCAATCTTTATTTTTAGATTCCAAAAAGTAAATGCATGTTTATTTTAGGCTTAATATTTTATCACTCATTTTTGTACGTATCACTAAATGTTAAGTTTAAAACATAAAAAAAACTCTCTCCTTCCCTCATCAGACCCGTAAACCCCCTTTTTCTCTTTCTTTCTTTTTCTTCTTCTTTCCCTTTCTTTCTCTCTTCTTCTTCTTCTTCTTCTTCTTCTTCTTCTTCTTCTTCTTCTTCTTCTTCTTCTTCCCCACTTCTTCTTTCCCCCAAACTCAGCTCCTCCCTCTTCCTTCCTGTCTGGTTCGCGCCGCCAGCCACCGGAACCGCGTACCCCGCGCGCCCTGCACCACCGTCGACAGCTCGCCGACGTGAGAAGGAGGAGACACGCGATTGTTTCGCATCAACCAGTTCGAAACGGAGCTCACCACCGCCACCCACCACCGTTCCTAGTCGCGGTAAGTCCGACCAGCCGTTTTCCATGGTGGTTTCGAACCCAACTCGTTGGTTAAGCTTCCCTCTTATTCTTTTATGCTCTCTTTCATTTCTGTTGTCCTTGTTCACTGTAGAACCGCCGTTGTCCTCCGTGCCGCCGCCGTCCCAACCGCCGCTTCCTCTCTTCCTAGTCATCTTGGGTAAGTGTTTTACCCATAATCTCTTCTAGTTGAAAAATCCCCAAATTGATTTTGAAACCCTAACCCTAACCCTAACCCTTTGATTTCAGATTTTAATCTTAAAATTAAACCTTGTTTTATGAAATTGGGACTGTGGATTAGTGTTTCCCTAAACCAATTTCATTATTCTTTAGTTAAATGAGTTTTCCCCAAATTGTATTTAGGAGCCCTAAACCCCAATTTTATTTTATTTGAATTTGATTCTGTTTTTGTGAAATTAATTATGATTTAGTGCAATTAGGACTCTTAATTGATGATTCCCAAGTTCTTTTTCATGATCCTTTAATCAAAACAAAGTTTCCTCAAAGGGTATTGTGAAGCGTAAGCTCCAAACATGTTTTTCTTTGAAAATAACCTTGTTTGGTAATAAGATTAAGTGTTTAGATCAAATTAGAATGTGTGTTTGGTCATGTGTAATTGATTTCTTGATTTCTGGTTGTTGCGCGTTGTTGGATTCCCTCTTTGAGACGTTTGGCATGGCTATGCTTGCTTGATGGAGTAGATATGAGCTAACGTGAGCATTAAGACGATGATCCTTTACTTGTCTTCAAAGGTAAGGGGTGCTTACGTGAGGGATTTTCTCAATAACTATTTGCTTTTAGTGTGGTTTATATGATTTTTATGTGGTTGTGGTTATTTGTTTATGTTGTTTACGTTGTGTTGTTTATCTGTGTATCGGTGTTTGATCTGCTTTTAATTTATTTAATTATCTGCAGTTGTATATTATATTGCTATGATGCATGATCTGCCTGGTGATATAATTCTAATAATTGTTGTCGAATGTTGTTTGTGAGTGTTGTTTGAGAAGCCTGACAGTGGTCAGTGTACAACCGATTAATCAGATAAAAGCTTTAATAAGTTGTGAAAAGATTACGTTCAATGTTTTATGGAAAATGTTGGAATATAATAGTGGTGGAAAATATTATTTTGGAAAAATAATGAGTTTTGAAAAATATTATTATTTTAATAATTTATTAGTGTAAAAGTAATTTATGAGTCACAATGAGAGCGAAACCGTGAAAATATTTTTTTGTACTGCTATTTTTTACGTAAGAGATTCTTCAATATTATAAAAAGTTATTTTATGAAACTAATTGTTGAAAATAAGTTAATTATGATTTTAGAAAATTATTTAAGTGGAAAAAGCTAAGTTTTGGCTTAAAAAGCTTTAAAAGTGATAATTGACGGCAAATTTGGAAAAGTGTAGACGGCAAGTATTTTGAAACGGCAGTGTATATTTTGAGAAAGTTAAAACCTAAAGTGACTCATTTTTGTGAAAGCTAAGCTTTGTTATTTAAATATTTTATTGATGAATTTCCAATTTTAAAAGATATTTTCTGAAAACAAAAATTAATTCAACCGTGTTGAAAGTGCTGTCGAACTTAGTAACCGAGACGTTGGGGTACTAAGGTTCTGTGTTGTTATGGACTTGGGGTCCTTTGGACTTTGAGGTCCTGTACTGTATACGTGGTGTATACCGTATTTAAACATTTAAGATGTTTTCTTTTACCACGAACCTATGACTGGTGCATCGGGCGAGAGGTGTCGTGATTGAGCACTCGGACTGTGAGGTCCTGTGTTGTAATGGAAGTTTTAAAGATGTTAAAACTATGTGAGTCGTAAGCCATATTGAGCTTCGGCGAAGAAAGATTGAACACAAAGAAAAGAGTTATGAGCAAAAGTGTTTTGCATGCATTTGGCAGACGTGCCCGCGGTTCTATGTATCATTTACCTGCGGCGTCAGGTATTTCATACTGTGTGTTTCTCATTGTGCCTAGGGTGGACATTGAGACCCCATCTACGTTGCTATCACTGGTGCCCTAGGTGTGGACATTGTGCAATGGGTTTTGGCCGTGTGCCTGTGGATGGGTTTTGGCTGTGTGCCTGTGGTTGTGTGCCTGTTTGCCCAGTGTGGCAATGGAGCCTGATCAACTGACAATGTGTTGGGATATCTCATGAGATTAGGACGAAATTAGATGATGAATATGAAGTGTTCATGCATAATTTTAAAACGATGATGTTTGGGGTGTTAAGCCCATTGGTATACTATTTGCTTATGAATGTTGTGTTTGGTAAATGCGTATGTGTTTATGTGGTGGCTAGTATGTAGTTATTGTGTTAAATTCATATATTGGCGTCTCACCCTTACAGATATATCAGGTTTCTTCTGGTTCACTATCATACCCTAGGTACTTTAGTACAGATGGTGCAGAGGAGTCTTCCTAAGTCACTCAGAGACTTAGATCTAGTTGCTTGATGAAGTACTTGATTGTGATCACGTGAGTTTTACTCAGGAATAACTTTTAGAATGACCAGCTTAGGGTTTGAGACTTGGATTTTTGATAAGTATGTATGAGTATGACTCAGAGAGTCTTTATTTTAAAATGGAATGTTTATGGCTCGGAGAGCATCTCTTTTGAATGAAAATTTAAACTTTTCCTTTTGGTCATGTATAGCTAATTGATATAACTATTTTTAGCATATTACTGCTTGGTTGTATTTGGTGTATCTGGAATTCTGGAAATGAAAATGTAATTATTTTAGCAGGTGTTCTTTTACTTGGGATGTCTGAATTACAGAGGAGACTCTGTCGAAATTTTCGTAAAAATACTAGCTTTTATTCAAGTATATTCTTTAAAGTAAATAGGCTTGCCAGGCTATGATAGTAAGTCTGTGTGCCGATCAAGGCTTAGGTGTGGAGTCGTGACAAAATTTTTATACCCAATTAAAAACACTTATGTACTTATATAAATTATTTTCCGAAAGCACCGACAAATTATCTTTTAATTTAAATTCCGCATGTGTTAAGAAAGTAATGCCCAAGGGGGTGTTACAAATATCAATATCTTATCTTTCCCACCTTTATTGGATCAGGTATCCAAGCTCGGTGACCGGGTTTTACTCCTCGGCTAGTACAAGTAAATAGTAAAATTAAGAGTCCGCCAAGTGCCACTTCTATCTACCATGGAATATAGAAAATTTGTTAATTAAATTGAAGACTTAATAGTTTTATGCAAATTTTATTTTATTTGATTGTGGATTTATAGTGTTTATACAATTTTTTTATGTAATAAGTTTTGTAACACCCCCACTAGGTATTACTATGTAACACATGCGGAATTTAAATTAAAAAGATAATTTGCTGGTTGTTTTCGAAAAATAATTTATATAAGTTCATAAGCGTCTAAAATTGGGTATAAAAATTTGTCACGACTCCAAACCTAATCCTTGATCGGCACACATTCTTACAATCCTAGCCTGGCAAGCCTATTTAATTTAAAGATGTACTTGAATAAAAGTTAGTATTTTTACAAAAATTTCGACTGAATCTCCTCTGTAATTTGAACATCCCTGGTAAAAGAACACATGCTAAAATAATTACATCTTCATTCCAGAATCCCAGTTACACCAAATACAACCAGACGGTAATATGCTAAAAATAGTTATATGAATGAGCTATACATGACCAAAAGGAAAAGCTTATGTTTTCATTCAAAAGAGATGCTCTCCGAGCCATAAACATTCCATTTTAAAATAAAGACTCTCTGAGTCATACTCATACATATTATCAAAAATCTAAGTCTCAAACCCTAAGCTGGTCATTCTAAAAGTTATTCCTACGGAAAACTCACGCGATCATTCCACAATCAAGTACTTCATCAAACAACTAGATCGAAGTCTCTGAGTGACTTAGGAAGGCTCCTCTGCACCATCTATACTAAAGTACCCAGGGTACCATAGCGAACCAGAAGAAACCTGATATATCTGTAAGGGTGAGATACAGACAAATGGATATATCACACAACAACCATATACATGATACATACATCACATAATCATATAAGCAGTTAAATCATGCATATACATAACATAACAGTGTTATAACAAAGGGTCTCAAACCCGTACAGTCAACCTTTGAAAATATGCATGGCACTTCAATATCAGGCTCTAACTTAATCTCATGAGATCTCAACACCGTGTTTCACTGGAGAAGAATTAGAGTTGGTCAATCTCTAGCCCACCGGGCAGTTGCCTCCATACCCTTATGCATTTAAGGTCTCAGGACGAGCAACGTCACATGTGCCTCTGAACCAGTCACATAGACAGACTCCCAGATACCACCTTGTATCTGATATGTAAGAAAGGCACGTCTGCCTGGGGAAATGCACATGAGAAAATATTTTATTCAAAAGGTTTTCTATGTGTTCATTCTTTTTCGTTGTCGCAGCTCAAAGCTAACGACTTAATCATCATTTCCCCATCACTTGAAAACTTAGAAGCATAGGATACATAGTCCGAATGCTCAATCACAACACCCGAGACCGATGCACCAGTCCTAGGCTTGTGGTTGTAGAAAACAACATTCACCTTTAACAACATTCATCACAACGTGGTTAGGATACACAGTCCACAACAACGTGATTAGGACACACAGTCCACAACAACGAAATCAGAACGCACTATCCTCGATTTCGAGAATTGGACTCTCAGTCCAGAACATCATGAATAGGATTCATGGCCCCAAATTAACACTGATCCAAGATCACGTGCGTATAACTGAATACTAGAGGCGACGTCTCGCATACTAGATTCTCTTTCTTAAGTACTTATTTTTCGTTCAGTGAAAATCAAATTCAAAACCGAATCCTCGATAACCTATCTAGGCTATCGGAAAGTTTCTAAAACATTTAGGAGAAAACCTTTTCTTTGAAAATCTTTTATAAAGCATCTTTGAAATAGTTTTATCTTTGAAAATCCCCAATAGAATATTGCCAAATAATCTTGAAAGTTTTCACTAGAAGACACATAGTTCGAAAATAATTTTTCTCTTGTACAAAACTGTTGATCATAAAAAGGTGTTTTCCTTCAACTTAAAATCACTTCAACATTTTTCTAAAAAAAAAGATCTTATTCTTTTGAAGTAAGCACTTCAAACAATGAATTTTTATAAATGAACCCAAAACTTTGAAAGTTCTATTCAAGGCTTATCAAGGCTTTTAATCCTTATAGTCATTGGGCACAGACTCAAGTCCGGCTTCTCAAACTTCAATCAACAGTAATATATTCACAACCATAATAATACCACAATTAATGACAATTCATCACAAATATATAATTCATAACACTTTAAAGCAAGAAATGTTCAACTTCAAGTAATAACCACAACAGTTCAAGTAAACAAGTTATTCAAGTATTGGCTCAACATCACAATAATTCACAACACTTAATTACACACATACACACATGCATATAGTTATTGAATATCCCTAGGCAAGCTCCCCTTACCTTTGAAGACAAGTAAAGGATCCTCGTCTTAATGCTCACGTTAGCTCCAAGAGTGTAATTATCTACTCCATCAAGCAAGCATAGCCGTGTCAAACGTATCAGAGAGGGAATCCAACAACGCGCAACAACCAGAAATCAAGAAATCAATTACACATGACCAAACACACATTCTAATTTGATCTAAACACTTAATCTTATTACCAAACAAGGTTATTTTCAAAGAAAATCATGTTTGGAGCTTAAGTTTCACAATACCCTTTGAGGAAACTTTGTTTTGATTAAAGGATCATGAAAATGAACTTAGGAATCATCAATTAAGAGTCCTAATTTGAATAAAACATAGCTAATTTTATAGAAACACAATCGATTTCGAATAGAATCAAATTGGGGTTTAGGGTTCCTAAACACAATTTGGGGAAAACTCATTTTAACTAAAGAATGATGAAATTAACATATGAACATGTCAAATTACAGTCCCAATTGCATGAAAGCATAGTTTAATTTCAAAAATTAAAACTGAAATCAAGAGTTAGGGTTAGGGTTTGAGGGAAATGGGGATCTTCTTGAAATGAAGCTTAGTAAGGATGAAAATCACTCACCCAAAGGAAGAGAAACCAAGGTGGTGGCATCAAGGTCGACCGGCGCGACTCCGGCGATGTGGCAGCGACGACGGAGATCCATTTCGTGGCTGCAATGACAACCCAGCAAGGAGCAAACGAACCAGACATGTTGGGGAGGCTGGGTCGCGTGATCTTCTCTTCCCCGTCAAGCAGCGGCCAAGCGACTCTCCTATGGCGGCGGCGCATAGCTGTACGTGGCTGAGCAACGCGCACATCGACACACATCGTGGAGCAGCTCGCACGGTCGTGATGGTGGTCGTCGCCTTGCTCCTGGTGGCGATCCGGCGACACTCGGACCGGTGGCGGACGGAGCCGTGAACTAGGGAGGAGGAAGAGAGAGATGGAGTGAGAAGGAAGAAGAGAAAAAGAAAGAAGAAACGAGGAAAGCAAATACATATTATTTGATTGGTTGAGTAATTCGCCTTATCTCAACTCTTTAAATTTCTACAGGTACTACAGAAAGATATTTTTTAGCAATGAAGATAAGAATGCATAGTAAGATGGAGAATGAATTTTTTCAGAGAATATGGTGGAGCTTTTAGATTTGATTTAATCATTATTTGATGACTTCAAATCTTTAAATAAAATTCTTGTCAAAAAAAATCTTTAAATAAAATTATTTATAATTCTTATGGATTTGATTATATTATTTTAGTTAAAATTTAGTGGCTCCCCCAAAAAAAATAATCAAATTTAGTGGCTCCCCCACATAAATAAAATTTTATTGGTGTGACACCAACCAACTTATTTTATTTATTGACAAAAACTATACCATATGCCAAAATGACAGAATGTCAAATGGCAGTTAAAAAGCTAAAACTATATAATTATATCACCTTTAAATGTCAAATGCCTTTGCTGATCATATACCACGTATAACAAGGTTCAGGATTGTATATTAATATATCACCTTTTCCTACTTTACTGGAAAGCGAATTCAATTATATCACCTTAAATGTTTAGTATTTGTTTTGAAGAGAGGGGAGTTATGCTTAGTATTGCTATTAATGTATAATTTCTAACATATACTTCTCCTTTTATTTAGTGGGTGTAAACTTGTTAAAGAATCATGATGGGCCTACTTTGGTTAGGTATCTATTTCCTTGAGTTGATATATTGGCAAGTTCAGTTAACGAATGCATCTCACCAAGGCATCAATTGTTTATGAATGGCAAGATAAATGATCAGAACTTTTACAAAAAGATGTTCAGATGCTCGAATCAGATCCTACTTTTATTACCATTTAAAAGACAATCCCTTAATTATTTTTGGTTGGGAAATGTTTATATGAAGATATATACAATTTAACACTGAACTATGGTCCTTTGATGGGACTGCCTCATCTTGAAATTATTGAGAAATCATACAAGGTAACCTGAGTTGAAATCATAGGATAACATTGATATTATTAGGAAATATTGCATTCGTGGAGGAGAAGAGAGAAAAATATGAAAATGAATTGAATGATAATAGTTAAATGATCAAGTGAAGTTACAAGAGCAGAAGAGAGGTTTATATAGCTAATGGGGATAGCAACTAACTTCCTAATTAATGTAACTAACTAGATATCTCTAATAGCCCCCCGCAAGCTGGAAGTGCTCCTTAGCAAGTCTAGCTTGGAATGAACAACACAATAAGAGAAAAAGAAAGAACAAGCAATGAAAATTACAAATGTATAAGCCTAATTACATTGGCCAATCAAGAAAAGTCTAATCAATGATATAGGTAACAGTCGTAGTTCGTAGATCTGAGAATTCTTGGACCTTCTTTTTGGCCTCTTCTATCTTCTTTTGTCATCTCTACGCTCTCGTTCCAAAAACAAACGAATCTTGCCCGAATGAACATTGGCAAAAATGAATTTTTATATGAAATGAGTCGACTGACTTGAAATAACATCAATCAAAAGTCGCTCTAAAATTGGGCTTGATAGGCCTCGTGAATTTTATTTGAAAACGTGTGTCAGGTTATCCTCACCGTTCTTTGAAAATTTTCTTTATAATACGGGTATTGGGATTTTCTTACCGTGCTTTGAATTCTCTGTTGTGGTCATGAATAATCTCTTGCTGGTTCGAATACGAGGAGCGCTAATAGCTTTACCTCTTCTTGACCAAATATGACCAATGTTTGATGTTTTCTCCATTGGTTTTATGTAAGCCGCTGAATGCCACTCCTCTCAAAGGAACAAACGATAACTTTGTAAAATTCCTAGAGAAAGAACAAGAACTAGAGCAACCCTTGATGACATTAAAAGATATCAACTTTCCTCAAACCCACTTCTTGTAGAAGACGAGAAACCCAAAATGGAAGTAGAGGAAAGAGAAAGGTAGCATTGGAGGAGAATCTTTCTTCACTGTCTGTCATTGAGAAAGCAAAAATTGATCCTTCTAGTTGTCTTGAAACCCTTGGAGGAAAGGAATCCCCTGAGAAGACATGGATGCTAAGTTTTACTGCTGAGAAACAATATAAAGGTGGTCAATGTTTTCCTCTCATGGCTGTGCATTGATTTGATGCTGCTGCAAAGAGGATCGAAAATGGGTTTTTTTCCCCATCTTAGATTGAAGTCAAGAAATTTGTAGAAAAGGAAATGGATTTTCTGGGTAAAATGGTTAGGAAAAGAAAACATAATGAACTATGAAAAAGAACAAAATATGCTAAAGAGAGTTGATGCAACGGAATTGTTTGTGATCTTTCTTTTGGGCAACTTCTTTGGGAGCTGCATCCTCACTTGAGTATGTATGTGCTGTCCTCTTCGTCCAATCAAGTTGCATAGAAAGAAATGAGTTTTCATGTGTTTTTGGTAAGGCTTTCTTGGGGGAAAATGAAAAAGAAGAAGAAAATAATAGACTAAAGAAAGAACAAATGGCAGCGGAAAAATCCCTCATGGAAGATGATATCGCTTGATATCATATTAGGAAATATGGCATCCATGGAGGAGAAGAGAGAAAAATATGAAAATGTATTGATTGAGAATAGTAAAATGATTAAGTGAAGTTACAAGAGTACAAGAGGGGTTTATATAGCTAATGGGGATATCAACTAAGTTCCTAACTAATGTAACTAACTAGATATCTCTATTAGATATCATCCTAAAAATGATCAATTTTAAGTTTAAATTGATAACACTAATATCAATCACTAGTTAACACGGATAATGTGATAACATAAATGTGTTCAGAATCTCTCACATGTAATATGATAGCAGGAATGTGTTTTGTGATAAGCTTGGAATATGTTCAGTAAAGTGTTAATAATCTATCTGATATCAGAGGATGAAAATTCATATTGATATCAGATTGGTGAGTTCTGACCAATGTGTTCCAATGTGTTCATGAATCTGAGAAATGTGTTCCAGTGTGTTCAAAATGAAATTCAAATTGATACTAGATAATTCGAATGATGATATTAGGCTTGATATTACCAATGTGTTCAATACATCTTGTGTTTAGTAACATGCTCAATAGAACTTACAAAAAAAAAAGGAACTGTAACAACTAGTTATAAACAGAGATTACAAAATTCGATCCCCATGTGCTCAAAGTGAGATTACAAAATGAAATACAATGTTCATCGTGTTTTATTAGGGGCCATTCTCATGAAGTTTCGTCCCTCCCTAGAATCGTGGATATTCACAATCGAAACTCATTTCATGCACTCCTCTCCTAGAGTTCGCAGATAGACACAAAACAAACACGAATGCCAATGATGAAGAAGGAAATGATCAGGAATGCGAACAACGAAAACAGATGTGAATGCGAACGAGGAAGTTTTTGATGGGCTCCTTAATGAGTCGCTATGTGGATAAATCTATGTACATATATTCTAGCCTTATCTATATAAGAAGTATATGCAGTAACAATAAACACAGTTTTTACCATAAAAATGTGGAGTTTTTCAGTAAATTCTGTTCTTCTTTTTCTACTTTTCAATTTTCTTCATAGATTTATTTTCTCTTTCTAAAATCTTTTGATAAAACACAATGTGCTACAATAAAAACGATTTCTTGTATAGTAAGCAATGAAATTAAGAGAGTGGGGTAAAAAATTTTAAAGTTGGTTTTTCTCTAAAGGAAGAAGGTAAGGATATGTGTACTGCTTTGGCATTTATCCGAGCTAATGATGTTTTTTTTTTATAGTAGATACTATGCCATTATTAAATTTTTTTATAAAAATTCTAATTAACACGACGAAACAATAACAGATGCAAAAGAGTTGGCTCATAAAATGTTGTTTCACAACCTGTGAGGTATGCATGTAATGTGGTACTTTTATTTGCAAAAGTCAAAAGTTGCCCCCATTAAGCTATCGCAAATGATCTTATGAATTTGAATTTGTACCATTTATGAGTTCTCTTATTTACTTTATTTTATTCTTCAATCAATTATATTGATCTTATATCACTTCTAGTTTCATTTTTTTAAATCAAAACCTCACATTGAAAATAAATTTATGAAAATACCTGACTAAAATAGATTTTAATATTCTTATAATTTTTTTAGCTTATTTCAATAAACATATTGGAGAAGCTTATGAAAATAAATTCTTTTTAACTTATTTCAAAAAATCTAATTGAATAGATGTTGAATTAAGATACTTATCCATATAAATCGATTTTCAAATATATACCTAGATAGACTTACCTGGAGGATTTACCTATTTGGGAGCACGAGGAGAGCCCTCTGACATGGGTTTGGGGTGGTCAAACGTGGGTTTAACCCAATGTGAAGATGTTTGCCTTTGTTTTGGGAAGCCATTTTATCTCCAGAATCGATCTTGGGACAAGCAACAATTCGTAGCTTTAACTTTTGAGTTTTGCAATTGATTATGGGATTTATTGTCTTCGTGTAGCTTTTCACGATGATATCTCAACATTACTTTTCAATAACTTCTTTCACCTATCTGTTATGGGATTCATGTTTTGGGTTGAAAAATTGATGGTGGGATTTATTGTGAAGTTGTTCGTTGCTGTCCTGCTCATCACTTACATTGTTGCTTGTCAAACAGTAGGAGGCGTTGCTGCTTTCTCCCCCTTTAGGAAGAACATTGATGCTTGTTCCTCAAAAGTCCAAAGTAAGTTATGACTCTATTCTTTATCACAGTTCCTCAAAAGTCATGAGCATCGCATTGCATCCTTAACTTCTTCCCAGTAGCTATATATTCTCTAAATTTTTTGATCTCTAATAGCTTTAAAGAGTTTCTTCAAAAAAAAAAAAAAAAAATTTTGTTCATGATCCAAAAGAAGTTGTATACATTCTTGAGATATTTTTCCTGGATAAAAAAAGTGGTTCGTGCTTATTTTTTCATTGTTGTGTGGCATTTACTTCCTTTTGTTTAAAGTAGCAAACAGCCTAGAAGTTTCTAGTAATTACTTAAATGGCTATACGAGAATAAGATGCTTTGGACTTTGAAACATACCATTTACTACAGTTGATTCTTTCTCCTATGTTAAGTAATGGTTTAGAATTTATTTGAACTAGTTATTATAAACTCAAGAATTTTGTTTTTAATCTCATCTTATTCTACTTAAAATAAATATGTATTGCACCGATCGACCATAATAATCAAGGGTTTTGCTAACGAGTGTCCTCACTCTTTAAGAACATTTCACTTTTTTAAATATTAAATACATCAATCAATCATTTATATAAACTTTCTTTTCTTGGGCACTCGTTAGCATTTTTTAATAATTAATAATCCCTCCCCTTCAGAAAAAAATGTAAAAAGGCATCCGTTTCACTTTATTATTAGGCTTGAAATGAAAACGATGGCATGAAAACGTATTAAGCAGCAATAATGTGCACATCTATCTCAATCGGTGCCCCACACTGTTGACAAACCACCTCTAAACTTTCTAGATTTCTGGAATGGTTCGTGGAATCAATCCTCATATTAAGTAACAATTGTCTTTCTTTTGGTGTCAACTTAATAATATGGTTCGTGGAATCAATCCTCATTTTGCTAGTATTTGACAAAGAGTACTCTGTCTTTCTTTTGTCTAGGGCGCAAGACACCTTCACCATATTAAGTAACACTAATTCTACGTGCACATGATACCCTTTTATGAAAGAAAAGAAAAATCTGATGGATACGCACAAGTTTTAACCATTCAATTAAAGATAAATGCAATGAGTACGGTCTACATTGTTTGGGTTCTTGTGCCAATAAATGTAATCCCAAGTTTTTCTTTTGAGTGATGTTACATGTATAGGCAGATAATGCAGGTTTGTATCCCATCAATTCCTTGCCCTGACAGGTTAGTATGGTGTGATTCCTCTTCTGCCTGGAGTAAAATTATTTGGAGTACTTGTGTTCCTCCTTCCAGATCTTTTCTGGTTTGGAGAATTTTCCATCACAAACTCCCTACTGATGACAATCTAAGAAAGATTGGTTGTATTGTGGTCTCCATGTGTGATCATTGTGGTGTTGCTGATGAGTCCATTGATCATTTATTTTTTCAATGTCCATTTGCTTTAAGATTATGGCAATGGCTAAGCTCTATCTTCAAGTGCAGATTTGATGTTGCATCTGCTCGTGCTTTGCTGCTCTCAGTTAAATGTTTTAGCAGTTCTCAAGTTAAAGACACCCTGCTTGCATCTATCATCAATGTTTGCTGGTTCATTTGGTGTAGCCGTAACCAAAGCAGATTCCAAGATAAAAAGATGTCCTTTGCTTCAATCTGTAGTCGAGTTGTTGCTGCAGTTGCTGTCTATGGTAATGCCTCTAAGGGATTTACAAACAACTCCATTGAAGATTTTTGCATTCTTTAAGTTCTTCAATGTGTCTGTCAATATCAGGAAAGCACCAGTGATCAAGGAGGTTTGGTGGCATCCTCCTGTATGCAACTGGATCAAATGTAACTACGGGGATGGCTACCTGTGGAGGTATTTTTAGAGACAATTTTGCTGCTGTCATTGGCTGTTTTGCTATGAATATTGGTGTCAGCCCTTCTTTGATTACTGAGCTTAATGGAGCTATGTATGCCATTGAAATTGTTTTTAAAAAAGGTTGCACAAGTGGAAATAATGTAATATACGGGAACATTTTACGTCAATTGACCATATGTTTGACGTTAAAAATAAGGCGGTGACAGTTTTGTAAATATTAAATCACTATTTACGTCAGTTGTTTAATGAACTGGCGTTAAAAGTGATTATTAACACTTTTAACGTTAGTTGTTTATACAACTGACGTTAAAAGTGTGATTTCTACTTCAGTTAAATAAATAACTGACGTAAATAATCAACTCATTCCTATCTTTCTTTCGTTGTCATCTATCTGTTGTCACTCTTAACGCAGATCACTCCATATATAGTGCAGTTTATTTCTAATCTTTTTTTTAAAAAAAATTATTTTTAATCTTAATTAATTAGCTTGAATTAGTAAACAAATTCTTGTGCAAATTAAAATAAATAAACACTTAACATAAAACAAGTTATATGTATAATCAAATCGTATCTCATTGAAGCGATTCATAAGTTACAATTACATGATTAAAAGATAAAAAATTTCCGCAACATAGCACTAAAATATAAAAAATTTCTGCTTCAACATCATTTTATTCTCAGTCCTATACTCATAAACTCCAATGGATGCATCTCCTCCCTTACTTGAAGTCCTTGATGCTCCATCTGAATCCACAGTCACTTTGGAGCCAAAGCAGAGTGAAGGGTGCACTCGATCTGTTTCGGCAATGGTCTTGGAACAGTCATTTGGTTCCAAAGCTGAGGTTTTGGAACTGTAGCTGCTGATTCTCCGGAAGGATGATAATGTGAGCAACTCACATAATGTGATTTACACACCCTTATCACCCATGTAATGTGATTTACACAACCTCAGAAGTTATTTGACCATTAAGACAAAGATCTTTGAGTCTAGGAATAGGAAGAAAGAGTGATGAAGTTAATCTCCATGGCAGAGCCATATTGTGAAGCAGAAAAATAAAAGGAAGGAAGGAAGCTATTTATAGGAGCAGGGGATGAAGTTACTAGGCGTCGGAAGTTGCTAAAAAATTAAATTGATCATTAAGAGCATTAGGTTCCAAGGCGCATTGGGAGTTGCCAGTCATATATTATAAAAGTGTAGAAAAGAAAACGTCTGAAGGAATAGGAAGAAATAGACCTTTAAGTCTAGGTATAAGCTTAATGCTCACAAAGAGGATTATAGGTTACAATGTGCATGGGTAAGTAGCACAGCAGTAATGGGTAAGTAGCAGAGTAGTCAAAGGAATGAATGATTTTGCATAAACTTATAACTTTTAACGTCAGTTGTTGAATAAAACTGACGTTAAAAGTGTTTTTAAAATAAAAAATATTTATTTTTAACGTCACTTGTTTATACAACTGACGTTAAAAGTGTGATTTTTACTCGATTAAATAAATAGTCGACGTAAATAATCCTATATCCCTATCTGAAATGCCCTGTTGTCACTCTTAACACAGGTCAATGGGTAAGTAGCAGAGTAGTCAAAGGAATGAATGTTTTTGCAGAAACTTACACTTTTAACGTCAGTTGTTGAATAAAACTGAAGTTAAAAGTGTTTTTAAAATAAAAAATATTTATTTTTAACGTCAGTTGTTTCTACAATTGATGTTAAAAGTGTGATTTTTACTTCAGTTAAATAAATAGCTGAAGTAAATAATCCTATATCCCTATCTGAAATGCCCTGTTGTCACTCTTAACACAGGTCAATCCACATATATAGTGCAGTTTATTTCTAAACTTTTTGTTTAAACAAGTTTATTTTTAATCTTAATTAATTAGCTTGAATTAGTAAACAAATTCTTGTGCAAATTAAGATAAATAAACACTTAACATAAAACAAGTTATATATGTATCTCATTGAAGCAATTCATAAGTTACAATTAATTACATGATTAAAAGATAAAAAATTTCTGCAACATAGCCCTAAAATATAAAAAAGTTTCTGCTTCAACATCATTTTCTTCTCAGTCCTGTCCTCAGAAATTCAAATGGATGCATCTCCTCCCTCACTTGAATTCCATGATGCATCGTGATTAATCCACACTCACTAGCTGCGAAAGCAAAGTGAAAGGGATCTTTGCATCACCTCCTTCACTGGAATTCCTTGATGCATCATCTCGAATCCACAGTCACTTGCAGCCAAAGCAGAGTGAAAGGGATGACTGGGATGAAATAAAGTGAGGGAATCACATTACGTGATTTACTCAACTTTACCATCCATGTAATGTGATTTACACAACCTCAGAAGATTTTTGACCATTAAGACAGAGACCTTTAAGTCTAGGTATAGGAAGAAATAACAAAAGTCTTAGAGCCATTTTGTGAAGGAATAGAATACGCACGAAATATAGAGGAAAAGAAGAGGTCAGACATGATCGATCTGAAGAAGAATGGTACTTTATATAGAGAAGAGAAACTAGCTTATTTTCTTGAAAACTGATATATAAACTTAATGCTCATTAAGAGGATTAGGTTACAATGTGCACGTGTACGGCACAGTAGTCATGGGTAAGTAACACATCAGTCAAAGGAATGATTTTTGCACAACACTTTTACGTCAGTTGTATTCAACAACTGACGTTAAAAGTGTTTTTAAATAAAAAAATATTAATATTTAACGTCAGTTTTTTAATACAACTGACGTTAAACAATGACTTTTAATGTCAGTTGTTTAAGACAGCTGACGCTAAATGTTGTTTTATTTTTGGTTTTTGATTATAACGTTTACACCCGCGCGCCTTCTGCACTTCGCTTTATACGCCTCTTTTCTCTTTTCATCACGCTCAACCCTCGATCACTCTCAACCCTCACTCTCACTCTCACTCTGCCCTAATCGCGAGCTCATCTCCACCGTAACCACCGCGAGGGCTTCTTCGCCACCACCGTGAGGTACACTATTAACCCTAACTCTGTCTTTCCATTCATTCTTTGCAATAACTTGACATCTCTCTTTCCCCTTCCCATGCACTAACTCTCCTTGTCCCTCTGCTCTCAGTAACCACATCGAATGTTGGCCACCACTCGAGCTCCCCTCCCCACCACCACGCGAGCACCTATTTCTGGTGAGTCTTTAGGGCACATTTTTTTATTTTTGGTTTTGAGTGTATTTTGAAACTGTAGTCTCAGTAGTTGAAACTTGAAACCGTGAGTTTGAGTTGTTTGCAATGTACTTCTCTATTTTTGGTTTTGAGTGCATGTTGCTCTGCTGGTTGATCTGTCACGGCCGTGATGCTCATCACGGCTAGGCCGTGATCAGTTCTGCCTGTGATGGTCTGGTTCAGTTGGCACGTTACGACCGTGATGGACATCACTGACAGGCCGTGACCAGTGCTTGGCAATCTTCAAAAACTATAGTTTTCAATCTCCTGTATTGTCCTTATATTGGATATATGTTTTGTATATCTACAGGGCCTATCTAGTTATGGATCGTAGTTGGATGGTTTGTAAGCGCACTAGTGCTGAGTATTTGAAGGGGGTGGGAGAATTTATAGAATTTTCTCAAAGGAATGTTCCTAATAGTAATGGAATGTTCTGTTGTCCCTGTGTCAAGTGTTTGAATACGAGGAAATGTACGGTGAAGGATATACGTACTCATTTGATTTGTGAAGGGATTTGCTTGAGTTATACAAGATGGATATGGCATGGTGATGTGTTGTTGAGTAGTACGGCAAGTGTCTCCCAAAGTGAGGACGTTGACGTAGATATGGAGGATGATCAAGTAGAGGACATGATCCGTGATATTGGACAAGAATCTTTTCATCGAGCTCATGTGTATGATAGGTTGTGCGGTGATGCGGATAAGCCTTTATATCCAGGGTGTACTACTCATACACGGTTGTCGGCGGTGCTAAAATTGGTTTGTGTGAAGGCGAGAAATGGTTGGACGGATAAAAGCTTCACGGAATTGCTTGAAGTGTTGAAAGACTTGCTTCCGGAGGACAACACATTGCCTGACCGTAACTATGAGGCCAAGAAGGTATTGTGTCCTATGGGTATGGAGTATAAGAAGATACACACATGCCCCCAATGATTGCATATTGTACACCGGTGTTCATGAAGACAATCACGATTGCCCCAAATGTGGGTTATCACGATACAAAGTGAAGGGTGGTGATGATGATGACGATCTTGATGATGTGAGAAAAAAAGGTCCTCCTGCGAAGGTGTTGTGGTATCTTCCAATAATTCCAAGGTTCAAGCGATTGTTTGCCAATGCGAAAGATGCGAAGAATCTTAGATGGCATAATGATGAGAGGAAACGTGATGGAAAGGTTCGTCATCCTGCTGATTCTATTCAATGGAAGAATATCGATACTATGTTTCCAGATTTCGCCGATGAGCCAAGAAACCTAAGGCTTGGACTTGTTACGGATGGAATGAATCCTTATGGTAACATGAGTAGTATTCATAGTTCATGGCCTGTTCTGTTGGTAATTTACAACATGCCCCCTTGGTTGTGCATGAAGCGCAAATACATGATGTTGTCTATGATGATTTCGGGCCCAAAGCAACCGGGAAATGACTTAGATGTTTATCTAAGTCCCTTGATTGAAGACTTGAAAACGTTGTGGGTGGAAGGTGTTGATGTAGTTGATGGGTATTCTCATGAGACTTTCAAGCTTCGTGCCATGTTATTTTGCACCATCAACGACTTTCCAGTATACGGTAACTTGTCCGGGAACAGTGTCAAGGGGCATAAAGCATGCCCTATATGTGAAGAAGGCACATGCTACACTCAGTTGCATTATGGAAAGAATACGGTTTACCTTGGGCATCAGAGATTTCTTAGACGTGATCACCCATATCGTAAGATGAAAAAAGCTTTTAATGGATGCCAAGAGACGGAAGAAGCGCCGGCGGCCTTAATTGGAGAGCAGGTTTATCAGAGGGTAAAGGGCATCGATGTTATATTCGGCAAGTCCAAAAAGAAAGGTAAAGCTGCTGAGAAAAACATATGGAAGAATAGGTCGATATTCTTTGATCTTCCATCATGGCGCAAGCTTGATGTCGATACATCGCATTGATGTGATGCATGTGGAGAAAAATGTGTGTGATAGTGTGATCGGGACGCTTCTCAACATTCAGGGCAAGACAAAGGATGGTGTGAATGCTCGTCTCGACCTCGTTGCTATGGGTATACGAGAGCAGTTAGCTCCAGTTGTTGAGGATGGTAAGCGGACTTATTTGCCGCCAGCATGTCATACTTTGTCAAAAAAAGAGAGACAAAGTTTCTGCGGGTGTCTTCAGGGCATCAAAGTTCCACTTGGTTACTCTTCAAATATGAAGAGGCTTGTCTCTAGTGATCTTAAATTGGTTGGCTTAAAGTCTCATGATTGTCACATCTTGATGCAATAACTTCTGCCCGTTGCTATTCGTGGTATTGCTCAAAAAAATGTGAAACATGCCATTACTCGGTTGTGCTCATTCTTCAATTCTATATGTAGCAAAGTCGTTGACCCCCGTATGTTGGATGACTTGGAAGTTGAGGCTGCTACAATCTTGTGCCAATTGGAGATGTATTTTCCTCCTTCCTTTTTCGACATAATGGTTCACTTAATTGTTCATTTGGTGAGGGAGATTAGATTATGTGGGCCGTTTTTTCTGAGATGGATGTACCCAGTTGAGCGCTACATGAAGATCTTGAAAGGGTATGTGAAGAATCCTCATCATCCGGAAGCATCTATTATTCAAAGGTATGTTGCGAGAAGAAGCTATTGAGTTTTGTTCGGACTACCTTCATAACACGGATCCTATAGGGGTTCCTAAGCCTCGGCATGATGAGATCGAGATGTCAAGGTAAGGGTACACATGGCTTAAGAATTAATAGGAAGGATCGGGAGGAAGTGCTTCAAGAACATTTGTATGTATTGAACAACATCGAATGTGTTCAGCCTTTCTTATTTGAACATAAAAGAAAAGTCAATCAAGAAAACCCTCGAATGAGTGAAAGGTGGTTGTTGAACAAGCATAACAAGACTTTCTTACCATGGTTCAAGGAAGAAATGCTTAAGGATGGTAGTACTGCTTCTGATGACGTAAGATGGCTAGCACGTGGGCCTAGCTTCAACGTCATATGTTGGAGCGGATACGACATAAATAACTTTTCCTTTTATACAAAGGAACAAGATAACAAGAGTACCATGCAAAATAGTGGGGTTATGATCGTGGCCAAAGCAATGCACTTCTCTAGTGCAAAGGACACAAAACCCGTTAAAGCACCGAGACCTTACTTTGGATATATTGAAGATATTTGGGTGCTCGATTACACTAAGCTTACAGTGCCGGTATTTAAATGTAAGTGGGTTGATAGTAATGGTGGTGTACAAACCGACGAATTGGGGTTCACATTGGTATACCTCAACAAGTTAGGTCATATAAATGAGCCTTTCATAATGGCTTCCCAAGCAAAACAAGTGTTCTACATCACTGATCCTTCTAACAAAAGGTTGTCCGTGGTTCTCCAAGGAAAAAGCATGTATAATGGTAGAGATGAAAATGAAGATTCAAATCTTGATATTCCTGAGACTCCTTCTTTTTCAACAAACATGCTTACTATAATCGAGGAGACACAGGTGGACGATGTACATGCCACTCGTGATGATCATCACGAAGGGATATTGATATAGGTAGTTTAAACTTAGTATACATTTATTTTTATTTTTATTTCTGTATTTATTTTGAGTTATAACCTATGTTAATAAATATATATTGTTTCTGAACAGGCATACATATGGATCATTATTCCATTTTTCCTTTGCAATTATGTAATGTGTGTGATATTCTGTGTTACTGGGATATTTACTGAATGCAGGGATAGCTGAGGGGAGTGATATTTTAAAACTGAATTTTAAAAAAAATACTATTAACGTCAGTTGTATCAAACAACTAACGTTAATAGTATTTTATAAAATATATAGTACACTATTAACGTCAGTTGTTTATTACAACTGACGTTAAAATTAAGACCTTTAACGTCAGTTCTTTATAACAACTGACGTTAGTTTTAACAAAATTAACATCCGTTCTTAAAGAACTAACGTTAATTTTTACAAAATTAACGTCAGTTGTGTTAAAGAACTGACGTTAATTTTGACAAAAATAACGTCAGTTATGTTAAAGAACCAACGTTAATAGTTTTATATTTAACGTCAGTTCTCAACTGACGTTAAAATTTTAACTTTTAACGTCAGCTGTATTTACGTCAGTCAGTATTCTGACGTAAAAAATCAATTTTAACTGACGTAAAAATCACTTATTGCACTAGTGTTGGAAGAACCTTTGGCTAGAGTGTGACTCTATGATAGTGATTCAGGCTTTTAATTCTCTTGATGTGGTTCCTTGGCACCTTCAAAATAGATGGAAGAATTGCATTGCTTTGTCTCAAGAATTAAATTTTGGAGTCACACATTTTCAGAGAGGGCAATTGTTATGCGGAGAGGCTAGCCTCTTTTTTTTTTTTTAATTGAAAAGTGAATTTTCCTATGCAACTTTATTTTTATCATTTTATTATGAATTCCAACACTGAACTTTCTTACTCAACGGTGTCTTATTTATTTTATTATTATTTAAAAAATATTTTTATAAGTTATATTTACTATTTTTTATTATTATTATTTTAAATAGTTTGTAGTTAATTTTAAAATTTATTATTTTGTTATTATTGTTTCAAAACAATAAATTTTTCTTCATTATTTTTATTTAGTTTCTTTTTATTATTTTTGATAGTCACTTTTTTATTACTTATATCAATCATTATTTTAGTATTTTTTTAATACTAAGGCACATGACATGAATAAAAACCAAGGTTTACAAAACCGGACCGGTCATCGAACCGGTGAAGGCAGCGGTTCGAGGTTCAATGGTTCAACCGAGGTTGAACCGTGGTTGAACCGGTTATAATTAAATAATATTATTTTAATTTTTAATATAATATTTATAACAATATTAAACAAAAAAACAACATAACAACTAAAATTATTAAGCACAATTTTTATTATTTTGAAATTAAACTAAATAAATATAAAGATATATGTTAAAATCATCTTCATAGGGAAAACCAACCCAAAATCCTTTTATACTAATTTTTTTTTTTTTTTTCAGTAGTTCACTAGTTAACCGGTTTTGAACCGGTTTTTGTTTTACACCTGTTCAATGCATGACCGTTTTTTCCTACTGACCGGACCCATGGTCTGTCTTCCGTCGGACCGGCCCGTCCGTCCGGTTTCAAAACCCCGATAAAAACAGGAGGGAATAGTGTGAGTACGGGCCCTAAACCTTGATCGGGAATTTTGCATAATGAACAAGAAAATTGAATAGTAAAGTGTGAGATAATGAACAGTGTATGTAAACAGTAAACAGCACTTTGTTGGTTAAAGTAATATTTTGGTCCCTATACGTGACACGAATTCTCGATTTGGTCTTTATACATAAAAAATTATTAAAATGGTCCCTATACATACAGAAAGTCTCCATTTGGTCCCTATACTTTACCCGTTTGGTCCCTATACAAGCAAAAAATTATCAAATCAGTCCCTAAAATTTTGTATGACAGGGATCAAATGGGGACTTTTTGTACGTTTAGGGACCATTTTAATTTTTTATGTATAGGGACCAAATCGAGAATTCATGTCATGTATAGGAACCAAAATATGACTTTAACCCACTTTGTTTTTATTAATAGTATAGATATTTTTTTAAAAAAAAATTCACCTAAGAAGACTTTCGTTGAGTTTTTCCAAATAGGAAATCTTATAGGAGCGATATTGTTTTCTGAGTTGCAATAGGCACCGGAAAGTATAATGGTATTGGATATGTTTCTTTTTCTTGTTTAGGTGATACTGTATGCTATGCTAAGTTCTATTTTATTCACACTATATATTGACTTTTAGACGACTTACCTAAAGAGTTTTTGTAATGAATTGAATCAGATGATTTGTATTGATTTACATCATTGAATATATACAACAAAGATGGAAAGAATCTTGGCTAATCCTATGCTATTCTGATAGCTAAAATATTGCAATATAAAATCAAATTGATTACAGCATTAATAGGAGATAATGGCAGCATTAATAGGAGATATCATGGGAGTTATGGTTGCATAAATACCAGATTTATTCCTTGATCTTAGCAGCTGTAATTACTGGTCTAACACGCCCCCGCAAGATTGGAGTTCCGTCAGTAACACCTATCTTGTTTCGTAAGTGTTATGGCGGGCTTTGGATAGTGGTTTGGTGAGGCAGTCAGCAAGTTGATCAGTGAGGAGAGAGTTGATCCATGACAACTCTGCCGCACAATTGGCTAGAGCCCTATACTCAGCTTCCGTGGATGATTTGGCTCCTCCTCTTTGCTTAGACGATTTCCATGAGATTAAGTTGGGACCGTAGTAGACAAGGTGAGCAGATGTGGAGGTGTAGTCATCCTTATTTCCGCCCGATCAACATCACTGTATGCAGTGAGTGCAGAAGAAGTTGATTTCCGAAGAAGGAGACCGAGAAAAATAGTTCCTTTAAGATAGCGTAGAAGCCTCTTCAGAGCAGTTAGATGAGTTGCAGTTGGTCTTTGCATGAATTGGGCCAGCTTGTTAACAGAAAAAGCAATGTCAGGCCGCGTCATGGATAAATATTGGAGACTGCCTATAGTGTTGCAATAGAATATGGCATCGATACTTGGTGAACCATCATCTTTACACAGAGAAGCACTAGTGGACAGCGGAGTGAGGACGGGCTTGGCATCAATCATCTTGGTTCTTTCAAGAAGTTCTGCAATGTATTTTTGTTGGCTAAGAAATAATCCTGTGGGACTTGGAATGACTTCAACACCAAGAAAATAGTGCAAGGCACCTAAATATTTGATGGAAAATGAATTTGTAAGGGCTGCAATGCACTCATGAACTTTGCCAGAAGAGTTTCCTGTGATTATAATATCATCTACATACACAAGAGTGTATAACACAAGACCTCGATTTCTTGAGAATAAATAGAGATGAATCAGATTTTGAATTAACAAAACCATAGTCACAGAGAAACTTATGCAATGTTTGGAACCAAGCGCGTGGCGCTTGTTTGAGGCCATATATTGACTTTCTTAGACGACAAACATGATGAAGCTTCTCTGGATGAATGAATCCTGGAGGTTGTTGCATATAGACTTCTTCACTTAGAGAACCATGCAAAAAAGCATTGTTCACATCAAGCTGACGTAGTGGCCAGTTATATTGCAAGGCTAAGGAAAGATCCAACCTTATTGTTGTTGGTTTAACAACTGGACTGAATGGTTGAGTGTAATCTAGTCCGGGTCTTTGATGAAAACCTTTGGCCATTAGTCTGGCCTTATACCTCTCAATGTCGCCATTGGCCTTTCTTTTAACTCTATAAATCCATTTGAAACCTATGAGATTTTTGTTAGGAGGCCACGGAACTAGATCCCAGGTTTGTTCTTGGATTAACGCATCAAACTCCTTGCTCATGGCGTCATGCCATTCACTTGTCTTGAGAGCCTGGCTTACACATGTTGGTTCGGCCGAGTGGGGGAGAGGATGTTTAGTGGTGAGGAGATATTTTGGGTTAGGCTTGTGTATTTGATTCATTCCTCTTGTGATTGGGTGAGCAGGTGCAAGTAGAGGAGACGGTGTTGATGTGGGAGAGTCCATAGGAGTATGTAGTGGTGATCTTGTAGAGGAGAGTGGGGTTTGATCAGGCGTTTGATTAGATGAGGTAGGAATATTTGGGATATTTGTTGTAAGAGGTGGTGTGGATAAAGATGAGGTAGAATTTTGAGGAGGAATTATAGGAGGGTTTGTAGGAGCGATAGGTGCATGGAGATTTTGGATGATGAGGGGGTGGCGAGATATAAGGAAGGTGTTATTAATGTTAGATACTTGAGGATTTGAATTTGTTGACGTGGAATCATAAAGATTCTGATGAAAAGAGAAAATTGATTCATGAAATATCACATGTCTTGAGAGATGTAATTTTTTAGTGGGAGGGTGATAGCATTGGTATGCATGATGTTGAGTTGAGTGACCTAGAAAGACACAAGGCATGCTGCGATTGGATAGTTTATTTTGAGAGTAAGGACGAAGCCAGGGATAGCAAAGACATCCAAAAACACGAAGATTGTGATAATTGGGCTTGGAACCAAAGAGAAGATCATGAGGACACTTGTTATTAAGGTGAACAGTTGGAATGCGGTTGATTAAATAAACTTCCATTTGAAATGCATAGCACCAGAAATTTTGTGGGATGAAAGAATGAGATAAAAGTGTGAGTGCAGTTTTTACTATAATGAGATATTCCATTTGTATTGAAGTATTGTTTAAGTTTGAAGTACTCAATGCCACCATCAATATAAATTGATTTAACTTTGTGTGAGAAAATTTTTTCAATTTTGGAATGAAACTGAGGAAATATAACAGTTACATCAGTTTTACTTTTCAAAGGATAAAACCGAGTGTATCGAGTAAAATGATCAACAAACACAGGATAATATTTGTAGCCATTAATATATGTTATAGGAGGGGGTCCCCAAACATCGGAGAAAATAAGTTCAAGTGGTGACGTAGTTTTTATGGACGAGACAGAAAAAGGAAGTTTGCGGCTTTTATTAATAGAGTAGGAATTACAATATGAAATTTTATTGTGGAAAGGCCACAATTGGACAGCATTTGAGTAAGAATTGGTTGGGACGGATGACCGAATCGAGCATGCCAAAGGAAGATTGATGAGGTTGTGGTTGACAGAGCAGTGAGAGATGATGGATGAGTTGGATTGTAGGTGTATAGATCACCATTATTTGGACCGCACATCAAAACCGCCCTTGTTACCTGATCCTTCACACAGAAAAAAGAAGATTGAAATTCAACATAAGCTTTATTGGATTTGCAAAATTTAGAAACAGAGATAAGATTGTGCTTTGCATTAGGAACACATAACATTTTTAAGGTTGAAAGTAGTAGTAGGAGTGGGAAGTGTGGTGGAACCAACATGCGAAATTTTCAAACCTGTACCATCACCTATCTGGACATCTTCAAGACCATCATACTCAGAATGAATATGCATATTGTTAAGATTGGTAGTGACATGATGGCTGCACCGGTGTCAAACACCCAGCTAGGTGCCGTGGTAGAGGAAGCAGATGCATAGTGGGCTGTTGGTAGGGTGCTGAGTTTTGGGATTTCGGGATAGTATTTGCATGACTGAGAGTCACACAGAAAAAAGAAGAGTGAAATTCAACATAAGCTTTATTGGATTTGAAAAATTTAGAAACAGAGATAAGATTGTGCTTTGCATTAGGATCACAGAACATTTTTAAGGTTGAAAGTAGTAGTAGGAGTGGGAAGTGTGGTGGAGCCAACATGCGAAATTTTTAAACCTGTACCATCACCTATCTGGACATCTTCAGGACCATCATACTCAGAATGAATATGCATATTGTTAAGATTGGTAGTGACATGATGGCTGGCACCGATGTCAAACACCCAGCTAGGTGCCATGGTAGAGGAAGCAGATGCATAGTGGGTTGTTGGTGGGGTGCTGAGTTTTGGGATTTCGGGATAATATTTACGTGACTGAGAGCCAGAGTCACGAGATGAGTATGAAGTATTGTGGTGATATGGTTTGAAGGAGAAGTTGCTGCGACCATAGGGTGGTGTTGGTAGAAGGCCATCCTATTTTGAATTTCGCTGAGCAAAGTTTGCTGTAGGCACCTGAATATCAACCTGAGATTCGCGACGAATATAGTCGTCATGAGCCAGTAGGTGGCTGTGGAGTTCTTCAAAGGTGAATGGGTGCTCACGTGTCCTGATTGAGGCTACGATATCATGATATTCCGAGCCAAGGCCATTGAGAATGTAGAGAGTAACATCATCATTAGACAGAGATTTGTCAATGATAGCAAGTTCATCAACAAGGCTTTCAACTGAGAATAGGTGGTCAGTGATGGATTTGTCTCCTTTTGTGCAGCGCTGAAGTTGATTTTTGATAGACATAACATGAGAGCGAGAGGTGTTAGCATATTGGGCTTGAATGGCTACCGATAGTGATCTAGCAGTATCATAGGAGGCAAAGGAAAGACTGTCTGCCTCTGTCATGGCTGAAAGAAGAAGATTGATGATCAGTTGATCTATGGTGAACCGATTCGTGTATTCTGGATTAGAAACAGTGGAACCTGCCCTAGTAATTGTGGGAGGTTGAGGTTCCGTGGTTCCATCAATATGGCCTATGACTTGAATGCCAGAGAGAAGGGTGGTGACTTGGCGTTTCTAGGCTCGGTAATTGCCGCGGGACAGTTTGAAGGTGATGGAAGCATTGAGGGGGATGGAAGATTTGGAGGAGGTGTTGTTGGTGGTGGTCATGGTGGCTGGTATGAGGATTGATTCGCTGCTAGGCTAGTGTAAGGCTAATACCATGTAAAGAATTGAATCCGATGATTTGTATTGATTTACATCATTGAATATATACAACAAATATGGAAAGAATCTTGGCTAATCCTATGCTATTCTGATAGCTAAAATATTGCAATTTAAAATCAAATTGATAACAACATTAATAGGAGATAATGGCAGCATTAATATGAGATATCATGGGAGTTATGGTTGCATAGATATCAGATTTATTCCTTGATCTTAGCGATGTAATTGCTGGTCTAACAGTTTTACTTGCAAGATCGCTAATTTTGAATAGATATTGACTTTTTGAATGGAGTTTATTTTATGTATAATGCTTTTATTTTCTAGCCTACTTCGTGTATATAGAATTATGACTACTCGTAAGAGGAAAGTTGTTGCGGATCCTTATGTTTCTAATGATGAATCGCAAGAGCAAAAGTTGTTTAAGTTCCTAAAGTGACTAAATACTCCATCCTAAGCGTTGGTACTAACTTAATAACTTTACCAAGAAAAGATGGAAAGTTATTGTTTCACAATTTAATGACTCGATTGGAAGGAAGTATTACAAGTAAAAATGAAGAATAGGTATGATAGCTTGAGAAAATATTGGCGAGCATGTTATTATTTGGGAAAGAAACTGGACTAGGGTAAGAAACTGGATTAGGGTGGGAATGTGACATAGGGTGAAGAATACCGTTGATGCACCAAACGGTTGGTGGGAGAACAAACAATTGGTATGTGATAAATAAATATATTGTTATGTAAGTCTTAGATTTATATTTAGTATGTTTATATTATGACGATAAGACACATGAAAACCATCACAACAAAACATTTAAGGGAATTTCAATAAAAATAAAATTTGAATATTTTTATATAATTAAAAACTTTATCTATTTGGGTCATCCAGATTTTAAAACTATCTCTTGTTGTTGCTAGTTTGATGAGACTATCTAAATTCTAAATTATAAAATTGTAACCAGGGACAATCTCGACCTCGCAACTAAAATATAGCAAATTTCATGGTTTAAATAAGTTTTTGGTCTTTATAATTATAAGAGTTTAATAGCTATACACCGTCAGTGTAAATGTGTTTTTACACAGTCAACCATCATAAATTGTCATATCATTGAAAATCTACGAGTCTCATCTTAACCACCTTAAAAGTCATCCATATCATGATTTGTGATTGATTGACCGTATAAATTTTATGCTGACAGTGTACAACAATAAAATTATAATTTGATTTGATTTTAGCCCCTATCTTTTTCTGCTTAAAAAATGGTCATTTCAATTTTTAAATTCTTGGAAGGAGTCATCGCCGTCAAAGAATTTGTTATCTGCTGACATGGCTAATGGTTTGCCACTTCAGCAGTGCCACCTGGTGTTAAATATATTTTTTATGTCACATGGCATTTTTTTTTAAAATGACAAAAATCTGATTATTTTTTACTATTTTTAAAACAATATTATAATATTTTTTTAAAAAAACTATTTTAATTTTAATTATTGTTTTAATGGTCAGTTTTAGTGGTCCACTTGAAACACCGTTCATCCCCTTTACATTTGCTTTTGAAACCCTAGTAAGCACCCTTCTCCGCCTTCTACCTCTTCATATTATGCCCTTGTTCGTTCCTGTACCTGGTGAGGTGATTCTCTACGTTCCTGCTCTTAAAGTTAGAAAGAAGCCTTTGTTTGTTTTTATATTCGAACATAGGGTGTTGCTCTCATGGAAACTCATCAAGCTCCGTCGCCATCGGCGTCGCGTCAGCGCCACGCGACGCCACCTCCAGTCCTCCCCGATGAACTCATTGTGGAAATCTTGTCATTTCTTCCTGTGAAATCTCTCCTCCAATTCAGGTGCTTGTGTAAGTCTTGGAAATCCCTAATTTCAAAACCTAATTTTGTGAAATTGCATCTTCAAAGGTCTCCTAGAAACGTTAATCTCTTATTGTTGCGGACCTATGTCGCTCATAAAAGCCTATTCAGAGTATCGTTTCCCGTTCTGTGTGTTCTTTACTGGAGAATCCATCATCCCCCATTGATGAAAATGATTGCTATCAATTAAACGGCGATAGTGGCTACCGTTATATGGTTGGTTCCTGCAATGGCTTAGTCTGTTATTATCACCTTAATATAATTGGACAAATTCGATAATTCCGCTTTTATTTATGCAACCCAGCTACAAAGTTAACATCCCAAAAGTTGGCATGTTTACGTGTCCCTGATTATCATATGTATTATAGGTTTTCATTTGGATATGATGTTTTAAGTGACACTTACAAGGTGGTAGCACACCGTTTTGATGAGGAGTTACAGAAAAACCAGGTCAAAATTTGCAACTTTGGTGATAATTGTTGGAGAAACATTGATAGTTTCCCTGTTGCTCCCTTTGGTTTTGGTTGTCCCAGTGTTGGACGGATGAATGGTGGAGTATCTGTATACTTTAATGGGACTCTTAATTGGTTAGCATTGCTCAACAGATGGGTTCATTCTAGTACTATTTCTCAAACGGTAATTGTTTCGCTCGATCTAGGGATGGAGACATACACACAATTGTTATTGCCTTGCCTTGAATCTAATGGAGCCCCTTCACTCGAGCCTTTACTTCTTGCATTGGATCCAATTATTGGGGTTTTGATGGATTGCCTCTGTTTTTCTCATTGCAAGGACAACCATTTTGGGATATGGCAAATGAAGGAGTTTGGAATTGAAAAGTCTTGGACTCAAATCATTAAAGTTAGTTATCAGGATCTTCAAATTGAAAGATTCAAGTTGTTTTATCAGGATCATCAAATTGAAAGATACAATTTATTTTATCCTTTGTTACCACTGTGCATGTCTGAGAATGGTGATGTCCTGATAAATACATCCAAGCTTGGTAAGTCGCAAGCAATTATGTATCATCGAAGAGATAATAGGGTGGAACAAACTGAACTTCCCAATCGCATAATTTGGGAAAGTACCATGGATTATGTTGAAAGCTTGGTTTCACCTTGTTGCTATTGAGTTCTTTTGTGGCAGGTAGATCATCTGGATTTATTTTAAATCATGTATGTTGTTCTAAACTTTTCCATTTCAAGTAGGAGATATATGTAGATTGTGTTAATAATACTCTTGGTAGTGCCATAAGTCACTATGTTTTTGGAAGATTATCTATGGGCCATTGCTCATGGTTGGATTGAAATGTATAGATTGGATGAAGTTGTTTCGATTTTATATTTATTGTAGGCTAAAAGATGATTTCTCAAAAATGTAATAGATTTTCTCTTGAATATTCTATTAATGGGTTTGTTTTATTCTGTTTAACATGTAATCTCATTTCGATTAAATTTGACCAATGAAGATAGTAGAAAGGCTTGTCTACGATCTGTATATAGGAAACTTTTCTCTTGAACATATCATTACTGCAATTCTAAGGTCTTTTGTTGTGTCTTGCCTATTTTACTTTTACATTCACATGATAAAATCTTCTAGCTTACAATTAGTTAGCGATCAGAACAAGATAGGTGGCAAACTTTAGAGTCTTATCTTAAATTTTGAGGTTGAAGCAAGTGGATAATCTCTCTCTCTCTCTTACAATTTGTTTTGTATACATTGAATTAATGATGTGTAACCTTTACCAAATCACAGATAAGCATGCAAATCGTGAGAGTGTTTTCTATTTCTATACCTGGCAATGTCATTGCCACGTCGATTGTATCACCCATGGTACAGCACTGCAGGCTTGTAATCTTAGCATCAGGGTGAAAGCTAATTTCTTCATTGTTTACACAGGGATTGACTGCACTTTTGAGCATGTTGCATTCTTTTTTCTTTGTGTTTCGTTTTTCTGTTCTTCGATTGTTTTATTATTCCTGCTAATGTTTGTTCTATCAATAAAAAAAATTCTACTTCTCTTTTAAGTCTAACAGAGCTCTTTTTCGAATTATAGATCTGCAACCCTAGCGTCAAGGACATTGTGAATCATTGATTGTATGTGAAGGGATGGTAGCAAGGAAGAAAGGATGAAGGGACCTTATTGTAGCTTAAGTTTCTGCTTCAAGGTACTGGTTTTGTAGAAGATTTTTATGGCCCTATTGATGGCTTCTTTTAGGCTGTTTTGGGTACAATAGTAGCAACTTACTAGTTAACAACTATGGTGTTTTGCAGCTCTACTCATATTTGTGTAGTGGTAAGTAAAAGACTTGATCGCTATATAAGTAATCTAGGTTATGCTTTTGCCTGTCAGGACCCAACTTAGACGTTCCTGACCGGCCAGAATGAGACCCCGATGTCCCATTCCCAAGGCCTATCAAGCACGTATAAGTCACATCGCAACATGGGTAATTATATAGTACCAACGTAAATATCAGTGTAAATGATCAATCCAAAATAATAAGCCTATGTGGCCCTGAGTCTGCATCCAGAGTTTAAATGAAAAGAAATAGTTTACAACCAAAAAGGAAATAGTTCCAATTTTTAAACAAAAGAAGTGGTATCTCATATGACTAAACAAAAACTCCAAGGATAACCAAGCTGCAGCAACTGCCCACACTACTCTCGTGTATGGGCTCCCTAAGATGGATCCCCTCGTGGAGTACCTGAAGCTGAAACAAAAGGGCGGGGGTGAGTCCCAGAACTCAGTGAGGGTGTACAAACACAATCAGATAAAAACCAATATATGAATAAATATATATGTCATGTCATACTTTATCACGTACTCAAACCATATCATCATTGCAACTCTTAAGTTGCATTACAATCATTTAACCATTGAGTAAGATGCTTGTTTCCGTTTGGAGTTGTTCACTAAAGTCTCCCACTCCGACGACCACATTTATACCCCGGTCGGATCCGCTGACCGGCAAGTTACCTTGGTCACTGCTTAACTACCCTCCAAACTCCGGGGGTTCTTTCACTAGAGTCCCCTTCTCCGACGGTCACATTTATATACCGGTCAAGTCCGTTGACCTGTCGGATACACCAAGTCTTACTCAATGTACTCTCCATCACAATCAAATGGATCGTTAGACATCGAATCAACATGTGTTTCTCATACCTTTACTAACCACATGATCATTCAATATACTCATCATTACAAGATAAATCACATAACATAGTGGTGTTCTTAGAACCCATTAAAATAAATCCACAAGATAAGCATCACACACTTGATATATAATGTTATAAATAATTTAAAATTATAAAAAAAATAAAGCTGCATCATAAGAGTATATATATATATATATATAATCCTAACAAGTGTTGCATCATATATATATATATATATATATATATATATATATGACTTTAGGATTGCTGCCCTTTATCACCAGGACCATGTGCTTCACGTCAACTTCTTAGGGACATTGAATTTGTTCCAGAAAGGTTAATATACATACATATATGGATGAAAGGGAATTGATCTAATTGATTTAGCAAATATACATAACTATCGATGCCAGTGACGTCGAAACCGAGTGAAAGAAAAAGGAAGATAAATTGAAAGTGGTTTCACCCCCCGCACCATCAAAACGTATGAACCGTACTGTGTTCGGCGCCACCAAGAAAACCAAATAAAATTAAACAAGAACAAAACGAACCATTATTTGTATAAATTCAAGAACAGGGATGAAAACACACCAAACTTAAATAAAATATCAAGCCTATTAAAACCTACAACCCCTCACCTGAATCGACGAAAAAGAAAGGAAAAAAGGAGAGTGAAATTGGATTCCTTGCACCAAGAACACGTCTCTATGATCCTGAGCCGCCGCGCCTTCTTCCTCTTTTCCTCCAACGAAGACTGATTTTAAAAGTTAGGGTTCTCAAAAAACTCTAACTCTTTTCCCCTTATCTTATTTCTTAACCATTACACTTATAGAAGGGTCCCACCATACTAGAGGGTAAGAAAACAAAACCTCAAATAATCTATCCCACAACTCTATTTTTCTACCTCTCTTATACCTTCTCGTTGATATTTATTTTTTTTTATTTTTTTGTGGGTATTACACTCTTCCCCCCTTCAAAGGAATTCGTCCTCGAATTCGATAAATGGCTATAACCAAAATTTCGTACCTTGCTCAAAAAGGTGTGGATACTTTCGCATCATGATCTGTTCTGACTCCCAAGTGAATTCCTCACCGAGAGGATGCCTCCATGCAACCTTCACTGATGGTACCTCCTTTGACCTCAATTTCCGTACTTGCTTATCAGCAATCCTCAATGGAGCCTCCTCAAAAGCTAATCGTTGGTCTACTTCAATAGGTTGTGGTTGTAGCACATGAGTATCATCTCGAATATATTTCCTCAGCATGGAGACATGAAACACTGGATGCACCTTGGCTAATTCAGGTGGTAAGGCCAACTCATATGCTAACCCTCCCACTCTTCGAGTGATATGGTATGATCCCACGTATCTTGGTCTCAACTTTCCCTTCAGACCAAAACGCAGAGTCCCTCTAAAGGGTGACACTCTGAGGAAAATGTGCTCACCTTCTTGGAACTCTAATTCTCGTCGTCTGACATCGGCATACTTATTTTGTCGCTCTTGAGCTATCTTAAGCCTCTCCCTAATCATCCGAACTCTCTCTATCGAGTCCTGAACCAAATCTGGGCCCAACAGTTGATGGTCACCCGTCTCAAACCACCCCACTGGTGTTCTACACTTCCTGCCATAAAGAGCCTCAAACGGTGCCATTTGGATGCTACTGTGATAGCTATTGTTATATGCAAATTCTATTAACGGCAAATGCACATCCCAAGAGCCTTAGAACTCAAGTACACATGCTCGAAGCATGTCCTCCAAAGTCTGTATAGTCCTCTCCGACTGACCATCCGTCTGTGGATGAAAAGCTGTACCAAAATGCACTTGAGTTCCCAAAGTCTGCTGAAACGACTTCCAGAAATGAGAGGTGAATTGTGAGCCCCTATCTGAAACAATAGATTTTGGAATTCCATGCGAGGAAACAATCTCTCGAAGATACAACTTTGCATATTGTCCTACCGTGAATGTGGTCTTTACAGGTAGGAAATGAGCAGACTTGGTCAAACGGTCCACCACAACCAAAATGGAATCATAACCCGGGCTGGTCTTGGGCAAACCCACCACGAAATCCATGGTAATGTGATCCCACTTCCATTCCGGAATATCCAGACTCTGGAGAAGCCCTGCTGGCTTCTGGTGCTCCGCCTTCACCTGCTGACAAGTCAAGCACCTAGCAACAAAATCAGCTATGTCTCGCTTCATACCGGTCCACCAATACAACTGCTTCATATCTTGATACATTCTTCTGGATCCAGGGTGCATCGTATATGAAGAGGAGTGAGCAAGTTCCATGAGATTCCTTCTAGCTTCTGGAGGAACTACCACCCGTCCACTAAATCGAAGCATCCCATCACTGTTCACGATATAACCCTTTTCATTCTCTGTATTAATAGCATCCCTCAACATGACTAGATCGGAATCTCGTTCTTGGCAAGCTCTAATCTCTTCCAACACATTGGATTTGGCTCCAAGCTGTGCTAGTAAAATGCCATTTTCCTTTGGCTCGAAAGCCACCAAAGCATTTATGCTCCTATGGAAATCATTTGCTAATGCTCGCCTTTCTAAACTCAAATGTGCCAAACTGCCTATTGACTTGCGGCTCAAAGCATCTGCCACCACGTTAGCCTTGCCCGGGTGATACATGATTGTGCAGTCATAATCCTTCAACAATTCCAACCATCTCCTCTGCCTTAGGTTCAACTCTTTCTGATTAAAAATGTACTTGAGACTCTTATGATCGGAGTATATCTCACAGGCCTCGCCATACATGAAATGTCTCCAAATCTTTAAGGCAAAAACTACAGCTGCCAACTCCAAATCGTGAGTCGGGTAGTTGAGTTCATGCTTCTTTAACTGTCGGGAAGCATAGGCAATCACTTTTCCATTCTGCATTAGCACGCATCCCAAACCCACTCAGGACGCATCATAGTACACCACAAAACCACCTATACCCGAAGGAAGAGTCAACACTGGAGCAGTAGTCAACTTATCCTTCAATGTCTGAAAGCTTTCTTCACATTTTGAACTCCAGTCGAACTTAACTCCTTTCTGAGTCAGACGAGTCAATGGAACCGCTATTTTTGAAAAGTTTTCAATGAACCTTCGATAATAATCGGCTAGCCCCAAGAAACTACGTATCTCCGAAACACTAGAGGGTCTAGGTCAATCCCGCACCGCCTCCACCTTTTTCGGATCCACTGAAATTCCTTCTGAAGAAACAACATGCCCAAGAAAAGATACCTCTGTGAGCCAAAACTCACAGTTCGAAAACTTGGCGTAAAGCTGGTGATTTCTAAGGGTCTCCAACACTGCCCTCAAATGTCGATCATGCTCGTCCTTTGTCTTAGAATATACTAAAATATCATCGATGAATACAATCACAAATTTATCCATAAATGGTTTAAACACCCGGTTCATCGGGTCCATGAAAGTTACTGGGCCATTCGTCAAACCAAAGGACATGACAAGGTACTCGTAATGACCATACCTGGTTCTAAAAGCCGTTTTCGGAATGTCAGACTCCCTGATCCTCAACTGGTGATAACCTGATCTCAAATCAATCTTGGAGAAAAATTGCGCCCCCTGCAACTGATCAAACAAATCATCAATTCTCGGCAATGGATACTTATTTTTTATCGTTACCTTGTTAAGTTTTCGATAGTCAACACACATCCTCCATGACCCGTCTTTCTTTTTCACGAATAGCACTGGAGCTCCCCAAGGTGACGAACTAGGGCGTATGAATCCCTTGCTCAACAAGTCCTCTAGCTGATCCTTGAGCTCTTTCAACTCGGTTGGGGCCATCCTATATGGCGGTATAGAAATGGGTTGCGTCCCCGGTGCCAAGTCAATGGAAAACTCTATCTCACGAGGTGGGGGTACTCCCGGCAGGTCATCGGGAAATACATCCACATACTCCCGAACTATCGGAACCATCGACAAGTCATCACCTTTGGACTCATATGCCACATTCACCGTGGCTAAGAGACATATACATCCATGTCGTTGCAACTTTTCTACCTTAAGAGAGGACAACGCATTCTGATATACCAAACTACGGTCACCCTGAAACTCTATGGTGTTAGAATCAGTCGACCGCAAAGTAATCAGTTTATCCCTGCAATCCACCTTAGCCCCATACCTAGATAACCAATCCATACCCAATATAACATCCATCTGAAGCATACCCAACAAGATTAAGTCGGCTAGAAGATCCAAACCATTCACTCTAACCTCACATTCTCGAACATAACTGTTCGTCATATGATTACTCTCAAATGGGGTAGAAACAATCAAAGGGTGCGGAAGTGCCTCCAAAGGCATTCCCGTAAACCGCACATAATGCCCAGCCACAAATGACCGAGAAGCACCAGAATCAAACATCACCCTAGCGTGTGAAGGACCAACTGGTAAAATAACTGTAACAATATCTGGGTCGGCCTAGACCTCCTGCTGGCTAAGAACAAACACACGGGCGGTAGAACGATTGCCATATCCCTGTCCTGACGAAGCTCCTCCTCTCCCTCCTGACCTCGGGTTCTTATTCGGTACTGAATATCCAACTGGAGCACTATGGGTTGTTGCAGGCTCCATATTCATAGGACACTCCCTCTTGAAATGACCATCTTGCCCACAAGTATAACACGCTCGTTTTCCACTTCTAGTACACGGTCCATCATGACTTTTCCCACAGTGGTTCCAAGTGGGGTAACTAGATGCTCCATAGGAAACACTGCGGCCTCCTACCGGCGCCCCTGCAAATGATGATTGCTGTTGGGGGGTGCGACGAGAAGGCGCACTGTTCGCCCTACCAGAATTAGCCCACTGATTACCCTGATGATGTCCCGACTTCACCCCAAAGGCCTCATCTCTATGCTCTGTCTTCCTCTTTTTCGGTTGCTTTTTGAATTCAGCTTTAGCCTTATTCAAAACATTTTCGGACTTGATGGCCAAACTGACTACCTGCTCAAATGTGGCACCCTCCAAAATCGATACGGATCTTCCAATGTTAAAACGAAGTCCATAAGCAAATCGTGACACTCGCTGCTGAGGGTCACTTACCAAATGTGGTGCATACCTAGACAACCGCAGGAACTCATTTCTGTAGTCCATCACAGTCATCTCTCCCTGTTTCAGCACTTCAAACTCTCGAGCCTTCTTCTCTCGCTCACCTATAGGTAAAAAGGTCTCCATGAAAGCAGTAGTGAAATGCCTCCATTCTAGATTCTCATAATCCAATTCTCTCCGAGCCCTGTATGCCGTGTACCACTCTCGAGCGACACCGTTCAACTGAAAACTGGCCAACTCCACGTATCTCTCGGACGAGCATCCCATCGCCCTCAAAAATCTCCCCACCTCATCTAAGAAAAAGAATGGGTCCTGATCGGAACCAGTTCCTGCAAAAGTGGGTGGCTTCATCTTACGGAACTCAGTCAATGAAGCAAAAAGATTGGCCTCCTGATTCGGCCTAGGTGTTGCATCCCTCCTACTCCCAGCCTCTGTACTCGCAGAAGCCTCATGAGGTTCTTATGTCATCGAAGGTGATGGAGGGGGAACCCCACTTTGTGATGGAGTCGGAGTTCTTCCGCCACCACCTCCTGCTAAGGCCCCTTGTATCACAACAATCCCCTGTGCTATTTGTTGCAGGGTTGCCTAAAGAGTCTTTGGGATCACCACCTCCTGCTGTGGTGGGTGATGATTTCCGCCTCGAGGAGGCCTAGCAGTACCTCCTCGGGATCGGGCAGCTCCTCTTCCTCTACCTCTTACCATCCTTCAAAAGGAAAGCAAGCATCATACTTCAGTTTTTTTTCTTTTTTTTTTTAAATATCAATTTTACACAAAATACCCTACATCAACCCCCTATCAAAAGCAATTACACCATCCATCTCAGGTCGCTGCTTTCAAATAGTCATATGAGATCCTCACAATTTTATGGCTTTCTTTCAAATAAATGCATATTAGTTACTAATGAGTTCTGGCACAACTCCCGCCCGGGTTCGAGAATTATACAGAATTCATTACTCTCTAATCTCGCTCAGGACTGTAACCATTGGCTCTGATACCACTTGTAACATCCCTGGCTGCTCTATGGATTGACGACTATCCCCACAGACCAACACTGGACTTTTCAACGTGCTTTGTCCTCACTCACACGCTTCCTGGGAAAACTTCCCAGAAGGTCACCCATCCCAGAATTGCTCCAAGTCAAGCACGCTTAACTGTGGAGTTCTTAAGTGATGGGCTCCTGAAAAAAAGATGCATCTTGTTGACATGGGTAGTACCAATCAATTCTTATAAGTCATCTCCAACTGTATAGTCCCATACCTATACAGTCTCAGGATCCCTCTCATTCGGGTGTGTAATCGGTTCATTCATGTGCCCCTCCGCCTAGAAGCCTGCCAGGAGTCGTTCCTTGTCAGTGCCTTCTTGCACCGGCGACCACTCCCCGCCCTCGTCGGCACCTGGGTGTTACATGCCACCAGCTTCCGCTTGGTTCGTCCCCGAACCACACCGTACTGGGAGAGGTGCCGCTCTGATACCACTTTGTCAGGACCCAACTTAGGCGTTTCTGACCGGCCAGAATGAGACCCCGATGTCCCATTCCCAAGGCCTATCAAGCACATATAAGTCACATCACAACATGGATAATTATATAGTACCAACGTAAATATCAGAGTAAATGATCAATCCAAAATAATAAGCCTATGTGGCCCTGAGTCTGCATCCAGAGTTTAAATGAAAAGAAACAGTTTACAACCAAAAAGGAAATAGTTCCAATTTTTAAACAAAAGAAGTGGTATCTCATATGACTAAACAAAGACTCCAGGAATAACCAAGCTGCAGCAACTGCCCACACTACTCTCGTGTATGGGCTCCCTGAGATGGATCCCCTCGTGGAGTACCTGAAGCTGAAACAAAAGGGCGGGGGTGAGTCCCAGAACTCAGTGAGGGTGTACAAACACAATCAGATAAAAACCAATATATGAATAAATATATATGTCATGTCGTACTTTATCACTTACTCAAACCATATCATCATTGCAACTCTTAAGTTGCATTACAATCATTTAACCATTGAGTAAGATGCTTGTTTCCATTTGGAGTTGTTCACTAAAGTCTCCCACTCTGACGACCACATTTATACACCGGTCGGATCCGCTGACCGGCAAGTTACCTTGGTCACTGCGTAACTACCCTCCAAACTTAGGGGGGTTCTTTCACTAGAGTCCCCTTCTCGGACGGTCACATTTATATACCGGTCGAGTCCGTTGACCGGTCGGATACACCAAGTCTTACTCAATGTACTCTCCATCACAATCAAATGGATCGTTAGACATCGAATCAACATGTGTTTCTCATACCTTTACTAACCACATGATCATTCAATATACTCATCATTACAAGATAAATCACATAACATAGTGGTGTTCTTAGAACCCATTAAAATAAATCCACAAGATAAGCATCACACACTTGATATATAATGTTATAAATAATTTAAAATTATAAAAAAAAATGAAGCTGCATCATAAGAGTATATATATATAATCCTAACAAGTGTTGCATCATATATATATATATGACTTTAGGATTGCTGCCCTTTATCACCAGGACCATGTGCTTCACGTCAACTTCTTAGGGACATTGAATTTGTTCCAGAAAGGTTAATATACATACATATATGGATGAAAGGGAATTGATCTAATTTATTAAGTAAATATATGTAAAACAACTAGACTCTTTCTTTCTGAATCACTTCTCATTATATTGATGTGTTTATGAAAGTATACACTGATGTATATATGTTGTGATACAAGAGCCTTATTCATCAACTATATATACTGATGAGTAAGCTATCAAATAGGATCAGGTAGTTGTGATCCTAACAAATAGGATCAGGTAGTTATGATCCTAACTGCTGCTCCTAGAAACAAGCTAACAGAAAAAACAGAATGTGGTTTATAGTTGACAATCCTACACTCCCCCTCAAGTTGGAGCATGTATGTTCTTAATGCCCAACTTGCTAACCATAAAATCAAATCTTTCTCTGCCTAGTGGCTTAGTAAAAACATCTGTCACTTGGTCCTTTGTTCCAATTTTCAAAGCTTCTATGTCACCTGATTGTATTCTTTCTCTTACAAAGTAGCAATCCATTTCTACATGCTTTGTTCTTTCATGGTAGACTGGATTCATTGCTATATGCAGTGCGTCATGATTGTCACAAAACATGCGAGTTGGTTCTGTTTGAGTTGATCCTAACTCACTTAGCAACCATCTGAGCCAAATCAATTCACTTACTGTTGATGCCATTGACCTATATTCTGCCTCTGCTGATGACTTAGCTACAACTGATTGCCTTTTAGTTTTCCAGGAAATGGGTGAATCTCCCAACATGATGAAGTATCCAGTGCAAGATCTTCGAGTGAGGGGGCAGCCTCCCCAGTCTGCATCACAGTAGGCTTGTAATCTCAAGTCATTTTTGCTTGTCAATAAAATTCCCTGTCCGGGTGAAGCTTTGAGGTACCTAAGAATTCTTTCCACAGCATTCATGTGAATTTGTTTAGGTGCATTCATAAATTGGCACAGAGTATTAACTACATACGTGATATCTGGCCTAGTAATGGTCAAGTACAGCAGCTTTCCCACCAGTCTTCTATACCTTGATGCATCTGTATCAGGATCACTTTCATTCACCTTGAGGTTGCAGTTTTGCTCCATAGGGAACTTACTTGGTCTACTGTTCTCCATCTTAGTCTCATGGAGGATGTCCATAGTGTATTTCCTTTGACTTAGAACAATTCCATGAGCTGATCTTGCAACTTCTATGCCCAGGAAATATTTCAAGGTGCCAAGATCTTTTATGCTGAATGATTGATCATGGTAGGCCTTGACTCCTGCTATGAGCTGAGAGTTATCTCCTGCTAAGATAACATCATCTACATAGATGAGTGCAGTGAGGAAGACTCCTTTTGCTTTGTAAACGAACAGGGAGTGATCTGCCTTTGATTGTGTGAAGCCTATGGCATTGAGGGCTATGGTGAACTTTTGATACCAGTTCCTAGAGGCTTGTTTCAGGCCATAAAGGGACCTTTTCAACTTGCAAACTCTTGTATCTCCTTTCCTTGCAAATCCTTGAGGAATCTTCATGTAGATATCTTCCTTTAAGTCTCCATGAAGTAATGCATTATTCACATCTAATTGGTGAATAATCCATCCTTTCTTAGCTGCAATTGTCATCAAGCATCTTATTGTTACAAGTTTAGCAACTGGAGCATAAGTCTCATGAAAATCTTCTCCTTCTTTCTGGGTGAATCCTCTTGCAACTAATCTGGCCTTGTATCTCTCTATTTCTCCATTTGGCTTATACTTTATTTTGTAGATCCATTTTGAATCCACTGTACTTTTGCCTTCTGGTAGGGACTCCAAAGTCCAGGTTCCATTGCTCTCTAGGGCTTCAACTTCTCTTTGCATTGCATCTCTCCAATGTTTGTGTCACAGCCTGTCTAAAATATTTTGGCTCATCTTTTGCAGAGATGGCAGCCAGAAAAGCTTGGTGAGAATGAGACAATTTATCATAGGTAATATAGTTGGAGATGGGATAGAGAACTGTGTTACCTGAGAAACAATTGAATGTAGGTGGGATAACAGAAGATGGTAAATCAATTTCATAGTCATTTAAGTGTCTAGACAAGTGTCTTACTATTTCACTATGCCATTGATTGTTCTGAGTTTTATCTTCTGAATTCTCTGATTCGTTGTTATTAGCAGTAAGGTCCATAGTATCGATGACTTGCAGATTCTGATCTTGATCAGTTTTACTGTTATGCTTATTCTGTATGCTGTCTATGTTTTCTTCCCATAATACATTATTCTTATTTAAGCTTTTATTAGTCTCATGTACTGTCTTAAAAGGAAAGGTAGTCTCAGAGAATATGACATCCCTGGACACAAAGACCTCTTTGGTTGAGAGGTCATAAACCTTGTAGCCTTTCTGACCAGTAGGGTATCCTAGAAACACACAAGCTCTCCCCCTCTCATCAAACTTCCCTTCCCTCCTAGTTTTTAAAGCGTAAACAAGGCAACCAAAAACTCTTAAGTGATCATAACTTGGTTTTCTTCCAAAAATGATCTCATAAGGGGTTTTGCCACCAATGACTCTAGAGGGAAGTCTATTGATAATGTGTACAGCTGTTTGCACACATTCACCCCAAAACTGAATGGGAAGTCCAGAGTGGAACCTGATAGCTCTAGCTATTTCAAGGAAATGCCTATGTTTCTCTCCACAACTCCATTTTGTTGTGGAGTATAAGTACATGAAAGGTCCATTAATATTCCATTATTCTCATAAAACCTCTGCATGCCACTAGCAGTGAATTCTAGGCCATTATCAGATCTTACCCTCTTAACTTTCTTATGAAATTGAGTTTCAACCATACATATAAAAGCTTGCAGACAGTGTTCTACCTCAGACTTATGTTTCATGAGATACACCCACACCCCTCTACTAAAATCATCAACTATAGTTAGGAAATAATGAGCCCTTATGGTGGAACTAGTTGCATACCTTCCCCATATATCACAGTGCAGTAATTCAAAGCAAGAACTAATTTTTATAGAACTTAAGAGAAAAGGCAGCCTTGTTTGCTTGGCCCTCATACAAGCATCACAAGGAATGCTATCATTACTACTAACTACAACAGGTATAGATCCTATACTAATGATCTTGGCAGTAGAAGTGTGTCCTAGCCTAGAATGCCACAGTTTTGAATCAGTTGGTTCTCCAACCTTCATGGCTATTCCTCCATCCTTAGTAGAATCTAGGAAGTAAAGACCATGTTGATGCCTACCCTTCCCAATCTGCTTCTTCGAGGGTAAGTCCTGTATAAAACAAGATTCACTTGCAAAGGTTATGGAGCAATTATATTCTTTTGTGAGTTTACTAACAGAAATGAGATTGCAATGGAACTCAGGGATGTAGAGAACATTGCTAATGTTCATGCCATTGGGGAGAACAGCCTTTCCCATTCCCTTAACTGGCACACTAATGCCATTTGGGATTTTGACAGATTGATCATTGCAATTCAGAATGTCTTTTAACATAGTTTTATTACATGCAATGTGCTCAGTTGCTCCAGTATCGATTATCCACGGTTTATTATTATTATCTAGATTACCTGCCATGTTAACTGTTGAGGAGGATTTTTGCTTTCCAATAGTTGGCTCTGTGTCTCCTTGTAGCTGCAGCATTAGTTTTTCATACTGTTTGAATGAGAGCCCTGGGATAGGACTTTCTTCAATGCTTACCTGAGATGCTTTGGATCCTGTCTTCTTGTTGGTCCAAGATGCATTCTTTTCTTTTCTCTCTCTAGGTGGCTTTCTCCAATCTTGAGGATAGCCAATAATTTCCCAGCACTCTTCCTTAAGATGACCAATCTTTTGGCAATGGTCACATGTAGGTCTATCTTTCTTGTTTGCTTTGCGATTAATTTGAGACTGAAAGGCAGAAGTCTCACTTGCTGGTTTGTGCACATCCGAGATTATTCTCTGTTGTTCATCCTCTGCCACCAAGTGATAAGCATGCCCGAGAGTTAATTTTGGTGCCATGCTTAAGATTTGAGTCTTGACTGTGTTAAAGACTTCATCAAGGCCCATGAGAAAGTCATACAAGTGTTCTATTTCACGCATTTCCACAAGTTGTTTCTGTACATCACACTTGCAGCCACCACACTTACATTCAGTCCAGGGTGAAATGGATTGGATTTCATCCCACAGTCCCTTTAGTTTTGTGTAATATGTGGGAATTGACTACTTATCTTGCCTAAGATGTGTGATTGCTCTGCGTAATTCATAAACTCTTGGAGCACTTCCCTTGGCGAATCTTTCTTCCAATTCCTTCCAAATTTCTCTAGCTGTGATTGCATATCGAACACTCCTTCTGACTTCTTTCTCCATTGCATTCTTTAGCCAGCCTTTAACCATGGCATTGCAACGCATCCAATGAGCTAAATTTGGTGAGTCCACTTCTGGCATGGAGAGTGTACCATCTACAAAGCCAATTTTGTTCTTGGCATACAGTGCATTGCTCATGTCCACGACCCATTCACCATAGTTTCCATCATTGAGGAGTTCACTCACAAATAGTTGTCCTAGCTGATCTGAAGCATGGAGAAAGAAGGGTGACACGATGTCAATGCCTCCATCATTCCTTTTTTGTGGGGATGATGGTGAATCAACGTTTTTCTTTCTTTTCTCGGGAGAGGGTGATGAATCTTCATTCTGGTTGGAAGAGCTTTCATTATTGCTAGACATGGTTAACAGCAACCTTTCTTCAAGAAAATGATCTGCAGAATCTTGGTTGACAGCAATCTTTCTTCAAGAATATGATCTGCAGAAGTTGGCTCTAGATACCATGTAAAACAACTAGACTCTTTCTTTCTGAATCACTTCTCATTATATTGATGTGTTTATGAAAGTATACACTGATATATATATATATATATATATATATATATATATATATATATATATATATATATGTTGTGATACAAGAGCCTTATTGATGAGCCTCTGTTTGACTGGTTTTATAACTAATAAAGACCATGGCTTTGTGCTTATTTTATATCATTTTCACCCAAATTAGACTTGATTGTCCTTAAGTAGTATTTTGAGTCTGTAAAGTGTTTTTAGGTTAATTTAGTTGATTTAGAGTTAAATAAAGTACTTATGTTATTTTCTGTTTTTCAGGTTAATAAAATAAAATAAAATAAATCTGGAGCCACTCGCCCCGCGAAGGATATCTCGCCCCACGAGTCACGCAAGCCTGAAAAGTCAGAGACGATCACGGTTTACCCGTGTTGAAGATCACGGCCGTGGCAGTTTTGAAGTTGAAGCGTTCGCCTCGCGAGCATCCCTTCGCCTCGCGAGTCTTGGAAGACCAGAAGCCATCACGGTTTGGGCATGTTGAAGGTCACGGGCGTTACAGTTGGGAATTTGAAGAGTTCGCCTCGCGAAGATATGCTCGCCTCGCGAGAAGACCAAGAGTTGCAAACCTTTCGTGTTATTCGCCTCGCGAGCAGTGCTCCGCCTCGCGAGGCCTTGGATTCCAGAAATTGTATATAAACTGCTCTATGGCAAAACTGAAGAGGAGGCCAGAGTTAGCCAGTTTTGGCTAATCTTTGGTAGACAGTAGTAGTAGTTTTCAGTAGTTTATTTCTTTACTTTTGTGTTTAATTTTGTAATGGAGAATTAGTCTCCTAGAATAATCTACTGTGATTGGTTTCTATTACATTTGAGGTTCTTGTATTCCTGTTTTGTATGCTTTTCTCTTTTCAATGCAATGCTATATGTTTCTGTTTGTTATTTCAGGAATGTATAGTGTTGTGTTGATTCATTTCGGTGATGCCATGTTCTTATACTTAATCGCGTTTGTTATTTCGCGTGTGTTCATTCATGTTCGTTTGTTCATGAGGGCTTAACCCCGTTTGTTATTTCGGGAATAGGAACATACATCCGTAGTAGTGATTGCGTTGTTAATTGTTGCTACAACCGGGAGGGGATTAGAATCTGCTTAGGGCTTGGATTTATTTGAACCAATGATAGTGGGAAACCAAGAACAGTAGGTTAATCGTTCTTTAGCTTATTTGTTAATCTTTTAACTGCTTTGTTTTCATTGTTTTGTTTTATTTATTTTATTTCAATCTCAAAACCCCCCCCCAAAAACTAACTTTTGATTTTCTGTTAATAATAACAACAACTAGAGAGTCCTTGAGAGACGATATCCGAGTTGTCGCTCTATACTACATTATTTTAATAATCACTCGTTCTTTTTGGCGCGTGGCGACAGCGCGTTCAAAAATTGGCGCCGTTGCCGGGGACTCTTGTTTGTTGTTATTAGCAGGAAAAAAAAACATTTCTCTTTGCTAATTAGTTTTGTCTGCATTGTCTGGTTGTGAATTTTAGCACCCCCCATGGATAGTTATATGCGAAATTACATGCCTAATGCTTACTATGAACCACCACCATGCATATATTTTCCTGATTTTTATGGTTTATCACACTGGTTGCCAAGGTTTAGTGGTTTTGCAGGTGAAAATCCGCAGGAGCATCCGAGGGAATTCAGTTGCTTGTTCTATAATGCTGAGACCTGCAGGAATAACAGAAGACCACATCAAGATGGAAGCTTTCCAATTCTCGCTTGAAGGTGCTGCCAGAGATTGGTTGTATTGTCTTGATGAGAATTCCATCTCAAGCTGGTTTGATTTGAAGGAAGCCTTCCTGTTTAGATATTATCCTAGCCAGGTGACCACCTCTGCACCTTCCGAACCTTCCCTAGAGGACCTGTGCAAACAAATGACTGCACAGATAACTGCACAAATGGAAGAATTGATACAACAAATGGCCGAGCAAAATCAACGGATGATAGAGGAAAATCAACAGAGGATGGAGGCTGAATACCAGAGGAGCCAAGCTGAATCTCAGAAGTTGTCCGCTCTAATTGATCAAATAGCCGCCAACTCGACTGCAATGCTAACTCCACAGCCCCTTGAAGAACATAAAGATTCACAGATGGTTATTCTTGAAAATATTTCTGATGATAATTCTGATAATATTTCTGATGATGAATTGTGTGTTGAATCCCCTGATTCTAATGCATGTGATGAATGTTATTGTGATGGCAGTGCTGCTTTGTGTATAGTCTGTTATGCAGCTTTATTCTGTTCATGAAACAAAGAAAATGAGGATCAGGAGGACCAGGAGGACATTTGCTTCCCCGTGCATGAGGATGATGAAGAACCTTTGGAAGTAGATGATTCAATTAAAACAGATGCATGTGTTGAGAGTAATGGGGTGGATGATGAACTAATTGCTGAATTTCCAGACATTCATAATTTTACTGATTCATTTTATTGTGATATATGTACTGACTCTACTAACTCTAACCTTTGTGTGGTGTGTGCTGAAATTTCTGCATGTATAGCAGGTGATAACTTTGTTAGTGCAGTGGATGAAGACCTTGCAGGAGTTGAAGCAGCACCAGTAACCCCAGCTAACTGTTTGCCACCTCCCCCTGAGGAGCCACCAGTGATGGAGTTTAAACCCTTGGATTTTGCACCAAGGCCGGTCCAAGAGGTTGAGCCCCACTTCTATTGGGGAGACTTTGTAGATAAAGAGGTCAGCTGTGACCCGAAGGGGGAGTGAGAAGTTCGCCGCACTCGGCGAAGTCATCATAATTGTCAAGTGCTCACCCCCACATCAAGGCTGCAAGTCATGGAAGCATGGAATGAACTTCTACTCTTTGTCTATCACGTGGGCCTTATGCTACAAGCAATGGGATCCTGGTGGAACCGCCCTTAATGAGTTTTCTTAACCTTTTCTTCTTTTTAATTTTCTTTTCCTTGCTTTATTTCTGTTTTGTTTTCAATAAAGCTCCTGAATAATTTGAGAAGCTCAGGAGTTGTGTTTGTGTCTTGGTTATGGCAAGTTTATTGGATTTTATTAATTTTTGCATAGATTGATTGCATGATAGTGTTGACTTTTTCCCCCTAGGATTTGAAAAAAATTTTGAAAAAAATGATCCCCATATGATTGAAAACTGAACTTTGAGATTTTATTATGAAGGCATGATTTATGATAAGTTTGGGGTGATAGGAAGCACACACTAGGGATAGAATCTCTATCAAACAATTTGCATAAATGTCCAGGTGAGGTTTTGAGCCTCCAGCATGTTTTAAACTGTGTGAAAATCACTTTTTAAGTTGCACTTTCCCAAATTTGCTTGAATCTCTTTATGGTTTGCATGATTATGTGTTTGCTTCAAATGATTTAGGCATTTTCTTTGTAAATAGCTACTTAGCCAAAAAAATAACCAAATCCTAATGCATGTTCCTTAGTTAGCCCCATTGAGCCTATTAGCCTGTTAATTCTTCTTAACCTTATGTTACAAGCCAAAATCTGGAAAATCATGTTATCCCGATCTTAGGATTAGGAGAGCATGGAATCTTAGTAAGAAATTTGGTTGCAAGAAATTAAGTTTGGGGTGGCTACCAGGTGCAATGTGTTGTTTGGGATTGAAAAAAAAAAGAAAAAAAGAAAAAGAAAAAGAAAAAGAAAGTGTAAAAATTTTAAATGTAAAAAAAAAAAAAGAGAAAGAGAAAAAAAAAGTGTAAAAATGTAAAGGAAAAAAAAAAGTATTAGAATAAAAGGTTGTAGTCACCCAAAGCAAAATGAAAAATGAAAAAGGAACTTGATTTAAATTCAAAGTGTAAATAATGTTCATGCTCTCTTAGTTCCTAGGGTCTTCAGCCTAGTTCCTTTGTATATCCTACCCTTAGCCAGGCCCCATTACAACCCATAAAAGACCTTCTGATGTTGCTTGCATGTTTTCTGTGGGAATCATTTTGAGATGAAAACCAAATTTATGGGAAGTGCTCTTCAAAGTGACATTGAGGGAAATGTTGATAACCTGACACAAACTGAGCGATTGAGTGAAACACAAATTTCCCTTGTGAGGAAGGCAGTTGTTTGGATTTGGTGATCTCCTTTTTGTGTGTAACTTAGATCCCCTGCTTAGATTAATGATTGTTTGAATGATGAAATTCTCAACTGTTTAGAATAAATGCATGTGGGGATTACTTTGCTTGAAAGGGGGGAACATTGGAAGAAAAATTCTTTTGAAATATTGCTTGAAATTTGTGCAAGGTTGATTGAGTCCTTAAGCTTGCCATGTTTTGCCAGGTCTTGAGTCTTTTTAAGTTTTTGAGTTGTAGTTTGCTTGGGGACAAGCAAAGTTTAAGTTTGGGGTATTTTGATGAGCCTCTATTTGACTGGTTTTATAACTAATAAAGACCATGGCTTTGTGCTTATTTTATATCATTTTCACCCAAATTAGACTTGATTGTCCTTAAGTAGTATTTTGAGTCTGTAAAGTGTTTTTAGGTCAATTTAGTTGATTTAGAGTTAAATAAAGTACTTATGTTATTTTCTGTTTTTCAGGTTAATAAAATAAAATAAAATAAATCTGGAGCCACTCACCCCGCGAAGGATATCTCGCCCCGCGAGTCACGCAAGCCTGAAAAGTCAGAGACGATCACGGTTTACCCGTGTTGAAGATCACGGTCGTGGCAGTTTTGAAGTTGAAGCATTCGCCTCGCGAGAATCCCTTCGCCTCGCGAGTCTTGGAAGACCAGAAGCCATCACGGTTTGGGCATGTTGAAGGTCACGGGCGTTACAGTTGGGAATTTGAAGAGTTCGCCTCGCGAAGATATGCTCGCCTCGCGAGAAGACCAAGAGTTGCAAACCTTTCGTGTTATTCGCCTCGCGAGCAGTGCTTCGCCTCGCGAGGCCTTGGATTCCAGAAATTGTATATAAACTGCTCTATGGCAAAACTGAAGAGGAGGCCAGAGTTAGCCAGTTTTGGCTAATCTTTGGTAGACAGTAGTAGTAGTTTTCAGTAGTTTATTTCTTTACTTTTGTGTTTAATTTTGTAATGGAGAATTAGTCTCCTAGAATAATCTACTGTGATTGGTTTCTATTACATTTGAGGTTCTTGTATTCCTGTTTTGTATGCTTTTCTCTTTTCAATGCAATGCTATATGTTTCTGTTTGTTATTTCAGGAATGTATAGTGTTGTGTTGATTCATTTCGGTGATGCCATGTTCTTATAGTTAATCGCGTTTGTTATTTCGCGTGTGTTCATTCACGTTCGTTTGTTCATGAGGGCTTAACCCCGTTTGTTATTTCGGGAATAGGAACATACATCCGTAGTAGTGATTGCGTTGTTAATTGTTGCTACAACCGGGAGGGGATTAGAATCTGCTTAGGGCTTGGATTTATTTGAACCAATGATAGTGGGCAACCAAGAACAGTAGGTTAATCGTTCTTTAGCTTATTTGTTAATCTTTTAACTGCTTTGTTTTCATTGTTTTGTTTTATTTATTTTATTTCAATCTCAAAACCCCCCCCAAAAACTAACTTTTGATTTTCTGTTAATAATAACAACAACTAAAGAGTCCTTGAGAGACGATATCCGAGTCGTCGCTCTATACTACATTATTTTAATAATCACTCGTTCTTTTTGGCGCGTGGCGACAGCGCGTTCACTTATTCATCAACTATATATACTGATGAGTAAGCTATCAAATAGGATCAGGTAGTTGTGATCCTAACAAATAGGATCAGGTAGTTATGATCCTAATTGTTGCTCCTAGAAACAAGCTAACAGAAAAAACAGAATGTGGTTTATAGTTGACAATCCTACAATATACATAACTATCGATGCCAGTGACGTCGAAACTGAGTGGAAGAAAAAGGAAGATAAATTGAAAGTGGTTTCACGCCCCGCACCATCAAAACGTATGAACCGTACTGTGTTCGGCGCCACCAAGAAAACCAAATAAAATTAAACAAGAGCAAAACGAACCATTATTTGTATAAATTCAAGAACAGGGATGAAAACACACCAAACTTAAATAAAATATCAAGCCTATTAAAACCTACAACCCCTCACCTGAATCGACGAAAAAGAAAGGAAAAAAGAGAGTGAAATTGGATTCCTTGCACCAAGAACACATCTCTATGATCCTGAGCCGCTGCGCCTTCTTCCTCTTTTCCTCTAACGAAGACTGATTTTAAAAGTTAGGGTTCTCAAAACACTCTAACTCTTTTCCCCTTATCTTATTTCTTAATCATTACACTTATAGAAGGGTCCCACCATATTAGAGGGTAAGAAAACAAAACCTCAAATAATCTATCCCACAACTCTATTTTTCTACCTCTCTCATACCTTCTCGTTGATATTTATTTATTTATTTTATTATTTTATTATTATTATTTTTGTGTGGGTATTACATTGCCACACCATTTGAGCATATCTGAAATGGTTATAGTTGCACTTTATGTTGCTACATGTAGCAATATTTTGTAATGTATGTTTTAATGAATTTATCTTTTTCTATTTAGATGTTAAAATTTTAAAAAAAATGGTTCAACTATATTTGCAACTTTCCCATTGAGTTTAAAATAATGGTTAAGATACCATATGATATTTACAAATTGTGCTGATGAATTAACAATATTGTTAACCATCCATTTACTTGGTTAGTGGAGAGGCCACATGTGTGCGATCACTCTTAAACTGCCCAGCTTTCTTCAACCAAACAAGTGGTTTTCATTTTGAAAAATCTCTCTTACACCCTAACTCTTACTACCAATAGATTAACATGTTGATTAGAGTTGGGCCAAACTACTGCAGTTTCTGGAGGTGGTAGATTTCTTTCGATTAACAATTTTGCTGTGTGGTGTGCATTCACTTTCAAGCAATCTGTCCTTGCTTGTTGCTTTGGAGATGGAAATTTTTAAATTGTGCAGGGCATGTCTAGTTTTTTTTTTCCTTTTCCAATAGTCTATGGCTGCTAATTTTCCTATAGTCCTTTCCTTTGATGTTTCATTTTCATGAAAGAATTAGATTTTTCCAACATTCCATTCATTTTAGATAATGGAGTAATACCTCATTTACATTTAGTGGTGTTCCCTGGTGAGTGAGTTTTATGTCCAAATGATGCCAGATGTTGCGGTTGTTGCTTCAATAACAAATGACCTCTACAGTGAACAGTATTTGTCTCCTACTCGTGTTTTCACAAATGATGCATGTTATTAGAAGCAATTAATCATTATTCGTTCACATATTGTTACACAGATATTGGTTGTTCTTCATATACATGTGACCTTTTATTTTTAAAAAGGCATCATGTACAATATGTTCTGCACTTCTGCATTTGATGCTTTGTTACAGGGGATATGAATTACTGAATGGATACAATCGCTTTAAAATAAAGCTTCTTAGAATAAGATATATGATGAATTAAAATAAAACTTCTCCTAATAAGATATATTTTTCAATGGTTGTATAGTATAGGTTTTGTTCATTAAGGATGGTTGTATAGTGTAGGTTTTGTTCATTAAGGATGATTATATTGTGGTTGTTTTACTTGCCACTGAATGTTTGGAAATTTGTTATTCATTTAGGATTTCCCGTGAAATGATATGTTTGATGAAAACGTCAAGTCAAAGGTGATTTTTTGATGTGCTGGTGAATCGTTGAATTAATCCCCAAGTTTCAATTGTTTATGGTTGTGTTTAGTCCTTTCCATTGGATTTTTGGTGTTTTGTAGTTTTTGAAAAAAGGTTAGCTTGAGTAATAGTGATCATCTTGTTATGTGGTTTCTTCTGGCTTGTTTCTTTGTCGTTTTGATAATGTAACTTGTCCTTTTGATGCATTGCACAAGTCGTGTTGATTCACTGCAGTTTTTTTCTCAAAGAGTATTGCATGCTGGTCCTTTATTTTTTCCGATTTGTAGAATGGAGCTTAAGAATGAAGTTTCCTTTGACTGTAAATCTTGTTTTCTTTTGCTCCAACCTGTTGTTTGATCACTCTGCATTTTTAGAGTCTGTCATTCTCCCTGTGCATTAATATGATGCGTATTGTTAGTTCTTAAATTTGCTTCTGGGTTCTGGTTTGTTTAACAAATGGTAGTGTTTTCTGTTTTTTTTTTTTTGATTTTGTTTAGTAAATATAATTTCATTTTTGTCTACTGTTGATGAGTGATTGGAAGAGAAGTCGTACTTTGGGTAGATCAATGTGTAGATATGAATGATTTATGTTACAGGGATTATGTACTAACAAACTGATGCATGTTTTTTACATTTTAGACTTCATGCAACCTTCACATATTGGTCTTTCTTTATTACACACTCTTCTTTATTATGATTCCATCCACGAGCAAGCCAAATCCTGTTTATGTAAATCGTGAAGTTTCAAAGTAATTGGAGGTTAATAACCAGTTCCCAGTTTTATTTATACTTGCTCTTAGGTGCTGGGTTAAGCTTCTCTTAGAAAAACTAGAATGATCAATAAATAGATTGATATTAATAATGATAATAGGCAAATTCTAGGATAAGAGACTTCATCAAGTCTCTCACCATGAGCGACAACTCTTATCCAAGGTTTTGAAAACCGGACCGGACCGGCCGGTCCGACCGGTTTAACCGGGAACCGGGACCATGGCCGGTCCGGTCAGCAGGGAAAACCGTCTCTGTGGTAAACCGGTACAAAAACCGAAAAACCGGTTCAAAACCGGTAAAATCGATCATGTCATAAGGTAGTGAACCGGTCTGAACCGGTCTGAATCGGTTTCCTAAAAAAAAAATAGTATAAAAGGATTTGGGTCATCCTAGCCAAAACCCAATTATTTTATTTTCTAACATATGTGGGCTGGTTGTAGATTTTGGGTTGGTTTTCCCTATGAAGATGATTTTAACATATATATTTATATTTATTTAGTTTAATTTCAAAATAAAAAAAAACTGTGCTTAATAATTTTAGTTGTTATGTTGTTTTTTTGTTTAATATTGTTACAAATATTATATTAAAAATTAAAATAATATTATTTAATTATAACCGGTTCAACCAAAGTTGGACCATTGAACCTCGAACCGCTGCCTTCACCGGTTCGATGGCCGGTCCAGTTTTGTAAACCTTGCTCTCAACCGTTAGATTTAGTAAGATTATGTTTGGATGGTGTAGATGAGGTTAGTGTAACATGTGCTTCGGGTAAAATAAAAAAAACAATGGATTCTCTGATTCAGTAGCTCTGTCTCATTCAAGTTTCATGAACCCACCCATCCAGATCAATGAAACCCTCTTCTCTCCTTACAGAAGCTTCCTGGCACCAGTTAAATCCCAAAACTTGACGAAATTTCCACCGGCGATCGCAACCATCCCACCGGAGGACAAGAAAACCACGTCCTCCACAGGATTCCAGTGGTTCATCTGCATCGTCATCTTAGAATCCCTATGGCCTTGCAATTTGGTGGTGCGGTGGTCGAGTGGCAGAAGTGAGCGGAGGAAACAACCACCACCAAGACCAAAGGCATTGATGCAACGAACGCATATGCAAGAAAGGAGGAGAAGCGCATGATTATAAGGACGGAGTGAAGAAATGAGGGAATCATTAAAAGTGTGATTATGTAGCTTTCCTCTTCTTATTTTCCTCACCTCTCGGAAATCTCTTCTTTTGCCTTTCTATATTGTAAACCTCTGTGCTGTGCTACGCAGTTAGTGATAAATAATACAAGTGCAGAGAGTATTATCCAAAGTTTCTCAATATTATTATTTTTCTTTCACACAGTTCCTTACAGAGTTTCCTCTTGGGGTTTCATTTGATGAATCGGGAAATTTTGTGTGTGGCACGTTTAATTGCTTTAATAGTGTTCTGGGTGTTTTTGGAACTTTTAACTTTGAATGGCGTTGATGATATAATTTCCTAGAGCTTTTAAATTTTTTTTTTTGACTGAATAATTTACTGGAGCTATGGATGGAGACGATGGTATGATGAAGGAACACTTTCTTAATCATTATTTTATAACAAATGATAAATAAATAAATAATAATTGATATTTTATAATTATATATCGTTTATAGCCGTGTTTCATTCACCTGATGTAGCCGGTAGAAATTCATCACTCGCCGGGAGCGACATTCCTTACTCGCTCACGGTAGAAGCCCAATGATAATATATTAATCTCATAATTCTAACTCTAATATTTATCTTTAGGATCTTAATAACCAGTGTTAACGGAATTGCTTTAGAAATCCATAAAAAATAAATTACTATTGAAAAATTAATTATATAACTTCTTAAAATATTAAAATACATAATTTTCCCAGAAAGAAAAAATTTATTTTTCTTTTTTTGTTTTCTTAACTAGTACCCTTAGGGATGTCATTGGTCAGATTTTTTTCCTTATCTTTAATATATATATTGCTACCTTATGTACTGTCAACATTTTACAATGTGGGGAATGAATGTGGACCCTTCTACAAGAAAGTACTTATATTAGAAAAAATATTTTTGTGAGGAAGATTGAAGAACCATTTGTTATAGATTGTTTTGTGAAAAATCATTTTTTTTTTTAAAAAAATTATAATAATTGCTTTTAAGGACTTTTTGTAACACCCGGGTGCTGACGAGGGCGGGGAGTGATCGTCGGTGCAAGAAGGCACGGACAAGGAGCGGCTCCTGGCAGGCTTCTAGGCGGAGGGACACATGAATGAACCGATTATACACCTGAATGAGAGGGATCCTGAGACTGTGTAGGTATGGGACTATACAGTTGAGGATGACTTATAAGAATTGATTGGTACTACCCATATCAACAAGATGCATCTTCTTTCTGGAAGCCCATCACTTAAGAACTTTGCAGTTAAGCGTGCTTGACTTGGAGCGATTCTGCGATGGGTGACCTCCTGGGAAGTTTTCCCGGGAAGCGTGTGAGTGAGGACAAAGCACGCTGAAAAGACCCGTGTTGGTCTGTGGGGACAGTCGTCAATCCATAGAGCAGTCAGGGATGTTACAAATGGTATCAGAGCGGCACCTCTCCCAGTACGGTGTGGTTCGGGGACGAACCAAACGAAAGCTGGTGGGCATGTAACACCCGGGTGCTGACGAGGGCGGGGAGTGATCGCCGGTGCAAGAAGGCACGGACAAGGAGCGGCTCCTGGCAGGCTTCTACGGGGAGGGACACATGAATGAACCGATTACACACCCGAATGAGAGGGATCCTGAGACTGTGTAGGTATGGGACTATACAGTTGAGGATGGCTTATAAGAATTGATTGGTACTACCCATATCAACAAGATGCATCTTCTTTTCCGAAGCTCATCACTTAAGAACTTTGCAGTTAAGCGTGCTTGACTTGGAGCGATTCTGCGATGGGTGACCTCCTGGGAAGTTTTCCCGGGAAGCGTGTGAGTGAGGACAAAGCACGCTGAAAAGACCCGTGTTGGTCTGTGGGGACAGTCGTCAATCCATAGAGCAGCCAGGGATGTCATTTTTTGCAACTTAATCGGGTCTGAAAATACCTCATATTAATTAAAATAGTGATAAAGTATCCAACGTAATAATATATTAGTAAACCCATAAATCCAAATAAAAACCAAAAGCCTAAAAAAAGCGGGCGTCTACTAATAAACCCAACGATAAATAAAAAAAAACGTCTAGCCACATACGGCTCCTTATTTAAGAAAGTACTAACCAAGCTAAGGATAATAACTAAGAAAATTCGCTAAGTCTTCAGTCCTCTTCAGTTCCAATGATGTCGTCCTCGTGCTCTGAAAACCACACTTTTAATGAGATATAATCCCAGTGAATAAAAATAATCACTTGATGAAAAGGTTCGCAAATAGTGTTGTTTTCAGTCGGCGCGGTAACCGGAAAAACATTCATGGTACCCGCTAATTTTTAAAATATTGAATATAACAAATCTCCAAAATAATAAATATTTATAAATAAAATTAATGTCAAGCATTTAAAGTACAAACTCATAAGCTCAGCAACAGTCACATCTCATTGCATTTAATCACATTCACCACGCAAACTCTACACAATGCAACTCCACGAACATGACTCGGTGATTCCCAGAATCACTTAACTTGACTCTTTGGTTCCCAGAACCGGTGTGAATCCCATATCCACTAAGGTCTATGAGCTCATATCCATGCAATGGCGTCCCACTGCCTTCCCCATCCCAGATGGAGGTATCTAATATTCCATCCCATATGTGAATATTTTAATAGATTGATATCCCATCCCAGATGGTGATATCTCTCATCCTATTCCCGGAATAGAATGTATACCGTCATCCCTTCCTGGAAGGTGATGACCAACTTATATACACTATGTAATATGCCATCCCAAATGACTACCAAATATTTTCTCAACCTCCATGAATCAATTACATAGGCACTATAACAGGATTTAAAACACAAACACAACCATAACATATAAGTCCTTAATATAATTTATGCTTATTATAGTACATGTATTCACTAACAAGGGCGTGGCATATATGTATTAATAAAAATCTATTATCAAAATTGGAACAATCATAAATACATAAATAATGAATCTATGAAAGAAACACATGATACAGAAAAATATTATGCCACTGCAAGGTTACGCACAGTGCGAATTTGGGTATTTGTATATCTATTTATTTTCTTTATTTCTATTATTTTATTGCCATCAAACATAAAAAGAATAACAAGGAAATTACACCCATTAAATCAATTCATCAAGTGACATGAAAATATTTTACAATTCCAAATAAAAATCATGCATTCTAAAATCTTAATTTTTGTGATTAACAAATCTATATGACAAAGTTTCAAATTAATCGTACCATGAAAGTGTGAGAAAAAGAATATTTTTACTCACCTTTTGCAGACCTCCAATGTGCTCTAAAAATTACGTATGATAGGGATTCACGCTTCCCTAAAAATTCCCCTTCCTTTTGATGGCGTTCTTGGATCTGTGTTGTTACGGTTGTACTGGCAAGGAAGGAAGGAAAGCCTGAAGTGCTACACTGTGCAGCGCAGCCTTCACGTTGTCAGCCCTGATGCGTTTTTCCCTTTCCTTTCTTTACTTTAGACACACACACACACACACATATATATATATATATATATATATAGTCTGCAGGGTTTTATTTCATTATTATTATTTTTTTTTAATTTTTTTTAAAAAACTTGTGAGCTGCAAGTTTTATATATATATATATATATATATATATACTAATTCTCTTTTTTTTTCTTCATATATTTATTTTAATTTAATATTTCTTTTCTATTCACTAACCAATTCTAATAAATTTTATACTAATAAATTCTCACCACTAAACCTCGTAATCATATTTTATTTTTATTACATCATTATTATTTATTTATTTATTTTATTATTATTATTATTTCAAATTAATTATATTAGAATTTTAGGATGTTACATTTTCTCCCCTCCTTAAAGAATTTCGTCCCCGAAATTATCACATCCTACTCAAACAACCCAAGGTTAAAAGTAATGCAACACTAAGTCATGTACCTATACTAAAAAGATCTGGATGATGTTGTCTAACATCTTCCTCGAGTTCCCAAGTAGCTTCCTCTGGAGTCAACCCTTCCCAAATCACTTTCACCAATGGGATCATCTTGTTCCTCAGAGTTTTTGTGATCTTGTCAATGATCTGAATAGGTCTGGGCTTAAAGATTAAATTATCCTTCAATTGTATTGACTCATGGGCTATCACGTGTGAAATATCTGGTACGTACTTTCGGAGTTGAGACACAAGGAAGACGTCATGGAGATTCGACATCTGTGGTGGAAGAGCCAATTGGTAAGCAACAAGCCCGACTCTTTTTAGGATTTGAAACGGACCCATGAAACGAGGGTTGAGCTTTTTGACTTTCATTGACCTCCCAACCCCAGCGTTAGGAGTGACTCTCAAGAATACATGTTCCTCTTCCTGAAATTCTAAAGGCTTCCTTCTCTTGTCGGCATAACTCTATTGCCTACTTTGTACAGTGCGCATCCTTTTCCTAATGACTTTAATCCTCTCTGTGGTCTCCTGGACTAACTCTGGTCCTAGCAGGGTCTTCTCACCCACTTCACACCAACCTAAAGGGTACCTACACTTCCTCCCATAAAGAGCTTCATAGGGTGTCATGCCTATGCTGGCGTGATGACTGTTGTTATAAGCAAATTCTATAAGAGGTAAAAATTTATAACCCCCACTTTCATCTAAAACACATGCTCTAAGCATGTCCTCAAGGGTCTGAATGGTCCTTTCCGACTGATCGTCCGTTTGGGGATGATAGGCTGTGCTAAAACTCAACTTAGAACCAAAAGCCTGTTGGAAAGCCCTCCAGAATCTAGAGGTAAACCGTGGGTCCCTATCTGACACTATAGAGGTAGGTATGCCATGAAGCTTCACTATCTCCTTAATGTATAAGTTTGCTAACTTATTCAAACCATAGGTTGTCTTAATTGGCAAGAAGTGTGCAGACTTGGTCAACCTATCCATAATTACCCATATGGCATCTAAACCCAAACGAGTCCTAGGTAACCCCATCACAAAATCCATAGAAATCCTCTCCCATTTCCATTGAGGAATTTCTAAAGGCTGCAACAAACCCGAAGGTCTCTGATGCTCTATCTTAACCTTTTGACATACTAAACACTTGGCTACAAAGCTAGCCACATCCCGTTTCATTCCTGCCCACCAATACATCTTCTTTAGATCTTGGTACATCTTGGTTATCCCTGGATGTATGGTGAACTTCCCCTTATGCGCTTCCTCTAAATCTTTCTCTCTAAGGATCCCTTCCTTAAGAACAACGATTTTATTCTTAAACAACACTAGACCATCAGTAGACAACACATAATTCTCTTGCTCTGAAAGAGATTGTAACTCCTGGTCTAAAGGTTGTTCTCGCCTAATCCTTTCTCTAAGGTCACTGCAAATTTCCAGCCTATTCAACTTCAAGCTTAGAGCACTAAGAGACACATTTAGATTCATGTCCCTGAACTCCTCAAACATATTCATCTCTCGGACCATTAAACTTGACACATGCAAGGTTTTCCTACTGAGTGCATCAGTCACCACATTGGCCTTCCCTGGATGGTACTTGTTGGTGACGCCGGCAAGTGTACCGGGTCGTCGCAAGTAATAAAAATAACACGGTAGGTAATTACCGAGGTCGAACTCAGGGATTGGGCTACCAATTCGACTAATCCGCGGGAAATCCGATACGTTTGGTCAAGTTACAGAAGGTGGTTGAGAGAAAGAGAATAATATCAAAAACTCAATTAACGAATCTAATAAATTAATTAACTAAAAATCAGAAATTAAAATGTCCAAGGTCACAAATCCACCTACCCAATATGCATACCCAAGTAATGATGAATCCCTCCCTAAGTTCAATTACAATGTCAACGGGACCCCTAAATTCTCCTAAATCCACTCTCGTGCTCATTAGGACGTATTCGACGATTGGATTAATTACTTACTAGGTCTCATAATCCTAATCTCGAATTTGGTTAATTCTTGTTCCCTATATGGTTGCACCGATCTCCTACTCACTCTCGTGCAATATTCAATTAGCGATCCCGATTCAAGTTCTAAAACGCGAATCGCCGTTCGGCCTCAAACACGTTTAACTGATGAATCACGCAATACATATGATCAAGCATCCAAAACAGAATCGGAAAACAATAATTGAATTAAAGGAGAAAGACATACATCATATCGGATTTACATCGCCATGGGTGGCTTCATCGTTCCCTCGGACGGGGGGATTAGTTCCTCATGCTCATAGACAAACAATCGGAATTCATCCTAAGACTAAGAATAAGAAAAGAGAAGAGGGAGACGCAGCTCCAGAATAAGGATTCTAAAATATCTCTCAAAGTTCTGATCCAAAAAAGTCCTCCAAATCTGTTCTGGACTGCCTTATTTATAGGGAGGCCACGCGTCACGGCCGTGATGTCCATCACGGCCAGGCCGTGACGGATTCTGTTTCTGGCCCATCTGGTGACTTTCAGGCTCTCGCGTGGTGAGCCTATGCTCGCGTCGCGAGCCCTCTGTTTCATGCCCGTGATTTCCATCACGGCCAAGCCGTGATGGATTCTGACTTGTGGTGGTTTTGGGTCACGGCCGTGATGTGCATCACGGCTAGGCCGTGACAGACTCTGACTTCACCCTTTCTCTTCTTTCAGTTTTGCTCGATCATGGCCGTGATGGGCATCACGGCTAGGCCGTGATAGGCTCTGTTTGGCTCATTTTCTTCACTTTTAAGGCTCCATCTTCATCCAAACTCCATCATGGTTGATCTTGAGCATTTTATCCTTGATTCACGGAGCTTCACTTCTAACCTGAAACACTAAAAAGACACAAAACGTGTAATTCTATTCGAAATAGACTAAAAACTACACAAAAGACGTAAAACGAGTCAAAGTCCGACTTAGTAACAAAACAAGGCAAATTTGGGCTAAAACTAGATTGAACTCGAATAATTTGCACAAAAACCCTAGTTCATCTAGTCATAAAACTAGATAAGCCAGAGGCTTATCAAAACACCCCAAACTTAAACCTTGCTTGTCCCCAAGCAAGCTTAAAACTCAAAAACGACTCAAGACTTGGCAAGCCTAAAGGAATCAATCGATTTCGCACAAATTTAATGCAATCAAAACAGTTTTTCTCCAATGATCTCCCCCCCTATATTAACGTAATCCCCACATTCATTTACTTTAAACCATTGAGAACTTATCATTCATGCCATCATTACTCTAAGTTGAGGCTCAAAGATACACACAAAGGAAGATCACCTATTTCAAACAATTGCCTTCCTCACAAGGGCATTTAGTATTTCACTCATTCGCTCAAGTTTGTCTAGGCTATCAACTTTTCACTCACTTTCACGTATCAAGAGCACTTCCCATGAATTTGATTTTCATCTCAAAAATGGTTCCCACGAAAACATGCATGCAACATCAGAAGGTATTTTAAAGGTTGTAATGGGGCCTGGCTCAGGGTAGGATATACAAGGATACTAGGCTTAAGTCCCTAGGAACTAAGAGAGCATGAGAATTTGACATACATTCCACTCTAATTCCTTTTTCCATTTTTCTTTTTGCCTCGGGTGACTACAGCCTGTTTCCTTGCTAATCTTTTGATTTGCCCCTTTTCCTTTTTTTTTGGCAATTTTTTTTTCTTTTTTTTTTTTTCAACCTTTATTTTTCTTTTTCTCACCCCCAATATGACACATCACCTTGTAGCCACCCCCAAACTTAGTTCCTCACAACCATTCTCTTGCTACGCTTCCATGCTCTCCTAATCCTAAGATTGGGTTAACATGGTTTTTTCAGATTTTTGGCTCGTAATGTAGGGTCATCAAGAAACAATAGGTCAATTGGGCTCAATTTGGCTAACTAGGGAACATGCATTAGGGATGGTCCTTTTTAGGCCAAGAGGTTATTCAAAGAAAATTGCCTAAATCATTTGATGCAACACATAAACATGCAAACCATATAGAGATTCAAGCAAATTCGGGAAACTGCAACTTAACAGTGATTCACACATTCAAAAACAGAGTTGGAGGCTCAAATCCTCACTTGGACATTTTGCAAATTGTTTGACCGAGATACGATTCCTAGTGTGTGCACCCCCCTCACCCCAAACTTATCATAAATCAAGTAATCACAATAAAATTCTCAAAGTTCAATTTTCAATTTTTAAGTGGGGATCAACTTTTCTATTATTAGAACCTAGGGGGAAATCATCAATGGTCAATATAATTCATGCAATCAATCTACGCTCAATCTAATTAAAATCCAACAAGCTTGCCGACACGACATTCATACAACAACTCTTGATCTTCTCAAATTATTCAAGAGTGACAAACAAAAACAAAAACATAAACAAAACAAAACAAAAGTTAGGAGAAGAGAGGGATACCTAGCTTGGGTTGCCTCCCAAGTAGCGTTTGTTTAACGTCCCGAGCCTGACTTATTAAGAAGCATCCACCTGGATCCCATAGCCTGTGAAACAAGGGCCAAGAGACGCTCATCATGTGAGATCCTCCACCCGGATCAAATGGTAATTGGAGTGGAGATTGTAGCAGCAGTATGACTTTATCATCAACTCCACCCAGCCAGTGTGTAAAAACTCCATTGACCTTTGTAATTATGAATTCACTTCCTCTCGGTTCAAATGGTGTTTTCTCGAGGAAGTGTGCCAGACGAGTGGGAGGGTCTAACTTACCCATGTCCACACATGCATGTAAGCCAACATAGTTATTTAACGCATCAAAATCAAGTTGCTTGGCAAGCATGGTGAAATCCTCTGCCACTTTATCTTCATCTTGATCTCTACCCCCTTGCTCCGGTGCCTTGTCCTTTGCCAACTCCTCTTCCTTAGGTTGCTCTTCCTCAACATGTGGTAGTTCTTCCTCAACTTCTTGAGAACTAGTTGCATCCCAGTCATATCCCAACACCCCACTGCTTCTAGTTGTTGTGGCATCACATTGGCTCTTAGGGTGGTTCTCGGTATCAACTGGGAAAGTCTCTGGGGGATGCTCATTTAGTAGCTTTGTGAGTTGGGCAATCTGCATCTCTAGATTTTGAAGTGCCATCCCTGTATGAGTTGCCAACTTGTCAATGGCTGCGTTTGTATTGATTGACACTTTCTCAAGTGTCGCACTCAACTTCTCAAAAGCCAACTCCCAAGGTTGTCTTCCACCATTCTGTTGAGGTTGTTGTTGTTGCCAATTTTGTTGAGGTTGTGGTTGCCAGGCTAGACCATCGTCAGCATTACTCCAAGCGAAATCCGGATGGTCTCTACTCATATCACCCCAATACTGATTCTGACTCTGATAGTTGTTCTGGGGCACGCTGTCATTATGCCATGGTTCCACATATACTTGAGGGAAGTAGAACGGACAACTCCAAGTGTCATGGTTCCCATCACAATATTCGCAACCCGGAAGCATTCCTTCGTGTACCTCACATACAAAACACGGCAAGACCAAGTGGAATCAAAGAAGTAGAGAGAGATAGTAGAAAATAAAAAGAAAATAATAAAAAAAAAATTAAGAACAAAAATAACTTAACCAAATAATCAAACTCCCTAAAATTAGGAAAATTGGTTGTGCCAATCCCCGGCAACGGCGCCAAAAACTTGTTGGTGACGCCGGCAAGTGTACCGGGTCGTCGCAAGTAATAAAAATAACACGGTAGGTAATTACCGAGGTCGAACTCAGGGATTGGGCTACCAATTCGACTAATCCGCGGGAAATCCGATACGTTTGGTCAAGTTACAGAAGGTGGTTGAGAGAAAGAGAATAATATCAAAAACTCAATTAACGAATCTAATAAATTAATTAACTAAAAATCAGAAATTAAAATGTCCAAGGTCACAAATCCACCTACCCAATATGCATACCCAAGTGATGATGAATCCCTCCCTAAGTTCAATTACAATGTCAACCGGGACCCATAAATTCTCCTAAATCCACTCTCGTGCTCATTAGGACGTATTCGACGATTGGATTAATTACTTACTAGGTCTCATAATCCTAATCTCGAATTTGGTTAATTCTTGTTCCCTATATGGTTGCACCGATCTCCTACTCACTCTCGTGCAATATTCAATTAGCGATCCCGATTCAGGTTCTAAAACGCGAATCGCCGTTCGGCCTCAAACACGTTTAACTGATGAATCACGCAATACATATGATCAAGCATCCAAAACAGAATCGGAAAACAATAATTGAATTAAAGGAGAAAGACATACATCATATCGGATTTACATTGCCATGGGTGGCTTCATCGTTCCCTCGGACGGGGGGATTAGTTCCTCATGCTCATAGACAAACAATCGGAATTCATCCTAAGACTAAGAATAAGAAAAGAGAAGAGGGAGACGCAGCTCCAGAATAAGGATTCTAAAATATCTCTCAAAGTTTCGATCCAAAAAAGTCCTCCAAATCTGTTCGACTGCCTTATTTATAGGAGGCCACGCGTCACGGCCGTGATGTCCATCACGGCCAGGCCGTGACGGATTCTGTTTCAGCCCATTCGGTGACTTTCAGGCTCTCGCGTGGTGAGCCTATGCTCGCGTCGCGAGCCCCTGCTTCATGCCCGTGATTTCCATCACGGCCAGCCGTGATGGATTCTCGACTTGTGGTGGTTTTGGGTCACGGCCGTGATGTGCATCACGGCTAGGCCGTGATGACTCGACTTCACCCTTTCTCTTCTTTCAGTTTTGCTCGATCATGGCCGTGATGGGCATCACGGCTAGGCCGTGATAGGCTCTGTTTGGCTCATTTTCTTCACTTTTAAGGCTCCATCTTCATCCAAACTCCATCATGGTTGATCTTGAGCATTTTATCCTTGATTCACGGAGCTTCACTTCTAACCTGAAACACTAAAAAGACACAAAACGTGTAATTCTATTCGAAATAGACTAAAAACTACACAAAAGACGTAAAACGAGTCAAAGTCCGACTTAGTAACAAAACAAGGCAAATTTTGTCGAAAACGATATTGAACTCGAATAATTTGCACAAAAACCCTAGTTCATCTAGTCATAAAACTAGATAAGCCAGAGGCTTATCAAAACACCCCAAACTTAAACCTTGCTTGTCCCCAAGCAAGCTTAAAACTCAAAAACGACTCAAGACTTGGCAAGCCTAAAGGAATCAATCGATTTCGCACAAATTTAATGCAATCAAAACAGTTTTTTCTCCAATGATCTCCCCCCCTATATTAACGTAATCGCCACATTCATTTACTTTAAACCATTGAGAACTTATCATTCATGCCATCATTACTCTAAGTTGAGGCTCAAAGATACACACAAAGGAAGATCACCTATTTCAAACAATTGCCTTCCTCACAAGGGCATTTAGTATTTCACTCATTCGCTCAAGTTTGTCTAGGCTATCAACTTTTCACTCACTTTCACGTATCAAGAGCACTTCCCATGAATTTGATTTTCATCTCAAAAATGGTTCCCACGAAAACATGCATGCAACATCAGAAGGTCTTTTAAAGGTTGTAATGGGGCCTGGCTCAGGGTAGGATATACAAGGATACTAGGCTTAAGTCCCTAGGAACTAAGAGATCATGAGAATTTGACATACATTCCACTCTAATTCCTTTTTCCATTTTTTTTTTGCCTCGGGTGACTACTGCACTGTTTCCTTGCTAATCTTTTGATTTGCCCCTTTTCCTTTTTTTTGGCAATTTTTCTTTTTTTTTTTTTCAACCTTTATTTTTCTTTTTCTCACCCCCAATATGACACATCACCTTGTAGCCACCCCCAAACTTAGTTCCTCACAACCATTCTCTTGCTACGCTTCCATGCTCTCCTAATCCTAAGATTGGGTTAACATGGTTTTTTCAGATTTTTGGCTCGTAATGTAGGGTCATCAAGAAACAATAGGTCAATTGGGCTCAATTTGGCTAACTAGGGAACATGCATTAGGGATGGTCCTTTTTAGGCCAAGAGGTTATTCAAAGAAAATTGCCTAAATCATTTGATGCAACACATAAACATGCAAACCATATAGAGATTCAAGCAAATTCGGGAAAGTGCAACTTAACAGTGATTCACACATTCAAAAACAGAGTTGGAGGCTCAAATCCTCACCTGGACATTTTGCAAATTGTTTGACCGAGATACGATTCCTAGTGTGTGCACCCCCCTCACCCCAAACTTATCATAAATCTAGTAATCACAATAAAATTCTCAAAGTTCAATTTTCAATTTTTAAGTGGGGATCAACTTTTCTATTATTAGAACCTAGGGGGAAATCATCAATGGTCAATATAATTCATGCAATCAATCTACGCTCAATCTAATTAAAATCCAACAAGCTTGCCGACACGACATTCATACAACAACTCTTGATCTTCTCAAATTATTCAAGAGTGACAAACAAAAACAAAAACATAAACAAAACAAAACAAAAGTTAGGAGAAGAGAGGGATACCTAGCTTGGGTTGCCTCCCAAGTAGCGTTTGTTTAACGTCCCGAGCCTGACTTATTAAGAAGCATCCACCTGGATCCCATAGCCTGTGAAACAAGGGCCAAGAGACGCTCATCATGTGAGATCTCCACCCGGATCAAATGGTAATTGGAGTGGAGATTGTAGCAGCAGTATGACTTTATCATCAACTCCACCCAGCCAGTGTGTAAAAACTCCATTGACCTTTGTAATTATGAATTCACTTCCTCTCGGGTCAAATGGTGTTTTCTCGAGGAAGTGTGCCAGACGAGTGGGAGGGTCTAACTTACCCATGTCCACACATGCATGTAAGCCAACATAGTTATTTAACGCATCAAAATCAAGTTGCTTGGCAAGCATGGTGAAATCCTCTGCCACTTTATCTTCATCTTGATCTCTACCCCCTTGCTTCGGTGCCTTGTCCTTTGCCAACTCCTCTTCCTTAGGTTGCTCTTCCTCAACATGTGGTAGTTCTTCCTCAACTTCTTGAGAACTAGTTGCATCCCAGTCATATCCCAACACCCCACTGCTTCTAGTTGTTGTGGCATCACATTGGCTCTTAGGGTGGTTCTCGGTATCAACTGGGAAAGTCTCTGGGGGATGCTCATTTAGTTGCTTTGTGAGTTGGGCAATCTGCATCTCTAGATTTTGAAGTGCCATCCCTGTATGAGTTGCCAACTTGTCAATGGCTGCGTTTGTATTGATTGACACTTTCTCAAGTGTCGCACTCAACTTCTCAAAAGCCAACTCCCAAGGTTGTCTTCCACCATTCTGTTGAGGTTGTTGTTGTTGCCAATTTTGTTGAGGTTGTGGTTGCCGGCTAGACCATCATCGCATTACTCCAGCGAAATCCGGATGGTCTCTACTCATATCACCCCAATACCGATTCGACTCGATAGTTGTTCTGGGGCACGCTGTCATTATGCCATGGTTCCACATATACTTGAGGGAAGTAGAACGGACAACTCCAAGTGTCATGGTTCCCATCACAATATTCGCAACCCGGAAGCATTCCTTCGTGTACCTCGCATACAAAACACGGCAAGACCAAGTGGAATCAAAGAAGTAGAGAGAGATAGTAGAAAATAAAAAGAAAATAATAAAAAAAAAATTAAGAACAAAAATAACTTAACCAAATAATCAAACTCCCTAAAATTAGGAAAATTGGTTGTGCCAATCCCCGGCAACAGCGCCAAAAACTTGTTGGTGACGCCGGCAAGTGTACCGGGTCGTCGCAAGTAATAAAAATAACACGGTAGGTAATTACCGAGGTTGAACTCAGGGATTGGGCTACCAATTCGACTAATCCGCGGGAAATCCGATACGTTTGGTCAAGTTACAGAAGGTGGTTGAGAGAAAGAGAATAATATCAAAAACTCAATTAACGAATCTAATAAATTAATTAACTAAAAATCAGAAATTAAAATGTCCAAGGTCACAAATCCACCTACCCAATATGCATACCCAAGTGATGATGAATCCCTCCCTAAGTTCAATTACAATGTCAACCGGGACCCCTAAATTCTCCTAAATCCACTCTCGTGCTCATTAGGACGTATTCGACGATTGGATTAATTACTTACTAGGTCTCATAATCCTAATCTCGAATTTGGTTAATTCTTGTTCCCTATATGGTTGCACCGATCTCCTACTCACTCTCGTGCAATATTCAATTAGCGATCCCGATTCAAGTTCTAAAACGCGAATCGCCGTTCGGCCTCAAACACGTTTAACTGATGAATCACGCAATACATATGATCAAGCATCCAAAACAGAATCGGAAAACAATAATTGAATTAAAGGAGAAAGACATACATCATATCGGATTTACATCGCCATGGGTGGCTTCATCGTTCCCTCGGACGGGGGGATTAGTTCCTCATGCTCATAGACAAACAATCGGAATTCATCCTAAGACTAAGAATAAGAAAAGAGAAGAGGGAGACGCAGCTCCAGAATAAGGATTCTAAAATATCTCTCAAAGTTCTGATCCAAAAAAGTCCTCCAAATCTGTTTCTGCATCGCCTTATTTATAGGGAGGCCACGCGTCACGGCCGTGATGTCCATCACGGCCAGGCCGTGACGGATTCTGTTTCTGGTCCATCTGGTGACTTTCAGGCTCTCGCGTGGCGAGCCCATGCTCGCGTCGCGAGCCCTCTGAAACATGCCCGTGATTTCCATCACGGCCAAGCCGTGATGGATTCTGACTTGTGGTGGTTTTGGGTCACGGCCGTGATGTGCATCACGGCTAGGCCGTGACAGACTCTGACTTCACCCTTTCTCTTCTTTCAGTTTTGCTCGATCATGGCCGTGATGGGCATCACGGCTAGGCCGTGATAGGCTCTGTTTGGCTCATTTTCTTCACTTTTAAGGCTCCATCTTCATCCAAACTCCATCATGGTTGATCTTGAGCATTTTATCCTTGATTCACGGAGCTTCACTTCTAACCTGAAACACTAAAAAGACACAAAACGCGTAATTCTATTCGAAATAGACTAAAAACTACACAAAAGATGCAAAACGAGTCAAAGTCCGACTTAGTAACAAAACAAGGCAAATTTGGGCGAAAACGAGATTGAACTCGAATAATTTGTACAAAAACCCTAGTTCATCTAGTCATAAAACTAGATAAGCCAGAGGCTTATCAGTACTTCAACTTGAAATCATAGTCCTTAAGAAATTCCATCCACCTCCTTTGCGACACCCTAATCTCGGGTCATCACATAGTTACCCGTTTGCGGAAATAAAACTTAATTTGCTGGTTGCTTTCGGAAAATCATGTTTTCTCAACGTTTATCTTTTCAAAATATGGTGATAAAATTTTTTTTCCTTTTCTCCTCATAACCACAACAACGCAATCAAGTCCCACTTAAATACATAATGTATATAAGTCCTCTAACTATACTGCCACATATGTTTTCTCACATAAAACATCATCAGCTTAATTCTAACAACATAATATAACATAATCGTACCTACGCTGGTCGTAACTAACAGACACTACACCCCTTAAAAAAAAAGAATAAAGATGCCTCGAACTAGACAGCCTTCATCTCCCTGTAGATATCATACCCCTCGTACGATTCTGATATGTTTGTAAGGGTGACCGCCAATATATGGATTTACCACGATAACTAAATACGCAACACAAAAGAAGGCACATACACATATACATGTCTATAACAACATATTCATTCATATCATAATATCTCGTTTATCAATGGGTTTCACACCCCAAACATCAACATTGGAAAAACTATGCATGAACACTTCAATACATCATCTAAACATTCATACTTAATCTCATGAGATATCTCCAACCTCTTGATGAGTTGATCAGACTCGATTGCCACAGGCACTCCCATCGCACAATGTCCAACATCGTGGCACAGTGATAACACTCTGAGATGGGGCCTCATTGTCCAAACCCCGGGCACAATGAGAACATCTTTGTATGATCTACCCTGACGCCGCAAGGTAATCCCTCTTCTGATCATGGCACGTCTGCCAAATGCATGCAAGAAAAACATTTTGTTCTCAACACTTTTCTTTGTGCTATCTCTTTATTTGTCAAAGCTCTCAAAAGCTGACGACTTAACATCTTTTGAAACATTTTTACATCTTTTATTAACAACACAGGACCTCAAAGTCCGAGTGCTCAATCACGAAGCCCCTAGACCTTGCAATCAGTCTTAGGATCGTGGTAATAGAAAACATCTTACAATATGTTAACTTCTTTTAGTAGATACCTAGTCTACAACACAACGAACCTTAATACCCCGACGTCTCGGTTATTAAGTTCCATAATATCATTTTACATCATTTTTACATCTTTTTACATCTTCTTACATCTTTTTACATCTTACATCATTCTACATCTTTTTACATCTTTTAAATCTTTTTACATCTTTTAAATCTTTTTACATCTTATTACATCTTTTAAAAAATAACGTCAAATCATCAATAACTTCTTTTTATAGAAACTTCAACTCTAATAAATCAATTCGGATTAAATCTCTTTTTAAATTAAGTACTACTGTTTTCAAACTTTCCTCTTAAATAATTTCAAAACTTGTCGTCGTTTAGCATTTTCAAAGAAAATGTTCTTAAAGTCAAACTTTGACATTTCTTCTAAAATAATTTTCTTATATAATAAATAAGGTCTTTTCGAATATTAATTTCACAAAATCACTTTTTATAATATTTCAGAATTTCTTGTGTAAAAATTAGCAGTACTAAAAAAAATTTCACGGTTACGCTCTCACCGTGACTCATAAACTTCTTTTACACTAATAAATCATTAAAATAATAATATTTCTCAAAACTCATTATTTTTCCAAAAATCATATTTTCCTCTACTATTATATTCCAACATTCCCCATAAAACGTTGAATATAATTTACACAGCTTATTAAAGCTTTTATCTGATTAATCGGTTGTGCACTGACCACTGTCAGGCTTCTCAAACAACACTCACAAATAACATTGAACAACAATTATCAAAATTATATCCCCAGGCAGATCATGCATCATAACAATATCATATACGACTGCAGATAATTAAATAAATTAAAAGCAGATCAAACACCGATACACAGATAAACAACACATCGTAAACTACATAAACAATTAATCACAAACCACATATAAATCATATAAGCCACACTAAAAGCAAATAGTTATTGAGAAAATCCCTCAGGTAAGCTCCCCTTACCTCTTGAAGACTCAACTAACGTTTTCAAACAACCTCCCGATTTAATCCGGTTTCCTCCGTCGGCTTTAGGTCAAACTAACCCGATTGATTCCTTCAAACGAATTGCAACCAAAATAAATCAAATCAAACCACAACATACTTAGCTCATGAGGGTTAGGTTTCGGTCAAGGGATGACTTTTAGGGTTCAAAATCCTTAAAATTGCTAATCATGATTAAGTCATAGATTAATGGTCCTTAATTAACCTAAATCATAGATTAGTGACTAAACAACTAAGTTTCAAACTCAAAACTTCCTAACTCTTTTATACAAGGATTCGGCCTCAACATGTTTATAGGGCTAGGGTTCTTAGTTTAATAAACCAACTTGGATTTATAAGGCATACATACTAAGAGTTTGATTAACAAGATCATTAAGGAAAACTATGAACAAAAACACAACAAATCTAACCACCTAGGGTTTCGGCCAACATAGGGATTTTTGAGTAAAGATTTTCATTTTAAGAAACTAACATGGATTTGAGTGTGTAGACATACATGCCATATAGAATACATGATCATACATGAAAACACATGAACAAAACTCTACCAACCCTAAGGTGATAGATTCGGCCAAGGCTAGGTTTTCAAGAAATAAATTTTTGATTACATCATGCTCTTGGATTTAGATAATATGCATGATATCAGGAATATAGAAAGTAGTTTCATCATCATTAGATTTTTCTAGAATTTATTATGACTTTTCAAAGTTCTAGGGTTAGAAACTTGAAAATGATGAACAACTATGAAACAAACTTTAAATCAAGAAACTTTATAAAGAACATAGGCATGATTAAGGAAGAAGATTAGGATTTACCTCTTGAAGATCAATGACAAAGGAAATCCAAGAACTTGCTTTACAAACTTAGAACTAAGAGACTTATGAACTTTAGGGTTTTTTTGGAAGCAAATGGCAAAAGAAACTAAATGAAAAGTGAGAGTATGGTATTTATAGTGATAGTGGCGCCATCTTATGAAGATTCTAGATGATGATGAGTTGTCTTGTTAAAGGATCCAAATGCAATTAAGTTCTAAGGAACAAGTTGCAAAGATTCCAATAGTTGAAGGACTAGTTTGCAAATTGTCAATAAAGTGTCATGATGATGATTTTGCCACATTAAATGCTAGCTTATCTTGACTTTGTTGGCTGAATTTATGAGTCAAAGATAGGTTAGGATAATTCATGCATTTAAGAAGAATCAAGAACATTGTGGAAAAATCAAGGATAATGTAGGATAATGTAGAAACTTGTGGAAAACTCTAGAAAATTGATTCAACAACAAATGAGGCAGCCATAAATCCTCATGGGCTTGCGTATGGGCTGGGCAATTTTGGGCTTGGTTTCATTTTTGTGGGGCCCACTTGAAAATTTAAGCATTAGACTTAAGATAGGAAACTTATATAGTTTCAATTAGGCTTTATGGACTCAAACCATGAACTAGAAAATTTTGGGCTTCTAAGCCACGACCATTTGAGATTGGAAACAAGGATTCTAGCCCAATTCACTTGAAAAAACTTAAAAACTAACTTAGGGACAAAAAGGTAATTATCAGAAAGTTCAGGGACTTAAGCGTAAAATTCACAAATTTTCACTTTAACCCTGAAAAACCTTCTAAACTTAAAAATATGATTAATCCCCATGAATCATCTCAAAATCCTAAGATAAATCCTCTATCGGCTCTTAGAAACTCCGAAATCCACTCCGTCGTCTACCCGATTACGTATTCCGCCCGTAAAACGTAAATTATTTTATTTTTTTTTGAAATAATTCTAAAAATACACTCTTGTAGGAAATAAAATACAAATCTTAAGTCTTTCGTTCACGAATTAAAATTAGGTTGTCTGAGCAGTAAACTTTTACTGTCAGTGAAAACACAAAACATGAGACTAGGTTTTCCGTCTGAATTTTCAACCCACAAACTTCCCCGTAACTTATGAAAATAAGTATAACATGGAAATGACATTGGTTTATCCAAAATCATTTTCTAAGTCTCGGATAAAAATACATATGTTTATATATTTATTACCGATATCACGAAGCAGGTGTTACATCCTTTGCCTCATATTCAATTCTTTCTGGTCAAACAAATACTTAAGGCTCTTATGATCACTAAAAACCTCAAACTTTGCACCATACAAATAGTGCCTCCAAATCTTAAGAGCAAAGACTACTGCTGCTAACTCAAGGTCATGAGTAGCGTAATTCACCTCATGCGTCCTAAGCTGCCTAGATGCATAAGCCACTACCATACCTTCCTGCATCAACACACAACCTAAACCATTCTTAGAAGCGTCACAATATACCACAAAACTCACTGAAGGATCTAGAATGGTTAAGACCGGTGATGACACCAATCTTCTCTTAAGCTCCTCAAAATTCTCTTCGCATTCCTTATCCCACTCAAAAGATTTTCCTTTCCTAGTCAACTTGGTGAGAGGTAAAGCTAGTCTAGAGAACCCTTTTATGAACTTCCTATAGTAACCTGCCAGTCCCAGGAAACTCCTCACTTCCGTCACTGACCTAGGTTGCTCCTATCCAAGCACTGCATCAACCTTACTAGAGTCAACCGCTACACCACTCCTAGATATGGTATGTCCTAAAAACTCCACCTCCTCAAGCCAAAATTCACATTTTTCTGGCTTTGCATACAGTTGTTCTTCCCTCGGAATCCGCAACACTAACCTCAAATTCTCCTCATGATCCTCTGGTGTCCTAGAGTATATCAAAATATCATCTATGAACACCACCACAAAGCTATCCAAGAACGGCCTAAAGATCCGATTCATGTAGTCCATGAAAACGGCTGGAGCATTGGTCACTCCAGAGGGCATCACTACATACTCGTAGTGCCCTTACCTTGTCCTAAAGGTTGTCTTAGGAATGTCCTCATTCTTGACTCCAATTTGATGGTATCCCGATCTTGGATCTATTTTGGAAAACACTGACGCTCTCCTCATCTAGGCTAAGAGGTCATCTATCCTAGGCAAAGGGTATTTATTCCTGATGGTCACTTTGTTCAACTGCCTATAGTCAACACATAGCCTCATGGTCCCATCCTTCTTTTTCACCAGTAGGACAGGTGCTCCCCAGGGTGACACACTAGGCCTAATAAACCCCTTTCCTAGCATCTCCTCTAACTGTTTCTTAAGCTCACTCAACTCTAAAGGTGCCATTCTATAAGGCGCTACCGATACCGGTCCACTCCCTAGCACTATATCTATGTTAAACTCAACTTCTCTATTCGGAGGCAAACTAGTGACATCCTTAGGGAAAACATCCTGGAACTCACACACCACAGGTATAGCCGTCACATCACTGTCAGCCTCTATCTTAGCAGAGAATAAGAGTACACATCCTTGAGCTCCCTCAACTAAGCACTTATAACAAGCAAAAGAGAAACAATAGAACAAGGTGCACGGGAAAATCATTAGACATTGGATGTAAAGAGATAAGGATATTTTTGTCAGAATGCTTATGGCAATGAGTCTAGATGCCAATAAGTCAATACCAAGAATAACATACAATACATAGATAACAATAAGATTGATGTCATAAGGAGTGTCTTGACGCACCAGGAAACAATTTAAACAACCAATGGAAGAACAAGAATATCCCTATAGAAGTAGAAACGTATGAATCAAAGGACAAATGAAAGATTGGTATCTCCAAAATTTTCACACATAAAGGATGTATCAAGGAATGCGTTGCTCCTGAATCAAACAATATAATAATTTTTTTTTCTTAACGAGTAGAAGAAATTCAGCCTCCTTCGGATCTAAGCTGTCTCAGAATGATGGCGAATTGTTCTTCTTGAATTCGAAAAGCCCCACATGTTAAGGGTCCTAGGTTGCCACCACTTCATTAGTGACTGGCCTCCATTTCCTTTCAGTTGACGGCGAGTCTCCGTCTGCCCTTGCATAGCCTTGGCCATACAATCCAAAGCTGCTGCAAGTGCAACATTCGTCCCTCGCTTATTAGTCGCCATAAATCTGCTCACTACCAATGAAATACTGGGTAGATCAGGTCCAATATCCCAAAGAATAGCATGCAACATCTATAACTCTAACAATCATCCTATGCGCCCAAGTTTTATTTTAGAAAAAGCCCCATTACCACAGTCCGATTTAGAATCGAACTGCTCTGATACCATAAATGTAACACCCTTCGTTACATTAGTAACCCAAAACAAAATCGATGAAAATCCTTTGAAGAATTTAAAATTTAAAACATACATGTCATAAAAAAAAATTGCAACTTAATCGGGTCTGAAAATACCTCATATTAATTAAAATAGTGATAAAGTATCTAACGTAATAATATATTAGTAAACCCATAAATCCAAATAAAAACCAAAAGCCTAAAAAAAACGGGCGTCTACTAATAAACCCAACGATAAATAAAAAAAACGTCTAGCCACATACGGCTCCTTATTTAAGAAAGTACTAACCAAGCTAAGGATAATAACTTAGAAAATTCGCTAAGTCTTCAGTCCTCTTCTGTTCCAGTGATGTCGTCCTCGTGCTCTTAAAACCACACTTTTAATGAGATATAATCCCAGTGAATAAAAATAATCACTTGATGAAAAGGTTCGCAAATAGTGTTGTTTTCAGTCGGCGCGGTAACCAGAAAAACATTCATGGCACCCGCTAATTTTTAAAATATTGAATATAACAAATCTCCAAAATAATAAATATTTATAAATAAAATTAATGTCAAGCATTTCAAGTACAAATTCATAAGCTCAGCAACAGTCACATCTCATTGCATTTAATCACATTCACCATGCAAACTCTACACAATGCAACTCCACGAACATGACTCGGTGATTCCCAGAATCACTTAACTTGACTCTTTGGTTCCCAGAACCGGTGTGAATCCCATATCCACTAAGGTCTATGAGCTCATATCCATGCAATGGCGTCCCACTGCCTTCCCCATCCCAGATGGAGGTATCTAATATTCCATCCCAGATGTGAATATTTTAATAGATTGATATCCCATCCCAGATGATGATATCTCTCATCCTATTCCCGGAATAGAATGTATACCGTCATCCCATCCCGGAAGGTGATGACCAACTCATATACACTATGCAATATCCCATCCCAGATGACTACCAAATATTTTCTCAACCTCCATGCATCAATTACATAGGCACTATAACAGGATTTAAAACACAAACACAACCATAACATATAAGTCCTTAATATAATTTATGCTTATTATAGTACATGTATTAACTAACAGGGGCGTGACATATATGTATTAATAGAAATCTATTATCAAAATTGGAACAATCATAAATACATAAATAATGAATCTATGAAAGAAACACATGATACAGAAAAATATTATGCCACTACAAGGTTACGCACAGTGCGAATTTGGGTATTTGTATATCTATTTATTTTCTTTATGTCTATTATTTTATTGCCATCAAACATAAAAAGAATAACAAGGAAATTACACCCACTAAATCAATTCATCAAGTGACATGAAAATATTTCACAATTCCAAATAAAAATCATGCATTCTAAAATCTTAATTTTTGTGATTAACAAATCTATATGACAAAGCTTCAAATTAATCGTACCATGAAAGTGTGAGAAAAAGAATATTTTTACTCACCTTTTGCAGACCTCTAATATGCTCTAAAAATTACGTATGATAGGGATTTGCGCTTCCCTAAAAATTCTCCTTTCTTTTGGTGGCGTTCTTGGATCTGTGTTGTTACGATTGTACTGGCAAGCAAGGAAGGAAAGCCTGAAGTGCTACACTGTGCGGCGCAGCCTTCACGTTGTCAGCCCTGATGCATTTTTCCCTTTCCTTTCTTTACTTTAGACACACACACACACACACACACACACACACACACACACACACATATAGTGCGCAGATTTTTATTTCATTATTATTATTATTTTTTTTAAAAAAAAACTTGTGAGCCGCAAGTTCTATATATATATATATATATATATATATATATATACTAATTCTCCTTTTTTTTCTTCATATATTTATTTTAATTTAATATTTCTTTTCTATTCGCTAACCAATTCTAATAAATTTTATACTAATAAATTCTCACCACTAAACCTCGTAATCATATTTTATTTTTATTACATCATTATTATTTATTTATTTTATTATTATTATTATTTTTTCAAATTAATTATATTAGAATTTTAGGATGTAACACTTTTTATATGCTTGTTTCGAATTTTGAAAATATTTAGATTCTGTAAGGAAATAAATTACTAAGAGCCCATATGATATTGATTAAAAAATAAATGATTTTGATATTCAATATTTTAAAGTTTATTTTTTTTTAGAGATTTTAACTAAAAGCAGAAGCTATTTCGTGTTTGCATACAATCATACAAATCATTTTTTAAAAGTAATTAGTTATAAAAAATGATTTTTTACCTAAAGCTAATGAAAGTTACTTTTCATTTTAACCCTGAAAATGATTTTTTTTCTGCTTTTCATTAATTTTAAAAGAAAAAATGAACACACTAAAAGTTTTAAAAATGATCGTTTATCTAAAAAATGATTTACTTAACAAAAAAAACAAACAAACAAATGTACTCTAAATTTTATTATATTGAGAAGCTATTTTGAGTAACTTCTCTTAAAAAAACTACTTTTAAGTGATTTTTAAGATTGTAACAGAAAACAAATTAACTTTTATTTTACTTAAAATTATTTTTAAAAAATTAATTATAATATTTTTTATATTAAATATTAATTTATTTATTTTTTTCAATCCTAAACAAATGGGCTACGAACTACCTGGGAGCAGGGAACACAAGGAAACTCAATTGATAATTTGGTAGAGACTTACACCATCAAAGCTTAGAAATTGGCTATAAATTTCCATTTGTTGTTATCATTAACATACTTTTCTTTTCCTTTCAAGTAAACCATATAAAAGCATATATTATCACATGAGACCATTATGCCATCCTAGGCTATAACAAATCAATATCTCAGTGATAATTTTAGGAAAAAATTAATTAATTTCCTAAATATTCATCATATTCATGAAATGTTAAACTTATATTTTCGAAATAGTTCTAAGCATGTAATCTATTCTTAAATGAATTGGTTTTGGTGTCTACTTTCGGGAAAACCCATTTTATTATTGAATAAGTTTCTTGACATATTTGAAATTTTGTTTGGTACCATGCATTTGGAGGGAGTTATGATAATTTTTTATGGTTTTGGAGGCACTAAATAATAATAACTAAATGTTAGAACCATACTGGTCTTAGGTTGTGGTTTTGATGAGCAATTCTTTTAATCAACTTTTAACCATGAAGTTCTTCACCGGACTTTATTATTCCTTTTTTTAATTTTCAGTTTACTTGCAATTAAGTGAGGGAGCACGTAAGTCCCTCACCGTAAACCATCTTTTTTAGCCTTTCGATATATTAATAAAATAATTGGACGATTGAGATTGAAAGTGATAAAAGGCTCAACATGTCAACAACAAAAATCAAAGTGATATTTTTATCCTTACCCATTCATCCCGTCTCATCCCATCCGAAAACTGGATTTAATTCGCCCAACACAGTTCCAATTCTGTTTTGTTTATCTGGCTATAAGCAATTCATGATAAATTGAGAATGGTTAGGAAGGAAGGTTTTCAAATTGCTGCTTCCTGCATTTTTTCGGAATAATGGAGTGTTTTTCCATATCATGAATGCCGTAAGCCACCACTGCACGCTCTCCGTCTAGCCACCACGCCGTGCCAACCACACCTCTGCCACGACATCCCCGTCGCACACCTCACACACCTCAAGACACGAACCCAGGACTCCGTATCGCACCTCCGTTAGCCGCCGCTGCTCAAACACCACCTAGTCACGCGTCCTCCCTCTGTGAATGGCAACGACGTCCATCGCGCATCTTCCTCCCCCATCTGTGTTCAGCATCTGGGTCCTCAGAAATGCGAGATCTAGACTTGAAAATTTCATATCTAAAAGAGTCATTGAGCATGTGATAGGACCATGGCCCAAATGAAGCTGGCCCAAAAAGAAGTAATGCTAATGCTCCTTAATGATGGGAATATTTTTTATTACCTAAATTTAATGATCTCATATCTTTTAGGTGTTGTGTTGTCACTCAATTAGTGGGTTTGGGTTTGTTATTTGTTTGTTATTATTAAGTAATTATGTTATTTCCCTTTATGCATGTAAGCCTCCATATATGACAAGAAATGATATGAATAAAGGTAGAGAAAGTATTAACAAGAAACTGAAGTATTTTCCTCGCTTCTAATAGAGGAAATTCATCAACTCACATCACCTCATGTCCATACCCCATCAGCATGTCAGATATGGTCCATTGGCTATAAGATAGAAATGGCAGATCTTGTGTTTTATGGAAAGGCGGCAGGTAATGGTTCCGGAGTGTAGCAGGAGTGGTGGCAAAGGAGTAAATGCATTTGGGGAAGATGATAAAGTGGAAATCAAATCCCATAATTTAATTGTTGATTTTGTAAAGTGGAAAGTTTTATATTCATATTCATATTAATTTATAGCCCAATGACTAATTAAATTTTTGTACGTGATGATTGAAAAGCCATTAAATAGATAATTGACTAGTATCGTAAATTGTAGTTAAATTCAAAAACTAAAATCATAATAAAATCTAAAAATCATTATCCGAGGATTTATAAATATTACCCCCGGTTTTTTTACTGCTTTCTAGTATCAGAATATAAATATATAAATGTTTATATTTTTATCCGAGACTTGGAAAATAATTTTGGATAAACCAAAATCATATTTGTATTCTACTTTATCGTAGAGAGTTACGGTTAAAATTTTGGTTGAAAATTCAGACGAAACCCGATCTGTGTTTTCAGTAACAGTAAAAGTTTACTCATCAAAAAACCTAATTTTGACTTGTGAACAAAATGGTTTGGTTTTATATCATTTTTCCAATGACTTTAGTTTTTTTTTTTTTTAAATTGTTCACTAAAAAATGAAATAATATATATTATTCGAGTGATATACTAAATTGGGGGAATGATGAAGCTGAAAAGGAGACTTTTCGAGACCCGCTAATGGATGAGAATCATGAGTCACTCGTGATGACAATCCTGAAATAGAGACACCAAAAGCCAGTATGATCTTTAATATCCAATCACAAGTATTTGACTTGCTTGCATTTTTTCATTTTTCTTCATATATATCAGAAATTGAAATAAAACACTGACTTTCAATAAATTATACAAGTACAAGTCCACCCAAAATTGGTGCATACCTTCGATCATTATTGTCAGCTTTAGAAAATGTTAAACTCCAACTTGAATATCAAAATCCTACGGTTATATGCTCAGACTCACTCGTATCAAACTATCCACATTGACAAGTGGCTTACTAGCTTTGTCCTGATCCCTACCAAAGCATGTATTCCCGATTGCTTTGTGGGCTTTGTCAAAACAAAGATGTCCAATCAGTTACTTCCTATTCTGAATTTTTTTCTCAAACTGATAACATTGATATCATTCTAACAATGATCATTTTAAACTGATAAACACTGATATCAATTACTATAGTTAACACTGATAATGTGATAACATAAATGTGTTCAGGCTCTCCCACTTGAGCATGTTTGGGAAAGTTGGTTTTTTTTTTTTTTTTTCAGCTGTTCTAAAGAGTTGTTTTTAAAATAGTTTAATATGTTTGACATCTTACTTAAATTTATAATAAAAAAAATGGAGAAAAAAATTGTTTTATGCCATCAAGTTTATTTTAGCTTAAGATTGTTGTGATTTGATCATTTTCATTCTCAAAACTCTCTTTCCTGCTTACCCCTTCAAAACTAACTTCTAAACAAATATTATTAAATTATACAAATAACTTCATATACATTTTCGTAATTTATTATATAAAAGTGATATTTGATCAGACTTTTTTAGACAAAAATCTGACTATTTATCATTATTTTTTAAAAGAATATTATAATTTTATTATTATTTTGGTTTTCCAAGATATCCTTCATGCACAACCGTGGAGACTAATCCTTCTAATCCATATAAGAATGTCATTTGTCCTGATCCCTACCAGGCTACCAAAGCATGTATTCCCAATTGCTTTGTGGTCTTTGTCAAAACAAAGATGTCCACCAATCAGTTACTTCCTATTTTGAATTCGGTAATGATACTTGCACACCTAAATGGGACATCCATTTGGGACACCTGATTAATCATATATAAATGTTTAAATATTTGGTTAATCACATGCAAACATCTGGTTAATTCAGTTCTTTATATGATTAATGGGTCATCATAAATTAACCAAATATTTGCACATGATTAATCATATAATGAACTGAATTAACCAAATACTTATACGTGATTAAACAGGTATCCCAAATGGGTATCCCATTTGGATGTGCAAGTATCATTACTCTTCGAATTTTTTCTCAAACTGATAACATTGATATCATTCTAACAATGATCATTTTAAGTTGATAAACACTGATATCAATTACTATAGTTAACACAAATAATGTGATAAAATAAATGTGTTCAGACTCTCCCACTTGAACATGTTTGGAAAAGTTGGTTTTTTTCCATTTATTTGTTGATGTGGCTAATGGTTTGCCACATCGGAAGTGTCACGTTGTATTAAATATAAATTTCTAATGTCACATGCCATTTTTTTTTTTTAAAAATAGACAAAAATCTTTGATCAGACTTTTTAGACAAAAATTTGATTATTTATTATTGTTTTTAAAACAATTTTATAATTTTATTATTAATTTAAGCATAACTATTTTAATTATAATTTTGTTTTAATGTACAGTTTTAGAAACATCCCCGTATGCCTATGGTATGCATTTGATTCCTTTTGAAACACCCTTCGTCATCATCCCCTTTACATTTGCTTTTGAAACCCTAGCAAGCACCCTTCTCCACTTTCTGTTCACCAAATTGTTTTTTCCCTTTCATACTCCCCATGGTCTAGGGCATAACAATGGAGTACACTTTAACGGCACAATTAATTGGTTAGCATCGTGCAAAATCAATTCTGATGATTATGAATGGAATGATGCCATTACTATTGCTCAATTGGTAATTGTTTCGCTTGATCTAGGGATGGAGACATACACAGAAGTGTTGTTGCCTTGTCATGATGAGACCCCTCAATCTGAGCCAACTATTGGGGTTTTGATGGATTGCCCATGTTTTTCTCATGATCTCAACGGAACCCATTTTGTGGTACGGCAAATGAAGGAGTTTGGAGTTGAAAAGTCTTGGACTCAATTCATTAAAGTTAGTTATCAGGATCTTCAAATTGTTTGGTTGGATAATCTTTTTCCCATGTTTCCATTGTGCACGTCTGAGAATGGTGCTGTATTGATAATGGCAGCCATTGATCAAAATCAAGCAATTCTGTATCATCGGAGAGATAATAGAGCAAAACATATTGAAATTGAACCTCCCAATTACATATTTTGCGATAAGACCATGGATTATGTTGAAAGCTTGGTTTCACCTTTTTTCAATTAATTTCTTCTGTTTCAGGTAAATTATTTGAATTTATTTTACATCATGTATGTTATTTTAAACTCTTTCCATTTGAAGTAGGGAGATATAAATAGATTGTGTTAATTTTTTTAGTACTGACAAATCAAATCCCATACAAGCAAGCACAAAGGATGAGCTTCAAAATATGGTTCTTATTTGGTTATTCCTATCCTGTAATTAGACATGTATCTTGGTCTACTCTGGTAGGGGAGTGGGAGTGGTAGAGGGGGAAGTTCTATTAAGTGAATATTTAATTCTCCTCGTAGTATCCCTGTTATACAGCGTTAGCATCAAATAATAGAAGTAAGCACAACACAATAAAGTAAATGCTTGACCTCAAAAAGGAAAACGGTACCTACACTTTCCCATCAAACTCATTTGGCTTTCCCATCCTTTGCCGACCTTGCTTGTGTCTTTAGTAGCTCACATCAGCTAACTTATACATCATTTAAAGTAATTCAAAATACTAGGATATTGTTAGGAACCTTCTTTTAGGAAGACGAAGATCTTAACTATGGAGAGAACCTCTCCTAAACCAAAACAGAAAAAAGAAAAGAGATAGGGAAAGAATGGTACAAATGTAACTCAAAGGAGCACTATCCTTTCACAACTAAACCACTGTTTAGTTCACAAAATATAATTCTTCATTCATAGCTTGGATTATAGAATGACCTCCTATTTATAGTTGAACCCTAACCAAAACCTAACAACAAATCTTAACTGAAAATCCAAAAACAAACCTAACAAACTCCATAAAAGATAAGAACAACTACTAACAAACCCATAACCCCTAAGTAGCTACTTTTGTTCTCCCTAACAGAACTCCTACAAATTCAGCCCTAACAATTCCACCCTCCTTAGAAACAACCTTGTCCTCAAGGTTGTAAGCTAAGAAAACTTCGGATAGTAAAATCATCCTCAAAATCCTGTCACCCCAAATCATATTTGCTAACGTCTTCGGATTTCATCAGCATAATCTCCCCTTCATTAATCTGTTCGTCTTCAGCCAAAATGACCAACCTCAGTCTCTTTTCAGCGCAGCGATGTCCCGGTACAAAAGGTGAATTGTAAATATCATATGGTTAAGATACCATATGATATTTACAAATTGTGCTGATGAATTAACAATATTGTTAACCATCCATTTACTTGGTTAGTGGAGAGGCCACATGTGTGCGATCACTCTTAAACTACCCAGCTTTCTTCAACCAAACAAGTGGTTTTCATTTTGAAAAATCTCTCTTACACCCTAACTCTTACTACCAATAGATTAACATGTTGATTAGAGTTAGGCCAAACTACTGCAGTTTCTGGAGGTGGTAGTCTTTCGATTAACAATTTTGTTGTGTGGTGTGCATTCACTTTCAAGCAATCTGTCCTTGCTTGTTGCTTGGAGATGGAAATTGTTAAATTGTGCAGGGCATGTCTAGTTTTTTTTTTCTTCTCCAATAGTCCATGGCTGCTAATTTTCCTATAGTCCTTTCCTTTGATGTTTCATTTTCATGAAAGAATTGGATTTTTCCAACATTCCATTCATTTTAGATATTGGAGTAATACCTCATTTACATTTAGTGGTGTTCCCTGCTGAGTGAATTTTACGTCCAAATGATACCAGATGTTGCTTCAAAAATAAATGACCTCTACAGTGAACAGTATTTGTCTCCTACTGGTGTTTTCACAAATGCTGAATGTTGTTAGAAACAATTAATCATTATTCGTTCACATATTGTTACATGGATATTGGTTGTTCTTCATATACATGTGACCTATTATTTTTAAAAAGGCATCATATACAATATGTTCTGCACTTCTACATTTGTTGCTTTGATACAGGGGATATGAATTGCTGAATGGATACAATCGCTTTAAAATAAAGCTTCTTGTAACACCCCGATTTTCGCTGCTTCCTAATATCGGTAATAAATATATAAATATATATTTTTATCAGAGACTCAAAATGATTTTGGGTAAACCACTATCATTTTCATATCATGCTTTATATTATAGGGTTATGATGAAATTTTGGGTTGAAAATTCAGACGGAACCCGGTCTGCGTTTTCACTGACAGTAAAAGTTTACTGCTCAGAAAACCTAATTTTAATTCGTGAACGAGATGAAAAATGTTTTTATCGTATTTAATACGATACTGAAAGTTTTGAAAATTTTAGCGTAAAAATTAAAATATTATATTTGCTGCGGGCGAAAACGTCGATATATCTCTAGGAAAAACCTGCGTCAGATGAACCAGGGAGTCAGCAACGGGGCTGAGGTGACGGATTTGACCGATGTGACAGGCATTTATGACGATCCTATCCGCGTCATAATGGCCATAATGGCGCATTTATGACAAAAGAATATTTTGCCTGGAAATGACGATTTTACCCTTGGCTCTTCATGAATTTTTCAAGCCATGCCATTGTAAATTTGGACCAAATTGACCCTAAAACCCACGGATCCTTCATCATAACACACTTAGGCAACTTCTCCATTTCATTTTAGGCCTTTTCTCTCCAAAGTTCAACCTTTTCTCTTAAGAACACATAAGAACAACCATAGGTGTTCATACTCGCCAGATTTTTCATAACGATTCTGACCATTTTCTATTCTGAATCTCGAAAAACTTTCTACATGGAAGTTGTTCCTATTTCTCTCTTCTTTCCAACGACATAAAGAACATCAAAAACGGATAAGTATATTGAGAGATATGTCCAAATTACCGAAACTGCTCTAAAACTTCTCAAGAACACTAGAACACAAAAGCTTGATTTTGTGAAGCAAGTCCTTGGATTTTCGCTTGTTTTTGATCTTCAAGAGGTGAATCCTATTCTCCTCCCCTAATAATGTCTATGTCGTTCAATAAGTTTCATGATTCAAAGTCTATTTCATCTATGTTCATCACTTTTAAGTTTCTAGATCTAGAACTTTGAAAATTCATAACAAATTCTAGAAAAATATTATGATGTTGAAACCACTTCCTATGTTCTTATAATCATGTATATTGTCCGTATCTAAGAGCATGTGATGATCAAAAATTTTCTTCTCTTGAAACCCATCTTGGCCGAATCCTAGAGGAAAGGATGGATGGAGTTTTTGTTCTTGCTTTTGATGTATGATCATGTCTTTCATCATACATACTTGTATACTTGTTGAATCCTAGTTGGTTCACTAAACTAAAAACCCTAACCCTATGTCCTTGTGTTGGCCGAATCTACCAATTAGAGGATTAGGATGGTTTTGATTTTTAACTTTGTTGTTTAGCCTTAATCCATTTCCTTAAGTATATTAGGATCATTAATCCTTGACTTAAGCAAGTTTGGAGATTTTGAGCCACAAAACTCTAAGGAGGTCGTGACCTATTAGAGAGGATTAGGAGTTTGTTTTGCTTGTTTTGATTGGTTGTTTGGATATATTGTTGAATGTTAATTGTTCTACGGCGTACGACGGTTTCCGACAACAGACCGAGTTCTTTTAATTTCACTGAGGAACTTCAAGAGGTAAGGGGAGCTTACCTGAGGGATTTTCTCAATAACTATTTGCTTTTAGTGTGGCTTACACTAGTGCAATAAGTGCTTTTTACGTCAGTTAAAAATGATTTTTTACGTCAGAGTACTGACTGACGTAAATACAGCTGACGTTAATAGTTAATATTTTAACGTCGATTTTGAATCGACGTTAAATATAAAACTATTAACGTCAGTTCTTTAACAAACTGACGTTAAGTTTGTAAAAATTAACATCAGTTTTTTATACAACTGAGGTTAAACATAAAACCATTAACGTCAGTTCTTTAAGACAACGGACGTTAATTTTGTTAAAACTAACGTCAGTTGTTATAAAGAACTGACGTTAAAGGTTTAATTTTAACGTCAGTTGTTTATTACAACTGACGTTAATAGTGTACTGTATATTTTATAAAATACTATTAACGTCAGTTGTTTGATACAACTGACGTTAATAGGTTTTTTTTTTAAATTCAGTTTTAAAATATCACTTCCCTCAGCTATCCCTGCATTCAGTAAATATCCCAGTAACACAGAATATCACACACATTACAGAATTGCAAAGGAAAAATGGAACAATGGGGGGACTTAAAACCAAAACCCATGTATATATATAAATAAATGTTAGTTCCAATGTCTAAAAAACAAAACTACCAATCTAAGGATAGATATATATACATGTTATTAATTAGTTTCTAAAGTCTAACAAAAAAACTATTCATCTAAGTAGTGCGGAGGTATCCTGTCAATTCCTTTTTCAGCCGCATACTTGAAGAAGAATTCAGCGAAGCGCATCCTCAAGTCTCTTAACTCATCTTCTTGAATAGGCGATTGGTCGATAAATGCCTAGACATGTTCAAATAATAACAATAGCATCAATGCAAGTCATCTTCAAAACTATAATATATAATTTAACAAGTTGTTTAAATATTACCTTATTCCATCCATCCGTAATAGATGCGGAGACTATGTTCAGCATATGAAGCATCACATAATAGCCGCACGGCCACCCGTCAATTTGAAATCGAGACTACCAACAAAATTAATTTCAACGTCAGTTGAATATACATATAAATTAGTAATTATAATATTAATTATTTGATAAATAAACTACCAAACCTTGAGGATGTTCCATACAGGATTTGCTTTAGCCTTAGAAGTCCTACTTCTCCCGTTGGTGCAACTTATGCTACTCGCCTTCAGCGCACTATCATAAACAAATAATCATGTCGATCAATTAACAAATTCATATATCATGTGTGTAATAAACTAAAAACAACTGATATTAAAACTTAAATTAAATTTAAGATTATTTACTTACTTATTTACAGCTTCCACCACCTTCGGTGGCGGATCTTGGTGGAGAGAGCAGAAGAATATGACAGTATGCCTAGACGGGTGAAGTACGAACAACTGCCAATGGCTTTTCATACAGTAGGGATCCAGATATAATTCTTTCGGATTGTCTCCCAACAAGTTCCCTAAGTATTTACTCAATGCATCGCCAGCAAAGAAATCGGGCAGAAGGATTGACGGATCTAAGAAACCGTAAACTGATGCAACGCCCTTATCAAGCTGAAGACGATGGAGATACCTAAGATATGAAAAGGTGTGGATGTTAATTAAATAATATATATATTGAAATTAAAATAAATTATTAAATGGAAAAATACCAAAAATAAATAAGTTATAAAATTAAAATTAACTTACATGCACCAGAGACTGAAAACATTGCTGTTCATCCAGACGTTTTTTCTGCAAGCGTTCCCGAGATCGTCACCACAGAAGGTAAATATCCTCCGTTGATCTGGGCGTGCCACCCATCCATCGTGCTCCAATGTACATTCAAAAATCTCAAACGCATAATCCTCACCAAGTGAGAACAAACGAGTGATAGGTGACAGCGACACCGACGTCGACTTGGCCTTCAGCTTAGGAAAAATAAAATAGATAAGTTGTTGATAATTAAAAAAAACACAAGTAATTATTTGACTAATTTGGACATAATGAATACATACCTTTGTTAACATTTCGAGTTCACGTCGTTTGGAGTCCAACTCAAGCTCACGCCTTTTCATTTCCAACTCATGCTCATGGCGTTGGACTTCGAACTCCCGCTCCCTAGCTGCCAACTCATCGTCCTCCACATGTGCCCTACTAAAACTCTCTTTTGTGCTCACATGTGAAGGGTTGGCATGCCCTGCGGTGTCCTGGGATGTACCGACGGAGGAAAGCTCTCAGGCAAGCGCCTGCTTGAATTCTGGGTTGGATATTAAGCCTTGCATCAGATGTGTTGTAATAGCTGGGTTGGACATGAGGTGCTGAGTAATGTCAGCCAAAATTGATGCTTCATCGACCACCCGCTTTCGTGAAGCATACTTGCCATAATATTCTTTGATGGTCACGTTCCCAGGAACACCGAGAACCCGACCAGGATGGTCTTTCTTGCCTAGAGCAGTCATCAAGACGTCCCGCCGTCCAGAAGGGACGAATGCGCCCTGGGAGGATTGTGCTTTAAGATCCATCTACAATGAAAAAAAATGAAAAAACGTGCAAGTGAAAAGTGTTGCAAATATCTATACAAATATCAATTGAAATCAAGTTAATTATTTACTTACAATCTTATCTGCCACTTCGCGAGTGGCATCAACTTTAAAAGATCCCGTCTTTGTCATGCGGCCGGCTAACCAAACATCCTCACGGTCGATGTCCGACGTAGGACTTAATGGTGTGCCCTCAGGCACCTCTCCTCTTTCAATCCTAGCAGAGTGCTCTTCCTGCTTCGCCCTCAGCCTATCCGCCATCATCTGCTCGATCCGAGTCTGGTACCCACCCTGAGACATGGTGTGGCGATGGACGTTCTTCGCCTGATTCTGCCGACCCTTATTTGCCTTAGCCTATTCAAACAAAAACACATAATTAAATACAGTTAAATGATCTATAATAAGCATACAAAATTAACTTAATCAACCAACCTGAAATTCTCCATCCTGTCGACTCCTGGCAAACATATCCCAAGTATCCTGATCAATCCAGGGATAATCCGAAAACATTTTATCAAGCCGCTTCTTCCTAGATACATAGTACCTGGTAAGATCATGCTTGAACCCATTCCAACGCTTTGATGCCATTTTCATACATTTATGACGATGATCCTCGTCATTTGGCACAGTCCAAGCTATCTACACATTAAATACATAACAACTGGATGGATTATAACTCGGATAATTATCTAATAATGTAAATCAAACGAATGTAAAGGTAAAATACTGTGATAGCCTCCTAAATCTGATCCTTAACGTTATGTGGAACGTCATTCCAGTGGTTGTAGTTGATGCTTACGTGCTGCTTCGCTTGTAGAAACACCCACTTATTAAATTCTTTAGCACAGGGTCCCTGGGCATTTAGATTAGCATCGAAGGACACCTCAAGCTTCTGTCCGCTTTGCCTGTCCTTCTCTAGTTTCTTCAACGAGGTGGCTCCTCTACCCCGTTTCCTATGAGCCTGTGATGTCTGTATGGACAAAAAAAAATGATAAAATAGAGGGTTGTAACATTATAAACTTACATTAAAAAGAAAGACTAAAGATAGTATATAACATGTAAACTTACACTAGAATCAGGCGTAGGCGTGATCGGGTCCTGCGAAGCCCCCACAGTGTCCTCCCGTGCATGTGGGTTATCCGATTGATCCATATGTATGCCTGTTCAGAAACAATATATATGTATTAACATAGGTTATAACTCAAAATAAATACAGAAGTATAAATAAAAATAACTAGATAGGTCCTGTAGATATACAAAACATCTATCCAATATAAGGACAATACGGGAGATTGAAAACTATAGTTTTTGAAGATTGCCAAGCACTGGTCACGGCCGTAACGTGCCAACTGAACCAGACCCTCATAGGCAGAACTGATCACGGCCTAGCCGTGATGAGCTTCACGACCGTGACAGATCAACCGGCAGAGCAACATGCACTCAAAACCAAAAATAGAGACATTCCAAACAACTCAAACTCACGGTTTCAAGTTTCAACTACATCGAGACTACAGTTTCAACATAAACCCTAAACCAAAAATAGAGACATTCCAAACAACTCAAACTCACAGTTTCAAGTTTCAACTACTCGAGACTACAGTTTCAACATACACTCAAAACCAAAAATAAGAAAATGTGCCCTAAAGACTCAAAGAGAAATAGGCGCTCGCGTGGTGGTGGTGGGGAAGCTCGAGTGGTGGCCAACGTTCGATGTGGTTACCGAGAGCAGAGGGACAAGGAGAGTTAGTGCGCGGGGAAGGGGAAAGAGAGATGTCAAGTTATTGCAAAGAATGAGCGGGAAAGACAGAGTTAGGGGTTAAGAGTGTACCTCACGGTGGTGGCGAAGAAGCCCTCGCAGTGGTTGCGGTGGAGATGAGCTCGCGATTAGGGCAGAGTGAGAGTGAGAGTGAGGGTTGAGAGTGAGGGTTGAGCGTGATGAAAAGAGAAAAGAGACGTACAGAGAAGTGCAGAAGGCGCGCGGGTGTAAACGTTAATATCAAAATAAAACAACATTTTACGTCAGTTGTTAGTAAAAACTGACGTTAAAGGTCATATATTTAACGTCAGTTGTCTTAAGAAACTGACGTTAAAAACACTCACACTTCTAACGTCGGTTGTATTACACAACGAGCGTTAAAAGTTTATTAGTTTCTGCAAAAACATTCATTCCTTTGACTACTTGTGCTACTTACCCCATTCACCTTGTAACCTAATCCTCTTAATGAGCATTAAATTTTTAGATAAGTTTTCAAGAAAATCAGAATAGCTTAGTAACTTCATCCCCTGCTCCTATAAATAGCTTCCTTCCATCCTTTTAATTTTTTCTGCTTCACAATATGGCTCTACTATGGAGATTAACTTCATCACTATTTCTTCCTATGCCTAGACTCAAAGATCTTTGTCTTAATGGTCAAACAACTTCTGAGGTTGTGTAAATCACATAACATGGATGGTAAGGTTGGGTGAATCACGTAATGTGATTCTCTCACTTTATTTCATCCCCGTCATCCCTTTCACTTTGCTTTGGAAGCAAGTGACTGTGGATTCAAGACGATGCATCAAGGAATTCCAGTGAAGAAGAAAGATGCAAAAATCCATTTCACTTTGCTTTCGCTGCGAGTGACTGAGGATTTACTTTGCATCATGGAATTCAAGTGAGGGAGGTGATGCATCCATTGGAGTTTCTGATGACAGGACTGAGAAGAAAATGATATTGAAGCAAAAACTTTTTTATATTTTAGGGCTATGTTGTAGAAATTTTTTATCTTTTAATCATGTAATTTTAACTTATGAATCGCTTCAATGAGATACGATTTGATTATACATATAACTTGTTTTATGTTAAGTGTTTATTTATTTTAATTTGCACAAGAATTTGTTTACTAATTCAAGCTAATTAATAAAAATTAAAAATAAACTTGTTTAAAAAAAAGGTTTAGAAATAAACTGCACTATATGGAGTGATCTGCGTTAAGAGGGACAACAGGGACATGACAACCAATGAAATGAGTTTCATAATTATTTACGTCAGTTATTTATAGAACTGGCGCAAATAGTGATTTAATATTTACAAACTGCCACCACCTCATTTTTAACGTCAACTTAATTTATGACTGTCAAGTTCCCGTATATTGATTACATTATTTCCAATATTCATTCTGCACGTTTATAATATATAGTATTATTTACGTCGACTATTTATTTAACTGAAGTAAAAAATCACACTTTTAACGTCAGTTGTATAAAAAACTGACGTTAACAATAAATATTTTTTATTTTAAAAACACTTTTAACGTCAGTTTTTTTAAACAACTGACGTTAAAACTGTATAGATATCTGCAAAAACATTCATTCCTTTGACTACTGTGCTACTTACCCATGCACCTTGTAACTTAATCCTCTTAATGAGAATTAAGTTTATAGATAAGTTTTCAAGAAAATCAGAATAGCTTAGTAACTTCATCCCCTGCTCCTATAAATAGTTTCCTTCCATCCTTTTAATTTTCGGCTTCACAATATGGCTCTGCCATGGAGATTAACTTCATCACTCTTTCTTCCTATTCCTAGACTCAAAGATCTTTGTCTTAATGGTCAAACAACTTCTGAGGTTGTGTAAATCACGTAACATGGGTGATAAGCTTGTGTAAATCACGTAATGTGAGTTGCTCACCTTATCATCCTTCCGGAGAATCAGCTGCTGGAGGGTAAATCAGGTGCTCGGGTGTCACAGTTCCAAAACCTCAGCTTTGGAAGCAAGTGACCGTCATGGAAGTCTCTAGAACCACTGCCTTTGCTTGAAACAGATTTAGTGCACCTGTTTTTTCCTCTCTTGAGCTCTCTCATGCCCCCCAGTTTTCTGAGGTCTTAAAGGATGCAAGTGACTGTTCCAAGACCATTGCTAAAACAGATCGAGTGCACCCTTCGGAGTATAGTTTTCCCTTTGGCATATTTCATAAAACTCTCTGATGGGATGTAGCTTTAATGTTTAGGATTTTAAACCCTTTCAATGTAACTTTTTATAGGATTTTAAACCCTTTCAATCTTCTGTATCAGTCTTTATTACACTTCATGAATGAGATCCGGTTTGGGTTATTGATTCAACTTATACTTCGCACATATATTTTAGTTTTCAAAACAGAAACACAAAACATCAAAGCAATTGTGAAATTGAAACTTTGAGGAAGGCAATGCGGAAGGGTACGTATACTAGATAAAAAAATTATTAAAATAACCTTTAACGTCTGTTGATGTAAGGACTGACGTTAAAAGTGAAGTGACTCACTTTTAACGTCAGTTCAATAAAGAATTGACGTTAAAATGTTCACTTTTAACGTCAGTTGTTTATTGAACTAACGTTAAAAGTGAGTCACTTCACTTTTAACGTCAGTCCTTAAAACAACTGACGTTAAAATTGAATTAATGAAGTCTGATATTTACAAAATTGCCACCGCCCCCTTTTTAACGTTTAGCTTTTGGTTAACTGACGTAAACCTTTGCCGTCTAATGTATATTTTCCACTGGTGTTATATGATTTATATGTGGTTGTGGTTATTTGTTTATGTTGTTTACGTTGTGTTATTTATCTGTGTATCGATGATTGATCTGCTTTTAATTTATTTAATTATCTGCAGTAGTATATTATATTGCTATGATGCATGATCTGCCTGGTGATATAATTCTGATGATGTTGTTGAATGTTGTTTAAGAGGCCTGACAGTGGTCAGTGCACAACCGATTAATCAGATAAAAGCTTTAACAAGTTGTGAAAAGATTATATTCAATGTTTTTTGGGAAACGTTGGAATATAATAGTGGTGGAAAATATTATTTTGGAAAAATAATGAGTTTTGAGAAATATTATTATTTTAATGATTTATTAGTGTAAAAGTGATTTACGAGTCACGGTGAGAGCGTAACCGTGAAATTTTTTTGTACTGCTAATTTTTCGTAAGAAATTACGTAATATTATAAAAAGTTATTTTGTGAAATTAATATTCGAAAATATTTTATTTATTAAAAAATATATATATTATAAAAAATATATATATTAAAAAAAGTCAAAGTTTGACTTTAAAACTTTTTCTTGGAAAATGATAAACGACGGCAAGTTTCGAAATTATTTACGGTGAAAGTTTAAAAACAACAGTACTTATTTCGAGAAGAGATTTAATCTGAATTGATTTAATTTTTAGAGCTGAAGTTTCAGTAAAACGGTTCTTGATGATTTGACGTTTTAAAAACGAATTTCAAGTAAAAAGGATTTTCTGTAAATGTTTACTCAATGACGTAATTCTGGGAACTTGGATAAGTTGCGGAGATCTTATTTTGGATTTGTTTTTATAGACGAAAAACGATGTAAATGACGATATAGAACTTAGTAACCGAGATGTCGGGGTACTAGTGTTCTTAAGACGTTGTCTTATTTTGGATTTGTTTTTCACATACAAAAACGATGTAAAATGATGATGTGGAACTTAATAACCGAGACGTTGGGGTATTAAGGTTCGTTGTGTTGTAGACTGGGTATCTACTTAAAGAAATTAAAACATTTTGAGATGTTTTCTATTACCACGAACCTAAGACTGATTGCAAGGTCTAGGGGCTTCGTGATCGAGCACTAGGATTTTGAGGTCATGTGTTGTTAGTAAAAGTTGTAAAGATGTTTAAAACGATGTTGAGTCGTAAGCTTTTGAGAGCTTCGATGTTTAAAACGATGATAAGTAGAAAGCTTTTGAGAGCTTTGATGTTTAAAACGATGATAAGTCGCAAGCTTTTGAAAGCTTTGATGTTTAAAAACGATGTTGAGTCGTAAGCTTTTGAGAGCTTCGATGTTTAAAACGATGATGGGTTGTAAGCTTTTGAGAGCTTTGACAAATAAACATATAACACAAAGAAAAGTGTTGAGAATAAAATATTTTTCTTGCATGCATTTGGCAGACGTGTCATGATTATATGAGTGATTACCTTGCGGCGCCATGGTAGATCATACCAACGATGTTCTTATTGTGCCTGGTGGACAATGAGGCCCCATCTTACGTTGTTAGCACTATGTGCCACGATGTTGGACAGTGTGTGATGGGTTTTATACGAGTGATTACCTTGCGGCGTCATGGTAGATCATACCTACGATGTTCTTATTGTGCCGGGTGGACAATGAGGCCCCATCAACGTTGTTAACACCTGTGCCACGATGTTGGACAGTGTGTGATGGGTTTTGGCTGTGTGCCTGTGGCTGTGTGCCGATAACAATCGAGTCTGATCAACTCATCACGAGGTTGGAGATATCTCATGAGATTAGGTGTGAATGTTTAGATGATGTATTGAAGTGTTCATGCATAGTTTTCCAACGTTGATGTTTGGGGTGTGAAACCCATTGATAAACGATGTGATATAATATGAATGAGTACGTTGTTATAAACATGTATATGTGTATGTGCCTTGTCTTGTGTTGCGCATTTAGTTATGGTGATAAATCCATATATTGGCGTCTCACCCTTACAAATATATCAGAGTCGTACAGGGGTATGATCTCTACAAGAAGACGAAGAAGGTTGTCTAGTTCGAGGCATGTTGTTCTTTGCTTTTATCGGTTGTAGTGTTCATTTAGTTCACGACCAGCTTAGGTCCTATTATGATATATTGTGTTTTGAGGATAAATCTGATTATGATTTAGGTGGGAAAACATGAGGCATTATAGTTGTATGACTTATATACATTGTGTATTTAAGTGTGATTTGATTACGTTGTTGTTGTTATGAGGTTAAAAGAAAAAAAATTTATCACCATATTTTGAAAAGATGAACGTTGAGAAAACATTATTTTCCGAAAGCAACCAGCAAATTAAGTTTTATTTCCGCAAACGGGTAACCATGTGATGACCCGAGTTAGGGTGTAACATTAGTGGTATCAAAGCTGGTCGAGTCTTTCGGGATCTTTGGGAAATAGCCTGTTGTGTTGACGTTGTGTTTTCTCTGAGTTAAGTTTTGTTTGAATTACTTCTTAGAAGTAATGTGTAAGTAAGGAATTCATTTTCCGGTGGTGGCCTAACTGATTTGGTCAAGTAGGACACATATCAAAGGAATGCAATGCACTAAGGCGTGAATCAACTGTCAATAACACCAATGCTGTTAAACCAAAGATTGCAGGGAGAGTTTATACTATGGTCAGAGTTGAGACTCCAAACTACGACGATACTCTTTTAGCTATAATTTTCAAACTAGGGTACCATTCATACTTGTTTCGATGAATGTGTGTGGATATGTTGAAATTTTCTGTTTCTTTTAAACTTAATGGTGGAATTCTATATGTTTAGACTATCCTATTGTTGTTCGGGATAGACACTTTCTTGACAAAACTAGTTTCTTAATGAGACTTGCTTTAGTCACTTTTACGTTTGGTAGAAAGTGATTCAGTCCGAATTCTTGACGGACCATAGTTCTTTTAAATTGTTGGCAATGAAATTCTTGTGAGGGAAGAAACTTTCTTAGATTCAAGTTTGTAAACATGTACCGATCATACATTTTTACTTCCCTGAATTTGTTAAAGAATCTTTATGTACAGAATGTTCTTGTATTCTTATCAGATTGATGAAATTCTTTTATATACTTTCTTGTGAGAGTATGACTTTGGGATTAAGAGATCCTATTCATTTTCGAGTCACGAAATTTCGAGGACGAAATATTTTTTTAGTGGGGTAGTAATGTAACACCCCGATTTTCGCTGCTTCCTAATATCGGTAATAAATATATAAATATATATTTTTATCCGAGACTCAAAATGATTTTGGGTAAACCACTATCATTTCCATATCATGCTTTATATTATAGGGTTACGACGAAATTTTGGGTTGAAAATTCAGACGGAACCCGGTTTGCGTTTTCACTGACAGTAAAAGTTTACTGCTCAGAAAACCTAATTTTAATTCGTGAATGAGATGAAAAATGTTTTTATCGTATTTAATACGATACTGGAAGTTTTGAAAATTTTAGCGTAAAAATTAAAATATTATATTTGCTGCGGGCGAAAACGTCAATATATCTCTAGGAAAAAGCTGCGTCAGATGAACCAGGGAGTAAGCAACGGGGCTGAGGTGACGGATTTGACCGATGTGACAGGCATTTATGACGATCATATCCGCGTCATAATGGCCATAATGGCGCATTTATGACAAAAGAATATTTTACCTGGAAATGGCGATTTTACCCTTGGCTCTTCATGAATTTTTCAAGCCATGCCATTGTAAATTTGGACCAAATTGACCCTAAAACCCACGGATCCTTCATCATAACACACTTAGGCAACTTCTCCATTTCATTTTAGGCCTTTTCTCTCCAAAGTTCAAGCTTTTCTCTTAAGAACACATAAGAACAACCATAGGTGTTCATACTCGCCATATTTTGCATAACGATTCTGACCATTTTCTATTCTGAATCTCGAAAAACTTTATACATGAAAGTTGTTCCTACTTCTCTCTTCTTTCCAACGACATAAAGAACATCAAAAACGGATAAGTATATTGAGAGATATGTCCAAATTACCGAAACTGCTCTAAAACTTCTCAAGAACACTAGAACACAAAAGCTTGATTTTGTGAAGCAAGTCCTTGGATTTTCGCTTGTTTTTTATCTTCAGGAGGTGAATCCTATTCTCCTTCCCTAATAATGTCTATGTTCTTCAATAAGTTTCATGATTCAAAGTCTATTTCATCTATGTTCATCACTTTTAAGTTTCTAGATCTAGAACTTTGAAAATTCATAACAAATTCTAGAAAAATATTATGATGTTGAAACCACTTCCTATGTTCTTATAATCATGTATATTGTCCGTATCTAAGAGCATGTGATGATCAAAAATTTTCTTCTCTTGAAACCCATCTTGGCCGAATCCTAGAGGAAAGGATGGATGGAGTTTTTGTTCTTGCTTTTGATGTATGATCATGTCTTTCATCATACATACTTGTATACTTGTTGAATCCTAGTTGGTTCACTAAACTAAAAACCCTAACCCTATGTCCTTGTGTTGGCCGAATCTACCAATTAGAGGATTAGGATGGTTTTGATTTTTAACTTTGTTGTTTAGCCTTAATCCATTTCCTTAAGTATATTAGGATCATTAATCCTTGACTTAAGCAAGTTTGGAGATTTTGAGCCACAAAACTCTAAGGAGGTCGTGACCTATTAGAGAGGATTAGGAGTTTGTTTTGCTTGTTTTGATTGGTTGTTTGGATATATTGTTGAATGTTAATTGTTCTACGGCGTACGAGGGTTTCCGACAACCGACCGAGTTCTTTTAATTTCACTGAGGAACTTCAAGAGGTAAGGGGAGCTTACCTGAGGGATATTCTCAATAACTATTTGCTTTTAGTGTGGCTTATATGATTTATATGTGGTTGTGGTTATTTGTTTATGTTGTTTACGTTGTGTTATTTATCTGTGTATCGGTGATTGATCTGCTTTTAATTTATTTAATTATCTGCAGTAGTATATTATATTGTTATGATGCATGATCTGCCTGGTGATATAATTCTGATGATGTTGTTGAATGTTGTTTGATAGGCATGACAGTGGTCAGTGCACAACCGATTAATCAGATAAAAGCTTTAATAAGTTGTGAAAAGATTATATTCAATGTTTTATGGGAAACGTTGGAATATAATAGTGGTGGAAAATATTATTTTAGAAAAATAATGAGTTTTGAGAAATATTATTATTTTAATGATTTATTAGTGTAAAAGTGATTTATGAGTCACGGTGAGAGCGTAACCGTGAAATTTTTTTGTACTGCTAATTTTTACGTAAGAAATTACGTAATATTATAAAAAGTTATTTTGTGAAATTAATATTCGAAATATCTTATTTATTAAAAAATATATATATTATAAAAAATATATATATTAAAAAAAGTCAAAGTTTGACTTTAAAACTTTTTCTTGGAAAATGATAAACGACGGTAAGTTTCGAAATTATTTACGGTGAAAGTTTAAAAACAGCAGTACTTATTTTGAGAAGAGATTTAATCTGAATTGATTTAATTTTTAGAGCTGAAGTTTCAGTAAAAAGAGTTCTTGATGATTTGACGTTTTACAAACGAATTTCAAGTAGAAAGGATTTTTTTAAAATGAGTTTACTCAATGACGTATTTCTGGGAACTTGGATAAGTGGCGGAGATCTTATTTTGGATTTGTTTTTATAGACGAAAAATGATGTAAATGACGATATAGAACTTAGTAACCGAGATGTCGGGGTACTAGTGTTCTTAAGACGTTGTCTTATTTTGGATTTGTTTTTCACAGACAAAAACAATGTAAAACAATGATGTGGAACTTAATAACTGAGACGTCGGGGTATTAAGGTTCTTTGTGTTGTAGACTGGATACCTACTTAAAGAAGTTAAAACATTTTGAGATGTTTTCTATTACCACGAACCTAAGACTGATTACAAGGTATAGGGGCTTCGTGATTGAGCACTCGGACTTTGAGGTCCAGTGTTGTTAATAAAAGTTGTAAAGATGTTTAGAACGAGGTTGAGTCGTAAGCTTTTGAGAGCTTTGATGTTTAAAACGATGATAAGTCGCAAGCTTTTGAGAGCTTTGATGTTTAAAAACGATGTTGAGTCGCAAGCTTTTGAGAGCATCGATGTTTAAAACGATGATGGGTTGTAAGCTTTTGAGAGCTTTGACAAATAAAGATATAACATAAAGAAAAGTGTTGAGAATAAAATGTTTTTCTTGCATGCATTTGGCAGACGTGCCATGATTATACGAGTGATTACCTTGCGGCGTCATGGTAGATCATACCAACGATGTTCTTATTGTGCCTGGTGGACAATGAGGCCTCATCTACGTTGTTAGCACTCTGTGCCACGATGTTGGACAGTGTGTGATGGGTTTTATACGAGTGATTACCTTGCGGCGTCATGGTAGATCTTACCTACGATGTTCTTATTGTGCTGGGTGGACAATGAGGCCCCATCAACGTAGTTAACACCTATGCCACGATGTTGGACAGTGTGTGATGGGTTTTGGCTATGTGCCTATGGCTGTGTGCCCGTGCCTGTGTGCCTGTGGCTGTGTGCCGGTAACAATCGAGTCTGATCAACTCATCACGAGGTTGGAGATATCTCATGAGATTAGGTGTGAATGTTTAGATGATGTACTGAAGCGTTCATGCATAGTTTTCCAACGTTGATGTTTGGGGTGTGAAACCCATTGATAAACGATGTGATATAATATGAATGAGTACGTTGTTATAAACATGTATATGTGTATGTGCCTTCTCTTGTGTTGCGCATTTAGTTATTGTGATAAATCCATATATTGGCGTCTCACCCTTACAAATATATCAGAGTCGTACAGGGGTATGATCTCTACAAGAAGACGAAGGCTGTCTAGTTCAAGGCATGTTGTTGCTGCTTTTATCGGTTGTAGTGTCTGTCAGTTACGACCAGCTTAGGTCCTATTATGATATATTGTGTCTTGAGGATAAAACTGATTATGATTTAGGTGGGAAAACATATGAGGCAGTATAGTTGTATGACTTATATACATTGTGTATTTAAGTGTGATTTGATTACGTTGTTGTTGTTATGAGGTTAAAAGAAAAAAAAATTTATCACCATATTTTGAAAAGATGAACGTTGAGAAAACATTATTTTCCGAAAGCAACCAGCAAATTAAGTTTTATTTCCGCAAACGGGTAACCATGTGATGGCCCGAGTTAGGGTGTCACACTTCTTAGAGTAAGATATATGATGAATTAGAATAAAAATTCTCCTAATAAGATATATTTTTCGATCGTTGTATAGTGTAGGTTTTGTTCATTAAGGATGGTTGTATAGTGTAGACTTTGTTCATTAAGGATGATTATTTTGTGGTTTTTTTACTTGCCACTGAATGTTTGGAAATTTGTTATTCATTTAGGATTTCCCGTGAAATGATACGTTTGATGAAAACGTCAAGTAAAAGGTGATTTTTTGATGTGCTGGTGAATCGTTGAATTAATCCCCCAGTTTCAATTGTTTATGGTTTTGTGTTTAGTCCTTTCCATTGGATTTTTGGTGTTTTGTAGTTTTTGAAAAAAGGTTAGCTTGAGTAATAGTGATCATCTTGTTATGTGGTTTCTTCTGGCTTGTTTCTTTGTCGTTTTGATAATGTAACTTGTCCTTTTGATACATTGCACAAGTCATGTTGATTCACTGCAGTTTTTTGTCAAAGAGTATTGCATGATGGTCCTTTATTTTTTCCGATTTGTAGAATGGAGCTTAAGAATGAAGTTTCCTTTGACTGCTTGAAGAAGTAAATCTTGTTTTATTTTGCTCCAACCTGTTGTTTGATCACTCTGCATTTTTAGAGTCTGTCATTCTCCCCGTGCATTAATATGATGCGTATTGTTAGTTCTTAAATTTGCTTCTGGGTTCTGGTTTGTTTAACAAATGGTAGTGTTTTTTGTTTTTTGTTTTTGATTTTGTTTAGTGAATATAATTTCATTTTTGTCTACTGTTGATGAGTGATTGGAAGAGAAGTCGTACTTTGGGTAGATCAATGTGTAGATATGAATGATTTATATTGGAGGGATTATGTAATAACAAACTGAATCCATGCGTGTTTTTTACAATTTAGACTTCATGCTACCTTCACATCTTGGTCTGTCTTTATTACTCACTCTTCTTTATTATGATTCCATCCACGAGCAAGCCAAATCCTGTTTATGTAAATCGTGAAGTTTCAAAGTAATTGGAGGTTAATAACCAATTCCCAATTTTTTTTATAATTGCTCTTAGGTGCTGGGATAAGCTTCTGTTAGAAAAACTAGAATGATCAATAAATAGATTGATATTGATAATGATAATAGGCAAATTCTAGGGTGAGAGACCTCATCAAGTCTCTCACCATGAGCGACAACTCTTAACCGTTGGATTTAGTAAAATTATGTTTGGATGGTGTAGATGAGGTTAGTGTAACCCGTGCTTCTGGTAAAATAAAAACAACAATGGATTCTCTGATTCAGTAGCTCTGTCTCATTCAAGTTTCATGAACCCACCCATCCAGATCAATGAAACCCTCCCCTCTCCTTACCAAAAGGCATCGATGCAACGAATGCATATGCAAGAAAGGAGGAGAAGCGCATGATTATAAGGACAGAGTGAAGAAATGAGGGAATCATTAAAAGTGTGATTATGTTGCTTTCCTCTTCTTATTTTCCTCACCTCTCGGAAATCTCTTCTTTTGCCTTTCTATATTGTAAACCTCTGTGCTGTGCTACGCAGTGTTAAACGTATATAAAGGAAGGAAAATATATTAATTGTTTATTGAAAAGTTATGGGTGAATTGAATACAGTAGGAAGATGTTTATATAACATCAGCTTAACAAACTAAACCAAAAAAAATGGATCTAACTGACTAACAAACTAATCCAAAAAAAATGGATCTAATTAACAAATACTAAACAAATATAATTATCTATTAATCTAATAGCCCCCCTCAAGCTGGACAGTGAATATTTTGCAGTCCAAGCTTGGTGATGAATCGGTGGAAGGGCCCTGGATCTAAAGATTTAGTCAGTAAGTCCGCAAGTTGATCAGAGCTGGAGATTGGCAATAGATGAAATAGCTTGGCTTGGAGATATTCGCGAACGACATGGCAATCGAGCTCGATGTGCTTTGTCCTTTCATGGAATGAAGAGTTGGAGGCTATGTGGCGGGCAGATTGGCTGTCGCAGTACATCAATGCTGGTTTGATAAAAGGAACTCGAAAATCTTGGAGAAGATAAGTCAACCATTGTAGCTCACAAGCGGTTGATGCCAGAGCTCTGTATTTAGCTTCGGAAGACGATTTAGAGATAGTAGCCTGCTTTTTAAACTTCCATGATACAAGAGATTGCCCAAGAAAAATGCAGAAACCTGTTACAGATTTGTGAGTATCCGGGCAAGTTGCCTAATCAGAATCACCGAAGCCTTTTAACTGAATAGCTGAACCACATGGGTAAAAGAGACCCTGGGCTGGTGAGGATTTGATGTATCGAAGGAGATGGACAACTGCATCCTGATGCAAGTTGGTGGGATGAGCCATGTATTGACTAAGCTGTTGGACAGAAAAACTTAAATCAGGACGAGTATTTGTCAAATAAAGTAACTTACCAATCAATCTTCTATAAGAAATGGGGTTAGATAAGGGAATACCAGAGGTGGCACTTAACCGAGTGCCTTTGGTGATGGGAGTGGTAGCAGGCTTAGAAGCCAAGAGACCACACTCCTCTAAAATGTCTAAGGCATATTTCCTTTGACAAATATGAATACCCTGTTTAGAACGAGCAATTTCCAGCCCCAAAAAGTATTTTAAATGACCTAAATCCTTGATTTTAAAGGTAGAGTTTAATGCAGTTTTAATAATTTCAATGTTGTTTAGGTCATTACCTGCAAGAAAAAGGTCATCGACATAAACAAGTAAAGCTGTAAAATATGAATTTGAATGCTTAATGAAAAGTGAACAATCCGAAGTAGATTGAGAGAAACCATGTTTATGTAAAAAGGATGACAATCTAGCGAACCATTGGCGACTAGATTGTTTCAAACCATAAAAAGACCTAAGGAGTTTACAAACTTGATTAGGATGGGGTGTAGAAAGTCCAGGAGGAGGTTGCATATAAACTTCTTCATCCAAGGTACCATGCAAAAAGGCATTATGCACATCCAATTGATGAAGAAACCAATTATTGGAAGAAGCTATAGCTAATAAAAGTCTAATGGTGGTTACCTTGGCAACAGGAGAATAGGTATCAAAGTAATCTAGCCCTTCAATTTGATTAAAACCCTTAGCGACTAGACGAGCCTTATATCTTTCAATAGATCCATCGGCTCTATACTTAATCCGATAGACCCATTTACACCCTATGGCAGTTTTGCCCTTAGGAAGTTCAGTAAGAATCCAGGTTTTATTAGAATTAAGAGCAGCAAGTTCAGAATCCATAGCTTGAAGCCAGTGGTCATGTTGGATAGCTTGATTATAAGTGCTAGGTTCAGTGTGTGAAGAGATAGCAAGAGTGTAATGCATGTGGGAGGGAGATAACCGTGAATAAGATAAAACATTGGATAAAGGATATCTAACGGAAGTGTTGATGTTAGAAGAAGAGAAATTACAATGAAAATCCTGCAAATAAGAGGGAGGATGCCGAGACCTGGCAGATCTTCTAACAGGGACAACATCCTGTTGTGATTCAGAATTGTGATTATTAATTTGTGTGGGTGAATCAATGTTGGTAATAGGATGGTGTGGTGTAGGAGGACTTGTATTCAAGTCAGTGTGGTGATGTGGAGGTGGTGAAGATGCAGAGGGTAAATGCTGTAAAGAAGATTGGTTAGCATAATCAAATAAAAAAGAAACATTATCATGTGAGGAAACATAGTCATGATGCAAAGAAGGAGATGCAGATTTGTAGGGGAAGAAAGTTTCATGAAAAATAGCATTTCTAGAGACAAAAAAATCATGAGAATGTAAATCAAAGAAAATGTAGCCTTTAGTTCCAGGTTTATAACCTAAGAAAACACATTTTTTAGCCCTGGGGTCAAGCTTTTGCCTATGTTGGAGGAGGGTAGAGGCAAATGCAAGGCACCCAAAGACCTTTAGATCCATAAAGGTTGGTGGTATGTTATGTAACATAGCAAAGGGTGTTTTATTATTCAAAATAGGGCTAGGGAGTCTATTTATTAAATGAATGGAATGACAATGAGCATAGTTCCAAAAAGATTTAGGTAAATTAGATTGAAAAAGTAAGGCCCTAGTAACATTAAGTAAGTGTCTATGTTTTCTTTCGACAGTCGAGTTTTGTTGAGGGGTTTCCACACAAGAAGTTTGGTGAATAATCCCAAGAGAGGAATAGTAAGAAGGGGTGGAAAATTCTTTGCCATTATCAGTCCTTAACACTTTAATTTTGGCAGAAAATTGTGTTGATACAAGATTTAAAAAATGAGCAATGCATGTTCTAGTGTCAGATTTACATTTAAGCAAATAAACCCAAGTATATCTACTGTAATCATCAACAATGGTTAAAAAATAACGATGTCCCTGAATAGATTCAATACCAATTGGACCCCAAATATCCATATGTACAAGGGAAAAAGGATGCATACTAATGGAATTACTCTTTGAAAAAGGCAGTCGAGCCTGTTTGGCAAAGTGGCAGCAATCACAAAGTAGATGTTTATTGTAATTGATATAAGGAAATTCAATACAAAGTTGTTTCAAAATGGGGGAGGAAGGATTGGTATTCTTTGTGCGATACCCAGGAGGGAAACCGTGCTTGAAATAGCATGTGTCAATGGTGTGATTGCTCCGATTACAATGAGTGCATAGCATTGGAGTCCTATTATTGTTGCGGCCTCTGCCTCGTCCCTGAGAGGAAGTTCCGCGTCCTTGGGTAAAATTGGGGGTAGCTAGGGCTGTGGAATCAGGTATTATTGAGGGTTTGCGTTCTTGCTAAAGAACCATAGAATAGGTTTCGCTAATTGATGGTAGGGGATTCATAATAAGAATTTGGCTACTTACAGGTTGATATGTTTCATTTAATCCCTTCAAAAAACAAATGACATGTTCTTTGTCTTTGTAGAGTTGAACAGATTTGCTCAAATCACAGGTACAAGTATGGAGACAAGAACAAGAAGGGATGGGACGAAGAAATTCTAGTTCATCCCAAAGAATTTGCATGTCAGTGAAGAAGGTAGATAAAGAACGCTCACCCTGTTTCATAGAATGGAGATCTTGGAGAAGATCTGACATGCGAAAATGGTTTCCGCGGGTTTTGGCCAGAGCCATCGTCGTTCGTGGATCTGGGGCTGTCTTGTGAAGTTTCAGCCATGAGAGAAAAGGGGATGAATTTGGAATTATGGTATGGAAAAAAGATGATAATGCGGAAGCTTTTAGGAAGGAGAAAGTAAAACTGATACCATGTTAAACGTATATAAAGGAAGGAAAATATTAATTATTTATTGAAAAGTTATGTGTGAATTGAATACAGTAGGAAGATGTTTATATAACATCAGCTTAACAAACTAAAATGGATCTAACTGACTAACAAACTAATCCAAAAAAAAATGGATCTAATTAACAAATACTAAACAAATATAATTATCTATTAATCTAATACGCAGTTAGTGATTACTGATTGCTATCAATCCCCTTGTAAGAAAACCCATCTAGATAAATAACACAAGTGCAGAGAGTATTATCCAGAGTTTCTCAATATTATTATTTTTCTTTCACACAGTTCCTTATAGAGTTTCCCTCTTGGGGTTTCATTTGATGAATCGGGAAATTTTGTGTGTGGCACGTTTAATTGCTTTAATAGTGTTCTGGGTGTTTTTGGAACTTTTAACTTTGATTGGCGTTGATTATATAATTTCCTGGAGCTTTTAATTTTTTTTTTGACTGAATAATTTACTGGAGCTATGGATGGAGACGATGGTATGATGAAGGAACACTTTCTTAATCATTATTTTATAATAAATGATAAATAAATAATAATCGATATTCTATAATTATATACCGTTTATAGCCGTGTTTCACCTATTGTAGCCGACCGGTAGAAATTCATTACTCACCGCGAGCGACATTCCTTACTCGCTCACGGTAGAAGCCGCCAATGATAATATATTAATCTCATAATTCTAACTCTAATATTTATCTTTAGGATCTTAATAACCAGTGTTAAGGAAATTGCTTTAGGAATCCATAAAAAGTAAATTACTATTGAAAAATTAATTATATAACTTCTCAAAATATTAAAATACATAATTTTCCAAGAAAAAAAATTTATTTTTCTTTTTTTTTTTTTTTTCTTAACTAGTATCCTTAGGAATGTCGATGGTCAGATTTTTTTCCTTATCTTTAATATGTATATTGCTACCTTATGTATTGCCAACATTTTACAATGTGTGGAATGAATGTGGACCCTTCTACAAGAAAGTACTTATATTAGAAAAAATATTTTTGTGAGGAAGATTGAAGAACCATTTGTTATAGATTGTTTTGTGAAAAATCATTTTTTTAAAAAAATTATAATAATTGCTTTTAAGGACTTTTTATATGTTTGTTTCGAATTTTGAAAATATTTAGATTCTGTAAGGAAAAAAATTTACTAAGAGCCCATCTGATACTGATTAAAAAATAAATGATTTTGATATTCAATATTTTAAAGTTTTTTTTTTTTTTTTAGAGATTTTAACTAAAAGCAGAAGCTATTTCGTGTTTGCATACAATCATACAAATCATTTTTTTAAAGTAGTTAGTTATAAAAAATGATTTTTTACCTAAAGCTAATGAAAGTTACTTTTCATTTTAACCCTGAAAATGATTTTTTTCTGCTTTTCATTAATTTTAAAAGCAAAAACGAACACACTAAAAGTTTTAAAAATGATCATTTATCTAAAAAATGATTTATTTAAAAAAAACGTACTCTAAATTTTATTATATTGAGAAGTTATTTTGAGTAACTTCTCTTAAAAAACTACTTTTAAGTGATTTTTAAGATTGTAACAGAAAACAAATTAACTTTTATTTTACTTAAAATTATTTTTAAAAAATTAATTATTAGATTTTTTATATTAAATATTAAAATTAATTTTTTTTCAATCCTAAACAAATGGGCTACGAACTACCTGGGAGCAGGGAACACAAGGAAACTCAATTGATAATTTGGTAGAGTTATCACTTACACCATCAAAGCTTAGAAATTGGCTATAAATATCCATTTGTTGTTATCATTAGCATACTTTTCTTTTCCTTTCAAGTAAACCATATAAAAGCATATATTATCACACATGTTTGAATCTCTCAAGCACCTTTATGCCATCTGGGCTATAACAAATCAATATCTCGATGATAATTTTAGGAAAAAATTAATTAATTTCCTAAATATTCACCATATTCGTGAAATGTTAAACTTATATTTTCGAAATAGTTCTAAGCATGTAATCTATTCTTAAATGGATTGGTTTTGGTGTCTACTTTCGGGAAAACCCATTTTATTATTGAATAAGTTTCTTGACATATTTGAAATTTTGTTTGGTACCATGCATTTGGAGGGAGCTATGATAATTTTTTATGGTTTTGGAGGCACTAAATAATAATAACTAAATGTTAGAACCATACTTGTTTTAGGTCGTGGTTTTGATGAGTAATTCTTTTAATCAACTTTTAACCATGAATCCATGAAGTTCTTCACCGGACTTTGTTATTCCTTTTTTTAATTTTCAGTTTACTTGCAATTAAGGTGAGGGGGTAAATAAGTCCCCCACAGTGAACCATCTTTTTTAGCCTTTCGATATATTAATAAAATAATTGGACATTGAGATTGAAAGTGATAAAGGGCTCAACATGTCAACAACAAAAATCAAAGTGACATTTTCAACAAGAATGGTTAGGAAGGAGGGTTTTCAAATTACTGCATCCTGCATTTTTTCGGAATAATGGAGTGTTTTTCCATATCATGAATGTCATAAGCCACCACAGCACGCTCTCTCTCTGGCCACCACGTCGTGCCAACCACTACTCTGCCACGACATCCCCGTCGCACACCTCACACACCTCAAGACACGAACCCAGGACTCCGTATCGCACCTCCGTTAGCCGCCGCTGCTCAAACACCACCTAGTCACGCGTCCTCCCTCTGTGAATGGCAACGACGTCCATCGCGCATCTTCCTCCCCCATCTGTGTTCAGCATCTGGGTCCTCAGAAATGCGAGATCTAGACTTGAAAATTTCATATCTAAAAGAGTCATTGAGCATGTAATAGGACCATGGCCCAAATGAAGCTGACCCAGTAGTAAGTAATGCTAATGCTCCTTAATGATGGGAAGATTTTTTGTTACCTAAATTTAGTGATTCCATATCTTTTAGGTGTTGTGTTGTCACCTAATTAATGGGTTTGGGTTTGTTATTTGTTTGTTATTAGTAAATAATTAGGTCATTTCCCTTTATGCATGTAAGCTTTCATATATGACAACAAATGATATGAATGAAGGTAGAGAAAGTATTAACAAAACACTCTATCTTCTCCCTTATTTCTGGAAGTATTTTCCTGACTTCTAATACAGGAAATTCATCAACTCACATCCCCTCATGTCCATACCCCATCAGCATGTCAGATATGGTCCATTGGCTATAAGATAGAAATGGCAGATCTTGTGTTTTATGGAAAGGCGGCAGGTAATGGTTCCGGAGTGTAGCAGGAGTGGTGGCAAAGGAGTAAATGCATTTGGGGAAGATGATAAAGTGGAAATCAAATCCCATAATTTAATTGATTTTGTAAAGTGGAAAGTTTTATATTCATATTCATATTAATTTATAGCCCAATGACTAATTAAATTTTTGTACGTGATGATTGAAAAGCCATTAAATAGATAATTGACTAGTATAGTAAATTGTAGTTAAATTCAAAAACTAAAATTATAATAAAATCTAAAAATCATTATCCCGAGGATTTATAAATGTTACCCCTTTTTTTACTGCTTTCTAATTTCAGAATATAAATATACAAATGTTTATATTTTTATCCGAGACTTGAAAAATGATTTTGGATAAACCAAAATCATATTTGTACTCTACTTTATCGTAGAGAGTTACGGTAAAAATTTTGGTTGAAAATTCAGACGAAACCCGATCTGTGTTTTCATTAACAGTAAAAGTTTACTCATCAGAAAACCTAAATTTGACTTGTGAACGAAATGATTTGGTTTTATATCATTTTTCCAATAACTTTAGTTTTTTTTTTTGAAATTGTTCACGAAAAAATGAAATAATATATATTATTCGAGTGATATACTAAATTGGGGGAATGATGAAGCTGAAAACGAGATTTTTCGAGACCCGCTAGTGAATGAGAACCATGAGTCACTCGTGATGACAATCCTGAAATGGAGACACCAAAAGCCAGTATGATCTTTAATATCCAATCACAAGTATTTGACATGCTTGCATTTTTTCATTTTACTTCATATATATCAGAAATTGAAATAAAACACTGACTTTCAATAAATTATACAAGTACAAGTCCACCCAAAATTGGTGCATACCTTCGATCATTATTGTCAGCTTTAGAAGATGTTAAACTCCAACTTGAATATCAAAATCCTACGGTTATATGCTCAGACTCACTCGTATCAAACTATCCACATTGACAAGTGGCTTACTAGCTTTGTCCTGATCCCTACCAAAGCATGTATTCCCGATTGCTTTGTGGGCTTTGTCAAAACAAAGATGTCCAATCAGTTACTTCCTATTCTGAATTTTTTCTCAAACTGATAACATTGATATCATTCTAACAATGATCATTTTAAACTGATAAACACTGATATCAATTACTATAGTTAACACTGATAATGTGATAACATAAATGTGTTCAGACTCTCCCACTTGAGCATGTTTGGAAAAGCTGTTTTTTTTTTTTCATTTCAGCTGTTCTAAAAAGTTGTTTTCAAAATAGTTTAACATGTTTGACACCTTACTTAAATTTATAAAAAAAAAAATTGGAGAAAAAAATTGTTTTATGCCATCAAGTTTATTTTAGCTTAAGATTGTTGTGATTTGATAATTTTCATTCTCAAAACTCTCTTTCCTGCTTATCTCTTCAAAACTAACTTCTAAACAAATATTATTAAATTATACAAATAGCTTCATATACATTTTCGTGATTTATTATATAAAAGTGATATTTGATCAGACTTTTTAGACAAAAATATGATTATTTATCATTATTTTTTTAAAAGAATATTATAATTTTATTATTATTTTGGTTTTCCAAAATATCTTTCACGCACAACTGCGGAGACTAATCCTTCTAGCCCATATAAGAATGTCATTTGTCCTGATCCCTACCAGGCTACCAAAGCATGTATTCCCAATTGCTTTGTGGTCTTTGTCCAAACAAAGATGTCCACCAATGAGTCACTTCCTATTTTGAATTCGGTAATGATACTTGCAGACCTAAATGGGACATCCATTTGGGACACCTGATTAATCATGTATAAATGTTTAAATATTTGGTTAATTCAGTTCATTATATGGTTAATGGGCTTATTTATCATAATCTTGTAAACATTTGGTTAATCACATGCAAACATCTGATTAATTCAGTTCTTTATATGATTAATGAGTCATCAAAAATTAACCAAATATTTGCACGTGATTAACCATATAATGAACTGAATTAACCAAATATTTATACGTGATTAAACAGGTGTCCCAAATGGGTATCCCATTTGGATGTGCAAGTATCATTACTCTTCGAATTTTTTCTCAAACTGATAACATTGATATCATTCTAACAATGATCATTTTAAGCTGATAAACACTGATATCAATTACTATAGTTAACACAAATAATGTGATAACATAAATGTGTTCAGACTCTCCCACTTGAGCATGTTTGGAAAAGTTGGTTTTTTTCCATTTATTTGTTGATGTGGCTAATGGTTTGCCACATCGGAAGTGTCACGTTGTATTAAATTTATATTTCTAATGTCACATGCCATTTTTTTTTTAAAATAGACAAAAATCTTTGATCAGACTTTTTAGACAAAAATCTGATTATTTATTATTGTTTTTAAAACAATTTTATAATTTTATTATTAATTTAAGTATAACTATTTTAATTATAATTTTGTTTTAATGGTTAGTTTTAGAAACATCCCCGCATGCCTATGGTATGCATTTGATTCCTTTTGAAACACCCTTCGTCATCATCCTCTTTACATTTGCTCTTGAAACCCTAGCAAGCACCCTTCTCCACTTTCTGTTCACCAAATTGTTTTTTCCTCTACGATTTCTACCATCCGGTGACATGACTCTCTCTACGTTCCTGCTCTTAAAGGTAGAAAGAAACGTTTGTGTTGGTTTTGAAATTTTGTTGCACCCTCATTTGCTTTTTTATTTGAACTTACGAATTTCTTTGTTTGTCCCACATAGTGTGCCCGCTTTCGTGAAAGCCCGTCGAGCCCAGTAGCCATTGACGTCGCATCAGCGCAACTCGCCGCCACCTCCAGTCATCCCTGACGAGATCATGGTGGAGATTCTGACATGGCTACCTATGAAGTCTCTGCTGAAGTTCAGATGCATGTGTAAGTCATGGAAATCCCAAATCTCAGATCCTGATTTTGTGAAATTGTTGCACCTTCATAGATCTGTCAGAAACCCCAACCTCCTGTTAGTGTGGGAAAGAGTTATCTACAACTCCTCTGAAGATTTCGTCTGTGATCTGAGTGTCGGTCCCTGCTTCGTGCCTTCTTTACTGGAGAACCCATCGTACACCATTGATAGAAATGAGTGCTATCCACCAAATGACTACACTTGCTACGATGTTGTTGGTTGCTGCAATGGCTTAGTCTGTTTGGGTGGTGATGATTATCATAATAAGCTTGAACATAGCTTTTATTTATGGAGCCCAGCTACAAAGTGTACATCCAAACATTTGACAGACTTTGCTGACCATTTTTATTATAGGTTTGCATTTGGTTATGATAATTTAAGTGACACTTGTAAAGGTGGTTGCATTCCGTTTTGCTTGGAAAGCTAATGAGGAGTCAGAGAAAATCCAGGTGAAAATTTTTAGCCTAAGTGACAATTGTTGGAGAAGCATTCATAGTTTTCCTGTTTTCCCCTTTGATACTCACCATGGGCCAATGCATAATAATGGAGTATACTTTAATGGCACTCTTAATTGGTTAGCATTGTGCAATACCAAGTATGATAAGTATCATTGGATTGATACTGTTACTATTGCTCAATTGGTAATTGTTTCACTTGATCTGCATGGGGATGGAGACATGCACACAATTGTTGCTGCCTCATGTTGATGAATCCCCTCAGGCTGAGCCAACTTTTGGGATTTTGATGGATTTCCTGTGTTTTTCTCATGATTGCAAGGGAATCCATTTAGTGGTTTGACAAATGAAGGAGTTTGGAGTTGAAAAGTCTTGGACTCAATTCATGAAAATTAGTTATCAGGATCTTCAAATTTGCTTCCATCGTCCTTTTGCCGTGTTACCCCTGTGCATGTCTAAAGATTGTGAGGTCCTAATAATGGCAAACATTGGTGAGAATGAGAAGCAAGCAATTCACTATTACTGGAGAGATAATAAAATAGAACGGGTTGAAGTTCCCAAGTACTTATGTTGGGGAAAAACCAAGAATTGCGTTGAAGGCTTGATTTCACCTTGTTTCAATTAAGTTCTTTGGCAGGTATGTTATCTAAATTTATTTTAAGTCGTATGTTGTTTTAAACTCTTGCCATTTGAAGTAGGAGATATATGTAGATTGTGTTAATACTTTTGGTGGTGCCTTAGTTTCACTAATTTTTTTTTGGGAAGATTATGTATGGGCTATTGCTAATGATTGGATTGAAATGTATGGACTGGATGAAGTTCTTTTGGTTTTATATTTATTGTTGGCTAAAAGATGATTTTCCAAAAAGGTAATGGATTCTCTCCAGAACTTTTTATTATTGGGTTGGTCTTAAAATATTTTTAAACAAAATGCTAAGAGAAAAAAAAAACTTTACTGTCTGTATATAGGAAACTTTACTCTTGAACATCTCTTGACTGAAATTCTCATTTCTCAGTTCTTTTATTGAGTCTTGGTTGTTTTACTTTTACCTTCCCATGATAAAAGCTTCTAGCTTACAATTTGGTTAGCGATGAGAATAAGATAGGTGGCAAACTTTAGAGCCGTATCTAAAATTTTGAGGTTGAAGCAAGTGGATAAGATCTCTCTCTTTCTCTTTATTTACAATTTTAATTTGTATATATTGAATTAGGGATATATAGCGTTTACCTAATCATTGATAAGCCTGCAAATCGTGGGAGTGTTTTCTATTTCTATACCTGATAGTGTCATTGGTATAGAATCTCATCTTTAATAACATAATCATTGTATCACCCGTGGTACAAGACTACACGCTTGAATTCTTAGCATCAATGTTGAAGCTAATGTGTTTCTTTGTTTATGCATGGATTGGCTACACTTTTGAGGACGTTCCAATATTCTTCCTTTGTGTTTTTACTGTTCTTGAATTGTTTTCTTAATCTTGCTAGTGTTTGTTCTATCAACGTTTTTTTTTTAACAATTTCACTTTCAAGTCTAACAAGGCTCATTTCGAATTATAGATCTTCAAAACTAGCTTCAAGGGCATCATGCATCATTGATTGTATGTGAAGGGATGGTAGCATTGAAGAAAGGATGAAGGGGCCTTATTGTAGCTTAAGCTTTTGCTTTGGTTCTAGGTGCTGGTTTTGTAGAAGGCTTTTGTAGCCCTGTTGATGGCTTTCTTTTAGGTTGTTTTGGGAACAATAGTAGCAACTTACTGCTTAACAACTATGTTGTTTTTCAGCTCTACTCCTATTTGTGTAATTATAAGTAAAAGACTTAATCTCTATATAAGTAATTTAGGTTCACTTTTTGCCTCCTCATTTAGGAATATCGGAAATTGTTATAGTTGCACTTTATGTTGCTACACAATAGCAATATGTTATGCACTTCTACATATTGTTGGTATGTTACTGGGGATATGAATTGTTGGATGGATACACTTGCTTTAAAAGGAAGCTTCTTAAAATATGATGTATGATTAACTAGAATAATGCTTCTTTGAATAAAATATATTTTTGATGGTTGAATCTAGGAGGTTTGTTCATTGAGGATGGTGATGTTGTTGAATGTAGGTGGTTTATTGTCATGTTTAAGGTGCTTGTGACTATGTCTCAATGGTTGATGGTAGAGAGATTTGGGAAATGGAGTTGGTTGGAATGTTGTTTGAAGAGAAGTTCGGTGATAGTGTTGAAAGATGGTACGGGTTGTTGGATGTGACACCCTAAACTCGGGTCATCACATGGTTACCCGTTTGCGGAAATAAAACTTAATTTGCTGGTTACTTTCGAAAAATAATGTTTTCTCAACGTTCATATTTTCAAAATATGGTGATAAAATTTTTTCATTTTTTTTCCTTTAACCACATAACAACAACAACGTAATCAAATTACATTTAGATACACAATGTATATAAGTCATACAACTATACTGCCTCATATGTTTTCACACCTAAATCATAATCAGTTTTACCCTCAAAACATAATATAATATAATAGGACCTAAGCTGGTCGTAACTAACCGACACTACAGTCGATAGGAGCAGCACAGCATGCCTCGAACTAGACAACCTTCTTCTTATTGTAGGGATTATACCCCTTGTACGTCTCTGATATGTGTTGTAAGGGTGAGACACCAATATATGGATTTATCACCATAACTAAATGCGCAACACAAAAGAAGACACATACACATACACATATACATATATATAACAACGTACTCATTCATATTATATCACATCGTTCATCAATGGGTTTCACACCCCAAACATCAACGTTGAAAAACTATGCATGAACACTTCAAAACATCATCTAAACATTCATACCTAATCTCCGGAGACCCCCAACGTCATTTAAAATGAGCTGATCAGGCTCGATTGCCAAAAGAGGCACATCGATTTTGCCAAAGAGGCACGTCGATTTTACCATAGCCCACTGTCCGAAACAGTGAGAACGTCGATTTATGGATTTTTTTTCATTGTACGTCGATTGCTTTTGGGCACAATGAATACGTCGATTACATGAATATCATAAAGATACCACGATTTCATTGTACGTCGATTGTCCAAAGGCACAATGAATTTCATTGTACGTCGATTGCCCAAAGGCACAATGAATACGTCGATTACATGAATATCATAAAGATACCATGATTAACAAATACGTCGAGACATGAACATCATCAAGATATCATGATTAACCTCGTAGGCACGTCTGCCAAAATGCATGCAAGAAAAACATTTTATTCTCAACACTTTTCTTTGTGTTATATCTTTATTTTTCAAAGCTCTCAAAAGCTTATGACCCATCATCATTTTAAACATCTTTACAACTTTTATTAACAACACAGGACCTCAAAGTCCGAGTGCTCAATCACGAAGCCCCTAGACCTTGCAATCAGTCTTAGGTTCGTGGTAATAGAAAACATCATAAATCTTTTACCGTCGATTATTACGTCGTAAAGTAGACACACCGTCTACCTACTAGACACCAAGTCTATAACGTCATAAGAACACTAGTACCCCGACGTCTCGGTTACTAAGTTCCATATCAACGTTTACGTCGTTTTTGTCTGTGAAAAACAAATCCAAAATAGGATAACGTCATAAGAACACTAGTACCCCGACATCTCGGTTACTAAGTTTTATATCGTCCTTTACGTCGTTTTTCGTCTATGAAAACAAATCCAAAATAAGATCTCCGCAACTTATCCAAGTTACCGGAAATACATCATTGAGTAAACTCATTTACAGAAAATCTTTTCTACTTGAAATTCGTTTATAAAACGTCCAATCATCAAGAACTCTTTTACTGAAACTTCAACTCTAAAAATTAAATCAATTCAGATTAAATCTCTTCTTAAGTTAAGTACTGTTGTTTTTAAACTTTCACCGTAAATAATTTCGAAACTTGCCGTCGTTTATCATTTTCGAAGAAAATGTTTTTAAAGTCAAACTTTGACTTTTTATTTTATATTATTATTTTATTATTTTATTTTTATTATTATTTCTTTTTAATAAAGTATTTTCAAATATTAATTTCGCAAAATAAATTTTTATAATATTTTGGAATTTCTTGCGTAAAAATTAGTAGTACTAAAAAATTTCACGGTTACGCTCTCACCGTGGCTCATAAATTTCTTTTCCACTAATAAATCATTAAAATAATAATATTTCTCAAAACTCATTATTTTTCCAAAATAATACTTTCCCCCACTATTATATTCCAACATTTCCCATAAAACGTTGAATATAATTTTCACAGCTTATTAAAGTTTTTATCTGATTAATCGGTTGTGCACTGACCACTGGCAGGCCTCTCAAACAACATTCAACAACATTATCAGAATTATATCACCAGTCAGATCATGCATCATAGCAATATAATATACTAATGCAGATAATTAAATAAATTAAAAGCAGATCAATCACCGATACACAGATAAACAACACAGCGTTAAACAAATAACCACATATAAATCATATCAACCACACTAAAAGCAAATAGCTATTGAGAAAATCCCTCAGGTAAGCTCCCCTTACCTCTTGAAGACTCGAACTAACGGTTTCAAATAATCTCCCGATTTGATCCGATTTCCTCCGTCGGCCTTAGGTCAGACCAATCCGATCGATTCCTTCATAACGAATTGCAACCAAAATAAATCAAATCAAACAAAAACATACTTGACTCATGGAGGTTAAGGTTCGGCCTCAACAACTTTTCTAGGTTAGGAAAGTTAAAATTTTGTTAACTTAGGGATCTATGATCCATAAGTAACTTAAACATGATTAAGTCCTTAATATAAGATCATGAACCAAGAACATGGAATAAAACTCATCTAGTTCCAAGAACTAGGGTTTCTGTTTTTCTCAAGATTTTGGGCTAGAGGTTTTAAAATTTTCTCAACTCTTGGATTTAACCAACATACAAAACCTAGAGTTGGATTAAAGTGTTACTAGACAACATTTGAATCAAAAATCCATCAAATATTCATAGCTAGGGTTTCGGCCTTTATGAAACAAATAGGTTAGAGTTTGATTTTTGATCTTCTATGTACTTACATACAAGAACTATCAAGATACTAGAAGATTGAATCATGAATCAAGACATGAAAATGAAACAAAATCCATGAACATCATTTTTCAATGGATTCGGCCCAGTCCAGAAATTAAGGAAAGAAATTTCTCATGATCATATGATTCTAGATGATGAAAATAGAGATGATTATGAGATCATGGCAATTGGTTTCATTTCAAAAGGATTTTTCTAGAATTAGTTATGAATTTTTGAAGAAAGCTTCAAGAACTTTGAATCATATGAAGAACATGATGATCAAAGGCATAAATTCAAGAATCTTGTGAAGAGAAAAGCTTAGAATAGCAAGATTAAGAGAGACTACCTCTTGATGATCAAATAAAAGGATGATCTTGATGATGTTCTTCACAAATTTATCATGGTGTTCTTGAGAAACTTAGAGAGAAAGATGAACATGATGAGGATTTAGAACAGTTTTAGTAATTTGGGCATATCTCTCAACATACTGGTCTGTTTTGGATGATCTTTATGTCGTTGGAAAGAAGAGAGAAAGATGAACAACTTTCATGTTGAAAGTATTTCGAGATACAGCACATGAAATGGTTATAATTTCGTGGCAGTTTCGGGTGATTGATGAGAGAATGACTTTGCCTTATAACTCATCCACTTAACATAAATGCTCATTTATGGCTTAGGAAAAGTGATGTCCAAGTGCTTGGAATGGAGGAAGGAGCCGTGAGTTTTGGGTTGATTTGGTCAAAATTCTTAATGGCATGGCTTGTAATATTCATGAAGAGCCAAGGGTAAAATCGTCATTTCCAAGCAAAATATTCCTTTGTCATAAATGTGCCATTATGGTCATTATGACGTAGATAGGATCGTCATAAATGCCTGTCACATCAGTCAAATCCATCACCTCAGCCCCGTTGCCGACTCCTTGGTTCATCTGACGCAGGTTTTTCCTAGAGATATCTCGACGTATTCGCCCGCAGCAAATATAATATTTTAATTTTGACGCTAAATTTTTCAAAACTTCTAGTATCGTAGTAAATACGATAAAAACATTTTTCATCTCGTTCACGAGTTAAAATTAGGTTTTCTGAGCAGTAAACTTTTACTGTCAGCGAAAACACAGAAAACGGCAGACCGACTTCCGTCTGAATTTTCCACCAAGAACTTCCCCGTAACCTTATGAAAATAAGTATAACATAGAAATGACCTTGGTTTATCCAAAATCATTTTCTGAGTCCCGGATAAAAATATATATTTATATATTTATTACCGATATTACGAAGCAGCAAAAAACGGGGTGTTACATTACTATCCCACTAAAAAAAATTTCGTCCTCGAAATTTCGTCACTCGAAACTAAACAGGATTTTGTAACCTCATCTTAACCTTAAGATTTTACATTGCCCTTCACATCGCTTCATTCCTCTTATTCCATGTTCCATAACACAATTCATTCTTATGTCATCTCTACATATCCGTAATATCCTCAAGATTTCATCGGAGTCTATCACATTTGAAAAACAAAATCAAAATTTAATCACTTCTCTCATCAACATGGTTCCACCAGAAACTTTATTCCAATAATCTAACTCTGAATATTATCACTAATACCTTCAATGTCTTCACAGCACCACGCATCAACTCCCTACTCAAAATATTTAATCATAGTCTTAGTTTCTCTTAATTATAATTTACCACTCTATTTTGATATCACCTCACACATCTCATCCTCAAAATAACTTTATTGCATATCTTAATGTAATTAAACCAAAAGGGGTTATATAGAATAGAATTTCTAATCCTTAACTTTCGAACTTTCCTATCAACTTAATCTCAAGAACTTCTCTTTTCCGTTCACATTCAACTTAGGTAAAACTACCATAGACACCTTTCTGTAATTTCTTCCAATCATACGATTAAATCTTAGCGATGATCATTTTATCATTATCCTAGTTCCTTTAGCAAACTCTACCTCGATCATAATAAAATCTACCGAAATCATCTTACTTACTGATGTTAATTCTAGAAATTCTCAGCTTACTAGTCACATCTACACCTCCATAAAAATCCACTCACCTCTTGTCGTGCTTAGATATTACACTTACTCTCAACTAACCTTCTAAGGATCAATTCCTTTCTTATTTATCCATCTAACTTAGGATGATAAGCTGAACATTAGCTTCAACTTGTCTCTTAACGCTTGATGTAAACTTTGCCTAACACTCGAAGTAAGTTTTTCGGGCTATACTCAGAACGATGTTGGAAGATTCCTTATCAGGTTGGATCAGTCCTCTGATACATACCTCTGTTGGTTTTTCCACTACACAGTGGACCTAAGCAGTAAAAAGATGTCGACTTCGTCAATCTACTCACAATAATTTGAAAAGAGATTTTCAAGACAATAAATTTCTTGATTTCGCTTTCACAAGAAAGCACAAAGAATAATTTGACCAATCTGAAAGATACAAGTGTCCAATATGTAAAAAGATTCTTCAATAGGTTCGTGAGTGTAACAGCCCGTTTTAGTTACGCTATTTAACCGGTTAAAATATAATTACACATATGATTAATTATTTTATTTGGATGTTTGTTAATTTTGTTATGTGGTTTAGTTTGAGTAATTAAATTACTCTCTTCAAATTATTTTATTGGGTGCGTTAGCGCTGACTTATTTTAGTGGATGCACGCTTACTAGACAATAAGTTACATTATTGTCACTATTAATATCAGTACAGAAAAATATTTTAAATAATATGATTAAGAGAAAAGCATTTTTCATATTTTCATTCAATTTAATTTTAGAGTTGAAAATAAACTGGTTTGACCTTAATCGGAGATTAAATTTTGGACCGAGTATTTTCTTAGTTGATCAGTCCAACTATTAATCTTTACTCTAATTTGAATTTCGAAGTCATATGTTTGTCAATCTTTAGAGGATTACGTGTTTGACTGGTTGATGTGAAATTGATACTGGTTTATATTTATTATTATTCTTACTATTATTATTATTTTAATATTACTACTGATGGGATGATGATGATGATTATTATTATTATTGTTGTTGTTGTTGTTGTTGTTGTTGTTGTTGTTGTTGTTGTTGTTGTTGTTGTTATCATTATTATTATGATGATAGAATGAGTGTAATGATTGTACTTAGAGGATGGAGTAAATCATAAGTTATATGAGACACGAGGATGTATTTGGGGATTGCATACTATATGAGATAGCAGTGCCTAACCGAGATAATTATCGTGATATGAGAACGAGAGTGATGAGATGAGATTATTTTGAGGTTATCTATGAGATTATGATGACCGGTTAGGGCACTAGGGGGTGACCTGAAACATGGTCTGTGATATGAGGGACCTGAAACATGGTCGAGTGGACCTGAAACATGGTCGATTGGGGTCTATGCCTCGGAGGGAAAATTCCCGGGGATAGGCTAACGGCGGACCGTCCAGAGATGATTTCATTTTAATCGCAGCTATAGTTCATGCATTGCATGAGCATCCTGGATTGTGGTCCAGAGGTGTGCACCGGGTTGTGCGTCTATAGTGCCATTGCTTTGCGTGGGCACTCTCCATCCGCGGACGAGGGTGTGCGCCGGGGACTCTGGGACGTGTCGATTATATTGTTGTGATATCCGGATATGGCCGATACCTGAGGAGACTATTCATACAGCATTTGCATTGCATCATGATGGATGGTAGAGGAAAGATCCTAGATGTGGATTGAGGATGATTGTGATATATATATATATATATATATATATATATATATATATATATATACACCCAGACTTTGGAGACGTATGTTTAGTGTGCCGTTATTTAATTAAATGTTGCTAAACCATTTCCACGTTTGATGTTATATGGTTTCTTATCCCTATCTTCTCTATATTGTATATGTTTCTTTTGGTGATCGTGATGAGAAGATCCTACAGAGATTCCAGCCATGGAGGAACTTGATAGGACCTCGTATGAACCTGACGTTGGAGGACGAGCAGTGGATCCTCATAGTTGAGTATAGAGTCTATGGCCAGCGCGTCTTGTCTCCTTAGGATGTTGTTTTTATTTTCTGTTTGATTACCAGCTTGTACACTTTGGGATCCGACTGATGGAATTCCCTCTACTGTACTGTATCAGGATTTGAGATGTATATATTATGTATGTATGTTATGTTTAAAATTTTTTTTCCGCTGTTTTAATATATTCGCTTAATGCTAATTAGGTTTTAATATTTTGGGTTTTCTTTAATGGGACGTCGGGGCGTCTCATTTAGTGTAAAAAATGCATAGCTAATACAAGTTTACAAACATGAGTCTATTAAAGTTTCTTCCTTCACAAGAACTTTACTACACACAATGATTTAAAAGAACATCAGTACGACAAAATTTAGACTGGATCACTTCCACCAAAAGTAAAAGTGAATCGACTAAGTCTCATCAAGAAACTTCTATCATCAAGAATTCATATATGTCACCCAACTCAAGAAATACTCATAATACATTCCCAAAGAAGTATGAAAATATCCAGACTGTCAGAACCAAAGTCAGGATAGATTTTAAATCAAGGTCAGAAAAATGAATTTGGCATGTACAAAATGTACCGCTATGATTGTCTAATACAACCATAGGAATTTGAAAAGTAATTTGTCCATAAGGAACAATTTTTCTGAATCCCGAGACCCTCATCTAAGGTTGAAGATTTAAATCTATTCGCCTTGGTTTCTCACAAGCACAATGGTCTTTTATGATGCGCTTAGTATGGTCATCCTGAATCGTCATGATTTCTGATAACTTGGTCAATCTCTCAGACACCTGAACAGTTGATCTTGCCTCACAAGCTAAGTTTACAATACAAAATCTTTAATAAGTCCTAACACCAATCTGGTGGTAACTTGTTCTCAAGTCGATTTTTGAATATATAACAACTCCTTGCTAGGGATCTGTAACACGTGACACGGTGGTCTCTCATGCTCCTCGTGACTCTTAGAGTAAACGAGAACATCATCGATGAAGATGATGACTAACTTATCGAGAAATGGACCAAAATTCCATTTCTTGAAGTCTAACCCAACTAACTTCGTTGGCGATATCCTACACAAAGCGGTTGAGATCTGGCTAAATCTAGAAACTAGATCAATCAGAAACTCAACATCCGTCCGTTCGTACAAACTTGGGACATTCTCAGAAAATTTTCCCCAAAAAATGTCAATGACAGGTACCTTATTCAAATGTCTGGTACCGTCCCAAGGGATAAACGAATGTATCAACATGAACATAAGTACCCTTTACTAAACATGAGTTCTCACAAGGTCTCAACCCAATTAGAACCCACCAAAACATACTTACTTGTGTGTCAACACACATTGTTTCAACCAAGAAACAATTCAAACAAGTTTCGACCAGATATCACACAACAAAAACCTAACAAACCTATTTCCCAACATTCCCGAAAGACTCGACCAGCTCTGATACCACTAATGTGACACCCTAAACTCGAGTCATCACATGTACCCGTTTGCGGAAATAAAACTTAATTTGCTGGTTACTTTCAGAAAATAATGTTTTCTCAATGTTCATATTTTCAAAATATAGTGATAAAATTTTTTCCTTTTTTTCCTTTAACCACATAACAACAACAACATAATCAAATTACATTTAGATACACAATGTATATAAGTCATACAACTATACTGCCTCATATGTTTTCACACCTAAATCATAATCAGTTTTACCCTCAAAACATAATATAATATAATAGGACCTAAGCTGGTCGTAACTAACCGACACTACAGTCGATAGGAGCAGCACAACATGCCTCGAACTAAACAACCTTCTTCTTATTGTAGGGATTATACCCCTTGTACGTCTCTGATATGTGTTGTAAGGGTGAGACACCAATATATGGATTTATCACCATAACTAAATGCGCAACACAAAAGAAGACACATACACATTTACATATTTATAACAACGTACTCATTCATATTATATCACATCGTTCATCAATGGGTTTCACACCCCAAACATCAACGTTGAAAAACTATGCATGAACACTTCAAAACATCATCTAAACATTCATACCTAATCTCCGGGGACCCCCAACGTCATTTAAAATGAGCTGACCAGGCTCGATTGCCAAAAAAGGCACGTCGATTTTGCCAAAGAGGCACGTCGATTTTACCATAGCCCACTGTCCGGAACAGTGAGAACGTCGATTTATGGATTTTTTTCATTGTACGTTGATTGCTTTTGGGCACAATGAATACGTCGATTACATGAATATCATAAAGATACCACGATTTCATTGTACGTCGATTGTCCAAAGGAACAATGAATTTCATTGTACGTCGATTGCCCAAAGGCACAATGAATACATCGATTACATGAATATCATAAAGATACCATGATTAACAAATACGTCGAGACATGAACATCATCAAGATATCATGATTAACCTCGTAGGCACGTCTGCCAAAATGCATGCAAGAAAAACATTTTATTCTCAACACTTTTCTTTGTGTTATATCTTTATTTGTCAAAGCTCTCAAAAGCTTATGACCCATCATCATTTTAAACATCTTTACAACTTTTATTAACAACACAGGACCTCAAAGTCCGAGTGCTCAATCACGAAGCCCCTAGACCTTGCAATCATTCTTAGGTTCGTGGTAATAGAAAACATCATAAATCTTTTACCGTTGATTATTACGTCGTAAATTAGACACACCGTCTACCTACTAGACACCAAGTCTATAACGTCATAAGAACACTAGTACCCCGACGTCTCGGTTACTAAGTTCCATATCATCGTTTACGTCGTTTTTCTCTGTGAAAAACAAATCCAAAATAGGATAGCGTCATAAGAACACTAGTACCCCGACATCTCGGTTACTAAGTTCTATATCGTCCTTTACGTCGTTTTTCGTCTATGAAAACAAATCCAATATAAGATCTCCGCAACTTATCCAAGTTACCGGAAATACGTCATTGAGTAAACTCATTTACAGAAAATCTTTTCTACTTGAAATTCGTTTATAAAACGTCCAATCATCAAGAACTCTTTTACTGAAACTTCAACTCTAAAAATTAAATCAATTCAGATTAAATCTCTTCTTAAGTTAAGTACTGCTGTTTTTAAACTTTCACCGTAAATAATTTCGAAACTTGCCGTCGTTTATCATTTTCCAAGAAAATGTTTTTAAAGTCAAACTTTGACTTTTTATTTTATATTATTATTTTTATTATTATTATTAATTTTTTTTAATAAAGTATTTTCAAATATTAATTTCACAAAATAAATTTTTATAATATTTCGGAATTTCTTGCGTAAAAATTAGCAGTACTAAAAAATTTCACGGTTACGCTCTCACCGTGGCTCATAAATTTCTTTTACACTAATAAATCATTAAAATAATAATATTTCTCAAAAATCATTATTTTTCCAAAATAATATTTTCCCCCACTATTATATTCCAACATTTCCCATAAAATGTTGAATATAATTTTCACAGCTCATTAAAGTTTTTATCTGATTAATCGGTTGTGCACTGACCACTGTCAGGCCTCTCAAACAACATTCAACAACATCATCAGAATTATATCACCAGGAAGATCATGCATCATAGCAATATAATATACTACTGCAGATAATTAAATAAATTAAAAGCAGATCAATCACCGATACACTGATAAACAACACAGCGTAAACAACATAAACAAATAACCACATATAAATCATATCAACCACACTAAAAGCAAATAGTTATTGAGAAAATTCATCAGGTAAGATCCCCTTACCTCTTGAAGACTCGAACTAACGGTTTCAAATAATCTCCCGATTTGATCCGGTTTCCTCCGTCGGCTTTAGGTCAGACCAATCCGATCGATTCCTTCATAACGAATTGCAACCAAAATAAATCAAATCAAACAAAAACATACTTGACTCATGGAGGTTAAGGTTCGGCCTCAACAACTTTTCTAGGTTAGGAAAGTTAAAATTTTGTTAACTTAGGGATCTATGATCCATAAGTAACTTAAATATGATTAAGTCCTTAATCTAAGATCATGAACCAAGAACATGGAATAAAACTCATCTAGTTCCAAGAACTAGGGTTTCTGTTTTTCTCAAGATTTTAGGCTAGAGGTTTTAAAATTTTCTCAACTCTTAGATTTAACCAACATACAAAACCTAGAGTTGGATTAAAGTGTTACTAGACAACATTTGAATCAAAAATCCATCAAATATTCATAGCTAGGGTTTCGGCCTTTATGAAACAAATAGGTTAGAGTTTGATTTTTGATCTTCTATGTACTTACATATAAGAACTATCAAGATACTATAAGATTGAATCATGAATCATCAAGACATGAAAATGAAACAAAATCCATGAACATCATTTTTCAATGGATTCGGCCCAGTCCAGAAATTAAGGAAAGAAATTTCTCATGATCATATGCTTCTAGATGATGAAAATAGAGATGATTATGAGATCATAGCAATTGGTTTCATGTCAAAAGGATTTTTTTAGAATTAGTTATGAATTTTTGAAGAAAGCTTCAAGAACTTTGAATCATATGAAGAACATGATGATCAAAGGCATAAATTCAAGAATCTTGTGAAGAGAAAAGCTTAGAATAGCAAGATTAAGAGAGACTACCTCTTGATGATCAAATAAAAGGATGATCTTGATGATGTTCTTCACAAATTTCTCAGGGTGTTCTTGAGAAACTTAGAGAGAAAGATGAACATGATGAGGATTTAGAACAGTTTTAGTAATTTGGGCATATCTCTCAACATACTGGTCCGTTTTGGATGATCTTTATGTCGTTGGAAAGAAGAGAGAAAGATGAACAACTTTCATGTTGAAAGTTTTTCGAGATTCAGCATAGAAAATGGTTAGAATTTTGTGTCAGTTTCGGGTGATTGATGAGAGAATGACTTTGCCTTATAACTCATCCACTTAACATAAATGCTCATTTATGGCTTAGGAAAAGTGATGTCCAAGTGCTTGGAATGGAGGAAGGAGCCGTGAGTTTTGGGTTGATTTGGTCAAAATTCTTAATGGCATGGCTTGTAATATTCATGAAGAGCCAAGGGTAAAATCGTCATTTCCAGGCAAAATATTCCTTTGTCATAAATGCGCCATTATGACCATTATGACGCGGATAGGATCATCATAAATGCCTGTCACATCGGTCAAATCCATCACCTCAGCCCCGTTGCCGACTCCTTGGTTCATCTGACGCAGGTTTTTCCTAGAGATATCTCGACGTATTCGCCCGCAGCCAAGGTTTTGAAAACCGGACCGGACCAGCCGGTCCGGTTAACTGGCAAAACCGGCTCTATGGTGAACCGGTGTAAAAACCGGAAAACCTGTTCAAATCCGGTAAAACCGGTCATAACCGGTAGTGAACCGGCCTGAACCGGTTTCCTAAAAAAAAAAAATTAGTATAAAAGGATTTGGATCATCCTAGCCAAAACCCAATTCTTTTGTTTTCTAACATATGTGGGCTGGTTGTAGATTTTGGGTTGGTTTTCCCTATGTAGATGATTTTAACATATATCTTTATATTTGTTTAGTTTAATTTTAAAATAAAAAAAAATTGTGCTTAATAATTTTAGTTGTTATGTTGTTTTTTTGTTTAATATTGTTACAAATATTATATTAAAAATTAAAATAATATTATTTAATTATAACCGGTTCAACCACGGTTCAACCTTGGTTGGACCATTGAACCTCGAACCGCTGCCTTCACCGGTTCGATGGCAGGTCCGGTTTTGTAAACCTTGCCCGCAACAAATATAATATTTTAATTTTGACGCTAAATTTTTCAAAACTTCCAGTATCGTAGTAAATACGATAAAAACACTTTTCATCTCGTTCACGAGTTAAAATTAGGTTTTCTGAGCAGTAAACTTTTACTGTCAGCGAAAACACAGAAAACGGCAGACCGGCTTCCGTCTGAATTTTCAACCAAGAACTTCCCGTAACCTTATGAAAATAAGTATAACATAGAAATGACCTTGGTTTATCCAAAATCATTTTCTAAGTCCTAGATAAAAATATATATTTATATATTTATTACCGATATTACGAAGCAGCGAAAATCGGGGTGTTACATTGGAAGGAGGTTAAGGTGAGTTTTGGTGTTTGTTTCATGGTTTCCGTTAGCCACGTCAGTACTTAACAGAATGTAACTGATGGTAAGGACTAAAACCAAAAGTTTTAAATTTACAAGGAACAAAACGAATGAAAAAGAATGCAAGGAATAAAACCAAAACTTATCTACTTTTCAAGTGTTCATTAAACCTAAACACAGATTATTCTTGTAAGGATGTTAGTGTTATGTGTCAAAATGTTCTTATAGTTCTCCACAAAGAATGAAGACATTCCCTACCCTCATGAAAAAACAAAAACAAAAACAAAAACACAAAACTCAAGGACATCATATTTTTAAAACAAAAAAAATAAAACAAAATAAAGACAAATATTAGATTCTTGAATAAAAAATTTCATGTTTTCCTAGTACCACTTTTAGATCTTGCTATTTGTTTTCAACCCATTTTTCTGGCATAAATAATCTCACTCGTCTATGAGGTAGGCCTCGTCATCTTTTCTTCGTTGTCTCATCCTACATTTGAAATTTTGCCCCAACTAAGATTCTTCAACCCTTAGCATTTAAACATCTTTCTGATAGCATAAAATCATTGAAACTCACTTTGATACTTATTATTTAGTATACATATAATGCAAAAGTTGTTACTTATCAAATGACCGGAGCTTGTTAGATGGATTATATATATATATATATATATATATATATATATGATATATATATATATATATATATATATATATATGATATTTCAACCTTGCTGCGTTTAGACATCTTTCTAATAGCATTAAATCACAAAACAAAAGTTGATAGTTATCATGTAGCATATATAATTATAAAAGTTAGCTTGGCTCGTACACTTAATTTACATGAACAAATATTAAGTTATATATTCCAAAATTTCAACAAACTGTCCGTGTAAATTCTAACAATTTTGTAAGTCAATCCTTATATTTTATGCTCATACTTAGCTGACATAAGCAAACCTGTGAACTACATTAAAAAAATTAATCTTTCAGCCAAGCATAACTTCATGTAAATATAAGGAGTATAAAACCCACTTTTGTTTAGCACAAAAAAAATCACTCTATTAAGGTTTTTGCAAAGAGTAATGTTATTTGTACACCTGGTTTCTGGATACCTAGGCGATACTTGGTTAATGGAGTACAAATTCTTGGTTAATTCAATCCAGTAGATCGTTAATGATGAGTTGTGAACCCTTATACCCATTAACCAAGTTCAAGACATGATTAACCACGATTGTGAAAGATGTTAACCACCCATGCATCCTACATTGGTGCATGTTATTTTTTTGTACACCTTAAAACTTGGTTAACAATGTTCTTAATCTTGGTTAATCATGTCTTAAACTTGGTTAATGGGTACAAGGGTTCACAATTCGTCATTAACCATTCAATGAACTGAATTAACCAAAAGTTTGTACACCATTAAGCATGTGTCGCCCAGGTGTCCAGACATCAGGTATACAAATAATATTACTGTTTTGCAAATCATAGTGTGGAGACCCTTCCTTTTTTTGGTGAATAAAAAAAATAAAAATTAAAAATGATGGAAAGTTGAAAAGATACAGTAAATATAATGATAGAAAAATGAAAACATATAGAAAAGAAAAAGTAAGCAAAATAAATGATTTTGTTACAAAATAATTTAGCGATTATTTTTAGAGATTTTAAAAAAAAGAAGTAGATTTGTGTTTGTTTACAATCATAAAAATTATTTTTTTTTAAAAGTAGTTAGTTATAAAAACTGATTTTTTTTAAAAACAAATGAAAGTTGCTTTTCATTTTAACCCAAAAATGATTTTTTCTGCTTTTGATTATTTTCGAAAGAAAAAACAAAACACACTAAAAATTTAATAAATAATTTTATGATTAAAAAGAATGATTTTTTTAGCAAATTAAGCAATAATAAACGGGCTCATAATGTCTAGAAACTTCCCTGTTTTGGTTGAAAAAAATTGTATCATGAAAAAAAAAAATGATGAATTGACACGTATAGTCAATAAAGATCTTTAGTAACTTCCGAGTATCATAATGTATAAAGATATTTGATAAACAAGCTTATTTCATTAATTTATAGTTTTTTTTCATAAGCTAATTTATTTAGCTTATGGTTGTCAGCTTATAGCTTATTGAATTTTTGCTCGATTTTACCCCATTTATTTAATGAATTCCCACTTTACCATGCATATCATAAATATGACATTTCATTTTATATTAATAAGCTAGTTCAACCGCTAATTTTATCAAATACATCAAATTCAATCAGTTAGCTTTCCAGCTATCAGCTAAAAATTAGCATACCAGTTATCAGCTATCAGCTATTTTTACCAAACAGAGCCATAGATATATAATAGATAGATTATAATTTTTTTTTTCACATAATAGATTATAATTTTATTATTAATTTAAGTATAACTATTTTAATTTTACTTTTAATTTTTTAGAAACACTCCCGTAGGTAGGAGGCCCGTATGCATTCCATTTGAAACACCTTCCATTAGATCAGCCCCATTACAATTGCTTTGGAAACCCTTTCTATCTCTTCATATTACGCCCTTGTTCCTGTACGATTTCTACCTGGTGAGTGGCGACTCTTTGCATTCCTGCTCTTAATTCAGTGTTGGAAGCTGCCAGAGAGGTGGTCGGACGCGCCGCTCTCATGAAATCCCGTCGAGCCCAGTTGCCATCAGCGTCGCATCAGCGCAACGTGCCGCCACCTCCAGTCTTCCCTGACGACCTCATCGTGGAAATTCTGTCATGGCTTCCTGTGAAATCTCTCCTCCAATTCAGGTGCGTGTGTAAGTCTTGGAAATCCCTAACCTTAGATCCTAATTTTGTGAAATTGCATCTTCAAAGGTCTCCTAGAAACGTGAAACTCTTATTGTTGTGGACCTATGTCGCTGATAAATTCCCAAGTCAGAGTATGGTTTCCCGTTCTGTGCGTTCTTTGCTGGAGAACCCATCATCCCCAGTTGCTGAAGGTGTTTGTTATCGATTAAACGATGATATTGTCTACAGAGTTGTTGGTTCCTGTAATGGCTTGGTCTGTTTGCTTGGTGTGAATTGTACTACAAATTTGTCTATAGAATACTGGTTTAATTTATGTAACCCAGCTACAAAGATAGCATCCAAAGATTTGGCATGTTTAGATGTCGGTCATTGGCGGAGCAATATTCTGCATAGGTTTGCATTTGGTTATGATAATTTAAGTGACACTTACAAGGTATTAGCATTCTGTTTTGATAGTAAATCTAAGGAGGAGTCACAGAAAATCCAGGTGAAAATTTGCAGCTCGGTCGACAATCATTGGAGAAACATTGATAGTTTTCCGGTTATTCCCTTTCATACTCCCCATGGTCTAGGGCATAACAATGGAGTACACTTTAACGGCACAATTAATTGGTTAGCATCCTGCAAAATCAATTCTGATGATTATGAATGGAATGATGCCATTACTATTGCTCAATTGGTAATTGTTTCGCTTGATCTGGCGATGGAGACATACACAGAAGTGTTGTTGCCTTGTCATGATGAGACCCCTCAATCTGAGCCAACTATTGGGGTTTTGATGGATTGCCTGTGTTTTTCTCATGATCTCAACGGAACCCATTTTGTGGTATGGCAAATGAAGGAGTTTGGAGTTGAAAAGTCTTGGACTCAATTCATTAAAGTTAGTTATCAGGATCTTCAAATTGTTTGGTTGGATAATCCTTTTCCCATGTTTCCATTGTGCACGTCTGAGAATGGTGCTGTATTGATAATGGCAGCCATTGATCAAAAGCAAGCAATTCTGTATCATCGGAGAGATAATAGAGCAAAACATATTGAAATTGAACCTCCCAATTACATATTTTGGGACAAGACCATGGATTATGTTGAAAGCTTGGTTTCACCTTTTTTCAATTAAGTTCTTCTGTTTCAGGTAAATTATTTGAATTTATTTTACATCATGTATGTTATTTTAAACTCTTTCCATTTGAAGTAGGGAGATATAAATAGATTGTGTTAATTTTTTTAGTACTGACAAATCAAATCCCATACAAGCAAGCACAAAGGATGAGCTTCAAAATATGGTTCTTATTTGGTTATTCCTATCCTGTAATTAGACATGTATCTTGGTCTACTCTGGTAGGGGAGTGGGAGTGGTAGAGGGGGAAGTTCTATTAAGTGAATATTTAATTCTCCTTGTAGTATCCCTGTTATACAGCGTTAGCATCAAATAATAGAAGTAAGCACAACACAATAAAGTAAATGCTTGGCCTCAAAAAGGAAAACGGTACCTACACTTTCCCATCAAACTCATTTGGCTTTCCCATCCTTTGCTGACCTTGCTTGTGTCTTTAGTAGCTCACATCATTTAAAGTGATTCAAAATACTAGGATATTGTTAGGAACCTTCTTTTAGGAAGACGAAGATCCTAACTATGGAGAGAACCTCTCCTAAACCAAAACAGAAAAAAGAAAAGAGATAGGGAAAGAATGGTACAAATGTAACTCAAAGGAGCACTATCCTTTCACAACTAAACCACTGTTTAGTTCACAAAATATAATTCTTCATTCATAGCTTGGATTATAGAATGACCTCCTATTTATAGTTGAACCCTAACCAAAACCTAACAACAAATCTTAACTGAAAATCCAAAAACAAAGCTAACAAACTCCTTAAAAGATAAGAACAACTACTAACAAAACCCATAACCCCTAAGTAGCTACTTTTTTTCTCCCTAACAGAACTCCTACAAATTCAGCCCTAACAATTCCACCCTCCTTAGAAACAACCTTGTCCTCAAGGTTGTAAGCTAAGAAAACTTCGGATGGTAAAATCATCCTCAAAATCCTGTAACCCCAGATCATATTTGCTATCGTCTTCGGATTTCATCAGCATAATCTCCCCTTCATTAATCTGTTCGTCTTCAGCCAAAAGACCAACCTCAGTCTCTTTTCAGCGCAGCGATGTCCCGGTACAAAAGGCGAATTGTAAATATCATATGGTTAAGATACCATATGATATTTACAAATTGTGCTGATGAATTAACAATATTGTTAACCATCCATTTACTTGGTTAGTGGAGAGGCCACATGTGTGCGATCACTCTTAAACTGCCCAGCTTTCTTCAACCAAACAAGTGGTTTTCATTTTGAAAAATCTCTCTTACACCCTAACTCTTACTACCAATAGATTAACATGTTGATTAGAGTTGGGCCAAACTACTGCAGTTTCTGGAGGTGGTAGATTTCTTTCGATTAACAATTTTGTTGTGTGGTGTGCATTCACTTTCAAGCAATCTGTCCTTGCTTGTTGCTTGGAGATGGAAATTGTTAAATTGTGCAGGGCATGTCTAGTTTTTTTTTTCTTTTCCAATAGTCTATGGCTGCTAATTTTCCTATAGTCCTTTCCTTTGATGTTTCATTTTCATGAAAGAATTAGATTTTTCCAACATTCCATTCATTTTTTATATTGGAGTAATACCTCATTTACATTTAGTGGTGTTCCCTGCTGAGTGAATTTTATGTCCAAATGATGCCAGATGTTGCAGGTGTTGCTTCAATAACAAATGACCTCTACAGTGAACAGTATTTGTCTCCTACTGGTGTTTTCACAAATGCTGTATGTTATTAGAAGCAATTAATCATTATTCGTTCACATATTGTTACACAGATATTGGTTGTTCTTCATATACATGTGACCTTTTATTTTTAAAAAGGCATCATATACAATATGTTCTGCACTTCTACATTTGTTGCTTTGTTACAGGGGATATGAATTGCTGAATGGATACAATCGCTTTAAAATAAAGCTTCTTAGAATAAGATATATGATGAATTAGAATAAAACTTCTCCTAATAAGATATATTTTTCAATGGTTGTATAGTGTAGGTTTTGTTCATTAAGGATGGTTGTATAGTGTAGGTTTTGTTCATTAAGGATGATTATATTGTGGTTGTTTTACTTGCCACTGAATGTTTGGAAATTTGTTTAACATTTAGGATTTCCCGTGAAATGATATGTTTTACTTGCCACTGATTATATTGTGATTTTTTGATGTGCTGGTGAATCGTTGAATTAATCCCCAAGTTTCAATTGTTTATGGTTTTGTGTTTAGTCCTTTCCATTGGATTTTTGGTGTTTTGTAGTTTTTGAAAAAAGGTTAGCTTGAGTAATAGTGATCATCTTGTTATGTGGTTTCTTCTGGCTTGTTTCTTTGTCGTTTTGATAATGTAACGTGTCCTTTTGATACATTGCACAAGTCATGTTGATTCACTGCAGTTTTTTGTCAAAGAGTACTGCATGCTGGTCCTTTATTTTTTCCGATTTGTAGAATGGAGCTTAAGAATGAAGTTTCCTTTGACTGCTTGAAGAAGTAAATCTTGTTTTCTTTTGCTCCAACCTGTTGTTTGATCACTCTGCATTTTTAAAGTCTGTCATTCACCCTGTGCATTAATATGATGCGTATTGTTAGTTCTTAAATTTGCTTCTGGGTTCTGGTATGTTTAACAAATGGTAGTGTTTTTTTTTTTTTAATTTTGTTTAGTGAATATAATTTCATTTTTGTCTACTGTTGATGAGTGATTGGAAGAGAAGTCGTACTTTGGGTAGATCAATGTGTAGATATGAATGATTTATATTACAGGGATTATGTACTAACAAACTGAAACCAAGGTTTTGAAAACCGGACCGGACCGGCCGGTCCGACCGGTCCGACCGGGAACCGGGACCTTGGCCGGTCCGGTTCACAGGGAAAACCGGCCTAGCATCGAACCGGTGGAAAAACCGGAAAACCGGTTCAAAACCGGTAAAACCGGTCATAACCGGTAGTGAACCGGCCAGAACCGGTCAGAACCGGTTTCTTAAAAAAAAATAAAAAATTAGTATAAAAGGATTTGGGTCATCCTAGCCAAAACCCAATTCTTTTGTTTTCTAACATATGTGGGCTAGTTGTAGATTTTGGGTTGGTTTTCCCTATGAAGATGATTTTAACATATATTTTTATATTTATTTAGTTTAATTTCAAAATAAAAAAAATTGTGCTTAATAATTTTAGTTGTTATGTTGTTTTTTTGTTTAATATTGTTACAAATATTATATTAAAAATTAAAATAATATTATTTAATTATAACCGGTTCAACCACGGTTCAACCTCGGTTGGACCATTGAACCTCGAACCGCTGCCTTCACCGGTTCGATGGCCGGTCCGGTTTTGTAAACCTTGACTGAAACCATGCATGTTTTTTACATTTTAGACTTCATGCTACCTTCACATATTGGTCTTTCTTTATTACTCACTCTTCTTTATTATGATTCCATCCACGAGCAAGCCAAATCCTGTTTATGTAAATGAAGTTTCAAAGTAATTGGAGGTTAATAACCAGTTCCCAATTTTATTTATACTTGCTCTTAGGTGCTGGGTTAAGCTTCTGTTAGAAAAACTAGAATGATCAATAAATAGATTGATATTAATAATGATAATAGGCAAATTCTAGGGTGAGAGACTTGATGAGCGACAACTCTTAACCGTTAGATTTAGTAAAATTATGTTTCGATGGTGTAGATGAGGTTAGTGTAACATGTGCTTCGGGTAAAATAAAAAAAAACAACGGATTCTCTGATTCAGTAGCTCTGTCTCATTCAAGCTTCATGAACCCACCCATCCAGATCAATGAAACCCTCTCCTCTCCTTACAGAAGCTTCCTGGCACCAGGCGATCGCAACCATCCCACCGGAGGACAAGAAAACCACGTCCTCCACATTCCAGTGGTTCACCTGCATCGCCGTCTTAGAATCCCTATGGCCTTGCAATTTGGTGGTGCGGTGGTCGAGTGGCAGAAGTGAGCTGAGGAAACAACCACCACCAAGACCAAAAGGCATCGATGCAACGAACGCATATGCAAGAAAGGAGGAGAAGCGCATGATTATAAGGACAGAGTGAAGAAATGAGGGAATCATTAAAAGTGTGATTATGTTGCTTTCCTCTTCTTATTTTCCTCACCTCTCAGAAATCTCTTCTTTTGCCTTTCTATATTGTAAACCTCTGGGCCGTGCTAAGCAGTTAATAATTACTGATTGCTATCAATCCCCTTGTAAGAAAACCCATCTAGATAAATAATGCAAGTGCAGAGAGTATTATCCAGAGTTTCTCAATATTATTATTTTTCTTTCACACAGTTCCTTACAGAGTTTCCTCTTGGGGTTTCATTTGATGAATCGGGAAATTTTGTGTGGGGCACGTTTAATTGCTTTAATAGTGTTCTGGGTGTTTTTGGAACTTTTAACTTTATTTGGCGTTGATGATATAATTTCCTGGAGCTTTTAAATTTTTTTTTTGACTGAATAATTTACTGGAGCTATGGATGGAGACGATGGTATGATGAAGGAACAATTTCTTAATCATTATTTTATAATAAATGATAAATAAATAATAATCGATATTCTATAATTATATACTGTTTATAGCCGTGTTTCACCTAATGTAGCCAGTAGAAATTCATTACTCACCGTGAGCGACATTCCTTACTCGCTCACGGTAGAAGTCGCCTTATCATTGGGCTTCTATCGTGAGCGAGTAATTCTAACTCTAATATTTATCTTTAGGATCTTAATAACCAATGTTAAGGGAATTGCTTTAGGAATCCATAAAAAGTAAATTACTATTGAAAATTAATTATATAGCTTCTCAAAATATTAAAATACATAACTTTTCAAGAAAAAAAAAATTATTTTTCCTTTTTTGTTTTCTTAGCTAGTACCCTTAGGGATGTCACTGGTCAGCATTCTCCATCTCTTTAATATGTATATTGCTACCTTGTGTATTGTCAACATTTTACAATGTGGGGAATGAATGTGGAACCTTCTACAAGAAAGTTCTTATATTAGAAAAAACATTTTTGTGAGGAAGATTGAAGAACCATTTGTTATAGATTGTTTTGTGAAAATTAATTTTTTTTTTAAATTTATAATAATTGCTTTTAAGGACTTTTTATATGTTTGTTTCGACTTTTGAAAATATTTAGATTCCGTAAGGAAAAAAATTACTAAGTGAACATCTGGTATTGATTAAAAAATAAATGATTTTGATATTCAATATTTCAAAGTTTAATTTTTTTTAGAGATTTTAACTAAAAACAGAAGATATTTCGTATTTGTTTACAATCATACAAATTATTTTTTTAAAGTAGTTAGTTATAAAAAATGATTTTTTTTCCCCTTAAGCTAATGGAAGTTACTTTTTATTTTAACCTTGAAAATGCTTTTTTTTTTCCTGCTTTTCATTAATTTTAAAAGTAAAAATGAACACACTAATAGTTTTAAAAATGATCGTTTAGTTAAAAAAATGATTTATTTAACAAAATAAGCAATAACAAACGTACTCTAAATTTTATTATATTGAGAAGCTATTTTGAGTAATTTCTCTTAAAAAACTACTTTTAAGTGATTTTTAAGATTGTAACAGAAAACAAATTAACTTTTATTTTACTCAAAATTCTTTTAAAAAAGTTAATTATTAGATTATTTTATATTAAATATTAAAATTAAATTTTTATTTTCAATCCTAAACAAATGGGCTACGAACTCTCTGGGAGCAGGGAACACAAGGAAACTCAATTGATACTTTGGTAGAGTTATCACTTACACCATCAAAGCTTAGAAATTGGCTATAAATTTCCATTTGTTGTTATCATTAACATACTTTTCTTTTCCTTTCAAGTAAACCATATAAAAGCATATATTATCAGAGAAGTTTGAATTTCTCAAACACCTTTATGCCATGTGGGATATAACAACTCAATATCTTGGTGATAATTTTCGGAAATAATTAATTAATTTCCTAAATATTCACCATATTCGTGAAATGTTAAACTTATATTTTCGAAATTGTTCTAGGCATTTTTTTTTTTTTGTTGATAAAAGCCAAATTATGGCAATTCATTCATAATAGTGTCGCAATACAACTAGGGGCAATGTAAAAACAACAGGAGCTAGCATACAACAAAGACGTCCTAGCCAAAGAGTGAGCCACTTTGTTTGCTTGCCTCCTAATAAACTTTGTTGAAAAGTTTGTAAAATAAGAAGTAAGACCCTTGCAACAATTGACAATGATACCAAACTCAGTAATATTTTCCTTTGATGAAGATAACTCATCCACCACCCCTTTACTATCAACTTCAAAGTGGACGTTGGTGAAACCCAGCTCAATGCACCATTTAATGGCAAACAAGAGACCCATTGCTTCCCCCACCTTCACTTCCAACTTTGATTCTACCCACATTGTTTTAGCTTGAACAAACTTGCCCTCATGATCACGGATGCACATGCCAAACCCGGATAAATTTATGGCCTCAAAGAAAGCTGCGTCAACATTGCATTTCAAAGACCCAAAAGGAGGAGGTGACCATCTAGCTCGGGTAATTCCAGGACCAACAGCTACCCAAGGGGGTTTCCTTTTCCTAGCTAAAATCCAACTGGACAACATTTCGTTTGAACAGCTCATGACTTGAGTTCCAGTCATATCCTCATTGTTCCACATTTTTTGGTTCCTGGCCTTCCATATGCCCCACAATATCATCACAAAATCCGCCCTTTTATTTGAGTCAATAACACCACTGACCAAGAAATATAACCCAGAGAAAGTGTTCACCTGGTTAAGAAAAGGATCAATGAAGTGCCAATACCCAGCTTGAATCAAAATATCTCTACTCTTGTCACACTGCAGTAATGCATGACACTGAGATTCAAGACCAGTTTCTCATCTCACACACGAACTTGCACAAGCCACCCCACGCCTCTGCAGGTTTATTCTAGTGGGAAGAACCTCCATGCATGTGCGCCAAATGAAGGACTTCACTTTGGGGGGCACTTCCAAGTTCCAAATACTTCGCCAATCTCCATCTTGTTTCAGATGAGCCGTGTTCAATAAGGATTCGACACAAAGTCTATAAGATGAACGAACTGTATAAAAGTCGTCCTTACTATATTTCCATATGCGCATGTCCTCCCCTAAATCATCAACTAAGGGCGTGTCTAGTATAGTAGCAGCATCACGAGGAGTAAAAAATTGACGCACAAAATCTTCATTCCATCTTCTGGTACCAGGCATAATAAAATCATTGACCACCTAATTATTAGCCATTTGGGTTAAGTTAAAATGGTGATTCAGCATTTGACCATTTCCAGTCCAAGGCTCATTTAGAATTGGAATATTGTGTCCATTGCTAATTCTCCATCTAGAGCCCTCATTCAACAAGACCCGGGAATTCCAGATGCTACGCCAAATAAAACTTGGATTATGACCAAGAATCGAATCCAAGAACTGACCTCTAGGATAGTATTTAGCTTTGAAAATCCCTGAGACCATAGCTTTTGGGTTAGAACCAAATTTCCAACCTTGCTTCCCTAGAATTGCTAAATTAATAGCTCCCAGATTTCTGAAGCCGAGGCCACCAAATTCCTTCCTCATAGATAGCTTATCCCATTTCAACCAATTAATGCCACGCGTGTCTCCCTTCTTGGATCCCCACCACAAAGAGTTCATCATCCTTTCAATCTCTTCTGCCAACGAAGGAGGTAGTAAGAAGACACTCATGCAATAAGCTGGAATCGCTTGGAGCATAGACTTCACCAGAACCTCCCTGCCAGCCTTGGAAAGATGTATGCCACTCCAAGAATTAATTTTCTTCCACACCCCATCCTTCAGATAATTAAATGTAGCTTTCTTTTTTCTACCAATTAATGAGGGAAGCCCCAAATATTTTCCTGACCCAAGATAGGTCTGGACTCCCAAGATATTAGATAAAGCCAATCGAGTACCATCTTCCACATTCTTACTATAAAAAATCCCAGATTTACTAAAATTAACTGCTTGACCTGATGTTGTTTCAAAAGTAGCAAGAATTGACTTCATCACATTACATTCACGTTCACTAGCTCTAAAGAACAGAAAGCTATCATCTGCAAAAAATAAGGTGACTAACAGAAGGAGCACCCCGACAAATTTGAATACCATGAATGTCACCCCTCCCCTCAGCTCTTTTGATTAGGGAAGTAAGGCCCTGAGCATAGATAAGAAAGAGATAAGGGGAGAGAGGGTCACCTTGCCTTAAGCCTCTGCCTGGAACAATTGGTCCAACAGAATCATCATTAACCAGAACCGAGTAACTAACGGAAGAAACACATAGCATAATCCATCCGATCCATCTATCACAGAAACCCATCTTCTCCATCATAGCACGGAGAAAACCCCAGTCCACTCTATCATAAGCTTTGCTGATATCTATTTTCAAAGCCACTTCACCTCTAACTCCCTTTGTTTTGCAATTCATATGGTGGATAATTTCAAGAGCTATGAGCATATTATTCAGGATAGATCTTCCTTCTACAAAAGCAGACTGCTCTTCTGAGATACAATTTGGCAATAATTTTTTCAACCTGTTAGCTAAGACTTTTGCCACTATTTTATATAGAACATTACACAAGGATATAGGTCTCAAGTCTCTCATAGAAGAAAGACTATCAAATTTAGGAATTAAAACAATATTTGTATCATTAAGAGGTGATGGAAAGTTACCAGTCTTCAACCAGTAGCAACAAGCTGTGAAAATATCCTTGCCACAAATATCCCAAAAAAGCTGGTAAAAAGCAGGATTTAAACCATCCGACCTCGGAGATTTATCTGGGTGCATTTGGAAAATAGTTGCTCTGAATTTCTCTCCAGTGAAGGGAAGTTCCAACCCTTGGTTTTGGTGTCTACTTTCGGGAAAACCCATTTTATTATTGAATAAGTTTCTTGACATATTTGAAATATTGTTTGGTACCATGCATTTGGAGGGAGCTATGATAATTTTTTATGGTTTTGGAGGCACTAAATAATAATAACTAAATGTTAGAACCATACTGGTCTTAGGTTGTGGTTTTGATGAGCTTATTTTTTAATCAACTTTTAATCATGAATCCACGGAGTTCTTCACCATACTTTGTTATTCCTTTTTTTAATTTTCAGTTTACTTGCAACTAAGGTGAGGGAGCAAGTAAGTCCCTCACCGTGAACCATCTTTTTTAGTCTTTCAATATATTAATAAAATAATTGGATGGTTGAGATTGAAAGTGGTAAAGGGCTCGACAGGTCAGCAACAAAAATCAAGGTGACATTTTTATCCTTACCCATTCATCCCGTCTCATCCCATCTGAAAACACAAATAGCAAAACGATGAGACCATCTGGATTTAATTCGTCCAACACAGTTCCAATTCAGTTTTGTTTATCTGGCTATAAGCAATTCATGATAAATTGAGAATGGTTAGGAAGGAAGGATGGGAAGATTCTGTTACCTAAATTTAGGGATCCCATATCTTTTAGGTGCCGTGTTGTCACCCAATTAGTGGGTTTGGGTTTGTTATTTGTTTGTTATTATTAAGTAATTAGGTCATTTCCCTTTATGCATGTAAGCCTCTATATATGACAATATGAATGAAGGTAGAGAAAGTATTAACAAGGAAACTCTATCTTCTCTCTTATTTCTGGAGGTATTTTCCTGGCCTCTAATACAGGAAATTCATCAACTCACATCCTCTCATATCCATACCCCATCAGCATGTCAGATATGGTCCATTGGCTATAGATAGAAATGGCAGATCTTGTGTTTTATGGAAAGGCGGCAGGTAATGGTTCCGGAGTGTAGCAGGAGTGGTGGCAAAGGAGTAAATACATTTGGGGAAGATGATAAACTGGAAATCAAATCCCATAATTTAATTGTTGATTTTGTAAAGTGGAAAGTTGTATATTCATATTCATATTAATTTATAGCCCAATGACTAATTAAATTTTTGTACGTGATGATTGAAAAGCCATTAAATAGATAATTGACTAGTATCGTAAATTGTAGTTAAATTCAAAAACTAAAATTATAATAAAATCTAAAATCATTATCCCGAGCATTTATAAATGTTAACCCCCGGGTTTTTTTCTAATATCAGGATATAAATATATAAATGTTGGTTAAAATTATTTTTTGGTCCCTATACGTGTCCCGGATTATCAATTTGGTCCCTATACGTAAAAAACTTGCGATTAAGTCCCTATACGTGTCTATCGTTAGCAATTAAGTCCCCACCGTTAGCAACCATCCAACATGGCCCGTTATCCTCCAACTTGGCACCAGCGCTGGGCGCCCCTGGCCTGCGCTGGGCGCCCAAACCCTGCTCTCTTTCTTCTGCTGCTGAATCATTGGCGCTGGGCGCCCCTTTCCTTTCAACATGCCAGCGCTGGGCGCCCCATTACCAGCGCTGGGCGCTGGCCATGTTTCGGCTGCTGGCGCTGGGCGCCTATCTTCCTGTGCTGGGCGCCAGTGCTGGTACTGCACCTGCTGTTTTCTGCATGAGTGGCTTGTTTTGAACCTGTTATTGTCCAATTTGTGAACCTGTAACAGCATGTGATGGATCCAAATTTTGTGCATTATAACTAAGTAACCAAAGTAACAACTTGACAGATACAATGCATAGAGTAACAAAAGACAATATTGCATTGATAGGTAGTAACTAAAGTGCATTAAAGCACACTGTCAGGCATCAGACTAAATCACATGGCACAAAGTTTGTGGTCCATGCTTACAATATTAAACAACTTTAAAAGAGCACATGGGGTGGCAGACAAAAAAAGATTCCCCTACTACTTACAATACTAATTTCCAACCCCTCAAAAACCAAAAAAGACCTAATGGTGCAGGGACCTATTAATGCAGGGACCTATTCCTTTGAGACCCGAGACTCTTGAGTAGATTGACCCTTCTCTTTTACTTTTTGCACAGTTTCTTGCAGCTGCTGGGTAGTCACACATGGTTGCCCATTCCAGTTGCTAGGTCCTTTTTTTATAGTTAACTTGGGCCTCATGGTGAGTCCTTTCTTTGTTACAAGTGCAGCAGATGTACTTGATGCATGTGCAGGGATCTGGGCAAAATCAGGAGGGATAGCTGGTGCATATGATGTTTGAGTAGGTGGTACAGCAGATCCGGTGGTGGATGGAGGTGGTGCAGCACAAGGTCTGCCTCTGCCTCTGCCTGAAGATCCTCTACCTCTACCCCTTCCCCTTCCTCTTCCTCTTCCAGCAGGTGGATCAGTAGGTGCATCAACAGGTGGGTCAGGTATTGGTAGGATTTGATTGTAGCATATCTTCCTGTTGTGGCCATACATACCACACTTAGAACAATGGATGGAGGTGTTTTGTCTCCTTAGCTTGTTTGGCTTAGGTGGCTCATCCCTCTCCTTTCTTCTAGCCTTCTTAGGCCTTCCAATTCGAATCCTACTATGTGGAGGCTTGATTGATGGGAGTCCTGTAGGTTGCCACATTTGTTCTCCATTAATGGGGTTGATAGCATGTCCATAAACCTCTTCATAGGTGTCAACCCAATACCATTTGTCAACATAGTCATGGGGATCTCCCTTGCTGGAAAAAATGGCAGCAACAGCATGTCTGCATTTCAAGCACAATATATTAGAGATTCATATGGTTCATGAAAATGGAGTTGGAGTTTGTAATTGCATTACCTGCAAGGGATACCCGTGAGGCCCCAAAACCTACATGCACAACTTTTTGCATTTAAATCTACTTCAAATTGTGCTGGAAAACATTGCACTTCAAATTTCAATTGTGTTGACCAAATTGCATGCCATTTCCCTGATTCCAACACCTCCTTGTCAAGCCTCTTCCTTGCTTTTGGACAAATCTTGCTCTTCCCTTTATACCTGTCCACCAAAAGCCTATTCTTTGCAAACCTTGTCATCCAGTACACGCGTATCCATTCGAACATAGAAATAATTGGAAGGTCTCTGGCTTCTAGAATCCGTCCATTAAATGCCTCTGAAATGTTGTTCATGAGCATGTCACATTTTGCATATTCAGATAAATGTGCTTTTGCCCATAACTTAGGGTCCATTTCCACCAACCAGTCATGAGCCTCCTTTGAAATTGCCTTCAACTCCAACATTCTTCTTTGCCAGGCAGCCATGTATGTGGCCTTGCAAGCTGCATACATTTTATCTCTGAGAACTGTACCACCCCCAAAGTACTTCTTCATGTTTGCATAAACATGTCTCACACATGTTCTATGTTCGAACACCTCTAGTAAATCATGCAGGGCAGGTACTAGTCCCTATCAACAATTAAATTAAATGGTCATTTGAATAAATGCATTACATAAATAGACATTAAACATATAGACAAATATTCAATTTGATACCTTTTGTTGATCACTAATGAATACCCATCTCCTATCACGACCTATGTCATCTAGGAGGTTCGTCAAGAACCAAACCCAGGAATCTTTGTTTTCAGACTCAACTACTCCAACAGCAAGTGGAAAATATTGATCATTTGGGTCTACAACTACTGCTACCAGCAATATTCCACCAAAAGGACTCTTCAAAAAACAACCATCAAGCCCTATGAGTGGTCTACATCCAACCATAAATCCCATTTTTACACCATTGAGACACATGTACATACGTGAAAAAACTGGATCAGAATCTTCATTTTGCCTTTCCACAAGCAATTTCAGTGTAGATCCAGGGTTTGTTCTCCTTATCTCTTCACAATAATCCCATAATTTGCCATATTGTTCTGCAAAGCTGCCCTCCAATCTCTGCCTAGCATATTTCCTTGCCTTGGATGCCTTAGTTACAGACACTTCAGCACAATAGTTTTTCTTGATTTGTTTAATAACCCCACCAAGACTGATTTGCTTGTGGGTCTTCATAGTGTCGGTTAACTTTTCAGCAATCCACTTACTATTGGCCATTATTCCCTTGTAAGTTCGCCCACAAGTGTGGACATCATTAAGTGTCTTCAGCTTGTAGGTCAATGCCCCTCCTACCTTACTCACAAAACAGGTCCATTCGCATCCCTCCCTGCAAACCACCCTGCACCTAACCTTATCATTCTTTTTGAACTTAAGGCCCCATCCATTTAATAATGACCACTCTCTTATAGCATCCTTGAACTGCTTGATGGAGGTGAACTCCATTCCAAGCTGGAATTTGAAGTCAGCACACATTTCTGATGGGTTATATTTGATGCACCTACTCTTATTCCCTCTCCCACCAAGCTCTCCATCACTACATTGCCCATCACTGTCCAATTCAGATGATTCATAATCTGATTTTATCTTGTCATTTTCATCCAATTCATGAGTTGGAGCGGCTGTTTGGTGAACTTGGCTGGGTGCCTCCCCTGTTTCAATGGGATTATGTGCACTATCAATCTCTGTTACAAGTGAAACAGGTATGTCAATGTACTGTATCCAGCAACCATCGTCCTGTTCATCTGCGCTGTCGTCAAACCGAATTGAAGCAACACTATCCTTGTCAGAGTCTGATTCTTCTTCTTCGTCATCACTAACATCATCTTGAACACACTCTTCAACTTCTTCTACACAATCTTCTTCCATAGTAAGTTGAACTCCTTCTTCCTTGTCCCCAGCATGTATGACATATACTTCCACCTCTTTGAAGCAAATACTCATTGCAGTCTCTGCTATCTTCATTGCACTAGCATCACTAGTAACTTTGACCAATCCCTCTTCTAGACGGATACCAGGCTTGCGATAGAACAGTTGACCATTCCCCTTGTAACCCAAGTTCTTCAGGATGCCAGTAATCTCTTGAAGGGACCACAAGTCTGGCTCACAATTAGTTAATGTATATTTCAGCCCTCCAACATATTGTAACCACATCCCTTGACATTTAGTAGGTGTCTTCAGAAGATGACCACCATGGTGCAAAAATACAGTGAATTTTGTAGGTGTGTGACCTAAAATCAAATGCAATAGTCAAAGGCAATATTAAATACAACCACACACATATTACACAAGATAGCAATTACAATCGACCCGAAACCAAATATCAAACAAACCGAACCATCCCTAATCAACTACAACCAAACCCTAACACCCAAACATGAAATGATGCGCCCAATAACAATGGATATGGGAATAATCAATAAACCCACAAAGCATAACCAACACGAGAGATGAGGGAAAAAACCCTTTTCTGCAAAAATCGAAACAAACCCACAAAGAATAAGGAAGATGAGAGATGAGGGCAACCATACCAGGAATGGAAGAAGACGCCATTGGTAGTCCGTTTCCTGCTTGACCCATTTCTATGCTTGACCCGTTTCTCAAATTGCCTATGTCTCTGCTTCAGCCCTAGCTTGCTCGCTCGCTCGCTCGCTCGAAGATGGAGGGAAGTTGAAGACCGTGGAATTTGAGCTGAGTTCTGAGATGTGTTGGAGAGGTTAAGTCATATGGGTGCTAGGTGGAGAGCTCACTGAGTGCCAGGTCGAACATGGCCAGCGCCCAGCGCTGGTAATGGGGCGCCCAGCGCTGGCATGTTGAAAGGAAAGGGGCGCCCAGCGCCAATGATTCAGCAGCAGAAGAAAGAGAGCAGGGTTTGGGCGCCCAGCGCAGGCCAGGGGCGCCCAGCGCTGGTGCCAAGTTGGAGGATAACGGGCCACGTTGGATGGTTGCTAACGGTGGGGACTTAATTGCTAACGATAGACACGTATAGGGACTTAATTGCAAGTTTTTTACGTATAGGACCAAATTGATAATCCGGGACACGTATAGGGACCAAAAAATTATTTTAACCATAAATGTTTATATTTTTATCCGAGACTTGGAAAATGATTTTGGATAAACCAAAATCATATTTGTACTTTATCGTAGAGAGTTACGGTTAAAATTTTGGTTGAAAATTCAGACGAAACCCGATCTGTATTTTTACTAACAGTAAAAGTTTACTCATCAGAAAACCCAATTTTGACTTATGTACGAAATTGTTTGGTTTTATATCATTTTTCCAACGACTTTATTTTTTTTTACTTTTGAAATTGTTCACTAAAAAGTAAAATAATGTATATTATTCGAGCGATATATTAAATCAGGAGAATGATGAAACTAAAAACAGGATTTTCCGATACCCAATGAATGAGAACCATGAGTCACTAGTGATGACAATCATGAAATGGAGACACCAAAAGCCAGTATGATCTTTAATATCCAATCACAAGTATTTGACATGCTTGCATTTTTTCATTTTACTTCGTATATATCAGAAATTGAAATAAAACATTGACTTTCAATAAATTCTACAAGTACAAGTGTACCCAAAATTGGTGCATACCTTCGATCATTATTGTCAGCTTTAGAAAATGTTAAACTCCTAGTTGAATATCAAAATCCTACGGTTATATGCTCAGACTCACTCGTATCAAACTATCCACATTGACAAGTGGCTTACTAGCTTTGTCCTGATCCCTACCAAAGCAAGTAATCCCGATTGCTTTGTGGGCTTTGTCAAAACAAAGATGTCCAATCAGTTACTTCCTATTCTGAATTTTTTCTCAAACTGATAACATTGATATCATTCTAACAATGATCATTTTAAACTGATAAACACTGATATCAATTACTATAGTTAACACTGATAATGTGATAACATAAATGTATTCAGACTCTCCCACTTGAGCATCTGAGAAAGCTGATTTTTTTTTTCTTCCATATCAGCTGTTCTAAAAAGTTGTTTTTAAAATAATTTAACATGTTTGACACCTTGCTTAAATTTATAAAAAAAAAAATTGGAGAAAAAATTTGTTTTATGCCATCAAGTTTATTTTAACTTAAGATTGTTGTGATTTGATAATTTTCATTCTCAAAAGTCTCTTTCCTGCTTACCCCTTCAAAACTAACTTATAAACAAATATTATTAAATTATACAAATAACTTCATATACTTTTTCGTAATTTATTATATAAAAGTATTTTTTTTGCACCATCCAAACGAAATAGATTATCTTAAAATCGCTATTCAGCAAATACACAAAAAAACTCTGATTATAATTAATTATACAAAAATCGATTATCAACATAATCTTTTTTTTTAGCTTTCCCAAACACTAATATGATAGTAGAAATGTGTTCAATGATAAGCTCAGAATGTATTCAGTAAAGTGATAATAATCTAATTGATATCAGAAGAATGAAAATTCATACTGATATCAGATTGATAGGTTCTAACCAATGTATTCCATTGCCATCCTTATTTCCCATGTCACAAATGCCACATGGTATTAAATATATTTTTTAATGCCACGTGACATTTTTTAAGGAAAAAATAAAAAATCTTGGACAAAAATATTTGATCAGACATTTTTAGACAAAAATCTGATTATTTATCATTATTTTTTTAAAAGAATATTATAATTTTATTATTATTTTGGTTTTCCAAGATATCCTTCATGCACAACTGCAGAGACTAATCCTTCTAGCCCATATAAGAATGTCATTTGTCTTGATCCCTACCAGGCTACCAAAGCATGTATTCCCAATTGCTTTGTGGTCTTTGTCAAAACAAAGATGTCCACCAATCAGTTACTTCCTATTTTGAATTCGGTAATGATACTTGCATGCCTAAATGGGACATCCATTTGGGACACCTGATTAATCATGTATAAATGTATAAATATTTGGTTAATTCAGTTCATTATATGGTTAATGGGCTTATTAATAACCATGTAAATATTTGGTTAATCACATGCAAATATCTGGTTAATTAAGTTCTTTATATGATTAATGGGTCATCATAAATTAACCAAATATTTGCACGTGATTAATCATATAATGAACTGAATTAGCCAAATATTTATACGTGATTTAACAGGTGTCCCAAATGGATATCCCATTTGGGTGTGCAAGTATCATTACTCTTCGAATTTTTTCTCAAACTGATAACATTGATATCATTCTAACAATGATCATTTTAAGCTGATAAACATTGATATCAATTACTATAGTTAACACAAATAATGTGATAACATAAATGTGGTCAGACTCTCCGACTTCTTCATGTTTGGGAAGCTGGTAATTTTTTCATTTATTTGTTGATGTGGCTAATGGTTTGTCACATCGGAAGTGTCACGTTGTATTAAATATATATTTCTAATGTCACATGCCATTTTTTTAAAAAAAACAGACAAAAATATTTGATCAGACTTTTTAGACAAAAATCTGATCATTTATTATTGTTTTTAAAACAATTTTATAATTTTATTATTAATTTAAGTATAACTATTTTAATTATAATTTTGTTTTAATGGTTAGTTTTAGAAACATTCCCGTATGCCTATGGTATGCATTTGATTCCTTTTGAAACACCCTTCGTCATCATCCCCTTTACACTTGCTTTTGAAACCGTAGCAAGCACCCTTCTCCACTTTCTGTTCACCAAATTGTTTGTTCCTCTACGATTTCTACCATCTGGTGACGTGACTCTCTCTACGTTCCTGCTCTTAAAGGTAGAAAGAAACCCTTGTGTTGGTTTTGAAATTTTGTTGCTCCCTCCTTTGCTTTTTTATTTGAACACGAATTTCTTTGTTTGTCCCACATAGTGTGCCCGCTTTCGTGAAAGCCCGTCGAGCCCAGTAGCCATTGGCGTCACGTCAGCGCAACACGCCGCCACCTCCAATCATCCCTGACAAGATCATGGTGGCGATTCTAACATGGCTACCTGTGAAGTCTCTGCTGAAGTTCAGGTGCGTGTGTAAGTCATGGAAATCCCAAATCTCAGATCCTGATTTGTGAAATTGTTGCACCTTCATAGATCTGTCAGAAACCCCAACCTCCTGTTAGTGTGGGAAAGAGTTATCTTCAACTCCTCTGAAGATTTCGCCTGTGATCTGAGTGCCGGTCCCTGCTCCGTGCCTTCTTTACCGGAGAACCCATCCTACACCATTGATAGAAATGATTGCTATCCACCAAATGACTACTGATAGTGTGATTTTACATGATGTTTGCTGTACACTTTTGCATGCATATTTCATATAGATTAGGCATTACTTAGTTGATTTTGTTAGATTTTCCCTTGGAACGGGTGAAGGTGGTTTTGTGTGTTGTTTTGCAGGAATTACTGAGAAATTTGGTTAACTTAGAGCCAAGGGAATGAAGAATCAGAAAGAATGAAATTCTGGGAATGCTCGCCCCGCGAGAGTATGTTTGCCCCGCGAATGAAGATGGCCAGAAACAGCAGAATGTCATCCTTTCTGGTTCGCCCCGCGAATCACACCTCGCCACGCGACCCTGAGAGCCGACTGTGCCAGGAAAATGCAAGCCTTTCTGGTTCGCCTCGCGAACAGTGTCTAGCCTCGCGAGAGTTCCAAGCACTGAAGACCAGAAGTTTAATATTCGCCTCGCGAGATACTTCTTGCCCCGCGAGTGTGCGAAAAGCAGAATCACTGTTTTAAGCTGTTTAAGGCAGAATGGGAAAGGACAACGAGAGAATTGGAAAAGGTTACGAGTTTGGAAAGCAAAAAGGCTCTGGGAACCAGAGGCAGAGTGTGGAGGATTGCTCCCATGGACTCCCTTCTCTCCTTCATCCATTTTTCTCTTGTTATGGATATTGTTATGAGTAGCTAAACCTCCATTGTTGGGGTTAGGGTAACTATGTCTGAATTCTCATGTATTTGATTTAATCTTGCAATACAGTTTCTACTTTGTTATTGAGTGGTTAATTTTCTGTGCTTAATGCTTGTTGTGGCTAGCACCCCCATGACTCGATTAGTGTTTTGGTATGTAATGGAGACGTTCGTATCATAACCGGAACTGAAATTAATCACCTAGTAATCCTTACATCTAGAGATGGAGTTTGGTTTACTAGTAATCGCGTAATCCTTAATCCTAATGCAATTTCATTAATCTAGGCCACCTAAGAGATTAGGGTCTATTAGTGGAATTAGGCTCTTGTCATCCGAGAGATCGAGGCTTGAGTAGTTTAGTGGATTGATTGTCATAACTGAAGTAGAAAATGTTTGTGAGTGTTTAATTGCATGAGGATGAAGTTTAGTGAACCTAACCCCAGCTCCTTTTACCATATTTGAAACCCATCTTTTATTGCCTTCCAAGTATTTGAGAAAAGTACAAAAGGAGTTTGTGTTTCTTGCTTTGTTTACTTTTACTTTTATGGGCTTGATAATTAGTTCAGAACTCTCTTCAATCAAAGAATCCGCTTAGATAGTAGTTGAAGTGGTACGTGCTAGTACTTGTTGCAGTCCTCGTGGGAACGATTAAACGGTCTCACCACCGTATTACTTGCACGACTGGGTATACTTGCCCAGATTCGTCTAACAAGTTTTTGGCGCCGTTGCCGGGGACTGTATTTCAATATTAGCATATCCATTTTGGTTACTAATTTGAGCACAAATTTTTCTGTTTTAAAATTTTTCTTTTCTGTTATAAACTGTGTGCTGTCATTTTTTTTTAGTGTGTTTGCTGTTGTGTGCTAACCTTTACTACTAACAATCTTGTTGCTAGACTGTTTGTGTATGCGAGGTACTATTCCAGCTGACCAACTCCTATACGATCCAGAAATTGAAAGAACAGCTAGGAAGAATAGGAAGCAAGCAAGACAGCAGCATTTGTTAAGACAACAAGGAGAAGAAAAAGAGACTTCCACCTCTCAGGTTACTCAAGAAGAACTCAAGATGGCAGGGAATGGTGAAGATACTCCACCACCACCACGGAGGACACTTGGTGACTATTCCAATACAAATTTCAACCGGCATGTCACTAGTATAGTGAGACCTCCGGTGAACTCCAACAATTTTGAACTCAAGCCAAATCTCATCAACATGGTTTCACAAAATCAGTTTGCTGGATTGGAGAAGGAAGATCCTAACAGTCATATTTCCACTTTCCTGGAATTGTGTGATACAGTGAAGATAAATGGTGCCTCTGATGATGCAATTCGACTGAGATTATTCCCTTTTTCTTTAAGAGATAGAGCCAAGTCTTGGCTCCAGTCACAACCAAGGGGGAGTTTCACTACATGGGACAACTTAGAAGAAAAGTTTCTGGCAAGGTTCTTCCCCACATCAAGATTTGTAAAGGCAAGGGGTGACATCATGAGCTTTTCTCAACAAGAAGGTGAGACTCTGCATGACGCCTGGGAAAGGTTCAAGGAATTGCTCAGAAGATGCCCAAATCATGGTTTTGATGATCTTACTCAGATGCAAACATTCTGTAATGGATTGAGGCCATCAACCAGGTACATGTTGGATGCCTCAGCTGGAGGTTCAATGAATACAAAAACAGCAGAGGAAGCCCTGACCTTGATAGAAGCAATGGCCTCTAATGATTACTTGATGCATTATGATCGGGGTCCCACACAAAGAAGGGGAGTGTTGGAGTTAGATTCACAAACTGCATTGTTGGCTCAGAACAAGCTCATGACACAACAACTGGAGTCTCTTACCAAGCAACTAGCTCAACTCCCACAACAACTCCAATCGGTTCAAGGGACGACCATGCCACACCAACAGGTACTGAGATGTGATTTTTGTGGAGGTGATCATGAGAATGGAAGATGTGAGGCACCACCTAGTTCCCATGAGGAAGCCAATTATATGGGGAACTATGGGCGCCAGGCAACAACCGGTTTCCTAACGACTACAATCGGGGGTGGAGGAATCAACCAAATTTTGGTTGGAAGCAAGATGCGAGGACAAACAAGCAAGCCTCCTCCTGCACAACCGCCTCAAGACCGGACTTCTGCCCTGGAAAACACTCTCAATCAGTTCATGCAGATGTCCATGTCGAATCAGAAGAACACCGATGCATCCATCAAGAATTTGGAAGTTCAAGTGGGGCAGATTGCAAAGCAACTAGCAGAACAATCCAGCAACAGTTTTTCAGGTAACACTCAGACAAATCCTAAAGAACATTGCAAGGTGATTGTGCTGAGAAGTGGTAAAAGTCTAGAGAAAAAAGATGATGATCCTTTGGTGAAAAGTCAGAGAGAAGTTGAAGAAACAGAAATGAATGATGAAGAACAAGCTGAACCGAGTGAAGAAAAAGGTAAAGATGTTATAGTTGAGGAAGAAGAAAAGGTTAGAGAACAAGACAAGAGGGAGAAGCTAGTGGATGAGAAATCAATATTGAGGAAGACCAAAAGTCAGCTTTTGAAAGAAGGAGACAAGCCTCAAGTGATACCCTCTTATGTGAAATTGCCCTATCCTCATCTGAGCAAGAAAAAAGAGAAAGAAGAACAGTTCGCCAAGTTTCTTGATATCTTCAAGCGGTTACAGATTAATATACCTTTTCTTTCAAGCACTTGAGCACATGCCAACCTATGCAAAATTCATGAAGGAATTGCTCACAAAGAAGAGAAAGTTTAAAGAAGGCGAGACTATTGCCTTGACTGAAGAGTGCAGTGCAATACTTCAAAGGAAGCTACCTCCAAAGCTCAAAGATCCTGGTAGTTTCACAATTCCTTGCACTATTGGGAGTGTTGATATTGGAAAGGCCTTATGTGACTTGGGAGCGAGTATCAACTTGATGCCGCTTTCAATTTTGAACAAGCTTGGAGGCGGAGAGGTAAAACCAACAAGGATGGCATTACAGTTAGCTGATAGATCCATCAAGCGTCCTTATGGTGTTTTAGAAGATGTCTTGGTTAAAGTGGACAGGTTTATCTTCCCCCATGAGACTTTGTGATCTTAGACATGGAGGAAGATGCAGAAATTCCACTCATTTTGGGGAGACCCTTTCTAGCCACTGGGCGAGCTTTGATAGATGTGCAAAAAGGCCAGCTTCGACTCAGAGTGCAAGATGAAGAAGTTACCTTCAACGTATTTGAAGCTATGCATCGCCCTAGTGAGGAAGAAAACTGTTTCCGCATGGACATGGTGGATATAGTAGCGAAGGAAGCTTGTGCACATCAGCACCACTACTCAATTCTGGAGAAGGTACTTGTGAATTCTATTGAAAATTTTGATGAGATAGAAGAGGAGGAATTAGAAGAATGTTTGTGTGATCTGGAAGCCCAACCTAAGCAACTTGCTGTCAACACTGTGAAGGAAGAGCTAAAGAAGGATGCAGTCCAAGAAAAACTTCAGTTAGAGCTTAAGCCCCTACCTCCTCACTTGAAATATGTGTTCCTGGGTGTGAATGATGAAAACCCTGTTATAGTGAGCAGTGAATTATCCAAATTGGAGGAGGAGAAGCTTGTAAGGGTTCTTAGAGAATATAAGACAGCTATTGGATGGTCCATTGCAGATTTGAAAGGAATTAGCCCCACTTTCTGCATGCACAAAATAATGATGGAGGCTGAATTTAAGCCGGTGGTCCAACCACAGAGGAGGCTTAATCCCACAATGAAAGAAGTGGTGAAGAAGGAGGTGCTGAAACTCCTTGAAGCTGGGATGATATATCCGATTTCTGATAGTGCCTGAGTGAGTCCAGTACAAGTGGTTCCAAAGAAGGGTGGCATGACTGTAGTGCATAATGAGAAGAATGAGTTGATTCCAACAAGAACGGTCACTGGCTGGCGGATGTGTATAGACTACCGGAAGCTCAATCAGGCTACTAGGAAGGATCACTTCCCACTTCCATTCATGGACCAGATGTTGGAGAGGTTGGCCGGGCAAGCATACTATTGTTTCTTAGATGGTTATTCGGGCTATAACCAAATTGCGGTTAACCCGGAAGACCAAGAGAAAACTGCTTTCACCTGCCCGTTTGGAATTTTTGCCTATCGGAAGATGCCTTTCGGTCTTTGCAATGCGCCTGCGACTTTTCAAAGGTGTATGCTTTCTATTTTTTCTGATATGGTAGAAAAGTATATTGAGATTTTCATGGATGATTTCTCTGTGTTCGGTTCCTCATATGATAACTGTTTGTCTAACCTGCTCTTTGTGTTAAAAAGGTGCCTGAGACACCAATTTAGTTTTAAATTGGGAGAAGTGTCATTTTATGGTGCAGGAAGGCATTGTGCTTGGGCACAAAATTTCAGCAAAGGGAATCAAGTAGATAGATCCAAGATTGAGGTGATTGAGAAACTACCTCCACCGGTGAATGTCAAGGGTGTGAGGAGTTTCCTGGGGCATGCGAGGTTTCTACCAGGCGGTTCATCAAGGACTTTTCAAAGATAGCCAAGCCGCTGTGTATCCTTTTGAATAAAGACACCCCATTTTTGTTTGATGATGCTTGTTTTAAATCTTTTCAAATTTTGAAAGAAAAGTTGATCATCGCCCCATTCTTGTTGCACCCAACTAGGAGTCACCCTTTGAATTAATGTGTGATACCAGTGACTATGCAGTTGGGGCAGCGAAGGGACAAGTTTTTCCATGTCATTCACTATGCTAGCAAGGTCCTCAATGAGAACCAAATAAACTATGCAACAAGCGAGAAGGAGTTGCTAGCCATAGTGTTTGCCTTGGAAAAGTTTCGCTCCTACTTGATTGGGTCACAAGTCATTGTTTTTACCGATCATGCTGCAATCAAATATTTGTTGACTAAATTAGATTCTAAACCACGCCTCATAAGGTGGATTCTATTGTTGCAGAATTTGATTTAGTCATCAAGGACAAAACAGGCAGCGAGAATGTAGTGGTGACCATTTATCTCGGCTTGTGAATGAAGAAGTGGTCTGCTAAGGAAAAGGACTTTCGGGATGAGTTCCGGATGAGGCCTTATTGCTAGTACATGAGAGACCATGGTTTGCCGACATGGCAAATTTTAAAGCAGCCAACACTATTCCAGAGCATCTGAATTGGCAACAAAGAAAAAAATTCCTCCGGGATGCAAACCATTTCATGTGGGATGACCCGTTTTTGTTCAAAGTTGGGCCGGATGGCTTGTGGAGGAGGTGTGTGAGTCAGGAGGAAGCAAGAAAGATTTTGTGGCATTGCCATAACTCCCCATATGGTGGGCATTACAATGGGGATAGGACAGCTGCTAAGGTCCTACAATCTGGTTTCTTTTGGCCCTCAATTTTCAAGGACTCCTTCAATCATGTGAAAAGCTGTGACAAGTGCCAGAGGACAGGGAATATCTCCAAAAGAGATGAGATGCCACTGCAGAATATTTTGGAAGTTGAGGTATTTGACTGTTGGGGAATTGATTTTATGGGTCCACTTCCACCTTCATTCTCAAATCAATATATCTTGGTGGCGGTGGACTACGTTTCCAAGTGGGTGGAGGCAATTGCAACACAGAAAAATGATGCCCACACAGTAATCAAGTTCATCAAGAAGAATATCTTTTCCAGGTTTGGTGTCCCAAGGGTTCTTATAAGTGATGGAGGATCCCACTCTCGCAACTCCCAACCGGGAAAGGTTACGGTGAAGTATGATGTGAGGCATAAGGTGGCATCTCCCTATCACCCGCAAAACCAATGGTCAAGCGAGAGGTTTCCAACAGGGAGATTAAGAGAATTTTGGAAAAGACTGTGGCTACTTCAAGGAAAGATTGGGCCAAGAAGCTTGATGATGCCTTGTGGGCTTACCGGACTGCACTGAAAACTTCTGTGGGGTTATCCCCATTTCAGATGGTCTATGGAAAGGCATGTCATCTGCCCGTAGAGTTGGAGCATCGAGCCTGTTGGTCACTGAAGTTCTTAAATTTTGATGCCACTTTGGTAGGTGAGAAAAGATTGAATCGTTTGCACGAGTTAGAAGAGATGCGCCTTAATGCATATGAGAATGCAGTCATTTACAAGCTGTAGTCAAGACCTACCACGACAAGAAGATCGTGATGAAGCAATTTCAGCCGGGACAGCAAGTCTTATTATTCAGTTCCCGGCTGAGATTGTTTCCGGGCAAGTTGAAGTCTAAGTGGTCGGGACCATACATTGTCAAAGAAGTCGCACCTCATGGAGCTATAGAAGTAGAGGATCCTTCTTCAAAAGAAACCTTCAAAGTCAACGGCCAAAGACTCAAGGCCTACTTGGGTGGTGACATCGAGAGACTGGACACAACTGTGCACCTTGGTGATCCTTGAGATCACCGACCCGTCAAGCTAGTGACGTTAAAGAAGCGCTTATTGGGAGGCAACCCAACATTTCTTAACCCTTCTCTTTAGTTATTTTCATTTTCTTCATACTTTTGTTTTTGATTTTAACCTCTTGAATAATTTGAGAAGCTCAAGAGGAAAAATAATAAATTGAGAAGTGAAGGAAGGGAGAGCAAGAAGACAAGGAGAAGAGCAAAAGGGGCAGAGAAAAAGCAAAGTCAGCACCCGTTATCGCCTCGGTAAGCCGTTCAATTTTTTTGTTTTATTTTATTTTTCTTCTCCTCTTTCCATCTTGATTGTTTACATTGGGGACAATGTAAATTCTTAAGCTTGGGGTAGTGGTATTTTGCATTTGCATTTTTCATGTTGCATTCATATAGTTTTGCATGGTAGCTTTGCATGATCACACAATTAGATTGCCCTTGTTTAGATTTTGCATCCGATTGTGAGAACTAAGTGCCCAATAACTTGTGATAGTGAAGTGTTGAACCCAATTTGTTATTCTTGTGATAAGGCTGCAAATAAAAATGCTTGAGATAATCTTTGATAGTTGATAATTAGCATATGGTTCTGAGGATTTGTGTTTTTCATTGATTCTGAACTAAAATGTGAGATTTTGAGCCAAAAGGGGTACTCACTAAATTTTACCCCATTCTTTGTGTTAGAGTGTTATTCCTCTTGGTTTGTTTTCTCTAGAACTTGACTTGAAACCATTTTGAAGCTTAAAAAAATTTTTGAAAATATTTTTGAAAATGATTGAGGCAATAGGTATTTTTCTGGCCTTCTGAGCTTTGAATGATGAAATGCTACCCCTTAGTTGCCCAATTTTGAGCCTGAAAGAATAAAAATGCTTTTCTTGGATCCCTGGAATGTTTTGATAAATATGCTTGATAAGGGACCTTCTAAAGTATTACAAAAGGGTGAAAAAGGTAGTTGAAAGTTTGGGATGAAAGAATCAGAAAAAATAATTCTCTTAAGTTGAAAAAAATCTCCCCTTCTCCAAGCAAAAGAAAAGAGAAAGAAAAGAAAAAAAATAAAAATAAATAGAGAAGGGGATGAAAAAAAAAGAAAAGAAAAGTGAGGAATAAAAAGAAAAAAAAAAAGAAAAGAAAGGTGGAAAATGAATTGAAAACCCAAGAAGGTATTTTAGAAGGTCATGTTTGCAATGCTTGATGTTTATGTAGCCTTTTGGAATGTCCTTTTCTTGTTATCCCCACCTAACGATTAATCCCATGGCCACGTTACAACCAAAGTAAAGACCTCTTGATTCTTAATTGTTTTCATTAATAAAGTAGAGATTTGGTTGATAGTCAAGCCTATGGTAGGATTCATTCCTTGAGGAAAATTGAGCGAATTGCCTTATTCCCCTAAACACTTGAGTGAGGTTAAAAAGAGAGCCAAGCAAAAGAACAAGCTTGGGGTGAGCTTCAAGTGAGAAAGAGTGCCCAAATCAGTGAGAACATGAGTCTAAGGAACCTAAGCCTCTAATTGGACTTGAATTGATTGTCTCTTGCTGAATTGTTTGAATTGCCTATTACTTGGATTAGTATTTTCTCGGGTTCTTAGTTCACTATCCATATTCTGTTTTCTTCTACTGGCCTTAGTGATTTCTTGAGGACAAGCAATTGAATAAGCTTGGGGTGATTTGATAGTGTGATTTTACATGATGTTTGCTGTACACTTTTGCATGCATATTTCATATAGATTAGGCATTACTTAGTTGATTTTGTTAGATTTTCCCTTGGAACAGGTGAAGGTGGTTTTGTGTGTTGTTTTGCAGGAATTACTGAGAAATTTGGTTAACTTAGAGCCAAGGGAATGAAGAATCAGAAAGAATGAAATTCTGGGAATGCTCGCCCCGCGAGAGTATGTTCGCCCCGCGAATGAAGACGGCCAGAAACAGCAGAATGTCATCCTTTCTGGTTCGCCCCGCGAATCACACCTCGCCACGCGACCCTGAGAGCTGACTGTGCCAGGAAAATGCAAGCCTTTCTGGTTCGCCTCGCGAACAGTGTCTAGCCTCGCGAGAGTTCCAAGCACTGAAGACCAGAAGTTTAATATTCGCCTCGCGAGATACTTCTCGCCCGGCGAGTGTGCGAAAAGCAGAATCACTGTTTTAAGATGTTTAAGGCAGAATGGGAAAGGACAACGAGAGAATTGGAAAAGGTTATGAGTTTGGGAAGCAAAAAGGCTCTGGGAACCAGAGGCAGAGTGTGGAGGATTGCTCCCATGGACTCCCTTCTCTCCTTCATCCATTTTTCTCTTGTTATGGATATTGTTATGAGTAGCTAAACCTCCATTGTTGGGGTTAGGGTAACTATGTCTGAATTCTCATGTATTTGATTTAATCTTGCAATACAGTTTCTACTTTGTTATTGAGTGGTTAATTTTCTGTGCTTAATGCTTGTTGTGGCTAGCACCCCTATGACTCGATTAGTGTTTTGGTATGTAATGGAGACGTTCGTATCATAACCGGAACTGAAATTAATCACCTAGTAATCCTTACATCTAGAGATGGAGTTTGGTTTACTAGTAATCGCGTAATCCTTAATCCTAATGCAATTTCATTAATCTAGGCCACCTAAGAGATTAGGGTCTATTAGTGGAATTAGGCTCTTGTCATCCGAGAGATCGGGGCTTGAGTAGTTTAGTGGATTGATTGTCATAACTGAAGTAGAAAATGTTTGTGAGTGTTTAATTGCATGAGGATGAAGTTTAGTGAACCTAACCCTTGACTCCTTTTACCATATTTGAAACCCATCTTTTATTGCCTTCCAAGTATTTGAGAAAAGTACAAAAAGAGTTTGTGTTTCTTGCTTTGTTTACTTTTACTTTTATGGGCTTGATAATTAGTTCAGAACTCTCTTCAATCAAAGAATCCTCTTAGATAGTAGTTGAAGTGGTACGTGCTAGTACTTGTTGCAGTCCTCGTGGGAACGATTAAACGGTCTCACCACCGTATTACTTGCACGACTGGGTATACTTACCCAGATTCGTCTAACAACTACACTTGCTATGATGTTGTTGGTTGCTGCAATGGCTTAGTCTGTTTGGGTGGTGATGATTATCATAATAAGCTTGAACACTGCTTTTATTTATGGAACCCAGCTACAAAGTGTACATCCAAACATTTGACAGATTTTGCTGACCATTTTTATTATAGGTTTGCATTTGGTTATGATAATTTAAGTGACACTTGTAAAGGTGGTTGCATTCCGTTTTGATTGGAAAGCTAATGAGGAGTTAGAGAAAATCCAGGTGAAAATTTTCAGGCTGAGTGACAATTGTTGGAGAAGCATTCATAGTTTTCCTGTTTTACCCTTTGATACTCACCATGGGCCAATGCATAATAATGGAGTATACTTTAATGGCACTCTTAATTGGTTAGCATTGTGCAATATCAAGTATGATAAGTATCATTGGATTGATACTGTTACTATTGCTCAATTGGTAATTGTTTCGCTTGATCTGGGGATGGAAATATGCACACAATTGTTGCTGCCTCATGTTGATGAATCCCCTCAGGCTGAGTCAACTATTGGGATTTTGATGGATTGCTTGTGTTTTTCTCATGATTGCAAGGGAATCCATTTAGTGGTTTGGCAAATGAAGGAGTTTGGAGTTGAAAAGTGTTGGACTCAATTCATGAAAATTAGTTATGAGGATCTTCAAATTTGCTTCCATCGTCCTTTTGCCATGTTACTCCTGTGCATGTCTAAAGATAGTGAGGTCCTAATAATGGCAAACATTGGTGAGAATGAGAAGCAAGCAATTCTCTATTACTAGAGAGATAATAGAATAGAACGGGTTTAAGTTCTCAAGTACTTATGGTGGGGCAAAACCAAGAATTACGTTGAAGGCTTGGTTTCACCTTGTTTCAATTAAGTTCTTTGGCAGGTACATTATCTAAATTTATTTTAAATCGTATGTTGTTTTAAACTCTTGCCATTTGAAGTAGGAGATATATGTAGATTGTGTTAATACTTTTGGTGGTGCCTTAGTTTCACTAATTTTTTTTTTTGGAAGATTATATATGGGTTATTGCTAATGATTGGATTGAAATGTATGGATTGGATGAAGTTCTTTTGGTTTTATATTTATTGTTCGCTAAAAGATGATTTTCCAAAAAATTAATCGATTCTCTCCCGAAAGAAAGGATTGTTAGGCCCACTTTCCAAAGCCACTAAACTCGAATGTTAGCCGATGTATGAAGATTGGCCATCGAATTGTGGCAAAAAGGGGAGAAGTCTTACTCAATAAATCCTGAACTAGAATAATTTTAAAGCCAAGCTTGGCTCCCGTCATGAAAACTTCTACGCTCCGTTGAGCTCGAAGCTTGGAGGGCTTGTGTACTGGCCGAGGAGTAAAACCCGGCCACCGAGCTTGGATACCCGATCCAACCAAGGCAGGAAGGATAAAATATCGATATTATCTTTATTAATCCAGATATTATCTTAAATAACCTTATCCGGTTAGAAGAGATAATATCCCTTAAATTAAGGGATAAGATATTGATATTATCCTTAAATAATCCTAATATTATCTCAAATAACCTTATCCGGTTAGAAGAGATAATATCCCTTAAATTAAGGAAATCACATCTCAAATAAGATTTAAGAGATAAATCCAGATCTCTTAAAAATGGGGGGATCCTATTATAAAAAGAGGAGAACCCAAAAGAGAGACTCACTTTTCACTAACCCCGGTGACTCTCCCTTAAGCGTATTAGAGAAACTAGCTCGACCAAGAGACTATTGAAGAGTCCTTGCTCGCTGGTATTCATCAGATACAAGATTAAGGGATTGAGATCACTGTATGGCCAAGGGTTGAACCTAGAACTACGTCTGACTTTGATTCCCATTGGGATACGTAGGACCGGAATACAATATTCTGTCAAGCCATAATCTAAAACAACCCCCATTGTTCACTATTGGTTTGACGTTCTACGACGAGATTCAGCAAGTCGGATCTCGGCAGGAACATTTGGCTCCCACCATGGGGCCGAGGTGAAACTTTCCTCGGCCGCACCTCAAAACATCATTCTCTGTGTGAACCGCCCAACGCCATACTTGATGATCCACCTTCTCCAGCAAATACAATGTTGTCGGCATCGAAGGCACATTCTGTTGTAATGATGCCTTCCTCTGGAGTTGGTTCTGTGATTCGGATTTTGGGCATCACACGCCCCGAGTTTCCACAACATCGACCTCTGTCTCGTTTCTGTTTAGACTCCCTCAAACTCTGATCTAAGTTCTGATGCCGATGAACACCAACCTGTGCTAGCCTTTGCGCTCCCAGAACTAGCACCATTGAGAAGTCCACACCAGATCATGCACTCGATCGGCGAGAGGATCATCGTCGCCGTCCTGAGCTCGACCATCACGATACATCACCAAGGAGACCAAGTCGTGACCTTCAGGTTTATTAGGGCGGAGAGTACTGCGTCTAAACCATCCTCATATCCAGAGGAAAAATCACCCTCTAATCATCCAAAGGGTTCAACTCACAGCTGTCGGCATCCATGAATGCTCTGGAAAAGACGTATAGAAAAAAAAAAGCTCCACTGCTTTGTTAGCGTGAAGCATACCCAGTGTTCGTTGAAATGATTCTCAGAAGTATATGATATACGCTTGTGGAGATTATAACCCGAGGCTTGTAGTAGTTGTGGCGGCCACCACAACTCGGCCTCAGAGAGCTGAGGAAGATATCTTAAAAAGAAGAAGCAGATTTGTGTTTGTTTACAATCATAAAAATCATTTTTTTAAAGTAGTTAGTTATAAAAACTGATTTTTTAAAAAGCAAATGAAAGTTGCTTTTCATTTTAACCCCAAAAATGATTTTTTTCTGCTTTTGATTATTTTTGGAAGAAAAAACAAAACACAATAAAAATTTTAAAAGTAATTTTATGATTAAAAAAATTATTTTTTTTAGCAAATTAAGCAATAATAAACGGGCTCATAATGTCCAGAAACTTCCCTGTTTTGGTTGAAAAAAATTGTATCATGAAAAAATGCTGAATTGACACATATAGTTAATAAAGATGTTTAGAAACTTCCCTGTATCATAATGTCTAGAAACTTCCCTGTTTGACTGAAATAAAGATGTTTGATAAACAAGTTTATTTCATTAGCTTATAGATTTTCTTCATAAGCTAATTTATTTAGCTTATGGCTGCCAGCTTATAGCTTATTGAATTTTCTCTCGATTTTACCCCATTTATTTAATGAATTCCCACTTTGCCATACATATCATAAATATGTCCTTTTATGTCATTTTATACTAATAAGCTAGTTCAACCGCTAATTTTACCAAATACTTCAAATTCAATTAGCTAGCTTTCCAGCTATCAGCTAAAAATTAGCATATCAGCTATCAGCTATTTTCGCCAAACAAAGCCATAAATATATAATAGATAGATTATATTTTTTTTTTGACATAATAGATTATAATTTTATTATTAATTTAAGTATAACTATTTTAATTTTACTTATAATTTTTTAGAAACACTCCCGTAGGTAGGAGGCCCGTATGCATTCCATTTGAAACACCTTTCATTAGTTCATCCCCCTTACAATTGCTTTGGAAACCCTTTCTATCTCTTCATATTACGCCCTTGTTCCTGTACGATTTCTACCTGGCGAGTGGTGACTCTTTACGTTCCTGCTCTTAATTCAGTGTTGGAAGCGGCTGCCGGAGAGGTGGTCGGACGCGCCGCTCTCATGAAATCCTGTCGAGCCCAGTTGCCATCGGTGTCGCATCAGCGTAATGCGCCGCCACCTCCAATCTTCCCTGACGACCTCATCGTGGAAATTATGTCATGGCTTCCTATGAAATCTCTCCTCCAATTCAGGTGCGTGTGTAAGTCTTGGAAATCCCTAACCTTAGATCCTAATTTTGTGAAATTGCATCTTTAAAGGTCTCCTAAAAACGTGAAACTCTTATTGTTGTGGACCTATGTCGCTGATAAATTCCCAAGTGAGTATGGTTTCCCTTTCTGTGCGTTCTTTGCTGGAGAACCCATCATCCATAGTTACTGAAGGTGTTTGTTATCGATTAAACGATGATATTGTCTACCGAGTTGTTGGTTCCTGTAATGGCTTGGTCTGTTTGCTTCGCGTGAATTGTACTACAAATTGGTCTATAGAATACTGGTTTAATTTATGTAACCCAGCTACAAAGATAGCATCCAAAGATTTGGCATGTTTAGATGTCGGTCATTGGTGGAGCAATATTATGCATAGGTTTGCATTTGGTTATGATAATTTAAGTGACACTTACAAGGTATTAGCATTCTGTTTTGATAGTGAAGCTAAGGAGGAGTCACAGAAAATCCAGGTGAAAATTTGCATCTTGGTCGACAATCGTTGGAGAAACATTGATAGTTTTCCAGTTATTCCCTTTCATACTCCCCATGGTCTAGGGCATAACAATGGAGTACACTTTAACGGCACACTTAATTAATTAGCATCGTGCAAAATCAATTCTGATGATTATGAATGGAACGATACCATTACTATTGCTTAGTTGGTAATTGTTTCGCTTGATCTGGGGATGGAGACATACACAGAAGTGTTGTTGTCTTGTCATGATGAGACCCCTCAATCTGAGCCAACTATTGGGGTTTTGATGGACTGCCTGTGTTTTTCTCATGATCTCAACGAAACCCATTTTGTGGTATGGCAAATGAAGGAGTTTGGAGTGGAAAAGTCTTGGACTCAATTCATTAAAGTTAGTTATCAGGATCTTCAAATTGTTTGGTTGGATAATCCTTTTCCCATGTTCCCATTGTGCACGTCTGAGAATGGTGCTGTATTGATAATGGCAGCCATTGATCAAAAGCAAGCAATTCTGTATCATCGGAGAGATAATAGAGAAAAAATACTGAAATTGAACCTCCCAATTACATATTTTGGGACAAGACCATGGATTATGTTGAAAGATTGGTTTCACCTTTTTTCAATTAAGTTCTTCTGTTTCAGGTAAATGATTTGAATTTATTTTACATCATGTATGTTATTTTAAACTCTTTCCATTTGAAGTAGGGAGATATAAATAGATTGTGTTAATTTTTTTAGTACTGACAAATCAATTCCCATACAAGTAAACACAAAGGATTAGCTTCAAAATATGGTTCTTATTTAATTCTCCTTGTAGTATCCTTGTTGTACAGCGTTAGCATCAAATAATAGAAGTAAGCACTACACAATAAAGTAAATGCTTGGCCTCAAAAAGGAAAATGGTACCTACACATTCCCATCAAAGTCATTTGGTTTTCCCATCCTTTGCCGACCTTGCTTGTGTCTTTAGTAGCTCACATCAGCTGACTTATACATCACTTAAAGTGATTCAAAATACTAGGATATTGTTAGGAACCATCTTTTAGGAAGACGAATATCCTAACTATGGAGAGAACCTCTCCTAAACCAAACCAGAAAAAAAAGAGATAGGGAAAGAATGGTACAAATGTACCTCAAAGGTGCACTCTCCTTTCACAACTAAACCACTGTTTAGTTCACAAAATATAATTCTTCATTCATACCTTGGATTAAAGAATGACTTCCTATTTATAGGTCGAACCCTAACCAAAACCTAACAACAAATCTTAACTGAAAATCCAAAAACAAAGCTAACAAACTCCTTAAAAGATAAGAACAACTACTAACAAACCCATAACCCAAGTAGCTACTTTTTTCCTCCCTAACAGAACTCCTACAAATTCAGCCCTAACAATTCCACCCTCCTTAGAAACAACCTTGTCCTCAAGGTTGTAAGCTAATAAAATTTTGGATGGTAAAATCATCCTCAAAATCGTGTCACCCCAGATCATATTTGCTATCGTCTTCGGATTTCATCAGCATAATCTCCCCTTCATTAATCTGTTCATCTTCAGCCAAAATGACCAACCTCAGACTCTTTTCAGCGCAGCGATGTCCCGGTTCAAAAGGCGAATTACAGTGATAACACATCCCCTCATCCCTTCATTTTACATATTCCTGGTTATGGAGATTTCGGGTTCCCCTGTTTCGAGACCCTGCAGCATCCCTTTCTCTCGGTTTCATTACGAAAACCATGGAAGAAACCTTGCTTCCTGCTGGTGATTCTTGCCCTGCTCCATTGGACCCCTGGGAAAGGTTCGAACCACCTATCATCTCGACTTTAGATACAATTCCTCCCCCTCCTTGATACTTGCCCTCAAGATTATGGGGTTGAGTCGGAGAACCCCAACATTTAGGGCCTCGTCAACCTCCTGGGCTACCTCCATGGCTCGCGCCAAATCCTTGGGGTCGTGTGGATGGGCCAGGCTCCAAATGTCCTGACTCAATCTGACCAAGAAATATCCAAGAACTCAGTCCTCAATGTTTGACTTAGCTTGAGCGACCAAAAGCTCAAATTCTTGGACGAGCTCCTCAACCCCTCCGGTCTGTCTAATCGCTGCTAACCTCTTGTAAACTGTTCCTCGTCCGTTTCCTCCCGCACTAGAGTTTCTGCGAATACTCACCAATATGGATTCTTGGTTTTCTGACGCTAGTATTGATACCAATGGACGACATTACCTTCCATGCTTATGAATTCCAGTCTCAGCTTCTCTAAAGGATTAACTCCCTGTACCTCAGAATTTTTCTGCCATCGTCAACCATCCAAGAGGATCATTACCTTCGAAAGTAGGTAATTCTATTTTCTTGAACCAAGAATGTTGCGGTTTGTCTTCCTCCTCCCCAGGATCGTCGTCCTCTGCTTCATCCTTTGAAGATTTCCCCTTTTTATTGACTGATTTGTCTCCCTCGACCGAAGGTACTTTCTTGCCTTTTATTTACAACAACAACTCCTTGATATAATCCATATCCGTCTTTAGCTCACCAAGTTTCATGTCGTGCTCAGCCACCATCCTACTGTGCTTAGTGACCATCTTCTCCAAATTGCCCACCCTGTTCTCAATCGCGTTTTCTTGAATATCTGGCAGGTCGGACCAAACTTGTTAGGAACCTTCTTTCAGGAGGACGAAGATCCTAACTATGGAGAGAACCTCTCCTAAACCAAAACAGAAAAAAGAAAAGACATAGGGAAAGAATGGTACAAATGTACCCAAAGGATCACTTTCACAACTAAACCACTGTTTAGTTCACAAAATATAATTCTTCATTCATATCTTGGATTACAAAATGGCCTCCTATTTATCGGTCGAACCCTAACCAAAACCTAGCAACAAATCTTAATTGAAAATCCAAAAACAAAGCTAACAAACTCCCTAAAAGATAAGAACAACTACTAACAAACCCATTACCCCTAAGTAGCTACTTTTATTCTCCCTAACAGAACTCCTACAAATTTGGCCCTAACAGAGATATATATATATATATATATATATATATATATATATATATATATATATAACTAAGTATCCGAAATAACATATCTATATCTATATACAATAACATTCAAATGACAACCAAACATCTTCAAATGGTGACATTTTTTACATCCATCATTTGGCTTGGGAGGCCTATGATGATTTGGCTGGTTCCTTACCCGTGGCTAAAATATAAAACAAAAGAAAGACAAAATATGAAACATAGGAAAGGTGACTCATGCGATATTCAGCAAAGGAATCCCCTATACACATATGTATATACACATGCACATATACTGTTTTTGAAATCAAAATTTATAAAACACTATTATTCAAACATGTTTTTTTTTTCCATTTTAATAACAAAAATAATTTTTTAGAATAGTAAAATATAGACATTCTAGGTTCCACTTTTTTTTTTTAAAACTAAAACTAAAATGTTCCATTTTATAATCCCATCATTGAACATAAAATAGATTTCATGTTTAGCCTGATTTTAAAGCCTCTGCCAAATGACTAAATTATATACATTTTTGTTAGTTTAAGTGGTAGCGACTTGAGTTTTTTAAGCATGTGATCCTGAATTCGATCCCTGGATCTATGTGTATAAAAAAATAATATTAGGAGGATCCTCGTTTATATGTTTGACTGTAGTTCGAGAGATTAGTCTCTCACCAATCTAAAAAAAAGAATACTTTAGGAAAACCAAAAATACTATGAAAATATATCACATATAAAACTGAAATTATCATAATCAATTTTTCTAACCTATGCAACTTTGCACATTTTAAAGAATCAAAAAGTAGAAATGTTTTATTGGAAAGATTAACTTTTAAACTTTCAAGAAATTAAATACACCGCATCAAAAAAGAAATTAAATACACAACTTTCAAGACAACATTTCTATTTTTGAATTCTTAACATGTGCAAGGTTGCATATGATAAAAATGTCTAACTATAAATATGAATAGACAAAATAAGTTATTCGGATTCCTATTGAAATTCAATAATTTTCAAATAATTAAATGCACGTAGAAAATGTCACAAAGGTAAAATTGTCATATGTTAAAAACACATCCCAAGAACCAAAATTTCATTCTCAACCTAGGGATTTCTTTGTCGTACGTTGTTATCCTACGGTGTTGCTCTCATGCAATCCCATCAAGCTGAGTCGTGATCAACGTCGCGTCAGCACAACGCTCCGCCACTGCCAGTCCTCCCCGATGAACTCATTGTGGAAATCTTGTCATGGCTTCCTGTGAAATCTCTCCTCCAATTCTGGTGCGTGTGTAAGTCTTGGAAATCCCTAATCTCAGATCCTAATTTTGTGAAATTGCATCTTCAAAGGTTTCCTAGAAACGTGAATCTCTTATTGTTGTGTACCTATGTCGCTCATGAATACCATTGTCAGAGTATAGTTTCACGTTCTATGCGTCGAGCCCAGTCGCCATCTTTGTTCGTCCCTCATGAGAACCCATCGAGCCCAGTCGCTATTAACGTCGCGTAGGCGCAACGTGTCACCACCTTCGGTCTTCCCTGACGACCTTATCATAGAAATTTTGTCATGGCTTCCTGTGAAATCTCTCCTTCAATTCAGGTGCGTGTGTAAGTCGTGGAAATCCCTAATCTCATATTCTAATTTTGTGAAATTGCACCTTCGTAGATCTTCTAGAAACCCCAACCTCTTATTAGTGTGGGAAAATTATTCGGAGAATGTGAAAGATATCTCTTTGGGTGTTGTTCCTTGCTCTGTCCATTCTTTGCTGGAGAACCCATCACCCACATTTAATGAAGATGATTACTTTAGATTAAACGGCATGAGTGGCTTCCAAGTCATTGGTTCCTGCAATAGCTTAGTTTGTTATTTTCAATATAATATGGAACCCAACTACAAATACTGCTTTTATTTATGGAACCTAGCTTCAAATCTAACATCCAAAAAGTTGGGTTGTTTACGTGTTAGTGCCAGTGCTAGTGCTTATTATAGGTTTGCATTTGGTTATGATAATTTATGTTGATATTATTTGATATTCCTGATATGATTTGATTTAGTTTCCTAGTTAGCATATACTGAGTGTAAATAGGTGATATTGTCAATCCCTAAAATCAAGGGATTTTAGTTAGCATATACTGAGTGTAAATAGGCTCTGATATTGTCAATCCCAAAAATTAAGGGATTTGATTTTGTAACTTATAATCATATACGTCTATATATTCATGAAGCTGAGAGGGTTTTCTCTCAAGCTATTGACCATCTTAACATCTTAAGTTGGTATCCGAGCTAAGGTTCGATCGGTCAAGAACCACCTTTTTTCAGCGACCACCACTATTTTCCAGCAAACTTTTCCTATGACGGTCTCCGATCATGAAGTAAGGTGACCACCAACTCGAAGCGGCCACGTGAGTCCCGGTGAAGACCCATCACCGAACTCCATTGCACGCGCCCTCACGCGCGCCTGCCTCTCATTGTTCTCTCGGCGCGTGCGGTCCACGCGCCTTCCAGCCGCCGTTCATTTTCCGACTTCTCTGGGACCGTTTCGGCGTCGTGCCCGCCTCTCATTGTGAGGGTCAAACGCCGATTCCGGTCAGTTTGGTTTTTCTCCTTCATTATGTCCAGCGATTCGTCATCCACTGCCACTTCTGAAAATGCGAAATCCGGTGCTGGTTCTGGGTCTACAGGGAATGGTCTCATCTCTTTTGCCTTCTCTGGTAGTCCCACTATCACATCGGAAAAACTCAATGGTAAGAATTTTGAGGATTGGTATAATGCGGTTGAAGTTTGGTTTTTAGGTCAAGGTCTTTATGAGCATCTCATCAAGAAGGAAGCAGATATTGATGCAAAGATTCGTGATGACTGGCAAAGGGCCGATGAGCCGGTGGGATCCCGTTTCTGGCAATCCATTGATCCCAAGTTGATGGTACACTTTCGCCCCTACAAAACTTGTTATGAAATATGGAAGAAAGCTCAGAATGTCTATTCCAATGACCTACAATGTCTCTATGCCTCGATCCACAATTTGGCCACCCTTCAGATGACAGATCACGATCTTCCATCTTATTTGAACAAAGCACAGTCCGTCATTGATGACATTAAACGAATTATTACAGGTGACGATCTTGCAAAGGTACTAGCAAAGCTTGATAATATGTACATGGTCTTTGTTCTTCATGGTTTGTATAAGGACTTTGAATCTGTCCGGAACCAAGCTCTAACTAATCCTAACATCCCCACGGTGGAGGAGCTCATTGACCTCTTCTGCGAGTTACATCACAGGTGGAGACATCCGAGATTGGCTCCCGAGGCGCCTTCCGAGTCCTCAGCCTTTGTTTCTAATTTTGCAAACCGAGGAGGACGAGGCCGTGGACGTGGTGGAAGAGGTGGTCGTGGTAGAGGTGATCGTCCTCAGTGCTCTTATTGCAAGCGCGTGGGTCATACCCAAGATAAGTGTTTCTCTTTGCATGGTTTCCCGGAAAAATCAGCCAATGTCACGTGATCGATCAAAAATTTGAGATTGGGTATGATAATCGGAAAAGTGGCGATCAGAACAATTTTTGAGTTGATGAATACAAGGAGTACCTTGACTTAAAGCGCCCAACAAGCCTCGTCTTGAAAGAACTATAGCTCATTAAGGTAATTCTACAGTTTGTTTCTCTCATTCATCTCCTGTTCGTTCCTGGATTTTGGATTCTGGTGCTTCTGACCATATAGCCGGTAATTCTTCTCTCTTTTCTACTTTATCCTCTACCAAAACACCACATCACATCACCCTTGCTAATGGCTCTAAGACACAAGCCCTTTGGTATTGGTCAAGCCTCACCTCTCCCTTCTCTGTCTTTAAATTCAGTCTTATTTATACTGGACGCCCCTTTAATTTAATTTCTATTAGTGAAACTTACTCGATCTCTTAATTGTTCCATAACCTTCACTTCTACTTCCTTTTCTATCCGGGCCGAGATGCAGGGGAAGATGATTGGAGCAGGATCTGAGTCACGCGGTTTCTACTACTTACAACCTCCATCCTCCACAATATGTGCTGCCACAGAGTTGTCCAGTCTTATTCATCGTCGTTTAGGTCACCCGAGTTTGAATAAATTAAAGAAAATGGTCCCTCACCTCTCTACTCTACAGTCCTTGGAGTGTGAGGCATGTCAGCTTGGAAAACATGTTCGGGCATCCTTTCCAAGCAAGGTTATAGGTCGTGAAGAGTCTCCCTTTAGTCTTGTTCATTCTGATGTTTGGGGTCCTAGTCGTATTTCTTCTGTCTTAGGCCATAGGTATTTTGTTACTTTCATTGATGATTTTTCTCGTTGTACTTGGATATTTCTAATGAAAGTACGTTCTGAGTTGTTTACTATCTTTCAAACATTTTGTGCTGAGATAAATAATCAATTTGGGCAAACTATTCGTATCCTACGTAGTGATAATGCCAAAGAGTATTTTTCTGCTCCTTTTAATGCTTTTATGGCATCTCATGGTATTGTTCATCAATCGAGTTGTCCTCATACACCTCAACAAAATGGTGTAGCTGAGTGCAAACATCGCCATATCATTGAAACAACACGTACTCTCCTATTACATTCCAATGTTCCTGTAAAATTTTGGAGTGATGCTATTCTCACTGCAGGTTATTTAATAAATCGAATGCCATCTTCTGTTCTCAATAACCAGGTTCCTCACTCTATTTTATATCCTCAAGCCCCACTTTATACTGTTCCTCCTCGTGTTTTTGGCTCCACTTGTTTTGTCCACAATGTTGCTCCAGGTCTTGACAAACTTGTAGCTCGTGCCATTAAGTGTGTCTTTCTCGGTTATTCTCGAGTTCAAAAAGGGTACAGGTGTTATTCTCCTTCAACGACTCGTACTTATATCTCCGCTGATGTCACCTTCTTTGAGGATACACCGTACTTTGCCTCACAGGTCCTATCAGAGTCTGTTTCTCAAGTCTTACCTATTCCAGTTTTTGACTCACCTGTCCTCAGTCCGCCTGTCCCACATATATTCGAGGATGGCCCCATGGCTCCTAAGTACCCTATAGAGCCATTTCGTCTCACCTATCACCGCCGTCCTCGCCCTACAACTCTGGAGGCTACACCTATTGTGGACACCAATGACTCGCCTCCTGCTCCTCTGTCTTCATCGATTTCGGCCCAACCTGAGCCTACTGCTGATCTTCCCATTGCTCTTCGCAAAGGTACACGTTCTTCCCGTAACCCTCATCCTATTTATAATTTTTTGAGTTATCATCGTTTATCATCCACCCATTGTGCCTTTGTATCTGCCTTGTCGTCCATTTTATTCCTAAAACTGTTCAGGAAGCACTATCCCATCCAGGATGGCGACAGGCTATGATTGATGAGATGACAGCCTTGGAATCTAACCATACTTGGGCTCTTGTTACCTCTCCTCCTGGGAAGTCTACTATTGGTTGTCGTTGGGTTTTTACTGTCAAAGTTGGTCCCGACGGGACAGTGGATCGCTTGAAGGCCCGTCTTGTGGCCAAAGGATATACTCAGGTTTATGGTCTTGACTATGGTGATACATTCTCTCCTGTTGCTAAAATGGCCTTTGTTCGTCTCTTTTTATCCATGGCTGCTATCTCTTGTTGGCCTTTATATCAGTTGGACATCAAAAATACCTTTTTACATGGTGACTTGGAGGAGGAGATTTATATGGAGCAACCACCAGGGTTTATTGCTCAGGGGGAGTCAGGTCTTGTTTGCAAACTTCAGAAATCATTGTATGGGTTGAAACAGTCGCCTCGAGCTTGGTTTGGAAGGTTCGATGAAGGTCATACAGTGAGTTTGGCATGATTCGTAGTGAGGTCGATCACTCTGTGTTCTATAGACATTCCCCATGTAAAAAGGTCATTTATCTTGTTGTCTATGTGGATGATATTGTAATTACAGGTGATGATCAGGAAGGGATTACTAGACTTAAGCAGCATTTGTTTCAGCATTTCCAAACCAAAGATTTGGGCAAGTTACGATACTTCCTTGGTATTGAGGTTGCCCAATCAAAAACACACATTTCAATTTGTCAAAGGAAATATGCACTTGATATTTTGGAAGAAACTGGGATGCTAAATTGTAAGCCAGTGGATACTCCTATGGATCCAAATGTTAAACTTATGCCAAATCAGGGGGAGATCCAGGCAGATACCGGAGATTGGTGGGAAAGTTGAATTATCTCACTATGACCAGACCAGATATATCATTTGCTGTCAGTGTTGTAAGTCAGTTTCTTAACTCCCCTTGTGACAGTCATTGGGATGCAGTTATTCGCATTTTGAGGTATATTAAAGGATCTCCCGGAAAGGGACTAATATATGAGAATAGAGGTCAGACAGACATTGTTGCCTATACAGATGCAGATTGGGCAGGATCTCCAAGTGATAGGAGGTCAACGTCTGGGTATTGTGTTTTCATTGGAGGTAACCTCATCTCTTGGAAGAGTAAGAAGCAGAGTGTAGTTGCAAGATCGAGTGCAGAAGCAGAATACAGAGCTATGGCTCTCACAACATGTGAACTTGTATGGTTGAAACATCTACTCCAAGAGTTAAAGTTTTGCAAGATGGCTTCTATGCAGTTGATTTGTGATAATCAAGCAGCCTTACACATCGCCTCGAATCCTGTTTTTCATGAACGCACTAAGCATATAGAGATCGACTGCCATTTCATTCGAGACAAGATTCTTTCAAAGGAGATCACTACTTCATTTGTCAATTCTAATGATCAACTTGCAGATGTTTTCACTAAGTCTCTACGGGGTTCACGAATAAGTTACATATGTAACAAGCTTGGTGCTTATGACATCTATGCACCAGCTTGAGGGGGAGTGTTGATATTATTTGATCTTCCTGATATGATTTGATTTAGTTTCCTAGTTAGCATATACTGAGTGTAAATAGGTGATATTGTCAATCCCTAAAATCAAGGGATTTTAGTTAGCATATACCGAGTGTAAATAGGCTCTGATATTGTCAATCCCAAAAATTAAGGGATTTGATTTTGTAACTTATAATCATATATGTCTATATATTCATGAAGCTGAGAGGGTTTTCTCTCAAGCTATTCAGTCATCTTAACATCTTAAGTATTTAAGTGACACTTACAAGGGTGTTAGCATTCTGATTTGATGGTAAAGCTAAGGAGGAGTAAAAAAAAAAACCAGGTGAAAATTCACAACTTTGGTGATGATAGTTGGAGAAACATTGATTGTTTCCCTGTTGTCCCCTTTGATAGTCAGAGTGCTCGAAGGCTGAACGACGGAGTATACTTTAATGGGAGTCTTAATTGGTTAGCATTGCCCAACAACTATATATGGAAAATACTAGTACTATTGCTCAATTGGTAATTGTTTCACTTGATCTGGGGATGGAGACATACACACGGTTGTTGCTACCTCGTCTTGATGAAGTCTCTCCGGTACAGCCAACTATTTGGGTTTTGATGGATTGGCTGTGTTTTTTTTTTCATGATTGGAAGGATACCCATCTTCTAATATGGCAAATGGAGTTTGGAGTTGAAAAGTCTTGAACTCAATTTATGAAAGTTAGTTATCAGGATCTTCAAATTGATTACTTTGGTTTAGAATATCCTTTGATACCATTGTGCATGTATGAGAATGTTGATGTCTTGATAATGGCAAACGTTGCCGAGTCGCAAGCAGTTCTGTATCATTGGAGAGATAAGAGAGTAGAACGAACTGATTTTGACGAGGCCATATGTTGGGAAAGTACCATGAATTATGTTGAAAGCTTGGTTTCACCTTGTTGCAATTAAGTTCTTTTGTGGCAGGTAGATTATCTGAATTTATTTTAAATCATGTATGTTTTTTAAACTCTTGCCGTTTGAAGTAGGAGATATATGTAGATTGTGTTAATATTTTGGCAAAATAGGTATTTTGGTCCTATACGTTTATTTAATTTTTCAAATCGCTCCTATACGTTTTTTTTTTCAAATCGGTCCCATACGTTTTGAAACGTTTTCAAGTTGGTCTTTTCTGTCAAATTTGACCTAACGCCATCAATTTTAAGGACACGTGTCAGTCTAGTGTGATATGGAATGCTAGAAATGAATGGATTTGTTTTATTTTGTTTAATATATAATCTCATTTTGATTACCTTTGACCAGTTGAAGATCTTAAAAGGCTTATTTGCTGTCTGTATAAAACATCCATTATATCACCCATGGTACATGATTGCACTCTTGTATTCTTAGCATCAGGGTTGAAGCTATTTTCTTCTTTGTTTACATAGGGATTGGCTACACTTTTGAGCATGTTGCATTCTTTTTTCCTTTGTGTTTTTGCTGCTCTTCAATTGTATTCTTATTCCTGCTAGCGTTTGTTCTATCAAGAAAAACTTTTCTACAACTTCTCTTTCAAGTCTAACAAGGCTCTTTTTGAATTATAGATCTGCAACCCTAGCTTCAAGGACATTGTGCATCATTGATGGTATGTGAAGGGATGGTAGCAAGGGCGAAAGGATGAAGGGGCCTTATTGTCGCTTAAGTTTTGCTTTAGTTCTAGGTGCTGGTTCTGTAGAAGACTTTTATAGCCCTATTGACAGCTTTCTCTTTAGTTGTTTTGGGAACAATAGTAGTAACTTATTGCTTAACAACTATGGTGTTTTGCAGCTCTACTCCTATTTGAGTAACGGTATGTAAAAGACTTGATCTCTATATAAGTAATTTAGGTTCACTTTTTGCCACACCATTTGGGCATACCATAAATTGTTATAGCTGCACTTTATCTTGCTATACAATAACAATATTTTGTAATGATGTTTGAATGAATTCCTATTTTATTTCTTTTTAAGTTAAAATTGAAAAAAGAGAAACGGTTCAACTATATTTGCAACATACCCATGTAGTTAAAAAAAAGGTTAAAATACCATCTGATATTTACAAATTGTGCTAATAAATTAAAACTATTGTGAACCATCCATTTACTTTGTTAATGGAGGCCACATGTGTGTGTGATCACTCTTAAAAGACCCAACCTCCATTCTCAGCCTCCTTCGACCAACCACATGGTTTTCATTTTGAAGAATCTCTCTCTTGCGTCCTATGCATCAGAATATGGGTGCAATATTCATTCCTAAGTCTTTCTGCCAATAGATTAAAATGTGGTTTAGAGATTGGCCAAACTATTGAAGTTTCTGGAGGTGTTAGATTTCTTGCTATTAGGAACAATTTTGTTGTGTGGCGTGCTTTCACTTTTCCAGCAATCTGTGCTTGCTTGTTTCCTGGAGATGGAAATTGTTAAATTCTGCAGGGCATGTCTAGTTTTTTCTTCTCCAACAGTCTATGGCTGCTATTTTTTCCGTCCTTTCCTTTGTTTCATTTTCATGCAGGAGTTAGATTATTCCTTCATTCCATTCTTTTGAGATATTGAAGTAATACCTCAATTACATTTGTTTGTGTTCCCGCTGAGAGGATTTTATGGCCAAATGATGCCAAATGTTGCAACTGTTGCTTCAATAGCAAATTACCTCTATTGTGAACACTCTTTTTTTTCTCCTACTTGTGTTTTAACAAATGCTACATGATATTACAAGCAATAATTTGTTATTGGTTCACATATTGTTACACAGATAATAGATGCACTTCTACATATTGTTGGTTTGGTAATGAGGATATGAATTACTGGATGGATACAATTGCTTTAAAAGGAGGCTTCTTAAAATAAGATATTTTTTTTATGGTTGAACAGAGGGGTTTTTTTCATTGAGGAAGGTGATGTTGTTGAATGTAGTAGAGGTGAGGGTCCTGGATGTTGTATATCTATTGGAGGTTTTTCTAGGGAGATTCAACTGTGAGCAGAAGAATTGTTTCTATGTAGGAAGGAAGGATAGGAATTAATGGGCAATGGAGCAAAGCTATTAAATTGAGAGATTCAAAAGGGACATCCGTTAGAAGTGCATGTGCACATCTAACTATAAGAAATGAGAATTCCCATCTTTAAGGCATCGAAAGACTAACTATTTAAGAAAATAAGAAGAAAAAAAATACACAATTACAGACAAATCAAATCCCGTACAAGTAAGCACAAAGGATTAGCTTCAAAATATGGTTCTTATTTGGTTATTCGTATCCTGTAAGTAGACTCTGATACGTGAGCACGACCTTTCTCCTGTTGAGCACGGTCGTGCCCAACTCCTGAGCACGGGGCACTAAAAGAATGCCTTATGAGACCACCTAGATGATCAATTTGGAAAAAAACTTTAAAAATAAGACTTGTAGATAATTCTCTTAGATTTCGAACACCACAAAGATCACCTCGATCGGACATCTAGAACTCAAGATATGGCTAAAACGGTGAAATGAGTTATTAGGACTCTAGAAGGGTAAGGCTAAAATTTCCCAAACATGAACTTAGACATCAAAAACAACCTAACAAGCATATGCAAACATATATATATATATATATATATATATATATATATATATATATATATATATATATAAATGCATTAAGCTTATTTATGAAAAAGGGGGTGTTACACAAAGGCTCATGACCATCTCAACTTTTTAATATTTAAGTTTATCTTTCAATTTCAACAATAGGACTCGAAGTCCGAATGTGCAAATCATGAAGGTCTAGACCGATGCACCAGTCTTAGAATCGTAGATTTTAGCGCACAAAATCAACATAACTTTTATAGGACACACAGTCCATAATTTCACCTTCAGGACACACAGTCCACAATTTCACCTTCAGGACGCACAATCCACACCATAGAATACTAGAGTCCCGATGTCTCGGCTACTAGGTTCACTTTTCAACTTTAAAATTATTTTCGTTTTGTGAAACACAAATCCAAAACAAAACCTGCACAACTTATCCAAGTTGTCGAAAATAACACCGTTGTGTAAAACTCGTTTACAGAAAATCATTTCCATTTGAAACTCATTTATAAAACCGTCAAATCATCACGAAGTCCATTTTTCTCAAATCCGTTTTCTTTTGGAAACTCCTTTTTCCGTAACAACATCAATTCCTCGTAAAATCATTTCCAACCCATTTCTATCCGAAATAATAAAAATGTTCCTTATAGTTTTCGCCGTAAAATACTTTTCTAAATTATTTTCCATTGGAAATAAAGCCATTTATAAATCAAATGATTTTCTCTTTTACAAAATGTCCTTCACCATCAATGTTGAAATATTCTTGACACTTAATTTCTTGTAATAACTTTTCATCCTATTTTTGGTTTTATTTTGAAAAGGATAACGTAATTGAAATATTTTCAAGATGCCGTCCTCGCTATTACTCATTAATCAGTCTTTCACCGAAATATCATCAATAATTATTATTTTCAATATTTTTCTTCCACTTCTATAAATCAAATCCATTAAATTTCTCCTCACACTTTTTCAAAGCTTTTATATTTAATTTAGTGGAGCACTGACCACTGTCATGCTTTTAGTCAATCAATCAACTAAACAGATAATCCATACATCACAGATATAATAACGTTTTCATCGAAAACATTAAAAACCACATAACAGTCATATAACAACTTAATTTAACACCACACATCACAACATATAAACTCACATACGACACACAGATAGCATGCAGTTACCGAAAACCCCTCAGGCAACCTCCCCTTACCTATAGCAGAAGAACTAAAGATCAGTCTTTTGATGTTCCAACATTTAGTTTCTTTCACAACAAAGTAGCTTCAGATTACACCTCAACTGACACCTCGCTTCGGATTACTCTGACACTTTGCCACGCACTTAGGAAACTCCGAGACAGCTCCAACCACTTACCCTCTTCTCCTTCAACTATGACAGTCACATCCACATAGATGGAAAGCCGGCCATCATCATAACTAATATCCAACACAATACAAATCAGAACTTATCATCACCAAACATAAGTTTGTACAACTTAAATAATTGATTCATCTAAGGAAACAATATTGGTTTTTCACTTAAAAATCGATTGGGTTTTAAGAGTTCACAAGGAATTTGGGAAAAAACAATTTTGATCAAATCAATATGAAATTAGGCCAGGGAATCATAAATTAACAACTTTAATTACATTAAAACATAATCAAAATTGAGAAATTAACATAATTTGACCAATGTTTCAAATTGGGAAATTTGGGGTTTCAGTGAAATTGGGGAAAATCAATTTAGCCAAAGAACAATGAAATAAGTGTAGGGAAACACTAATTCACTACCTCAATCGCATAAAACACAGTTCAATTTCAAAATTGGAAGCTGGATTCAAAAGGCTAGGTTAGGGTTTGTAAACTGACTTGGGGTTTTTAAAATTGAAACACAATAGATGGTTTTCACTCACCCATACATGGAAGAAGATGAAGGCTTGAAGGTACTGTGATTTTCGGCAGGCCGCTGACGGCGGTGACAGTGGCTGTGAGCGGCGACAACAGTGCTCCTGTAACACATATGAACCCAAAACTTGAAGGTAGACATTGAAGTTGACACAAGCAAACACAAGAAGGGTGGGTTGAATTGTGTTTGTTAATAATTTTCGAAAAACAACCTTTAAAACAATTTTTACACATAAGGAGATTAGAAACAGAAGCACACACAAAGAAAAAGATCATTTTTAAAAGACTTTAACAAAAGCAATATCAAAACCCCTCGGTTAGAAAGAAACAAATAAAGCTGTAAGATGTAAGAGATAGAAGAATCACGCAAGTTGTTTTATCCTGGTTCACTCTCTTCCAACCAAGAGCTACGTCCAGTCCCTTCTACTTGAAGGATTTTCTCCACTATTTTCCAAATAGATTACAACCAAGTATTAAACACCTCTCCAGGCTACAAGTATTTCTTTCTTACCAAGCCCCTTCAAGCTCTAACTCTGACAAAGAGATTTAATGTTTGATCTTCTTAACTAACTATGTGTGAGGATATGACAGTTTAAGATCGGATGAATATTTTCACAATATTCAAACTAAGAAATACTGACTGTTGCTCTCTAAAGAAATATGAGTATGAGTGATTGTAGTTTTACAAAAGTTGAGCTTGTAAGGTTGTGTAATCAAGAGTATCATTATTAAGTATCTCAGGTCTTCTATTTATAGTGACCTTCTTCTTCACTTGTATTTCTTCAACGGTTACTTTGAATAATCCCGTTTAGAGATAGCATTTAATGCATGATATCTGTTGTGACTGATAACTTGATTGTGGCAATGCTGAATAGTATTCTTGGTTATCGAGGTAGCATGAAATAGGAGGTTCACTCCTCTGAGTATTGCAGCTTGAGAACTTGTTGTTCCTCCTTTGTGAACAATCCATCTTTTTCAGTCATAAAGTTGTTATCGTACAGATCGTTTTGCAGTATCTTTTTGTATGATTCTGCTTTTTGCATTTCTTGATGGTACTATATTTCTTTTCAACAAGGTAAAATATTAAAACAGATAGGAAAATAGTGAAGAACAAATATTCTATTGAAATAAATATCAATCATTTGAAATAAATTCAAGAAATTTGGATTGCATTTAATTCATTCAAAGATGGAGCTCGTCTAAAAAACTCTGTCTACTTAGTTATATGAGAGACTAAGTCTGTTCGATATTTTATTTTGCTCGTCTGATAACGTGGCATATCCTCTTGTCTATCAAGTCTATGGACTTGCTATTTCTCAAAGATCTCCGTTTAGTGATGTGGCAGTTAGAGCTCGTCTACTAGATTACTTTATTTTTCAATTCATTTACTTCTACTAATTTCTTTCGTCTGTTTACACGGCAAGATGGACGTGCTTATTATCAAGTCTTTGGACTTGCTGTATCTAACACGTTATTTTGGTATTCGTCTAGCAAACACTTAGAGCCTCGTCTACTTAAGTGAACTGGTCTACTCAATTAAATAAATAAGTAACTTTACCAAAGTATTTGAGCAGCCCGTCTACAAGCATGGACGTGTATTTTTCAATGAAAACTTATCCCATGTTTCTTTTACTTAGTTGTAAATATTCCTGCATAGCTGAAAGCACATGTTAGATCTCAACTAACACTTTGCCAAGCAAATTTAATCCCTTTGTTAGCATCAAAACTTAGAGATTATTTTATCCAAAACCACTTTGGTTCCAACAATCTCCCCCTTTTTGATGATGACAAAACTAATTAAATTTGAAAAGCAAAGTCTAAGAGAGCTTGCAGGGCTCCCCCTAATACAAAGCATTCAAATAATTAAGCAGGAAAAGCATATGAAGAACAACTGCATATGAGCTAACAGATAGGTGCAACAGCTTATCATACTTATATATGAAGGAATAAATAAGCATAGTCAGCAGATAAAGAAAATAAGCAAAAATAAGTATCAGAGCAGTTTAGTAAGTAGAAAAGAAAATGCATATGCAGATAACTATAAGCTTTTCAAAACTGACTTTTTATATAAGTATAAACAAATCTCTTTTCTTTCCTTTCTCCCCCTTTTTGTCATCAGTCAAAAAGGTAAAAGGAGAGGACCATCATTGTCAGTATAGGAGAAAAAAGATAAAAGGTAAAGGTTAAGTAGGAGGAGGTGGTGGAGGTGAAGGGTTCTGAGTCTGACTTTTCTCGAAGTCCATGAGGAATTCCAGCATTTTATTGACAACCTCTAAGGTTGGAGCCATGGAAGTTTGAACTTGCTGTTGGACATCCTCCTTTATTTTCTCAGTCATCTTCTCAACCTTCTCGTCAACTAACTTGCCAACTCTGTCATCAACTATTTTTCTAAGAACCTTTTCAAGATTAGGTGGTAGAGCCTGTTACCTTGAGCTTTCAGTAGACCCTTGAAATTTTCTTAGTGTTCTTGAATGATCTAAAGGGTGCATCACAACTAGAGCTAATGGTTGAGAAGATTGTTTTTCTGATGAGCTCTGACTGTGAATGGATTTAGCTGTATATTCTAAGCCAACGGCAGTGGCATTTTGATCAGGTTCTTCAACAATAGGTTCATCTGCGATAGGCTCTGAAGTAGGTGGAGGGATCACTGAGACTTCTTTTGCCCATCTGATGGGATAGATGAATTCCATATTTTTACTATTTATAGGAAGTCCCCAAAGGTCTTTATAGATCATATATCTAAAATTTGAAAGACCACACTTCCCTCTGACCTTAGGAATTTCCTTCTTCTCTTCATCAGTCAGTCCAGAGGAAGATGCCTCTCTGGTGCAGTGAATAATATGAGATTTCCAGAAATCTGCAGCTCGATGTTCATTGATCAACTCAATGGATTCGGTATGCAAAAAGAAATCCAGCATTGAGTAGTCAAAACTTTCTTGGTTCAGATCAAGCATTGCCGATTCAGTTTCAGGCATGACTCCCTTGAATATTCCGTTTTTCTTGTCTTTGTCCTTATTTAGATCTACCATTGGCAGTCTTGGACAGATCCTGTATGGCATGATTCTAACTCCGGTTGCTTCATTATGTCTCAGCCAGGATGGAGGGACAAAATGCGCGGCTCTAGCAACTTTGAAATGACTGAATTCCCACTTCAGCATTTCATAGATGAGCTGATCCAGGAAGAAATCAGAGGCCCTCCCATAGACTCTGGGATGCTCAAAAGACACCCATTTTGTGTCCTTTGGCATGATCATGGGAACATGCTTTGAGGATCTTGCTCTTCGTTCAGGGATGGTAGGAAGATTTTTTCTATTGGGGCCAGTCTCCGAAACAGGTATGATATGTCTCTCAACTCCATCTGTGAGGGGTATGAAAGGAGGAGTTTTGACAATGTTAGGGTAAATTTTTCTGGGGTGGAATTTGTTTAGGGGTAGGTGAGTGACTAACGGTCCTAAGTTGTTGTGCATTTGTGAAGGCACATTTTTTATTAATTTACAGTCAGGATGAGGTAGGTAAAGGGGTTCAACAGGTGGGCTAATTTCTTCCTCATACTCAGGTAGAAGATACCATCTGTTGGGAATGTGTTCGGGTTCATATTGGTGAGAGTGAAACAGAACTTTCCATTCTCTTTTTACCTTGGCCGAATCCTCATATTTGCCATTATAAAGAACAGAAGTTGGGGTGAAGGGAAATAACGTTCTCAAGGGTTTGGGGAAAGGAGCACCAGGGGAAATGCCATCATCTGGTTGATTGAACCAAGGATCATCGGCAGGGATAATAGGTTGAAATTGTGGAGTGGCTATTTGTGTTGGTTGGGGTGAAAGGGGTGTGGGAATGTACACATCATCTGGAGTTGAGACATCAATGTTATTGTCAACAGGCACACCATCAATTCTAGTTTCTAAACTAGACACTAAGGCATCAACTCCTATTTGAACAGGATCACTAGCAGAGATGGTTACCTTAGAGGTTCTAGTTGATTTGGTTTTTCTTGCTGGTTGCATTCTAGGTTTTGTTGAAACAGGCACCATGGCCTCAGCAGCAGCAACAGAAGTCTTTTGCTTCTTCAGGATTGTACTGATAGGAACACTGTCCTCATCAGCTTCCTCATCTTCATTGTGTGAGAAGATAACTCTTCTTTGCGCGCTTTTTATCAGCAGGAGCATCAGAAGGTTCCCTGATAACAATGCCACCTGCTGGTCTCTTGGGGACAGGCTTCCTTGTTGCAGTGGTCTTTTGCCTAGTTACTCTTTTTACTCCTAGGACTTCAGCATTGTTTTGTTCCACCATTTCTTCTTTAGTTTTAATCAACTCCTCAGTCTTGGCCGTTGCAGCAACAGCATATAGGTACTAAGGTTCATGTTAGCTATATTCATTTAACCAAAGTCTGCAGCCGACATTGGATTTTCAGTTAAGATCCTAACTTGCTCCTCAGGAGTCCTTGCAGCAAGAATCTCATGAATTCCTTGAGCCTTGAAAATCTTTGAAAGAAGATGGCAAAAAGGAAATGTTGAGAGTCTTTTCTTGTTCACCACAACATCTCTAAATCTTCCGTACAGAATTCTTGGAAGATTGATCTTCATTTCGGTGAGAATATGGCAGAGGCATAATTTGTGCAGGGAGGAGAGGTTGTCTTTGGATCCAACCTTATGAAGAACCACCTTATTAAGGAGATGATGAAGGATGCGAACAATGTCCTTCATTTCAACAACTTTCCAGGTGTGAGTTCTGACTGTATCTTCTTTCATGAGACAGACTTCAATGGTCTCAAAGCCACCCAAATCCTCTTCCCACGACTCAGTAAGAATCAAACCCTCCTGAGCACAGAAAATAGCATTAGCAATAGTCTTTTTTGAGACTACAATCTTCTTTCTTAACACCGTAGAGAAGAAGTCAGTATCAGTCACTTGAACATTTCTCCAAAAATCCCTAATCAAGTTGGGAAAGACAGAGACCTTCTCTGTTAAGAGTCCTCCCCACCCGGCTGCATTAACATATTTGCTTAGGTTTAAGTTGTAGTCTTGCAGTACTCCAAGGTTGAAATGATGCTCAATTGCCAAGTTGAGCTTGTCCACGTTAAAGGTTGAAGAAGAAGCCATTTTAGGTGATCAAAGAGCTTAGGGTTTGAAAGCAGAGAGAGAGAGATAGCTCGAGAGGTTAGAGAAGTGTAAAATTTCTCAAAGGGAAAATATTACTTATAAAGGAATTTTGAATCTCAAAGGTTAAAAAAAAACTTTTGACATGACATGACATGTCATTATGACAAAACGACATTGATAACTTGGAACTATAAAAAGGTCTTGATGGGATTGATGGAAGTACTGACTCAGCAAAGAGAATAAAGGATAAATTTATCTCGAGACAAAATAAATGCATTTATTAACACATTAAAAAAATGCTTAAACATACGTAGATGTGGACTCGTCTGAAACTATACAATGGACGCGGTAACCAGTATCAGTGGATACGTCATATGGACGTGCAATACAATATGCAATAGACGCACAACTTTTAATAGGTATTAGACGAGCATAGGTAAGGGACGCAAAACAAATTTATCTCAAGGCTGGACGCCTAAATTAATTCACACATATCATATTAATATGCTTCCTAATAAAAATAAATTTGTCCTCTGCAAGAGGTTTAGTAAAGATATCTGCCCATTGATGGTCAGTATCTACAAATGGAATATCAAACACACCTTTTTGCACATAATCCCTGATAAAATGATGTTTAATCTATATGTGCTTAGCTCTAGAATGCAAAATTGGATTTTTAGATAGATTTATTGCAACAGTATTATCACACATGAGCGGAATACTACTTACAAATATATTGTAGTCCTCCAATTGATGTTTGATCCAGAGAAGTTGTGAGCAGCAACTTGCAGCTGATATATACTCAGCTTCAGCAGTTGATAAGGCAATGGTACTTTGTCTTTTGCTTGACCATGAGACAAGATTAGCTCCAATGAAGTGACATCCTCCACTAGTGCTTTTTCTTTCAATTCTATCTCCAGCATAGTCAGCATCACAGAAACCAACTAATATGTAATCTTCAATTTTCTTAAAGCACAAACCAATATTAGCAGTACCTTTTAAATATCTAAAAATTCTCTTCACTGATGATAAGTGAGATTCTCTAGGATCAGATTGAAATCGAGCACATAAACATACACTGAACATAATATCAGGCCTAGACACAGTAAGATATAAGAGAGATCCTACCATACCTCTGTATACCTTTTGGTCTGCCTTTTTCTCTTTATCATCTTTGTTCAGTATGGAAGTGGGGTGCATAGGAGTATTCATTGTTTTACAATCATCCATATTAAACTTCTTTAGAAGCTCTTTTGTATACTTGGTTTGGTGGATGAGCACCTCATCCATGGTTTGTTTTACTTGAAGTCCAAGGAAGAATTTGAGTTCTCCCATCATGCTCATTTCAAACTCTTTTTGCATTTAAGTTAGAGAATTCTTTGCATAATGACTCATTAGTACCACCAAAAATAATATCATCAACATATATCTGTATAACTATGAAATTAGAATTAATGGATTTTCTAAATAAGGTTATGTCAACCTTTCCTCTATTGATTCCATTTTCCATAAGAAAGGAACTTAGTCTGTCATACCAAGCTCTAGGAGCATGCTTAAGACCGTACAAAGCTTTCTTAAGCTTATATGCATGTTCAAGATGGGTTGCACACTTAAACCCGGAGGTTGCATAACATATAATTCTTCATTAATAAAGCCATTTAGAAAAGCACTTTTAACATCCATCTCAAAAAGCATAATACTATGATGTGAAGCGAATGAAAGTAGAATTCTAATAGCTTCTAATCTAGCAACAGGTGCAAAAGTTTCAGTATTGATAGTGTGATTTCACATCATGTTTCATGTACATTTTTGCATGCATTTTCATATAGTTTAGGCATATTTAAATTGATTTTTATTAGTTTTTACCTTGGAACGGGTAAGGTGGTTTCGTGGTGTTGTTTTGCAGGAATTAAGGGTAAAATGATCAGAATCAGCCATGATGAAGCTTCGGATGAAGATAGAGCTTGAAAAGTGAAGAAAATGAGCCAAGCAGAGCCCATCACGGCCTAGCAGTGATGACCATCACGGCCATGATCAAGCAAAGTAGGAAAGAAAAGAAGCCTGAAGTCAGAATTGGTCACGACCTAGCCGTGATGACTATCACGACCGTGACCTGTTATTTGAACCAGACAGAACCGATCACGGCCTAGCCGTGATGAGTGTCACGGCCGTGACAGATCAAAATTTGAAAGCGTGCCCAAGGCAGAACACGTCACGGCCTGGCCGTGATGGCCATCACGGCCGTGACGCGTGCCCAATCTATAAATAAGGCGCAGGGCAAAACGATAAAAGGGGACTTTTTACCAGGGATAGCTTGGGAGAGTTGCGAAGAGGGTTTCCAACCCTAAAAGGGAGCTGCTGAGAGGGGCTGCTGGGACACCAGTGGAAAGCTTCTATGGAGTTCTTCCTTCCCCTTACCTCTACTGCTTTTATTTTGGCTTTCTCTGTAACTATGAGTAGCTAACTCCCTTTTTGTTGGGATTAGATGTATCTAAACCGAATTTTCATGTAATTGCTTTGATTTATCAATCTGTGTTTATGCCTCTCTATTAGTGTTTAATTCCTACGCATAATGCTTTTTGTGGTCTGATCACCCATGAACTGATTTTGAGATTTGATTTGCAATGGGGACGTTCTTATCATTTCTTGATCTGGAATTAATCACCTAGTAAACCTTGCATCTAGGAATGGATTTTGGTTTGCTAGTAATCGTGTAATCCCTTTTTTTAATGCAAATTCACTAATTAGGCCACCTAAGGAATTAGGGTCTATTAGGGGATTTAGGCTCTTGTCATCTAAGGAATTAGGGCTTGAGTAATTTTGTGGATTGATTTTAATATCTGAAGCATAAACTGGATTGGTGATCTTGGTATTGCACGAGGCTAAGGTTTAGTGAAGTTTAATCCCAACATCTTTTATTATATTTGAAGAATTCCCTTTTTGCAATCCAAGTATTCGATAAAAATCCAAAAATATTTTGTTTGTTTTATTTTATTTATTTGTGTTTTGATATCTCTTCATAGTTTTGTCTAGATAGTTGTTTGATTTGGGAATTGGTAATTGGCAACTGATCCTCGTGGGAACGATATCGGTCTCACCACTGTATTACTTGTACGACTAGGTATACTTGCCTAGATTTCGTCTTCAACAAGTTTTTGGCGCCGTTGTCGGGGATTGGTTTTGTCAATATCATTAGTAACAAAGGAGGCAACTAATTTAGACATTTTTATTTTTTTTATTTTTTTATTTTTATATTTGGTTTTTTCTTTTGAGTTTTGGTTGTGCAAGGTGGATGCAACTCATGGACAACTATCATTATCCATCTGATGAGGAAGCTTCAAGTCATACTTTGGAGAACAACTTGTGCTGGGGAGACAACATAGATTTGGGAGATTATGATATTCCAGCACAAGTTGATTGTATGACGGGTAAGCTTGTATTCTCCAAGGAGGACTGGGAAACCTTTTGTTCGTATTTACCACCACCACCACCATGTTTACACGTGATCCCCGAAGAGCCACGTGAAGCAGAATTTGAGAAAAATATGGTTGTGGGGATGGATCAAAATGAAGATGAAGTGGTGGTGGTAGACGAGCCACAAGAAGAGGAATTACCTTCCACAAATCCTTGGGAAAGAACAAGTGAGGAGGAATGGAAATGGAATGAGCCAAATCCTTTGAAAGTTTCTCTGGAACAATATTCACTAGAGCTGTCCATCTCTGAAACCAAAATAAGAACTAACTGTGATAGTATCAAAGCTGTGATGCAGAATTTCAAAATGCAAGTTGATGAAATTTGTAAACAGTTGGTACAAGAATCACATGGAGCACAATTTGAGCAAAATCTGGTTTTAGGGATAGTTCAAAGTGAAGTTGAAGTAGTAGTGGAAGATGACTCACAACAAAAAAAACATGGGTTGGAGAGCAAAGAGGGTCTATCTTTCACCATGCTTGCTAAGAAACCGGGAATTTCTGCATTGGATAAATATATTGGTTTGGATGCATGTGTGGACACTACAAAATTGGCTCAAGAAGTAAAACCTCATGTCCTTCATGGAACATTTATGCCTGAAGAGGTCAAAGGAGGAGTTTATCACCTGCCATTTGACCCAGGAGGAACCGAGGGTAAATTCATATTACTTTTGCAATTGCCACTCCACAAACCATGGGATCCGGGAGGAGGATCTTACATATTGGGGATCTCTTGGTATTTCTACCACAGGATATGGGATCCGGGTGGGATTGACCACAGCTGTGCGCCTTCGTGATCCTTGAGATCACATGCCTGTCAAGCTAGTGACGTTAAAGAAGCGCTTATTGGGAGGCAACCCAAGTTTTATTTCCCTTTTCCCTTTGTTTTTGAATTTAACTCTTGAATAATTTGAGAAGATCAAGAGGAAAATAAATTAATAGATTTGTTAAGTATTTTCAGGGCAAGAAGGAAGGAGAAGCAAAAGGGCAGGGAGAAACAAAGTCAGCAACCATCACGCCCAGGCCATGACACTGGTCACGGCCGTGATGAGCTTAATGTAAAGATCAGAAAGGATCACGGCCCAGCCCTGATACCCATCATGGGCGTGATGAGAGGACCCTGAAGATCAGAGAGCATCACGGCCTAGTCGTGATGGAGGTCACGGCCGTGATGGGCCAGCTCCTATAGACCAGAATTGATCACGGCCTGCCCGTGAGAAGCATCACGGCCGTGACACATTTTTCATGCAATCCCTCTGACTAGGCATGTGAGCCAGCACCCTCTACCGCCTCGGTGAGTTGTTCCATTTTTCTCCCCTCTCCATCTTGATTATTTACATTGGGGACAATGTAAGTTTTTAAGCTTGGGGTAGGGGTATTTTTGCATACTTATTTTTTCATATTTTAAAAATTTTTGCATTTTACATGTTGCATCCATATAGGCATAGTTTTGCATGATCACATGATTCAATTGCCCCTTGCTTAGATTATGCATCCAATTGTGAGAACTTAGTGCCAAATAACTTGAGATAGTGAATTGTGGAACCCAATTTTTTTTATTCTTGTGATAAGGCTACAAATAAAAATGTTTGAGATGATCTTTGATAATTGATAATTAGCATGTGGTGCCTTAGATTTATGTTCCTCACTGATTCTTGAACTACTAAATGTGAGATTTTGAGCCAAAAATGGGTACTCACTAAATCTACCCCATTCTTTGTGATAGAGTGTTATTCCTCTTGGTTTGTATTCTCTAGAACTTGACTTGAAACCGTTTTGAAGCTTAAAAATTTTTGAAAACATTTTTGAAAATGATTGAGGCACTAGGTATTTTTTCGGCCTTCTGAGCTTTGATTGGCTAAATACTACCCCTTAGTAAAGAATAAAATACTTTTCTTGGTACCTTGAATTACTTTGATGAATATGCTTGGTATGGCACCTTTTGAAGTATTACAAAAAGGGTAGAAAGGTAGTTGAAAAAGTATGGGATGAGAAAGAAAATATTTCTCTTGAATTGAAAATCTCTCCTTCTCCAAATCAAAAAAAAGAAAAAGAAAAAAAAAGGTGTAAAGAGAAGGGGATGACAAAAGGAAGTGAGAAATAAAAAGAAAAAGAAATAAAGAAAGGTGGAAAAATGAATCAAAACCCAAAAAGGTATTTTAGAAGGTGTCATGATATGCAATGCTTGATATTTTTTTTAGCCTTCTTGAAATTCCCTTTTTCTTGATTTCCCCACCTTACGATTAATCCCATGGCCCCGTTACAACCAAAGCAAAAGACCTCTTGATTCTTATGTGTTTTCATCAATAAAGTATAGATTTGGTTGATAGTCAAGCTTATGGTAGAATTCATTCCTTGAGGAAATTGAGCGAATTGTCTTATATCCTTAAACACTTGAGTGAGGTGAGAAAGAGTGCCCGAATCAGTGAGAATATGAGTCTAAGAAACCTAAGCTTCTAATTGGACTTGAAATTGATTGTCTCTTGCTGAATTATTTGAAAATGCCTGTTACTTGGATTAGTTACTCGGGTTCTTGGTTCACTATCCATGCTCTGACTATTTATATCTTCTGGCCTTAGTGATTGCTTGAGGACAAGCAAATGAATAAGCTTGGGGTGATTTGATAGTGTGATTTCACATCATATTTCATGTACATTTTTGCATGCATTTTCATATAGTTTAGGCATATTTAAATTGATTTTTATTAGTTTTTACCTTGGAACGGGTAAAGTGGTTTCGTGGTGTTGTTTTGCAGGAATTAAGGGTAAAATACTCAGAATCAGCCATGATGAAGCTTGGATGAAGATAGAGCTTGAAAAGTGAAGAAAATGAGCCAAGCAGAGCCCATCACGGCCTAGCCGTGATGACCATCACGGCCATGATCAACCAAAGCTGGAAAGAAAAGAAGCCTGAAGTCAGAATTGGTCACGGCCTAGCCGTGATGACCATCACGGTCGTGACCTGTTATTTGAACCAGACAGAACCGATCACGGCCTAGCCGTGATGAGTGTCACGGCCGTGACAGATCAAAATTTGGAAGCGCGCCTAAGGCAGAACACGTCACGGCCTGGCCGTGATGGCCATCACGGCCGTGACGCGCGCCCAATATATAAATAAGGCGCAGGGCAGAATGATAAAAGGGGACTTTTTACCAGGGATAGCTTGGGAGAGTTGCGAAGAGGGTTTCCAACCCTAAAAGGGAGCTGCTGAGAGGGGCTGTTGGGACACCAGTGGAAAGCTTCTATGGAGTTCTTCCTTCCCCTTACCTCTTCTGTTTTTATTTTGGCTTTCTCTGTAACTATGAGTAGATGAATCCCTTTTTGTTGGGATTAGATGTAGCTAAACCGAATTTTCATGTAATTGCTTTGATTTATCAATCTTTGTTTATGCCTCTCTATTAGTGTTTAATTCCTACGCGTAATGCTTTTTGTGGTCTGATCACCCATGAACTGATTTTGAGATTTGATTTGCAATGGGGACGTTCTTATCATTTCTTGATCTGGAATTAATCACTTAGTAAACCTTGCATCTAGGAATGGATTTTGGTTTGCTAGTAATCGTGTAATCCCTTTTCTTAATGCAAATTCACTAATTAGGCCACCTAAGGAATTAGGGTCTATTAGGGGATTTAGGCTCTTGTCATCTAAGGAATTAGGACTTGAGTAATTTTATGGATTGATTTTAATATCTGAAGCATAAACTGGATTGGTGATCTTGGTATTGCATGAGGCTAAGGTTTAGTGAAGTTTAATCCCAACATTTTTTATTATATTTGAAGGATTCCCTTTTCGCATTCCAAGTATTCGATAAAAATCCAAAAATATTTTGTTTGTTTTATTTTATTTATTTTGTGTTTTGATATCTCTTCATAGTTTAGTCTAGATAGTTGTTTGATTTGTGAATTGGTAATTGGCAACTGATCCTCGTGGGAACGATATCGGTCTCACCACCGTATTACTTGTACGACTAGGTATACTTGCCTAGATTTCGTCTTCAATAAGTATAATCTATACCTTCTTCTTGAGAGAAACCTTGAGCAACAAGTCTTTCTTTGTTTCTTGTTACCTCACCATTTTCATCAAGTTTGTTTCTGTAAACCCACTTTGTTCCAATCACTGATTTGTCTTTAGGCATGGGAACCAGAGTCCAAACATCACTTCTTTCAAACTGATTGAGTTCTTCTTGCATGGATAGAATCCAACCATCATCTAGCAGAGCCTCGTTTACTGTCTTTGGTTCCAACTCAGAGATTAGTGCATAATTGTCTTGTTCTCTGAAGGTTGATCTGGTTCTTAGCTTGTCATTGGGGTTTCCAATGATCTGATCTTGTGGATGATAATTCTTGAATTACCAAGATTTTTGTACTGTACCATGTTGAGAAGTGGAAGTTTCTGGTTGTTGAGTGGGGTCATCTTCTTGATCATCAACTTTTATTTCAGGTGAGTTTCCTGGAATGCTTAGATCAAGATCTGCAAAAGCTTCATCTAGTTCTGATAATTTCTTATCAGGCTATTTGTCATCAAACTTGACATGAATACTTTCCTCTACTATCAGAGTCCTAGAATTATAAACTTTAAAGCCTTTAGATGTCATTGAGCATAGTTCTAGCCATCTCTTGAAGAGATCTGTTCTTTCTCTCTACCACACCATTTTTCTGCGGTGTTCTAGGTATTAAGAAGTTGTGAAGGATACCACTTTCTTCACATAACTTATGAAATAGCTCATTTTCAAACTCTCCCCCATGGTCATTTTTGATTGAAGTGATACACATGCCTTTTTCATTATGTACATGTTTGCATAATATAGAAAAGACCTTAAAAGACTCATCCTTGTGAGTTAGGAACATAACCAATGTCCATCTAGTGTAATCATCTACTAAGACAAGATCATATTTCTTACCACTGACAGAGGCAATCCTTGTTAGACCAAAAAGATCAAGATGTAGCAACTCTAGTAGTCTATTGGTACTAACAACTTTCTCAGATTCAAAAGAACCTTTGACTTGTTTTCCCTTTTGACATGCAACACAGAGATCATCAGATTTAAACTTAAGGTTTGGTAGTCCTCTCATGAAGTTATGCTTGTTTATCTTTGAAATTAATTTCAAGCTTGCATGACCTAGCCTTTTGTGCCAAATCCATCGCTCATCTTCAATAGACACTAGACATGAGACACATTGATTTGAGAGGTCCTCCAAGTCAATCTTATAGAGATTGTTTTACCTTTTTGCAGTGATTAAAAGTGATCCATCATCTTTCTTGACAGTACACATGTTCTTATCAAACGCAACTGCATATCCACTGTCACATAATTGAGTTATGCTCAGTAGATTGTGCATCAATCTATTTACTAAAAGAACATTATCAATGTAGGGAAAAGGATGTTTACCAATTTTACCTATACCAATGATTTTCCCTTTCTGATTTCCTCAAATGTGACCCAGCCACCATCTTTGGGCTTTCTCCCGTCATGTGTCGTGAGCAACCACTGTCCAAGTACCAAGACATCTATTTTCTTCCTATTGTTAAGCAGATCTGCAACAGGTATTATCTTATCTTTAGGTACCCAAACTGACTTAGGTCCTTTCTTGTTCGTTGTCACTGGACGAGTATGCTTAGCATGTTTATTGTATATGCATCTAGATGTACCATGCCCACTTTTTCCACACATTTTGCAAAAGGTGTTGGACGAGCTAGTCTTAGCTTTGGTATATTTATTTGGAACTTTTGAAGCTCTATGTTGTTTAAGTGGTTTTGACTTTTTGTGGGATGTGTCTTGCTTCTCTTTGTCATAACCAAGACCAGACTTATCATAAGGTGACCTAGAGTACATTAAAATGAGATTAACCTTATCTGAGCCACATACAAGCTTTGACAGAGAATCAATTAGATATGTTACATCTTGTTTCAGTTTTGCAACTTCACAAGAAACATCAGGTTCACACGCCATTTTTTCAGCTAGACTGACATTCACTAATTTTAATATGTCGTTTTCATTTTTGAGGTTTTGTTTCTCAGTGCAGACCCTATCATATTCTCTAGTCAGTTTAGAAAACTTCTTTTTGAGTCTCTTATATTCTCGTGATAGTATAGACGACTCATGCAATAGTTCATCAAAAGCATTTTGAAGAGTGGACGGGTCAGAATCCATTACCTCAGCATCAGTGTATTCACTTTCTGAAGCAGTGTCTGCCATGAAACAAATATTTGCCTCTTCCTCAGCTTCATATTCTTCGTCTGATGAAGATAGATCAAGATCCTCCCATGTAGCCATTAAGCCTTTCTTCTTTTTGAAGAATTTCTTTTTATCCTTTAGCTCAGGGTAGTCAGCTTTGAAATGACCAGGTTTCTTGCATTCAAAGCACAAGGGTGGACCTTTTTCCTTGGAGTCTGACTTCTCCTTGGAAAACTTTTTGTTGAGTTGCTTCCTTCTGAAACCACCTTTCTTTCTCCACATATGTTGAATCTTCCTGGAGATAAAGGACAAATCATCCTCATCTGATCCTTCATCATTACCAGATGATTCAGACACAGATAATGACTTAGAAGCTTTGAGAACTTTTGATGAACTTGCTTTCTTTGCCTTCAGGGCAATAGATTTTCCTTTTCTGGAATTTTCTTCTTCATTAAGTTCAAGTTCATGAACCTTGAGAGATCCAAGAAGCTCTTCCAGAGAGAGTGTATTCAGTTTTTTGTCTTCCTGAATAGTAGTTACTTTGGGTCTCCATTGCTTGGATAGACTTCTCAGGATTTTTCTGACATGATCTCTATTTTCATAAACTTTTCCAAGATATCTGAGACTGTTGGTGATGGTTTGGAATCTTCCAAACATTTGGTCTATTGTTTCATGTTCACCCATCTTGAAAAGCTCATACTGATGAACCAGCATGCTGATCTTTGATTCCTTGACTTGTGAGGAACCCTCATGAGCTAGGGCAAGAGTATCCCAGATTTATTTAGCCGTACTGCAGCTGTGAACTTTGTCATGTTCAGATCTGGTTATAGCACACATGAGATAGTGCTTAGCCTTCAGATTCAGTTGAAGTTGGTTTTTCTGCTCTTGAGTCCATTGGCCTCTAGGAACAACAGCTCCAGCTTCATCTCTTGGTTTAGTGTAGCGGTTTCAATCAGCTCCCAAATATCTACATTCTGTGCATCTATGAAGGCCATCTTTCTCTTCTTCCAGTAGTCATAATTTGTTCCGTCAAAGAGAGGAGGTCAGTTGATAGCTTGTCCTTCTGCATCGATGGTTGTTGGATCGTACTCCCTCAACACTTGTTAGATGCTCAAACCTTTCGAGGCCGAGCTCTGATACCAACTGAAGTCGACACAGGCAAACACAAGAAGGGGGTTGAATTGTGTTTGTTAATAATTTTCAAAAAACAACCTTTAAAACAAATTTTGCACACAAGGAGATTAGAAACAGAAGCAAGCACAAAGAAAAAGTTCATTTTTAAAAGACTTTAACAAAAGCAATATCAAAACCCCTCGGTTAGAAAGAAACAAATAAAACTGTAAGAGATAAGAGATAGAAGAATCACGCAAGATGTTTTATCCCGATTCACTCTCATCCAACCAAGAGCTACGTCTAGTCCCTTCTACTTGAAGGATTTCCTCCTCTATTTTCCAAATAGATTACAGCCAAGTATTCAACACCTCTCCAGGCTACAAGTATTTCTTTCTTACCAAGCCTCTTCAGGCTCTAACTCTAACAAAGAGATTTAATGTTCGATCTTCTTAACTCACTATGTGTGAGGATATGACAGTTTAAGATCAGATGAATATTTTCACAATATTCAAACTAAGAAATACTGACTCTTGCTCTCTAAAGGATTATGAGTATGAGTGATTGAAGTTTTACAAAACCTGAGCTCGTAAGGTTGTGTAATCAAGAGTATCATTCTACAATATCTCATGTCTTCTATTTATAGTGACCTTCTTCTTCACTTGTATTTCTTCAACGGTTACCTTGAATAATTCCGTTTAGAGATAGCATTTAATGCATGATATCCATTGTGACTGATAGCTTGATTGTGGCTATGCTGAATAGTATTCTTGGTTATCGAGGTAACATGAAATAGGAGGTTCACTCCTCTGAGTATTGCAGCTTGAGAACTTGTTGTTCCTCCTTTGTGAACAATCCAGCTTTTTCAGTCATAAAGTTGTCATCGTACAGATCGTTTTGCAGTATCTTTTTGTACGGTTTTGCTTTTTGCATTTCTTGATGGTACTATGTTTCTTTTACAACAAGGTAAAATATTAAAGCAGATACGACAATAGTGAAGAACAAATATTCTATTGAAATAAATATCAATCTTTTGAAATAATTTCAAGAGATTCGAATTGCATTTAATTCATTCAAAGATGGAGATTGTCTAAAAAACTCCGTCTACTTAGTTATATGAGAGACTAAGTCTGTTCAATATTTAATTTTGCTCATTTGATGACGTGGCATATCCTCTTGTCTATCAAGTCTTTGGACTTGCTATTTCTCAAAGATCTTCATCTAGTGACGTGGCAGTTAGAGCTCGTCTACTAGATTACTTTTTTTTTCAGTTCATTTACTTCTACCTATTACTTCCGTCTGCTTACATGGCAAGATGGACGTGCTTATTATCAAGTCTTTGGACTTGCTGTATCTAACACGTTATTTTGGTATTCGTTTAGCAAACACTTAGAGGGAAATGGGGAAACTATCAAAGGGAATGGGGAAACTATCAAGTCTTTGGACTTGTTGTATCAACATAATTTGACCAATGTTTCAAATTGGGAAAATTGGGGTTTTAGTGAAATTGGGGAAAATCAATTTAGCCAAAGAACAATGAAATAAGTGTAGGGAAACACTAATTCACTACCTCAATCGCATAAAACATAGTTCAATTTCAAATTTGGAAGTTGATTTCAAAAGGTTAGGGTTGGGGTTTGTAAACTGAATTGGGGTTTTTAAAATTGAAACACAATAGGTGCTTTTCACTCACCCATACAAGGAAGAAGATGAAGGCTTGAAGGTACTGTGATTTCCGACAAGCGGCGGACGGCGGCAGCAGTGGCTGTGAGCGGCGACAACAGTGCTCATGTAACACCCATAAACCCAAAACTTGAAGGTAGACTTTGGGGATGATGGAAGAAGCTTAAACTAACAAGGAAGGAGGGAAAAACCACCATGAATGGCGGCTAACGCACTTACTGCGGCGGAGGGCCCATTTTCGTGATGGAGGGGACGAACCAGGCGAGCAGGCGGCTGCACGCGGCTCCCCTGTCGCGTCGTCGAACAACGAGCAGTGGCCGACGGCTGGGTTGGGCAGCGGCGCGATCTGGGCAGTGGAGGGTGGAAGAAGATGAAGTGGGAAGGAAGAAGAGAGAAAAAAAAAACAGAAAGAAGAAGAGTAAGGGGGAGGGTATCTGGCCTGATACTAGAAATAGGGAAGAAAAAAAATATGATTTGTATAAGTGGGTACAAAATGAGTTATAAATATTGAGCCTAAAAATAAACATGTTTTTTTGGTTTTTGGATCTAAAAATTATGGGTGACAATTATATACTTTAACAATTTAAATTAGAGTCACGATTGATAGTTGAACTGATCAACTAAGAAAATCAACGGTCCAAAATTTAATTTACGATTAATTTTCAACCGACATATTTTCAAATCTAAAATTAAAAAGAGTCAAATAGGAAAATAATTTTCTTTCAATCATATTATTAAAATTATTTTTCTAAACAAATACTAATAGTCACAATAACATAATATTATTATCTAGTAATCGTGCATACACCGACATAAGACAGTATTAGCGCACTCCAAAATTAATTTTAAATGAGTAATTAGAATTACTCAAACCAAACCACATAAAATAAATTAAAATAAAATCTAAAAAATTAATCATTCCAAATAAAAATAATATAAACTTATACAGATATTTATTGTTATTGAAAAACAGTAAAAACCGGGGTGTTACAAATAGAAGACGATAATGGATATCCAATTGTTCTTGGTTCCTGCAATGGTTAAATTTTCATTATTAATTAGAATACTGCTTTTATTTATGGAACCCGGCTACAAAGTTAACATCCAAACAATTGCCTCATTTACATCTCGACGACAATGTTTATCATTTTTTTCATTTGGTTATGATAATTTAAGTGACACTTACAAGGTGGTAGCATTCTATTTTGATAGCAAACGAGGAGTCACAGAAAATCTAGGTGAAAATTTGCAGTTTTGGTGATTGTCGTTGGAGAAACATTGATAGTTTCCCCATTCCCTTTGATAGTCGCAGTTTTGTATTACTGATGAACGATGGAGTATACTTTATTGGGACTCTTAATTGGTTAGCATTGTGCAACAACTGTATATGGGATGGTACTAGTACTATTTCTCAAGGGGTAATTGTTTCGCTTGATATTGGGAGGGAGACATACACACAATTGTTGTTGCCTCGTCTTGATGAAGCCCATCAGGTTCAGCCAACTATTGGGGCTTTGATGGGTTGCCTCTGTTTATTTCATGATTGCAAGAGAACTCATCTTGTGATATGACAAATGAAGGAGTTTGAAATTGAAAAGTCTTGGACTCAACTCATGAAAGTTAGAAATGAGGATCTTCAAATTGATTACTATCCTTGTTTGTTACCATTGTGCATGTCTGAGAATGGTGATGTATTGATAATGGCAACAGTTGTTGAGTGGAAATCAATTATGTATCATTGGAGAGATAATAGATTAGAACGAACTGAATTTCCCAATTACATACGTTGGATAAGTACCATGGATTATGTTCTAAGCTTGGTTTCACCTTGTTGCGATTAAGTTCTTCTGTGGCATGTAAGATTTTCTGAATTTCTTTGGGCTATTGCTAATGGTTGGATTGAATTGTATGGATTGGATGAATTTGTTTTGATTTTATATTTATTGTAGGCTAAAAGAAGATATACAAAAAAGGTAATGGATTCTCTCCTGAATATTCTGCTATTGGGTTGGTCTTCAAATATTTTTTAAAAAATGCAGAGAAAAAAAAAATAGTATTATATTTTTTTTAAAAAAAAAGACATTCAAAGGCATCACAATAGAAACATACATCCCAACTAGGTTGGCACCCCTGATACTACCAATCATCTGCAGCACATCTTAATCATATTAAAAGAAAATAAAAGAATGCAAAAAAACCAAGGGGGCATAAGACCAAAATCCTTGAAAAGCATTATTTAAATCTATAATTAGGAAGACCGTTCCTATTTCTGAAAAAGTCTTCACTAATAATCCTAGGAATTGTATCCCACCAGTGAAAATTATCAACAGAAAAACCAAGAGAGTCAATTTTGTCAGCACAACTATTGTCTTCCCAAAAATATGAGAGACTCTAAAGTTCATCCTCTTAGCAATTTCTATACAATTAAACCACCCATTTCTTAATTTCCATGGAACAATTGATAAAGAGTTAAAAGCCAAGACAACAAGCTGAGAGTCACATTCAAGCCAAAGTTGCATCCATCCTTTCTTGTTTGCAATTTCAATAGCCATCATGGCACCAATTAATTCAGTTTGAATTGCATAAGAAATTCCCAAAGGAGTTGCAAAACAACCAAGAGTTGCAACATTATAACCTCTAAAAATACCACCACAAGAGGCCGGACCTGGAGCACCCTTGGCAGCTCCATCTGTATTACATTTCACCTAATAACATGGAGGAGAGATCCAAATCACCTCTTTGATTGATGGGGCTGGTCCTGGCTTGTGTAACATCCTTGGCTGCTTTATGGATTGAAGACTGTCCCCACAAACCAACACGGGTCTTTTCAGTGTGTTTTGTTCTCACTCACACGCTTCCTGGGAATTTCCCAGGAGGTCACCCATCTCATAATTGCTCCAAGTCAAGCACACTTAACTGTGGAGTTCTTAAGTGATGGGCTCCCAAAAATAAAACGCATCTTGTTAGTATAGCTAGTACCAATCAATTCATATAAGTCATCCTCAACTGTATAGTCCTATACCTACATAGTCTCAGGATCCCTCTCATTCCGGTGTGTAATCGGTTCATTCATGTGTCCTTCCGCCTAAAAGTCTTCCAGGAGCCGCTCCTTGTCCGTGCATTCTTGTATCGGCGACCACTCCCCGTCCTCGTCAACCCCGGGTGTCACACACTCACCAGCTTCCGCTTGGTTCATCCCCGAACCACACCGTACTATGAGAGGTACCGCTCTGATACCATTTGTAACATCCCTGGTTATTTTATGGATTGACGACTTTCCCCATAAACCAACACGGGTCTTTTCAGCGTGCTTTGTCCTCACTCACACGCTTCTTGGTAAAACTTCCCAGGAGGTCACCCATCCCATAATTGCTCGAAGTCAAGCATGCTTAACTGTGGAGTTCTTAAGTGATGGGCTCACGAAAAGAAAATGCATATTTTTAGAATAGGTAGTACCGATCAATTCATATAAGTCATCCTCAACTGTATAGTCCCATACCTACACAGTCCCAGGATCCCTCTCATTCCGGTGTGTAATCGGTTCATTCATGTGTCCCTCCGCCTAGAAGCCTGCCAGGAGCCGCTCCTTATCCGTGCCTTCTTCCACCGACGACTACTCCCTGCCCTCATCAACCCCGGGTGTCACAGCTTACAAACGACAAAAAAAGCTTTTAGAATGGCAAATTCCTGGATTGTATTTGTCATATAACCAGGGCTACAATTTCCAGCTAGAGAAACATTCGCAATGATGAGGTTTATAGCATATTTTATGTGTATCTTCTTGTTCTTAAACCTGATCTTGTTTCTACAATGCCAAACCACCCAAAAAACATTAACTATGCTAGCTTCCACCACATCCTGCACTTGAGAAAACCAATTTCTGCCCATAACAGCAAGCTTATTGCTAATAGAAGAATGGTCAATGTTTAAGTTCAGGAGAGCACTTAACTAGCCTCAAATGTTTTTGGCAAAACTGCAATGGCAGAAGATATGGCTTGTTGATTCCACTTCAGCTTCACATAAACTACACATTGAAACATTTCCACAACTTCTAATCCACAAGCTGAAATCTGTTGGCAACCTATCTTGCATAGCTCTCCAAAATAAAAGAGATTTGGAGGGTGGAATGACACTTCTCCAAATGAGTTTACACCAAGGAATCTGTTGACCAAGAGGACAGAAAAACAAGTAAGCATCTTTGAATGTTAATTCACCTTAGTTGTTAACCTTTCCAAACCAGTTTATCATCACAGTCAGATAAAGGAATAATGGTATGCTTAATAATTGAAACCAGAGCAGGAAACTTCAAAGCTAAGCTTTCAGGAAGCAACCAGTAACCATCATGAATAAAATTCTGAACTGTTGCCTTCAAACTTGAATGAATTTGAGAAGGAATTTGGAAGATATCAATCATGGCTTCATTATGCCACAAATCTGTCCTGAATCAGATTCTGTCCCCTTTGCCTATCTGCCAGACCATATTTACAAGGACAGTAACAACCTTGTCCTTTAGACCAGACTAGATAGAAGAGCTAATGTGATAGGATATTGGCTTGTTGTTCTTGAGCACTTGATAAGCCTCTGGCTTATCTAGTTTTATGACTAGATGAACTAGGGTTTATGTGTCTATTTATTCGAGTTCACTCTCGTTTTCGCCCAAATTTGCCTTGTTTCGTTCCTGAGTTGGACTTTGACTCGTTTTGCGTCTTTTGTGTAGTTTTTAGCTTATTTTGGATAGAATTACGCTTGTGGGTGCTTTTGTTGTTTCAGGTTAAATAAGTGAAGCTCCGGGAGTCAAGGAAAGTCGAAAAGCAGTGGAAATTGCAAGTCTGGAGACACTCGCCTCGCGAGTGTATGATCGCCCCGCGAGCCTGAAAGTCAACAAAGCAGCAAAAGTCATCACTTCAGTCTCGCCTCGCGAGAGGATGCTCGCCTCGCGAGATCATGAGGACCTGCAAGACAGAGACCATCACGGCCAAGCCGTGATGAATACCACGCCCGTGGCAGTTTAAGGTTTGAAGACTCGCCCCGCGAGAGGAAGCTCGCCTCGCGAGAGAATGAAGACTTGGAAGTCAGAGACCATCACGGCCCAGCCGTGATGAAGGTCACAGCCCAGAATTGAAGACTCGCCCCGCGAACAGACGTTCGCCTCGCGAGAGTTCAAATTGAAAGCACGCCAATTTTAATTCTCGCCTCGCTAAAGTCTGCTCGCCTCGCGAATGAGCGCAGATCAGGAATCCTATTTAAAGGTTGTTGCAGATCAGAGGGGAGATCCATCTAGGAGGCTTCAGAGCTTTTGGAGGGCCGCGAATCCTAGTAGTTTTCCACTGTTTAGAATAGCGTTTAGGGTAGTTTCTTTTCTCTTTGGAGCTGCGTCTCCCTTTCTCATGGAGGTTATGTCCGATCGCTTGTCTATGAGCATGAGGAACTAATCCCCGTCGTCCGAGGGAACGATGAAGCCACCCATGGCGATGTAAACCCGATATGATGTATGTTTTTCTCCTTTAATTCAATTCTTGTTTCCTAATTCTGATTTTATTGTGTTAATCATATGTGTTGCGTGATTGACTTGTTAACGTTGATGAGGCTTAGTCAGCGATTCACGTTTAGAACTTGAATTAGGATCATCGATCGAATATTGCACGAGAGTGAGTAGGAGATCGGTGCGACCTTATAGGGAACAAGAATTAACAGAATTCGAGATTAGGATTATGAGACCTAGTAAGTAATTAATCCAATCGTCGAATACGTCCTAATGAGCACGAGAGTGGATTTAGGAGAATTTAGGGGTCCCGGTTGACATTGTAATTGGACTTAGGGAGGGATTCATCATCACTTGGGAATACATATTGGGTAGGTGGATTTGTGACCTTGGACATTTTAGTTTTCATATTTTTAGTTAATTATTTAATTAGATTTGTTAATTAAATTTCGATCCTATTCTCTCTTCTCTCTCTCAACCTTCTTCCGTAACTTGACCGAACGTATCCGATTTCCCGCGGATTAGTCGAATTGGTATCCCAATCCTTGAGTTCGACCTCGGTAATTACTTACCGTGTTATTTTTATTACTTGCGACGACCCGGTACACTTGCCGGAGTCACAACAAGTTTTTGGCGCGCCGTTTTGGGATTGGCACAACCAATTTTTCTGATTCTAGGGGAGTTTGATTATTTGGTTAAGTTATTTTTGTTCTTATTTTTATTTTTATTATTTTCTTTTATTTTCTACTATCTATCTCTACTTCTTTGATTCCACTTGGTCTTGCCTTGTTTTGTATGCGAGGTACACGAAGGAATGCTTCCGGGTTGCGAATATTGTGATGGGAACCATGACACTTGGAGTTGTCCATTCTACTTCCCTCAAGTATATGTGGAACCATGGCATAATGACAGCGTGCCCCAGAACAACTATCAGAGTCAGAATCAGTATTGGGGTTATATGAGTAGAGACCATCCGGATTTCACTTGGAGTAATGATGGCGGTGGTCTAGCCTGGCAGCCACAACCTCAACAAAATTGGCAACAACAACCTCAACAGAATTGGCAGCCACAACCTTGGGAGTTGGCTCTTGAGAGGGCAAATGCGGCAATGGATAAGTTGGCGAGTTCTATGGAGACATCATTTGAGAAGGCAAATTCGGCATTAGAGAAGTTGGGTCAGCTCGCAAAGCAACTAAATGAGTGTCCCCCAGAGACTCTCCCAGTTGATACCGAGAACGACCCTAAGAACCAATGCGATGCCACAACAACTAGAAGCAGTGGGGTGTTGGGATATGACTGGGGTATAACTAGTTCTAAAGGAGTTGAGGAAGAACTACCACATGTTGAGGAAGAACAACCGGAGGAAAAGGAATTGACAAGCGACAAGGCCCAGGAACAGCCACATGATGAGGAAGAGCAACCAGAGGAAGAGGAGTTGGCAAGGGACAAGGCACCGGAGCAAGAGGGTAGAGAGCAAAATGAAGATAAAGTGGCAGAGGATTTCACCATGCTTGCCAAGCAACCTGATTTTGATGCGTTAAATAAATATGTCGGCTTGCATGCATGTGTGGACACCGGTAAGTTAGACCCTCTCACTCGTCTAGGACACTTCCTCGAGAAAACACCATTTGACCCGAGAGGAAGTGAGTTCATCAGTACGGAGGTCAATGGAGTTTTCACACTCAGGCTTGGTGGAATAATGAATAGAGTGGTATTGCTCCTGCGAGGACCACTTCACAAACCATGGGATCCGGGTGGAGGATCTCACATGATGAGCACCTCTTGGCCTCTGTACCACAGACTATGGGATCCAGGTGGATGCTTCGAAATAAGTCAAGCTCGGGACGTTAAACAAGCGCTTCTTGGGAGGCAACCCAAGCTAGGTATCCCTCTCTTTTCCTAACTTTTGTTTTGTTTTTGTGTTTACTTTTGTTTTGTTTTTTGTTTGTCACTCTTGAATAATTTGAGAAGATCAAGAGTTGTTGTATGAATGTCGTGTCGGCAAGCTTGTTAGGTTTTAATTCAATTGAACATAAATTGATTGCATGAAATTATTTGACCATTGATGATTTCCCCTAAGTTCTGAAATTAGAAAAGTTTACCCCCACTTAAAAATTGAAAACTGAACTTTGAGAACTTTGTTGTGATTACTTGATTTATGATAAGTTTGGGGTGAGGGGGTGCACACACTAGGAATCGTATCTCGGTCAAACAATTTGCAAAATGTCCAGGTGAGGATTTGAGCCTCCAACTTTGTTTTTGAATGTGTGAATCACTGTTAAGTTGCACTTTCCCGAAATTGCTTGAATCTCTATATGGTTTGCATGTTTATGTGTTGCATCAAATGATTTAGGCAATTTTCTTTGAATTAACTACTTGGCCTAAAATGAACCATCCCTCATGCATGTTCCCTAGTTAGCCAAATTGAGCCCAATTGACCTATTGTTTCTTGATGACCCTACATTACGAGCCAAAATCTGAAAAACCATGTTAACCCAATCTTAGGATTAGGAGAGCATGGAAATGAGCAAGAGAAAGGTTGTGAGAAACTAAGTTTGGGGTGGCTACAAGGAGGTATGTCATTTTGGGGTGAGAAAAAGAAAAATAAAGGTTGAAACCCAAGGCAAAAAAAAAAAAAAGAAAAAAAAAAAAGAAGAAAACAAAAAAAAAAAATTTCCAAAGGAAAAGGGGCAGAACAAAAAGATGAGCAAGGAAAAAAGGCTGTAGTCATCCGAGACAAAAAGCAAAATGGAAAAAGGAATTTGAGTGGAAAGTGTGTAAAATGCTCATGCTCTCTTAGATCCTAGGGACTTAAGCCTAAATATCCTTCATTATCCTACCCTGAGCCAGGCCCCATTACAACCTTTAAAAGACCTTCTGATGTTGCATGCATGTTTTCGTGGGAACCATTTTTGAGATGAAAATCAAATTCATGGGAAGTGCCCTTGATAAGTGAAATTGAGTGAAAAAGTTGAAAGCCTTGACGAACTGGAGCGAATGAGTGAAATTTTACATACCCTTGTGAGGAAGGCAATTGTTTGAAATAGGTGATCTTCCTTTGTGTGTATCTTTGAGCCTCAACTTAGAGTAATGATGGAATGAATGATGAGTTCTCAATGGTTTAAAGTAAATGAATGTGGGGATTACATTTATGTAGGGGGGAGATCATTGAAGAAAAACTGTTTTGATTGCATGAAATTTGTGCGAAATCGATTGATTCCTTTAGGCTTGCCAAGTCTTGAGTCGTTTTTGAGTTTTAAGCTTGCTTGGGGACAAGCAAGGTTTAAGTTTGGGGTATTTTGATAAGCCTCTGGCTTATCTAGTTTTATGACTAGATGAACTAGGGTTTATGTGTCTATTTATTCGAGTTCACTCTCGTTTTCGCCCAAATTTGCCTTGTTTCGTTCCTGAGTTGGACTTTGACTCGTTTTGCGTCTTTTGTGTAGTTTTTAGCTTATTTTGGATAGAATTACGCTTGTGGGTGCTTTTGTTGTTTCAGGTTAAATAAGTGAAGCTCCGGGAGTCAAGGAAAGTCGAAAAGCAGTGGAAATTGCAAGTCTGGAGACACTCGCCTCGCGAGTGTATGATCGCCCCGCGAGCCTGAAAGTCAACAAAGCAGCAAAAGTCATCACTTCAGTCTCGCCTCGTGAGAGGATGCTCGCCTCGCGAGATCATGAGGACCTGCAAGACAGAGACCATCACGGCCAAGCCGTGATGAATACCACGCCCGTGGCAGTTTAAGGTTTGAAGACTCGCCCCGCGAGAGGAAGCTCGCCTCGCGAGAGAATGAAGACTTGGAAGTCAGAGACCATCACGGCCCAGCCGTGATGAAGGTCACAGCCCAGAATTGAAGACTCGCCCCGCGAACAGACGTTCACCTCGCGAGAGTTCAAATTGAAAGCACGCCAATTTTAATTCTCGCCTCGCTAAAGTCTGCTCGCCTCGCGAATGAGCGCAGATCAGGAATCCTATTTAAAGGTTGTTGCAGATCAGAGGGGAGATCCATCTAGGAGGCTTCAGAGCTTTTGGAGGGCCGCGAATCCTAGTAGTTTTGCACTGTTTAGAATAGCGTTTAGGGTAGTTTCTTTTCTCTTTGGAGCTGCGTCTCCCTTTCTCATGGAGGTTATGTCCGATCGCTTGTCTATGAGCATGAGGAACTAATCCCCGTCGTCCGAGGGAACGATGAAGCCACCCATGGCGATGTAAACCCGATATGATGTATGTTTTTCTCCTTTAATTCAATTCTTGTTTCCTAATTCTGATTTTATTGTGTTAATCATATGTGTTGCGTGATTGACTTGTTAACGTTGATGAGGCTTAGTCAGCGATTCACGTTTAGAACTTGAATTAGGATCATCGATCGAATATTGCACGAGAGTGAGTAGGAGATCGGTGCGACCTTATAGGGAACAAGAATTAACAGAATTCGAGATTAGGATTATGAGACCTAGTAAGTAATTAATCCAATCGTCGAATACGTCCTAATGAGCACGAGAGTGGATTTAGGAGAATTTAGGGGTCCCGGTTGACATTGTAATTGGACTTAGGGAGGGATTCATCATCACTTGGGAATACATATTGGGTAGGTGGATTTGTGACCTTGGACATTTTAGTTTTCATATTTTTAGTTAATTATTTAATTAGATTTGTTAATTAAATTTCGATCCTATTCTCTCTTCTCTCTCTCAACCTTCTTCCGTAACTTGACCGAACGTATCCGATTTCCCGCGGATTAGTCGAATTGGTATCCCAATCCTTGAGTTCGACCTCGGTAATTACTTACCGTGTTATTTTTATTACTTGCGACGACCCGGTACACTTGCCGGAGTCGCAACAGCACTCTAGATCTAAGAAAAACTGCCCAAAGATCATTAGAAGCTATCAATTCCCAACACAATTTAGTAAGGGCAGCATTGTTTATAGCTCTAAGCGACCTAATACCAAGACCACCTTCACCAAGAGGCCTGCAAACTTTTTGCCAGGGAATTGTCACAGCTTTCCTGCAATAAACATCACCAGACCAGACAAAGTTCCTCATCCAACCATCTACCATTTTTAGAAGACTTATAGGCCAAGCATACACCATAAAACTGTAAATCATCATGCCTTGAGCAACTGATTTGATTAGTTGAGCTCTTCCTGCAATAGACAGAAGATATGCTTTCCAAGCTGACAGCTTGCTTCTAATTCTATGAGCAATAGGCATCAAGTACTCTTTCCTAGGCTTACCAATAAAAATTGGGACCCCTAAGTACAGAAAAGGCAACTAACCAATTGAGAAACCAAGCATCTCAGCAATCTGCAATTTCCTGCTAGCTGAAATTGATCCAACATAAAAGGTAGATTTAGAGGCATTGATCAACTGACCCGAAGAAGAAGCATACTTGATAAATAAGGATTGCAAGGCCAGCAAGCATTTTCTGGATCCTCTACAAAATATCATCACATCATCAACATAAAGAACATGAGATGGAATTGGAACACCTATAGGGCCTGACATCAATTTCAAGGAGCCATCATTCACCAATTTTGTAATTAATGCCCCTACTCAAAACTTCTTCTGCAAGACAGAAAAGCAAAGGGGAAAGAGGATCCCCTTGACTGACACCCCTCAAACAACTGAAATAACCAAAAGCTTTCCCATTGATGGAGATGGATAACTTAGCTGAATGAAGGATCACATTAATCCAATTGCAAAACTTCTCATTGAAACCAAACTTGTTTAAGACATTGAACAGAAACCTCCAATCAAGTGTGTCAAAGGCCTTTCTTATATCAATTTTCATGGCTATATTTCCACCAAAAGATCTCTTGCTGAGGAGATTGATAGCTTCTGAAGTCAAACAGATACAATCACCAATTTTCCTACCTTGAATAAACCCCCTTTGATGAGGAGACACAATTCTAGAAGCAACTTTAGCAAGCCTATCTGCTAAGACTTTGGTAATGATTTTGAACTTGAAATTGGCCAAAGCAATGGGCCTATACTGCTCTATTCTTTCAGTATCATGCACTTTAGGAATAAGAACCACCATATTAGCATTATAGTTAGGAAGAATCCATCCACCCGAAAAGAATTGCAGCACAGCTTCAACAACATCATGGTGAATAATGTCCCAATAAGTTTGGAAAAAGAAAGCTCCAACCCCATCAGGACCTGGTGCCCCATCAGAGTTACGAGAAAAAATAGCCTGTTTGATCTCTTCAGCAGAGGGAGAGACTGTTAGAGCAGAATTTTCAGCTTCAGTGACAGTACTAGGAATTACCTCTTCAATTAGACCATTATCAATGCAAGTGTTGGGAGAACTGAATATGTTTTCATAATAACTAACCAAATGCTTCTCAATTTCAGCCTTGTCACTTAACAAACATCACCACTTTTAAGGATACTTATATGTTTAGCAACATTCCTCACTTTAGCCATTTTGTGATAAAAGCTAGTATTTCTATCACCATTAATCTGCCAATTGACTCTTGATTTTTCCTGCCAAAAGTCTTCTTGAATAGCCAATGCTTTTTCTAAATCAACTTGTGCAACCCTTTACTTATCGAACAAGTCATCGGAGTAACCCAGCAAGTCTAATTGATTCTGAACTTGCTCAAGACTATGAGTTTCTGTCTTGACATTCAGGTTAACATCACCAAAGGAGTTTCTGTTCCAATCTTTAAGTTTCACCTTAAGTCTTTTCATATTTTCTGATAAGACCAACATAGGACAGCCAACAATTGCTTCTTCCCAAGTTTCCTTAACAATCTTCAAACAATCTGGATTTTTGGACCACATCCTCATAAATTTGAAAGAGGAATAAAACATCTGATTGTCCATTTTAACATCTAATAAAAGAGGGTAATGATCTGAACAATGTTTATCTAAAGTACAACAAGAGACAAAAGACCAAAAATTTAACCAGTCGTCATTGCAAATTGATCTATCTAGCCCCTTTTCAGTCATAGCCTTACCTCTTCGACCATTATTCCAAGTGAATTGTGCTCCTCTAGTGATCAGGTGAATGGGATTGTTGCAATCAGTCCAGTTTTGGAATTCCTCACAAGGAGCCTTCATAAGAGAACCACTGCCCCTATACTCATGTGTAACACCCCCCTTGGGCATTACTTTGTAAACACGTACGGAAATAAATTAAAAAGAAATTTTGCTGGTTGCTTTCAGAAATTTATTTACTTTAAGTTAGAAAAACTTGGATGTAAAAAATTTTCTTCTGATGTACATCAAAAAATGATACGCACATCACCATAGTAAAATTATCTTATACTCACCAACACACCTAAACCGATTTTATTCATAATCAAAAACTTCTACAATGTACAGGTTTCTTATGAAAATACTTCATTATTCACAACATAATTTCAAACCATATAAAGGTTTTAAAACCACAAACACCGACTTTCTCAGAAACAAATCACCCAAAGAAAAATCCTAAGCTGGTCACTCTAAAAGACATCTACTGGAAAGACCTCCATAATTCTCACCATTATTACTAACTTCTCCAAGGAAAAATCCTAAGTTGGTCACTCTAAAAGACATCTACTGGAAAGACCTCCATAATTCTCACCATTATTACTAACTTCTCCAAAGATCGGGATTAATATCCTCAAGTGAAGCTAGGAACTCCTCTGCACCATCTGTACCGGTGTACCAAAGTACAACATCAAAACCAAAAAAAAAAAACAGATATATGCAAGGGTGCGATACCAATATATGGATTTAAACATGATAACTACATGCACGACATACAAAGACAACATATATACAGATATCCACAACATAGAAAATTTTCAACATAAACACAATAGTTTATCAAGGGTTTCATAACCGACAGTCATCATCAGAGATCCCAACACCATATAAATGAGCTGATCAAGCTCTCTTTGCCAAATAAGGCACACCGGATTTAACACAGCACTGTTCAAAACAAGGCACAATAGTTACTTTTTATAGTATATGGTTTCATTGTCCATCAAGGCACAATGATGCAATATCATGAATATCTTGCCATCAAGAATTCATGTCCAAATGCATAGGCACGTCTGCCGAAAAATGCATGTAAAACATTTTGTTCATGTCATTGAAAGAATATAATTGCTTGCTTATTTCATTCCATGATTGACAAATATATACAACAGAGCCTATCTGTTACCACAGCAAATCAGGCTTCTAATTTGGCTATTCTAGGATACAATCTGACAATATCAATTTGCTATCAATTTGGTAATCTATATAAGGAAACTACATGATACAAAATAATTGAGATAATTTCATAATCTATCACACCCCCGCAGTCGAAACGGGAGGGTCACGTATGCTGAGACTGTTCCGGAAATCTTCAAATAAAATAAGGGGCAACCCTTTAGTGAAAATATCCGCAATCTGATAACGAGAAGGAACATGATGAACACGGACCTCTCCCCGCGCAACTTTTTCTCTGACAAAGTGAATATCCATTTCAATATGCTTTGTGCGCTGGTGTTGAACGGGATTCCCGGAAAGGTAAATGGTACTCACATGGTCGCAATAGACCATTGTAGCCTTTCGAACAGGACAATGCAGTTCCAAGAGTAGATTACGAATACAGCAGGACTCTGAAACAACATTAGCCACCCCCTGTACTCGGCTTCTGCACTAGAACGAGATAGAGTAGGCTATCGTTTTGATTACCATGAGATCAAGTTGTCACCCAAAAACACACAATATCCTGACGTGGATCGTCTAGTATCAGGACATCCACCCCAATCGGCATCAGTATAGGAGACAAGGTCTGCAACTGAGGAAGGATAAAGATGTAAACCTAGATGAAGAGTGCCTTGAACATAGCGTAGGACACGCTTTAGAGCGTTCATATGCTCATCCCAGGGGTCATGCATATGGAGGCAAATCTGTTGAACAACGTAGGAGATATCCGGCCTTGTAAATGTGAGATGTTGTAGAGCACCTGCAAGACTGCGATACTTTGTCGGATCCTCATATGGATTACCTGTTTTAGCACTGACCTTCGGTTTAGTATCAACCGGAGTAGGACTTGGTTTGCAGGAAGCCATACCAGCACGGTTGATTATTTCCTCGGCATATTTCCGTTGGGACAAAAACAATCCTCCCTTGTGTCGGGTCACACTGATTCCCAAAAAATAATTCAAAGAACCTAAGTCCTTCATAGCAAACTCGGAACTAAGACTCGCCATTAAAGATTGGCGGAGAGCATCAGTAGAAGTAGTCAAGATAATATCATCAACATATAACAATAAGTAGGCCATATCAGACCCATTTCGATAAATGAACAGAGAATTATCTGATTTGCTGTTAGTGAAACCAAGGACAGAGACAAAATCAGCAAACCTCTTATACCACGTACGAGGAGCCTGCTTAAGCCCATACAAGGACTTTCGCAGTAAACAGACATAATCTGGATGCACATAATCCCTGAAACCCATTGGTTGATGCATATAAACTGTCTCCTTTAACTCACCATACAAAAAGGCATTTTTTACATCCAACCGATGAATTTGCCAATTTTTCGACAAAGAGAGACTGAGTACTGTCCGGATAGTCACCGGTTTCACCACTGGACTGAAAGTTTCGCCACAATCAATGCCAGCCTGTTGAGTTTTACCATCACCTACAAGACGGGCTTTATGCCTTTCAAAAGAACCATCAGACTTTTCTTTATGAGTAAAAATCCACATTGACCGAATTACATTAACATTAGGTGGACGGGGCACTAAATCCCACGTCTTATTTTTAATAAGAGAATTAAATTCATCATCCATAGCCAATTTCCAATTCGGTTCGCGAAGGGCAGCAAGGGGGTTACGGGGAAGTGGTGATTTTGTAACCATGGTATTATGAGCCTGGTAGGATGTATATTTTGGATTGGGCTTATAGATACCATTTTTGCTGCGGGTCACGGGAGCTTGAAGAGGAGAAGGCTGGGGTGGAATTTGTGTGGGTTGTTGCATCGGTCCATCATGTGGGCTAGGCGGTGTGGGCTGATTTGGTGAAGACTGGGTCATGGGAAGGGGCGTGGGAGGAGTTGGCTTGTCTGTTTCAGCTGGCTGGGCCGTGGGTGGTGAGAGGGAGGTAGGTTGGGCTGTGGGTGATTGTGATGATGGATGTTGAAGATGATGGATCATGTAAGGAGAAAATCCACTATCTAAAAATTCATAATCAGTGGGTTTTGATTCATGCACCTTAGCAAAGGGAAATTTGCTCTCGTCAAAATAAACATGTCGACAAGTGATAATTTTATGACTTGACAAATCAAAACACTTATAACCACGATGATGCGAAGGATACCCCAAAAAGACACAAGGAGTAGAACGGGCTTGGAGTTTGTTTATGGTAGTAGATGGAAAAAGGGGATAACACAAACACCCAAAGACTCTAATGTGAGAATATGAGGGATCTTTTTGGTAAAGCATTTTGAGTGGGGACTTGTTGTCTAATAACTTACTCGGAAATATATTATGTAGATATGTTGCCATTTGCAATGCATGATGCCAAAATGAAGGTGGTAGAAAAGCATGAATAAGAAGAGTTCTCATGATATTATTAATTGATCGAATTTTCCGTTCGACTTTCCCATTTTGTGACGAAGTATGTGGACATGAAAAACGGAGAGCAATGCCATTCGACTCACAATATCGCAAAAAAAGGTTATTATCAAATTCCCCCCCCATTACCACATTGTACACTTTTAATGTTACGTTCAAATTGAGTACGGATATGAGCGTTTAGTGTTGTGAAAATGGAAAAGACTTGGGATTTTTTAGCAATGGGAAATGTCCACAAATATTTTGAATAATCATCCAAAAAAAGGATATAATATCGATGTCCCGAGGAACTCAATATGGGAGATGTCCAAAGATCACTATGAATAATATCAAAAGGCATAAATGTCATAGATGTGGATGCAACAAAAGGCAACTTAATATGTTTTCCGAGCACACAAGATTGACAAACATTAGACCTAGAGGTACTAGTACAATCAATCATTTTATTATGTCTAAGCGAATCTAACACCAAAGTTCCCGGGTGACCCAAACGATCATGCCAAAGACTCGACGCTAAATAAGCAGAATGAGGTAAACTTGGATTTTGACTGGTGCAGGTGATGGGGTAAAGCTCACTGGTGCTATCACATCTCATTAGCCGCATCCCCGTCTGTAAATCATTCACAGAAAATCCAAACGGATCAAAAACCACACTCACATTATTATCAATAGTAAACTTTCTTACTGACACTAAATTTTTAACAAGTTTAGGTGCATGAAGGACATTTTTTAAAGATAACGGTGGGTTCGGGGGAGGCAAGGACGTATGACCACAACCATGAATTGGAATTGATTGACCACTACCAACAGTAATTCCATTATTCTTGCTCATATTAAAATAAGACGAGAGATTACCTTGTGTTGACGTCATGTGAGACGTCGCCTCGGTGTCCACGTACCAATTCGGATCAGGTTGAGAAAGGGACATCGTGTGCATTGATGATTCGATGTCGCTTGGAGTCCATTGCGGAGCTGCCACATAGGCCTGCTGCTGCTGTGGTCTTGGACCCAATACTCCGGGCTGTCTCGGCCCAGGTTGAGTTGGGTAAGGGCATAGAGGCATGGCCCAAGGAGCTTGCATCAACGCCCACCAAGGAGGTTGAGTCCACTGCCGCTGCATCGGCTGTCCACCACCGCTGGCCTGATCACCGTCGCGGTGGCCACCACGTCCACCACCAGTCCGGTTGCCGCCACTAGACTGTCCGCCACTACCACCGCTATTTTTGTGGCGGTTTTTGTTGTTGTTGCGGTTTTTGTGGGACTTCGCACCACCGCCACGACCGTGGGAATTATTGCTTGGATGAGGTGTTTGGGATGAGGAACCATCATCCTTAGAATAATTATTGGCAACAAGGGCAGTGGAACCATAGTCTTGTTTTGCTCTCTCCGTAACGGTGGTTTCTTCCAAAGTGAGTTTGGATCGAGCTGTAGCAAAACTAGGTAGGGTCTTCTTGTTTTGCATCACAGTGACAAAATTAGAGTACTGTTCTGTCAAACCTTGCAGTATTTTCAAAACCATACCGTGATCATTGACGGGAGCCCCGACATTGGCTAGTTGATCGGCGAGACTTTTGAGACGATTGCAATACGCATTTGTCGTTGAAAAATCAGCAAGGATAGTGTTGGTGAATTCCTTATTAAGATACATAGCTCTGGAATTCTTATTGTCATGAAAGAGATCAGCAACACTTTGCCATGCATGTTCAGTGTTGTGTATTTTTAAAACAGGCAAGTGCACCTTGTCGCAAACAAGTAATACGGTGGTGAGACCGGATATCGTCCTCAGGGATCGGTTGCCAATTACAAATTCACAAACTCAACAACTATCTAGACTGAACTATGTTATGAAGTAAGATCAAAACATAGAATAAAGAAAAGCAATAAAATATTTTTGGTCTTTTGGGAATTTTATCGAACACTTGGAAGGCAAAAGAATTATGGTTGAAGTTGTCAGGGCTAGACTACACTAATCCTCCCTTAATTGCAATGAAATGATTAGCAACACAAGTCCTAATTCAATTATGACAATCAAGCCTTTCTAAATACTCAAACCCTAATGTCTTAGGTGGAATGAGCCTAAAATCCCAAATTAAGCCCTAATGTCTTAGGTGGAATAACCTGAGGTTTTGCATTAAGAGTCAAGACTTATAAGATTGCAAGCACCCCAAGACCTATGTCTAGGTTCATGAACTACTTGGCATTTGATTCATGAGCATGCTCTAACATCAATCTTTCAATTGTCTATCAAAGCAACAAATCATTCCATGGGTAGCTAAGCCAAGAAAAGCATTAAGCATAGAATCAAACACTCATAAAGAAATAGAAACTTGCATTGAAACCAAATCAAATACAAACAAGTTCAGAAAAGCTACATCTAACCCCAACAACAAGGGGATTTAACTACTCATGATAAATGACAATACAAAAGAGAAGGGGAGAAGAGATGAAGAACACTCATAGAAGAATCCTCCAATCTTCCTCCATTCCCAGAGCAAGGAAAACCTCCCTTTTCAGGGTTGGAACCCTAGTCCAGCCGCAGCCTCCAAGTGCCTCCAAGTGCCCAACTTGACCCCCCCCCCCCCCAATCAATTCTGCCCTAAAACAGCTTATAAACAGAGTTTCTGAGTTTCGCGCGCTCGCGGGGCGAGACCTGGATCGAGAGGCGAATCTTAAAAATCTGATCTTCAGGGATTGGTTCTCTCGCGAGGCGAGAAGGTGATTCGCGAGGCGAGACAGAAAGGGTGACTGTTGCTGTTCAGGCTGGTCTTCGGGCTTGCGAGGCGAGATCCTGTCTCGCGAGGCGAAACTTCCAGAATTCCTTTTCCACTGTTTTCTTCATTTTCCTTGACTCTAAGAGCTTCACTTTTAAACTGAAATTATAAGATAGCATTAAATGCTTTATTTGACTCAAAATTAGCTAACATATCCTAAAAACTACTTAAGAGACTCAAAGTATTACTTGAGGACAATCAAATCCAATTTGGACGAAAACGAGATATAATTAGCACAAAACCATGGCTTTTTCTAGTTATAAAACTAGATGAGCCAGAGGCTTATCATTCAGCCGCGTCATCGTCAATGAGAATGGAGGTGAGGATGTCAGTGGAGACTGTGGCATAAATCCATTGCAAAACCGCCGCATCAAGCCGCTTCCAGAGAGGGAGATCGTCGGCTTTGGTCTTGTCAGCCGCCGCCTTCTCTTTTGCCTCCGTGGGTGGGATGATATGTGGAAGGACATCAATCAGCCGCTGACTCATCTAGTTTTATGACTAGTATGACCGTGGTTTTGTGCTAATTATATATCATTTCCGCCCAAATTAGACTTGATTGTCTTTAAGCAACATTTTGAGTCTCTAAAGTATTTTTAAGCTAATTTAGTTAGTTTTGAGTCAAATAAAGCATTCACTTCTATTTCCTATTGTTTCAGGTTAGAATAAAGCACTTAGAGCCAAAGGAATGAAGAAAACAATGGAAAAATGCAATTTTGGAGGTTTCGCCTCGCGAGGGGATGCTCGCCTCGCGAGCCCGAAGACCAGCACGAGCAGCAACAGTCACCCTCTCTGGCTCGCCTCGCGATTCATGTTTCGCCTCGCGAGAAAGCGACAGCACGACCAAAAATTGGCGCCGTTGCCGGGGACTCTTGTTGTTATTAACAGAAAATTAAATTAAAAAAAAATCTCTTTGCTGAATTAGTTTTGGCTGAATTTGTCTGATTATGAATCTTAGTACTGCTATGGATAATTTACTGTTTGGTGATATGCCTAATGTTGATTATAAGCCACCACCATGCATATATTATCCTGATTTTAGTAAACCACCACCATGCACAAATTATCCTAATTTTGATGGAAGTTATGAGTTTAGCAGTGGTTTTGACATGATTGGTGTGAATGAGGTCCATAGCTCTTCTTCTATCCAGGCCCTTGAGAATAGAATGGATAGTCTCACTTATTTGAAGCAATTGTTTCAGCAGACAAGGTTTTGTGGCATGTGCGGCTCTCCTGAGCACCTGTTTGAGGCATGCCCCATTCTGACAGAAGATACTGATTTGCCTCGATGCTATGCAGTCCATCCTTACAATCAAGGCAAAAAGCTTGAGGATAATGAAGAACCTTTGGTCTTAGATGCATGTGTTGAAAGTGATGGGGTGGATGAACTTTGCGCTGAATCTCCAAACGTTCGAGCCTTTTCTGATTCTGATTTTCCAATTGTTTCTGGCTTTGATGATATTTATACATGTACTGACACTAACCCGTGTGCCGTTTGTGCTGAGTTTCTTGATTCAACTTTGCAGGGTGATAGTGTGAGTGAAGCTGTTTGTTCAGTCGAAGTTCTTGACATCATGGCTACTCCAAATGTACCATCCATTGAGCAGCCACCCTCCTTAGAGCTCAATCCACTTCCAGACATTCAGACCTTTACTGATTCAGTTTATTGTAATATATCTACTGATTGTACTAACTCTAACTTTTCTGTGGTGTGTGCTGAGATTTCTGCAGGTTTAACAGGTGATGGATTTATCAGTGCAGTGAATGAAGATCATGCAGAAGATGAAGCAGCACCAGTAACACTCTCTACCTGTTTGTCACCTCCCACTGTGGAACAACCGGTGATGGAGTTCAAGCCTCTGGATTTTGCACCATGGCCAGTCCAAGAGGTTGAACCCCGATTTTATTGGGAGGACTTTATTGACAAGGTTGAGAAAGAGGTCAACTGTGACCTGAGAGGGAGTGAGAAGTCCGCCGCACTTGGCGGAGTTACCATGATTATCAGGCACCCGCTCTCATACTTATGCTATAGGCCATGGGATCCGGGAGGATCATACTGCAATTTGGGCATTCCGTGGTCGCTATATCACAGACAGTGGGATCCTGGTGGAACCACCCCCAATGAGTTTTCTTAAACCCTTTCTCTTTAGTTTACTTTCATTTTCTTTTTAATTATGCCTTGCTTTATTTTTGTTTTGTTTTTCTTTTAGCTCCTAAATAATTTGAGAAGATCAGGAGTATGTGTTTTGTTGAGTCTTATGTTGGCAAGTTTATTGGTTTGATTGAATTTTTGCATAGATGGATTGCATGATTTATGTGATGATTCCCCCTAGGTTTTGGAAATTTGAAAATTGATCCCCATTTGAAAAATTGAAAATTGAACTTTGAGATATTTTGTTGTGATGGCATGATTTATGATAAGTTTGGGGTGAAGGGAAGCACACACTAGGGATAGAATCTCTGTCAAACAATTTGCAAAAATGTCCAGGTGAGGATTTGAGCCTCCAACATGTTTCTAACTGTGAGAATCACTTTCAAGTTGCACTTTCCCGAATTTGCTTGAATCTCTTCATGGTTTGCATGTTTATGTGTTTGCTTCAAATGATTTAGGCATTTTCTTTGTAAATAACCACTTGGCCTAAATTGAACCCTTCCTAATGCATGTTCCTTTGTTAGCCCCCATTTAGCCTGATTAGCTTGTTGTTCTTGATAACCCTATGTTACAAGCTAAAATCTGGAAAAAAAAACCATGTTAACCCAATCTTAGGATTAGGAGAGCATGGAATCTTATAAGAGATTGGTTACAAGAAACTAAGTTTGGGGTGGCTACAAGGATATGACACGTCATTCTGGGATTGAAAAAAAAATAATAATAAAAAGGTTGGAGCCAAAGGCAAGAAAAAAAAAGAAAAAAAAGAATGAAAAAAAAATAGAAAAGTGTAAAAAATGATAAAAATAAAAGTATTTGAAGAAATGGCTGTAGTCACCCAAAGCATAAAGAAAAAAATGGAAAAAGGAACTTGAGTGGAAATTCAATGTGTAAAAAGTTTCATGCTCTCTTAGTTCCTAGGGACTTAAGCCTAGTACCCTTGTATATCCTACCCATAGCCAGGCCCCATTACAACCTTAAAAGACCTTTTGATGTTGCATGCATGTTTTCTGTGGGAATCATTTTGAGGTGAAAATCAAATTTAGGGGAAGTGCTCTTAAAAGTGAAATTGAGTGAAATGTTGATATCCTAGACAAACTGAGCGATGAGTGAAACACTAAATGCCCTTGTGAGGAAGGCAGTTGTTTGAATTTGGTGATCTCCCTCTTGTGTGTAACTTGAATCCCTTTCTTAGATTAATGATTGCTTGAATGATAAAATTCTAAATTGTTCAAAGTAGATGAATGTGGGGATTATATTGTTGAAAGGGGGGAAACATTAAGAAAAAAAAATTGTTTTGTTGGAATTGCTTGAAATTTGTGCAAAGTTGATTGAAAACCTTAAAGCTTGCCATGTCTTGAGTCTTTTTAAGTTTTTGAGTTTTAGTTTGCTTGGGGACAAGCAAAGTTTAAGTTTGGGGTATTTTGATCAGCCGCTGGCTCATCTAGTTTTATGACTAGTATGACGTGGTTTTGTGTTAATTATATATCATTTCCGCCCAAATTAGACTTGATTGTCTTTAAGCAACATTTTGAGTCGTTTAAGTATTTTTAGGTTAATTTAGTTGATTTGGAGTCAAATAAAGCACTTATGCTATTTCTTGTTTTTAGGTTAATAAAGTGAAGCAGTTCTGGAGTTCCTCGCCCCGCGAGAAAGCATTCGCCTCGCGAACCAGAAGCGTGACTGTTCCAGAAATTGCAATCCTCTCTGTCTCGCCCCGCGAAACATTACTCGCCTCGCGAGTAATCCAACCCTGAAGACCAGAAGTCAGCACGACTTATCCATGTTGAAGGTCACGGGCGTTACAGTTTGGAATTTGAAGAGTCTCGCCTCGCAAATGATAAGCTCGCCTCGTGAGAGAACCAAAAGCTGAAGACTGTTCGCATTATTCGCCTCGCGAATGATAAGCTCGCCTCGCGAGATCGTGGAATTCAGAAACTGTATTTAAGCCTGTTTGAAGGCAGAACTGAGCAGTTTTGGTTTTTGGTCTTTTGTTTTCTCTTTAGTTTAGATATGTTTTGCTTTTCCTTTGTAATGGAGAACTAGTCTCCTGGATTAATCTACTGCGATTGGTTTTCATCCACACTTGAGGTTCTGTAATTCCTGTTTTGTTTGCTATTCTCTTTTCAATACCATGCTATATATTTCTGTTTTCTTAATTCAGGAGTGTATAGTGTTGTGTTGATTTATTTAGGTGATGTTATGTTCCTATATTTAATCGCGTTTGCTTAATTCGCGTGTGTTCAATTCGTGTTCGCTTAGTTCACGAAGGGCTTAACCCCGTTTGCTTAATTCGGGAATAGGAACATATATCTGTAGTAGTGATTTCGCTTGTTAATTGTTGCTACAACCGAAAGGGGATTAGAATCTGCTTAGGGCTTGGAATTTTCATGAACCAATGATAGTGGGAAACCGAGAACAGTAGGTTAATCGCTTTAGTTTATTTGGTAATCATTTAAACTGCTTTGTTTTTACTGCTCTGTTTTCTGTTTTGTTTCTTTATTTTATTTCATATCCAACCCCCCAAAACTGATTTTGTATTAATAACAACAACCCAAGAGTCCTTATGAGACGATACTCGAGTTGTCGCTCCCTATAACTACATTTTTACAAACCGCATTTTTGGTCGCGCTATCGCGCACGCGCCAAAATATCCTTGACACTTAAATCAAATGATTTTCTCTTTTACAAAAAGTTCTTCATAATCACTGTTAAAATATCCTTGACACTTAAATTTCTTGGAATAACTTTTCATCTTATTTTTGAATTTATTTTGAAAAAGATAATGTAACTGAAATATTTTCAAGATGTCGTCCTCACTATTACTCATTAATTACTCTTTTCCCCGAAACATCATCAAATATAAATATTTTCAATAATTTTCTTCCACTTTCATAACCAAATCTCTTAAATTTCTCCTCAAGTTTTTTTTTTTTAACTTTTATCTTTGATTTAATTGGGCATTGACCACTGTCAGGCTTTCAGTCAATCAATCAACCAAAACAGATAATCTATACATCACAGATATCCATACATCATATATATAAGCATGCTTTCACTTAAATCATTAAAACCACATAACAGCCTTATAACAACTTAATTTTTAACACAATACATCACAACACATCAAACCACATATGACACACAAATAGCATGTAGATATCGAAAATCCCTCAGGCAATCTCCCCTTACCTTTGAAGACAAGAGGAAGATCATTCATTCCGGGTTCTTCTAACACTTATAAACAACTTTGAGATAGCTCCAAAAATGTATCCTCTAAGATGAGTAAGAAGCACTGCGACGGTGGCTGACAGCCAAGACGCGGTGTGACTCTTTGCTGTAACAACCCAAACCAAAACAAAAGGAAACCAGCATCAAGGAAGAAGAAAAAGAAGGTTTAAGTAACAAAGAAGGTGGAAACCACCACGAAAGGGCGGCAACCGGAGCTTACCGCGGTGAGGGATGCGATTTCTTGCGAGATAGGGACGGAAACGGACCAGACGCGTGGAAGCAAGGAGATGGGTCGTGTGGCCTTGTTCTCCACGTCGAGCGGCGGTTGGCCGGCTGAGTAGGGCAGCACGCGGTCGGTCTGTGACTGGAAGGAGGCTGGCCGACGATTTTTGGAGCAAGAGGGAAGAAGATGAAGTTGGAGTGGGAGGAGGAAGAAGAAGAAAAATTGAAGGAAGGAGGGGAGGGTCGTGCGTTTTAATCAGAGAGGGAGAGGAAAATTATTTTTTTTCAAATTTTTTTCTTTAAATGGTGATAAATACCTAATTAAGTGGTTAAAACTGATTCAAAAAGAAAAGATATGTTTTTAAACTTTGGATCTTAAAGTAATGAGGGAAAAATATTGATTTTCAAAATTGGAAATAGGATAGAGATTGATGGTTGAATTGATCTACCAAGAAAATCAATGATCCAAAATTAATCTCCGATTAATTTTAAACCAACATATTTTCAATTCTAAAATTCAATAGAGTAAAATATGAAAATAAATTTCTTTCAATCATATTATTAGAAATATTTTTCTAAATAAATATTAATAATGACAATAAGGTAATATTATTATCCCGTAAGTGAGTATACACTGCAGTAACGCAGTGTTAACGCACTCGATAAATAATTTTTAAAAGGGCAAATAAAATTACTCAAGATAAATCATCATAAAATAAACAAAAATTAATGTCCAAATAATTATCATTCCAATAAAAATAATATAAACATATATGTTTTACTGATATTGAAAAATAGTAAAAACCGGGGTGTTACATCATGAGCTCCAAGAACCACATTCCAATCTCCAATAAAACACCAAGGAATTTGATGATTTTGCTGCAGAACATTCAGATCATGCCAAAGAGATCTCCAAGTCAGATAAGATGTTGAGGCATAAACAACTGAATAGCCAACAGGTTGACCATTAACCAAAACAGAAAAGGAAACATGCTAATCAGATTCAACAAGAATAACAGGATCTAAAGAATGCAGACAAGCACACCAAAGATTTGGCTTAAGATGATTCCTATTATTAACAGAAAAAACATTCATATTAAGCCTTCTCCAAAAAGACTTGGGAAAATTATCAAGAAGCAGCCAAGGTTCAGCTACAAATTCAAAATCTGGCCTGTGATATTCACAAAGCTTTTTCAAAGCTAACCTAGAGGAGGGGGTAGTAATTCCTCTTATATTCCAAAATATAGACTTCATCATTAAAATTGAAGTGAGCTAGCCCTTGATCGGGTGTTGTGGACAACAGCCTTAGCAGCTTTCTGCTTTTGTTTTTTCAATTGAGATTTTGATAGGACAACTTAAAAATCATTGCCATCATCCTTATGATTAGACAACTCTGCATTAGTTTCTTAATCAACCAAGTCAGACCAGTTTTGACTCAAAAGCATAGCATCTTGATTGACAGCGGGAGGAATATCAGAATTTTTCATAATAACTTTACTGCAACCAGCTGCAGGGTCAGCTACCTTATGACTAGAAAAATCAGTATTCTTATGATGAGAAGATTGCTTATCACTCGAACCTTTGTCCTGAGAATCAGGAACAATTTTATCAGAATGGACTGATTGAACAGACTTGCCATTACTATTGAAACTGCCTTGAGAATCAGGAATTACAATATTATTAGCTGATGATCCATTATCCCTGATCGTAAAAGGAGAATAAAGATCTTGAGATTCATCAAATACACTTTCCACTAATTCATCATCATTGCCTAAATCAGTCTCAACATTCTTGTCTTGAAGACTCCCTGAAGCATAAGAATTATCTGCATCTATTTGCTGCAAGACATAAGTCTTAGAAACAAGATTACCTTCAACCACCAGATCAAGTCTTGGATTGACAAGAACCTGGTCAGAACTAGATAAATCCACTTGAGCACTATGAGGAACATTTTGATCAATCTGATTTGATCTTCTCAACTCAGCATCAATTACTCTATCTGGACCCTGATAAGCATCATCAATCATAACTTGTTTTCCCTTATTGGTCACATCTTTGCCTCCAACTGGAATACTTTTATTTAAGTCTGCCTCTTTGATTACCTTTTCAGGCTTTTTTGGGGCATAGACTTTTCTTTCATTGTTCTTTAGCACATGTTTCGGTCCTTGCTTGGCATTTGGATTACCATCAGCTGAATCATTCCTGATTTTAATGCAGTTCACCACATCTGCTCAATAATCTTGCAATGATTACGAAACAAAGGTAATTTTTCATATTCAATGTCCACCAAGAAAGTCAACTTTTCCCTTTCAACCATGATCTTATCTTGCAACTGCTTTTTCAAGTCCAAATTAACTAAGACTCTTGCAAAGTGTCCAAGAGTCTTGTTGATAGTTGCATCATCCAATGATAAAGGAACTCCAATCCCTCTAGTAATTGCAAATAGTATCTTAGGCCTCCAGTATTCTTGAGGCAGACCACCAATGCGAATCCAACATTTAGTGTTGGTTTACTTCACACGATTTGGATGAAAATCCGGGGACCAAGAAAACATCCTTAAGCTGCCAAGAGAAAGGGTCCATGATCCAACAGCCAAGACTCTGCGTAAACCTTCAATTGAGGTAAATGAGAATTCAAAAAAACCTCTTCCAATTGGAACCATCTTCCAGTTATTCAAAGGCTTCCATAGGTTCAATAACTTGCGTCGTAAGTCATCAAACTTATAGGGTTTATCACCTTTCATCAACAATAATCTACCATGGAATAGGTATTCCTCTTCAAACTTATAGGGTTTATCACCTTTCAAACTTATTTTTGCAACTCTGTACACCAGCTACATATTCCTCTTCCGAGATTTTAACTGCAATGGCACCATTCTTAACACATGGAATAGGCAGCTGACTTAGAGGGATGTCGCATGCATTGGACAAAGCCTGGGCAAAAGTCTTATGAGGTGCATCAACAGCCTTACCGAGAACCTGAGAGGAAGGGTTTGAATCATGAGGTGGGCGCTCAGAAGATGGAGGAGGGGTGGAGGAAAAAGAAGGAGGGTGGATCAGTTCAGGAAAGAGGACAGCGAAGGGGCATATCGTGTTTGCCATGGTGCAGCCGTGAAAACCTACAGAGCCATGCAAACCCTAGCAGAGCAGCATTTTTCCCATTCCAAAAAAGAGAAATAAAATATTATCTTATTTCAAAACTTGTATTATTTTATTTCTTCAAACATGACATTAATTTCATTTACTCCAAAATACCATTACAGATATGAGATATGAAATAATAGAAATGAATGGGTTTGTTTTATTCTATTTAATATGTAATCTTATTTTGATTGCATTTGACTAGCTGAATATATTAGAAAGGCTTGTTTGCGGTCTGTATAACTTTTGTCTTGAACATCTCATTACTTAAATTCTCAGCACTTTTATTGAGCCTTGGCTGTTTTAATTTTACCTTCACATGATAAAAGCTTCTAGCTTGCAATTAGTTAGCAGCGAGAAAAGATAGGTGGCAAACTTTAGAGTTTTATCTAAAATTTTGAGGTTTGAGCAAGTGGAAACATCTTTCTCTCTCTATTTACAATTTTGTTTTGTATACACTGAATTAGGGACATAGAACATTAATCTAATCACTGATAAGCATGTGAATTGTGGGAGTATTTTCTATTTCTATAGGTGATAATGTGATTTGTAACACCTTGTTTTTCACTGTTTTAAATAACAATAATACATATGAATATGTTTATATGATTATTTGAGTTTTAGAAAATTATTTTAAATAAACGGAGTTTACCACTCAATTCTACTTGAACATAGAAAGCTACGATTAAAATTTAGGTTGGAAAGTCAGGCGTAACCCGGCCCGCGAAGTTCACTAACAGTATATTTATACTGATGAGAAGACCTAATTTTAATTCGTGAACAAAAATCTTAAGGTTTTTATTTTATTTCCTATGATAGTGTATTTTTAGAATTATTTCATAAAAAGTGAAATAATATAAGTTTTACGGGTATTATACTCAATCGTTTAAACGACGGAGCAAATTATGGAGTTTCCGGAAGCAGATAAAGGATTTATCTTGTGATTCTAAGATGATTCATGTGGATGAGTCACACATGTGGAATTTTTAAGTTATCACATGAGTTAGATGGAATTTTAGGGATTTTGCACCTAAGTCCTTTAACTTTCTCTTAATCGTTTTTTAGTCCAAAGTGAATTCTTCAACCTATCTTTGTCAATTGGGCCATTTTTTTTTCATCCAAGCCCATTAGGGGGCTGTGGCCATAAGGCCTTTTTATTACCCATGGAATTATTTTTCATGATGCCAATTTCATTCATTTAAGTTTCCTTTGTCAAGTTTATGTCTTAAACCTCAAGTGACTCATCTTTGTGAAAACTAAGTTTAGTATTTAAAGGTTTTATTGAAGAATTTCCCATTTGAAAAGATTTTCCGAAATCAAGATTAATTCAACAGTGTTGAAAGTAGTGTTGAACTTAGTAACTGAGACATCGGGGTACTAAGGTTCTTTGTTGTTATGGACTTGGGGTCCTTTGGACTTTAAGGTCCTGTAGACTTTGTGTCTACTATATACGTGGTGTATACTGTGTTTAAACATTTAAGATGTTTTCTATTACCACGAACCTATGACTGCTGCATCAGTCGAGAGGTATCGTGATTGAGCACTCGGACTTTGAGGCCCTGTGTTATTAATGAAAGTTTTAAAGAGGTCTAAAACTATGTTAGTCGTAAGCCATTTTGAGCTTCGGCAAAGAAAGATTGAACACAAAGAAAAGTGTTAAGAGCAAAGTGTTTTGCATGCATTTGGCAGACGTGCCCACGGTTCTGTGTGTGATTACCTTGCGGCGTCAGGTATTTCATGCTACGATTTTCTTCATTGTGCCCCGGTTGGGACAATGAAACCCCATCTACGTTTTTATCACTGTGCCTTGGGTGTTGGACAATGTGCAATGGGTTTTGACTGCGTGCCTATGGCTGCGTGCCTTTTTGCCTTGTATGGCAATTGAGCCCGATCAACTCACCACGTGTTGGGATATCTCATGAGATTAAGTGCGAATTTAGATGACGAATATGAAGTGTTCATGCATATTTTTTCACATGATGACGTTTGGGGTGTTAAACCCATTGATAAACTATTTGCTTACGAATGCTTATGTTGATATAGGTGTATGTGTTTTATGTGGTGTCGAGCATGTAGTTGTCGAGTAAAATCCATATATTGGTTTCTCACTCTTGCAATGTTTTCTTGTTTGTTCTCTACTTGTGGTACCTTCATTTATATCTGAGATTAGATGGATCCGATGATGCCCCTGGTGCACTCGGTGATCCGCAGCATTACGTTTGAGCACAGGGCACATGATGGCGCTTGGAAGATATATCCCGGGGAGACTAGTGCCACCTATTTTGGCCTCACTCGCAAGGTTACTGGCACATTAGCTACAGGACCTCAACGTAGGACTCATGCCGTGGAGACTTGCGAGGTATCTCTACCCCCGCCGTGGCTTTACCTATAGTACTTGATGGATCATGGAGAGATCGAGTTTCATCCTCAGTTGGGTCATCCTTTACAGATAGTTGCACCTGCTGTAGCCGTACCTGATGAGCCTCCAGTTGAGATGCTTCCAGAGGATGGGATTGAGGAGGATCCCGAAGAGTTTATAGAGAATATCCTTGAGGATTGATCAGCCTCTGGCTAGTCTAGTTTTATAACTAGAAAAACCTTGGCTTTGTGCTAATTATATATCCTTTTCGCCCAAATTAGACTTGATTGTCTTTAAGCAGCATTTTGAGTCTGTAAAGTATTTTTAGGTTAATTTAGTTGATTTAGAGTCAAATAAAGCACTTATGCTATTTCTTGTTTTCAGGTTAATAAAGTGAAGCAGTTCTGGAGTTCCTCGCCCCGCGAACCAGAAGTGTGACTGTTCCAGAAAATGCAATCCTCTCTGTCTCGCCCCGCGAAACATGACTCGCCTCGCGAGTAAGCCAACCCTGAAGACCAGAAGTCAGCACGGCTTATCCATGTTGAAGGTCACGGGCGTTACAGTTTGGAATTTGAAGAGTCTCGCCTCGCGAATGATCAGCTCGCCTCGTGAGCTCGCCAAACACTGAAGACTGTTTGCATTATTCTCCTCGCGAAGGTGTGCTCGCCTCGCGAGTTCATGGAATTCAGAAACTGTATTTAAGCCTGTTTGAAGGCAGAACTGAGGAGTTTTTTTTGGAGATCTTATCTTTTGTTTTCTTTTTAGTTTAGATAGCTGCGAAATTTGTAATGGAGAGCTAGTCTCCTAGGATTAATCTACTGTGATTGGTTTCCATTTACCCTTGAGGTTATGTAATTCCTGTTTTGTTTGCTATTCTCTTTTCAATACTATGCTATATATTTCTGTTTGTTTAATTCAGGAGTGTATAGTGTTGTGTTGATTTATTTCGGTGATGTTATGTTCCTATACTTAATCGCGTTTGTTTAATTCGCGTGTGTTCGTTCATGTTCGTTTAGTTCATGAGGGCTTAACCCCGTTTGTTTAATTCGGGAATAGGAACATATATCTGTAGTAGTGATTTCGTTTGTTAATTGTTGCTACAACCGAAAGGGGATTAGAATCTGCTTAGGGCTTGGATTTATATGAACCAATGATAGTGGGAAACCGAGAACAGTAGGTTAATCGTTTCTTTGCTATTTGATAATTTTTAGTTTGCATTGTCTTTCTGCTTTGTTTTCTTTATTTTATTTCATATCCAAACCCCCCCAAAATCTAACTTTTTCTGTTAACAACAACCCAAGAGTCCTTGTGAGACGATATCCGAGTTGTCGCTCCCTAAACTACATTTTTACAAACCGCTCGCTTTTTGGCGCGTGTGCGACAGCGCGACCAAGGATCTTCCACCGGTCGATGATGACGATTCACCCGACGAGGGTGCAGGAGCAGCAGCATCCTCATCGGATAGTTCTACTTTGGGAAGGGGTGATCATCATGATCTCCCTAATGGTTTTTATTAGTATAGACCAGCTTAGGGTATTGTTTTGTGGTAGTGATATTCGTCGGTTTATCTGGCTACTGAGAGCCATTATCTTTTTGTTATGGTTCTAGACGTTCACCACTATTTTGCATGTATATGTCTTTATATTTCTAACTTAGTGTGTAGAAATAACCTGTATCGATGAAGGCTTCTTTTGTAACCTTATAGTGGTTAGAGTTTGTTTAAAACTTATGATGCATATATATAGATATATCTGTATACGTTTGTTCTATTCATGACGTGTTTGGTTGATTATGTTATCGACATTTTAAAAAAAAAATCAGCACTATTTTCGTGATAAGACGGTTAATTCAAAGTTTATTTTTCGAAAGTAAATAGCAATTAATAATTTAATTTTACGCTTTTGGGTAACTATGTGATGACCCTAGAAGGGGTCACATCATTGCTATAGAATCTCATCTTTAATAGCAGATCCATTGTATCGCCCATGGTACAGGACTACACTCTTGTATTCTTAGCATCAAGGTTGACGCTAATTTCTTCTTTGTTTACATAGGGATTGGCTGCACTTTGAAACATGTTGTATTCTTTTTCTTGTGTTTTTGGTGTTCTTCAATTGTATTCTGAATCCTGCTAGTGTCTGTTCTATCAAGAAAAAGCTTTCTACAACTTCTCTTTCAAGTCTAACAAGGATCTTTTTGAATTGTAGATCTACAACCCTAGCTTCAAGGACATCCTGCATCATTGATGGTATGTGAAGGGATGGTAGCAAGGAAGAAATGATAAAGGACCTTTTTGTTACTTAAGTTTCTACTTTAGTCCTTGGTGTCGGTTTTGTATAAGACTTTTGTGACCTTTTTGACGGCTTTCTCTTTGGTTGTTTAGGGATCAATAGTAGCAACTTACTGCTTAACAACTATGGTATTTTGCGGCTCTATTCCTATTTATGTGGGCATTGCATAAATTGTTATAGTTGCACTTTATCTTGCTACACAATACCAATATTTTGTAGTGTAAGTTTGAATGAATTCCTTTTTTCTTTCCTTTTCAGTTTTTTTTTAAAAAAAACCGGTTCAACTATATTTGCAACTTCCCCATTGAGTTTTAAAAAAAGGTTAAAATACTATCTGATATTTACAAATTGTGCTGATAAATTAACAGTATTGTTAACCATATCCATTCACTTGGTTAATGGAGGCCACGTGTGTGATCACTCTTAAAAGACCCATCCTCCATACTCAGCCTCGTTTGGCCAAACACATGGTTTTCATTTTGAAGAATCTCTCTCTTACGTCCCATGCATCAGAATATGGGTGCAATATTCATTGCTAACTCTTACGAGTTTTGCCAAACTATTGCAGTTTATTGAGGTGTTAGGTTTCTTGCAATTAGGACAATTTTGTTGTGTGGTGTGCTATTACTTTTCCAACAATTCGTGGCTGCTAATTTTCCATTAGTCCTTTCCTTTGATGTTTCATTTTCACGCAAGAATTAGATTTTTCCTTCATCCCATTCTTTTGAGATATTGAAGTAATACATCATTTATATTTGTTTGTGTTCCCTGCTTAGAGGATTTGATGGCCCAATGATGCCAGATATTGCAGCTGTTGCTTCAATAGCAAATTGCCTCTAAAAAAAACTCTACATTAACACTTTTTTTTCTCCTACTTGTGTTTTAACAAATGCTACATGTTATTAGAAGCAATCATTTATTATTCGTTCACTTATTATTACACAGATAATGGATGTTCTGCACATACACGTGACTTTTTATTTTTAAAGCCATCATATACAATGCACTTCTACATATTGTTGGGGGATATGAATTGCTGGATGGATACAATTGCTTTAAAAGGAAGGTACTTAAAATAAGATATATGATCAACTAGAATAATGCTGCTTTGAATAAGATATATTTTTAAAGGTTGAATAGCGGTGGTTTTGTTCATTGAGGATGGTGATGTTGTTATGTAAGTGGTTTAATGTCATGTTTAAGTTGTGTGTGATTATGTCTCAATGAATAAGAGTGATTATTTAACTCTCCTTGTAGCATCCTGTCATACAGCATTAGCATCAAATAATAGAAGAGCTCTAAGCAAAACACAATAAACTGAATAAAGTTAATGCTTGGCCGCAAAAGCAAAACTGTACCTACACTTTCCCATCAAACCCATCTACCAACCTTGTCTTTAGTAGCTCACATAATTTAGCAAAACTGTGCCTATACTTTCGCAATTCCCAAAAACAATTGTGATTTCTTATGATTTTATCTAAGTTAAGATAATAATTTGGCCACAAATTTTTCATTTCGTCTCTATACAATTTTTTTTTTCTTCAGAAATGAGTCTGTACATCTGTAAACTTTAACAAATTCGATCCCTACATGTGTAAACATTGGCAAATTCGCTCTTGTCGCCAACAAATTGGTCTTATACGCGACACAAATTTTTTATTTGGTCCCTAAACCTGGAAAATAAATTAAATCGGTTCCTATATGTGCAATCGATAATAATTTTGTCCCTGTCATCTGCCAAGGAGCTCAGACCCAACTAAAGATTCTTTTCGTTTTGATTGTTTCTTTATATATTATATCAATTTATTTCTTCTATTGAGAGTCAACTTAGATAACTTTTAGTATATAAAACCATTTTTGTTTTTTTATTTGAATTCCAAAAATTTAAACTTGAGGATTAATTGTAAAAGTATTGTATTATTAATCTTGAGAAGTTTGTAAGTTTTGGATAGTATTATGATATTAATTATCTTGATTTATCTTTAGAATTAAAGGTATTGAAAGAGAGCGAATGTTAGAGAGAGAGAGAGCGAACAGTCACCTCAACTCACACTAACGTCTGTATTGTTGTAATACAGTGGATGAAAAGGATAAGTTTGTGTAACATTTGAGAGATAAATAACTAAAATTAAGTGTTTTTTGTCCTTGTAAAATGAGCAAATTTTGGTTTTGGTCTCTATAAAAAAAATTCTTTGGTTTTCATCCCTCCAAAATCTAAAATTACTAATTTTGGTCTCTATAAAATGAGCAAATTTTGGTTTTGATCCTTATAAATTTTTTGTTTTTGATTTTTATTCCTCCTAAATTTGATATAACTGTTTTTAATCCTTAACATTCATTTTAGGGAAGATAAATAAAATTCATTTTAGTGTTCAAGGAAAATATTAGGGGAATCACATGTTAACATGACACTGCAGATGTTATTGGATATCACTTGGGATGACTTCGTGACCTTCTGTTAGACACATAAGTAGTTAATGGATGTCATATGATAGCAGGGACCAAATATAGTGATTTCAGATTTTGGAGAGATGAAAACCAAAGAAATTTTTTTACAGGGACCAAAATCAAAATTCACTCATTTTACAGGGACCAAAAACATATTTAACCCATAAATCTTTTAAAAGACAATTGACAAGATAAATTTTGATTTAATTTGTAGGCACTGTTAGTGTAAAGATTTTTACACTGACAACTAATAAAAAATATGGAATTTGAGACTTTTAAGATGGTTAGGGTAAGAGTCAAACATTTTTATTGCTATGTCGATTTCTGATTGGTTGGTAGTTTAAAAAAACTTTACACTATCATTATATACCAATTAAATTCAAAAGATAAGGGGCAAAAAGTATATAAATTTTTTTTCAAACCAAAGTATATTTTAACCAAGCCAAAAATACTGTGTCAAAAAAAAAAGATCCAAAAAATATATCACATATAAACATAAATAATGATAATATATATGCATATATAAACAAGGTATCCCTTTTGAAATTCAATTATAATAATTAAATACGCGTAGAGAATAGAACAAGGGTCAAAGTGTCACTGACATGGCCCATGAACCAAAATTTCATTCTCAACCTTGAATTTATAGGTCGAAAAGAAGATGTGCTTCTGTTGTAAAACATAAGAATGAGTGATGTATCAAAATGGGATCCATTTAAAAACCCAAAAAAATAAAAATATAAGGTGCTGGGATAGAGATGACCTTATGAATCTATTCCATCTTATTCTATCGGTCAAAACATAGCTTAAATAAAAAAATACAAAGTCTCAATTGGTCTCTATAAATAAATAAATAATCATGGGTATACTTATGTGTCCTGAAACAATAAATTGACCATTTTGTTTGTCAAATTTAAAAACACGAGATGTGTTAGTCCCTTAGACCAGTTTCCACCTCTTAGAAAGAAAAAAATTTAAATCAAAATACTTAATAGCATGGCCAAAACTTCTATCCCGAGAACAACATCCGTTTACTTGTCTATGTATCCCGTTAACCATACTGTCTGGCCCATCGACTGTCCTGTACTGCCTATGATGAATTTCCACCGTCGAAAACGAATAAAAAGTGAAAAACATGCTCAAATCTATAGGTATCTAAGATATAAAATAGTGAATGTTTGATCATTTTTCTTCATTTTCCATGGTTGAAATTCGTCATAGGTCATACAGAACCACTGACAAGCCAGATAGGATAATTAACGGGATATATGGAGAACCAAACGGACATTGAAACTCAAGAATGGACTAACATACACCGCGTTTGTAAATTTAAAAAACGAAGTAATTATTTTAAATTTTTTTAAGGACAAAAGGTGTACCTATCATTTTTTTAGAGCAATTTGGGCATTAAAAAAATAATAATATTGGTTTGTCTCAATGTTTTAAAAACCGGACCGGAGATCGAACCGACGAGGCTTCTGGGTCATGGTTCAATTGGTTCAACCCATGGTTGAACTGGATCATTAATAATTTAATAAATAAATAAAAAATACTAAATTAGGGGAAAAAGTTTAAAAAATAAATATAAAAATCATTTTGAAAGGTTCAACCCGATTCAATTGGCGGTTCAAAGATGTCCAACCCTTGTTCAATCCGGTACAATCGATTTTCGGGCGGTTCAACCAGACCACGATTCAATAGAGCTGGACCGGACCGCCGAACTAGACGGTTCACGATGGAACCGGTTGAACCGTCCGGTTTTTAAAACATTGGTTTGTCTTCCTTAGAATTCGGTGGGTACGCTCTTTATCAAATCAAAGACTTTTTGCTTTCTTGTAACCAAAAAACTCACAAGCGAGACCACACAGGGTTTTGAAATTTTTTAGCTCCCTCGTTTACTTTTTCATTTCATGATTGCAAGAAAACCCATCTTGTGGTATGGAAAATGAAGGAGTTTGGAGTTGAAAAGTCTTGGACTCAATTCATTAAAGTTAGTTATCAGGATCTTCAAATTGATTACTATCATTCTTTGTTACCATTGTGCATGTCTGAGAATAGTGATGTGGTGATAATGGCAACAGACCGGCAAGCAATTCTGTATCGTTGGAGAGATAATAGAGTAGAACGAACTAAACTTCCCAATTGCATATGTTGGAAAAGTACCATGGATTATGTTGAAAGATTGGTTTCACCTTGTTGCGATTAAGTTCTTCTGTGGCAGGTAAGATTATCTCAATTTATTTTAAATCATGTATGTTGTTTACTCTTGCCATTTGAAGTAGGAGATATATGTAGACTGTGTTATTACTTTTGGTGGTGCCATAGTTTCAGTATATTTTTTTTGGAAGATTATCTATCGGCTATTACTAATGGTTGGATTGAATTGTATGGTTTGGATGAAGTTGTTTTGATTTTCTATTTATTGTAGGCTAAAAGATGATTTCACGAAAAAGTTAATGGATTCTCTCCTGAATATTCTACTATTGGGTTGGTCTTAAAATATTTTAAAACAAAATGCAGAGAAAAAAAGCTAGTATTATTTTATTTCTTCAAACATAACATTAATTTCATTTACTGCAAAGTTTTGCGACACCCCTTCCAGGGTCATCACATTATTACCCAAAAGCGGAAATTAAATTATTAATTGCTGGTTACTTTCAGAAAATATATTTTTGAGTAACTGTTTCTTTACGAAAATAGTGCTGATTTTTTTTTCTTATACATAGAACCACCGTAAACATAAACAAACATATATGTATATCTATATATATATACATCACCTTTTAAATACACATTACCTATAATAGGAGATAACAAAAGAGCCCTCATAAGTATAGGCTATTCTCCATCAAACTAAGTAAAGAAAATAAAGACATATACATATAAGCAACGAGTAGTTCAGAACCATATTCAAAAACTCATGGCTCTCAGAAGCCAGATCAAAAACTGACAAGACTCGCTACCCCCGAACTATACCTATAGCTGGTCAAGCTACTAGAACCCATTGGGAAGATCATGATGATCAATCCCACCTACACCAGACGTATCTGAGGAAGATGCCTTCGCTCCCGCTGCGTCATCGGAAGAATCCTCATCATCAACCACAGGAGGGTGAAACTCAAGATCGTCCTCAATGTATTCCTCTGAATCCTCCTCACCCTCATCTAACTCCACTTAAGCAGGAGGTTCCTCAAGTCCTACTATCTGAAGAGGATGTGGCTGAGGTGGCGGATCCATCAATCTGTGCTCATCCAAGTACTGCAGGTATAGCCACACTGGAGGTAGAGATACCTCGACAGTCTCCATGACATGTATTCTCTGTTGTGGTCCTTCCTCTATCGTGCCGATAACTTCTCTACTTGGGCCATGGTAGGTGGCGCTGAGTGCCCCAGGGTTAATCTCCCAGGCACCACCGTACTGTGCACGATCAAACATGATCGTTCGAACCCTCGACTGTACCAAAGGTATATCCGGGTCCATCTGAACATGTAAGAGTGAGAAACCAATACATGGATCTTACTCAATAACTACATACTAGCCACCACATAGACACCTCAGCATTTACCAAATACAACCATTTATAACAAATAGTTTATCATTGGGTTCAACACCCCAAACATCATCGATTTGAAAATTATGCATGACACTTCATATTCATCATCTAATTTCGTCCTAATCTCATGAGATATCCCAACATATAATGAGTTGATCGGGCTCCATAGCCACACAGGTTAACTTGGCACGCAGCCACTAGGCACACAGCCTCTTCCCATCCACACAGGCACAAAGCCAGGCACGCAACCAAAACACATTGCACACTGTCTACACTCAAGGCACCAATAGCAACGAAGATGGGGTCTCAAATGTCCTCACTAGGCACATGAGAAAAACACAGTAAGAACTACCTCACGCCGCAGGTAATTAATACATCGAACCTCGGGCATGTTTTCCAATGCATGCAAAACACTTTTGTTTTGTTCTTTTCTTTGTGTTCAATCTTTCTTTACCGAAGCTCAAAATGGCTTACGACTCACATAGTTTTAAAACACCTTTAAAACTTTCATCACAACACAGGACCTCACAGTCCGAGTGCTCAATCACGACACCTCTCGACCGATGCACCAGTCTTAGGTTCGTGGTACTAGAAAACATCCTCAAATGTTTCAATACGGTATACACCACGTATACGGTATAGGACCTCAAAGTCCAAATGACCCCGAGTCCATCACAACACAGAACCTTAGTACCCCGACGTCTCGGTTACTAAGTTCAACTGCACTTTCAACACGGTTGAATTTATTTTTGGTTTTTCAGAAATTCTTTTCAAATTGGAAATACATTGAAAAATCCTTAAATAATAAAACTTAGTTTTTCAGAAACCAATGAGTCACTTGAGGTTTTAACTTCTTCAAAATACGCACTGCCGTTTCAAAATACTTGTCGTCTACACTTTTCCAAATTTGCCGTCAAATATTATTTTTAAGGCTTTTTAAGCCAAAATTTAGCTTTTTCCACTTAATTAATTTTCTAAAATCATAATTAACTTATTTTCACCAATTAATTTCATAAAAGAATATTTTGTAATATTCCGGAATTTCTTACGTAAAATTTAGCAGTGCTAAAATATTTTCACGGTCTGCGCTCATTGTGACTCATAATTCACTTTTTCAGTAATAAATTATTAAAATAATAATATTTTCCAAAATTCCTTATTTTTTCCAAATAAAATTTCCTTTAATATTATATATCAATATTTTACCGTTAAAACATTGAATATAATTTGCGAAGCTTCTTAAAGCTTTTATCCAATTAACTTAATTGGGCACTGACCACTGTCAGGCTTCTCACACATCAATCAACAATTATATCACAGATATTTCCCAGGCAGATCATGCATCACATTAGCATAATATAATTACATATAAACAATTAAACTCAATTAAAACCACACAGATACAAATAACACAACATTAAACAAATTAAATAAATACTAACAGACAAATAATTACAAACAAACACGGGATAGCATATAGCCATCGAATAAATCCTCAGGTGTTCCCCTCTTACCTTTCCGAGACTTCTTGTCAATTTACTGATTTCCTTCGGAAGTTCGGATATCGCGTAAACGTCGTACTCGCTTAACCTTCAACCATTACAATCAAATAATTACAAATCAAGAAACTAAAACATTCTAAACCCTAATACATAGTCACGGCCTCTAGGGTCTTGAATGACTAAAATTTCTAATCATGATTAAGTCATGGATTTATGATCCTAAATCAACTAAAATCATGGATTAGTGACTAAACAACTAAATTTCAAAGTCAAAACTTCCTGACTCTTCTAAACTGAGATTCGGCCTCAACATGTTCATAGGGCTAGAGTTTTTAGTTTAATAAACCAACTTGGATTTATTAAGCATACATACTAATAGCTTGATTACCAAGATCATTTATGAAAACTTTGAACCAAAACTCATCAAATCTCATCAACCTAGGGTTCGGCCAACATAGAGATTTTTGAGTAAAGATTTTCATTTTAATAATCTATCATGGATTAGAGTGTGTAGACATACATGTCATATAGAATACATGATCATACATGACAACACATGAACAAAACTCTACCAAACCTATTCTAATAGATTCGGCCAAGCTAGGTTTTTAGGAAAGAAATTTTTTATTACATCATGCTCTTGGATTTAGATAATATGCATGATATCAAGAATATAGAAAGTAGTTTCATCATCATGAGATTTTTCTAGAATTTATTAATACTTTTCAAAGTTCAAGGCTTAGAAACTTGAAAGTGATGAACACATATGAAACAAACTTTGAATCAAAAAACTTATTGAATAACATAGGCATGATTAAGGAAGAAGATTAGGATTTACCTCTTGAAGATAAAAGACAAAAGAAATCCAAGAACTTGCTTCACAAATTTGACACTAAAAGACTTATGAACTTTAGGGTTTTTGAACAAAAAGGCAATAGAAACTAAATGAAATGTGAGAGAGGGTATTTATAGAGATGGGTGGCACCATCTTGGAAGGATCTAGTAAGGATGAGTTGGCTTGTTCAAAGGATTGAAATGCAAATAATTCCTAGGGACCATTTTGCAAAGATTCCAAAAGTATAAGGACTATTTTTCAAATTGCCAATAAATTGTAATGATGACCATTTGCCACATTAAATGTGGTCTTATCTTGACTATTTTGGGCTGATTTTGTCATGAGATATTTTAAGAAAACCCTAGAACACTTGAGAAGATTTGAGAATGTTGTAGAAGAATGTAGAACATTCTAGAACAATCTTGGTTCATCCAAAAATTATGAGGGCAGCCCCTTCTCCCTCATGGGCTTGCGCATGGGCCTACTAAATTTGGGCTTGGATTCATTTTTGTGGGGCCCACTAAAATATTTAAGCTTAAGCATGACATAGGAAACTTGTATAGTTTCAAATAGGCTTTATGGAATTAATCCATGGACTAGGAAATTTGAGTTTCATAGCCACGGTCCAATAAGAGATTGGAAACATAGATTCTGGCCCAATTCACTTGAAAAAATTTAGAAACTAACTTAGGGACAAAAGGGTAATTAACATAAACTTCAGGGATTTAAGCGTAAAATTCAAAAAATTTCACTTTAACCCTGTAGAACCTTCTAGACTTAAAAGTATGATTCATCCCCTTGAATCTTCTCAAAATCCTAAGATAAACTCTTTATCTGCTCTTGGAAACTCCGAAATCCATTCTGCCGCTCACCCGATTACGTATTCTGCCCGTAAAACGTAAATTTTTTTTTCTGAAATAAATCTAAAAATACAGAATTGTAGAAAATAAAATACTAATCTTAAGTCTTTCGTTCACAAATTAAAATTAGGTATTTTGAGCAGTATTATTATACTGTCAATGGAATTCGCGGGCCGGGTTTCACCTGACTTTCCAACCTAAATTTTAATCGTAGCTTCTTACATTCAAGTAGGATTGAGTGGTAAACTCTGTTTATTTAAAATAATTTTATAAAACTCAAATAAATTTATAAACATATTTATATGTATTACTGTTATTTAAAACAGTAAAATACAGGGTGTTACATTACTACCCTACTAAAAAAATAATTCGTCCTCGAAATTACGTACCTGTAAATAGATCAGGATACCGTAACTTCATTTTGTCCTCTACTTCCCACGTTGCTTCTCCAGTCACGTCATCCCAAATAACTTTGACCAACGAGATTTGTTTACCTCTGAGCTGCTTAATCATCTTATCCTCGATTCGTACAGGTAATGTCTCATAAGACATGTTTTCTTTTAGTTGTACTAGATCAGGTTCAATTACGTGAGATGGATCAGTAATATACTTCCTCAATTGTGAAACATGAAAAACATCATGAAGATTGGATAGAAAAGGCGGTAAAGAAATTTTATAAGCTACTGGACCAACCCGACAAAGAATTTGGTAAGGTCCAATGAATTTAGGAGCGAGTTTCCTGGATTTAATTACCCTACCAACCCCAGTCGTTGGCGTGACTCTCAAAAACACATGCTCACCTTCCTCAAACTCAAGAATTCGTCGTCTCTTGTCAGCATAACTTTTCTGTCGACTCTGAGTTATCCGCATTTTCTCTTGGATCATTTTCACCTTTTCTGTCGTTTGTTGCACGATATCTGGTCCAACCATAAAACTCGCACCATCCTGGTACCAACATAAAGGCGTTCTACACCGTCGACCATACAGTGCTTCATAGGGTGCCATTCCTATGCTCGACTGAAAACTGTTATTGCAAGTGAATTCTATCAATGATAGATATTCATCCCAACTTGCAGCATTTTCTAGCACACAGGCTCTCAATAAATCTTCAAGAGACTGAATAGTCCTCTCCGATTGTCCATCCGTTTGAGGATGATACGCAGAACTCAATCTAAGTTTCGTTCCCAACGACTCTTACAGACTTTGCCAAAATCTTGACGTAAATCTCGGATCACGATCTGAAACAATACTCAAAGGCACTCCATGTAATCAAACAATTTCATCGATGTACAACTGGGTTAGTCTTTCCAGTGAGTATTTCACATTAACTGGTAAAAAGTGGGCTGACTTAGTCAGTCGAACAACTATTACCCATATAGAGTCATACCCTTGCCGAGTCTTTCGCAAACCTGACACGAAATCCATCGCAATACCATCCCATTTCCATTCTGGAATGTCTAAGGATTGTAGCATTCCTGCTGGTCTTTGATGTTCTACTTTAACCTTCTGGCAAGTTAAACACGCAGCTACAAATTCCATCACATCTTTCTTCATGCCATGCCACCAATACAATTTCTTTAAATCCTGATACATCTTAGTTGCTCCCGGATGAAAACTTAACTTACTCCTATGAGCTTATTCAAGAATTAACTTTATCATCTCAACATCATTCGGTACACAAATCCTTTCACCAAACCTTAAGATTCCACCATTTCCTTCTTTAAATTCCGACACCGCTCCCTGTCGCACTAATTCTCTTTCTCCTTGTAGGTACTGATCACTTTCTTGCTTTTCTTTAATTTGTTCCATCAGTCCACTTGTAATAGTAATCATACCTAAACACAATTTTCCTGGAAATGTCTTTATTGTCAATCGCATATCTCGGAATTGTTCCAACAACTGTTGCTCTTTAACCATCATTGCCGATATATGCATTGATTTCCTGCTTAAAGCATCTACTACAACGTTTGCTTTTCCAGGGTGATACTGTAATTGGAAATCGTAATCCTTTAAAAGTTCCAACCAATGCCTCTGTCTCATGTTTAGCTCCTTCTGATCAAACATATATTTCAAACTTTTATGGTCACTGAAAACATTAAAAGTCACTCCATACAAATAACGTCTCCAGATTTTTAAAGCAAATACCACTGCTTCTAGCTCCAAGTCATGTGTAGGATAATTCCTTTCATGAATCTTCAATTGTCTTGAAGCATATGCCATGACTTTCCGGTCTTGCATCAATACACATCCTAACCCTTGATGTGAAGCATCACAATAAACCTCAAAAGGTTCATGAGGATCAGGTAGTATCAATACCGGTGAAGTAGTCAACCTTCGTTTTAACTCTTGAAAACTTTCTTCACATGCTTCGGTCCATACAAACGCTTGTTCCTTTCGAGTTAATTGGGTAAGGGGTCCTACTATTTTAGAAAATCCCTCAATGAATCTTCTATAGTATCCCGTTAAACCCACAAAACTACGAATCTCAGTCACCGTCTTAGGCCTTTCCCATTGTAAAACAGTCTCAACCTTCGACGAATCAACATCAATTCCATCACTTGAGACTATGTGTCCTAAAAATTGAACTAGGTCTAACCAAAATTCACACTTTTCAGGTTTCGCGTAAAATTGTTTCTCCTTTAAAATTTGGAGAACCACACTGAGATGTTCAGCGTGTTTTTCTTTACTGGGAGAATATATTAGAATATCGTCGATGAAAACAACGACAAACTGATCTAAGTAAGGACGAAAAATCCTATTCATGTAATCCATGAATATCGCTGGAGCATTCGTAACTCCGAACGACATCACAAGGTACTCGTAATGTCCATAACGTGTTCTAAACTCTGTTTAAAGAGCGTCCTCTTCCTTCACGCCAATCTGATGATAACCCGAACGTAAATCTATCTTTGAGAAAACAGTTGCTCCACGTAACTGATCCATTAAATCATCTATCCTTGGAAGTGGATACTTATTCTTAATCGTCACTTTATTCAACTGACGAAAATCTACGCATAACCGAGAAGTTCCATCTTTCTTCTTCACTAATAAAACTGGAGCTCCCCAAGGCGATACACTAGGTCAAATGAATTCCTTCCGCATCAGTTCCACTAATTGTCCTTTTAATTCCTCAAGTTCTGATGGCGACATTCGATATGGTTCTATGGATATTGGTCCAGTGCCTGGAACCAGATCAATCACGAACTCAATCCCCCGAACAGGTGGTAATCCCGGTACATCTTCAGGAAAAACTTCCAAAAACTCATTGACAACGGGTATACACTGCAAGTCTAACTCACTCTTAACGTCTAAGGAAAAATAATAGCATGTATCCTTGTGCTCCCTCTTTTAAAGAAGCTTTTACTTGATTAGCAGTTAACAATCCAGAAATCTCATCCGTAGGAAAAACTAGGGTTTAACGAGCACAGTCAATCAAGATATGGTTAGAAGACAACCAATCCATGCCTAAAATTACATCTAACTGTATTAAAGGCAAACAGATCAGGTTAACAAGAAAATGTTTATCCTGAATAATAATAGGACAATTCAAGCAAACAGAAGTGACTAAAACTGGCTTAGCAGTAGGAGTTGAAACAATAAGATCACACAACAAGGAAGAAACAGGCAATTTCAGCAGTTTCACACAATCCATCGAGATAAAAGAATGCGTTGCACCTGAATCAAAAATTACAGTTAAAAGATTACCGTTTATGTCGCACTTAACCTGTATGAGATCGTTAGAATTTGAAGCCTCGGTCCCACTCATCGTATAAACTCTCCCTTTGGCTGTCGGTTTATTTGCTCCGACGTGATTGACAGTCGATTCACGCTTTGGTACTTTGCAGTCCTTCACCGTGTGTCCCAGTTGATTACAATTATAACATCTTACTCCCCTCATAGGGCAAGTGAGACACCCCGTTGTGCCCCATTGTATTATTACATTAAATCCTTAAATGGTTATTTAATTAATGTCGCGCGCTTATCGTTGAAAATACGTAAAAATTAAAAACTTAATTAATAATTAGATAATTTCTACAAATATACAACACACCAACTATTTTACATAAATACACACCTAAGTATCCTTTATCTTACACAACATTCTTATAACTAACGGAAACAAAACACCTTATGTGACTCACTGGCCTTAAACTAAACTAACTATGCCACATTATTAGCATCAGTAGGTTGTTCTTCAACGTCAACTTCATACGGAACGTCGTTCAACTCTTCAACCATCTCCGTCTCGTATGGGGTTCCATCCATCTCCTCCGTAACATAGTCGCCCATATGGTCTTCTAACGCACAAAGTAGACGGACACCAAAAATACAGAAATAGGGAGATAAGAAACAGTTCTATCATCATAAGTGGAAAGGATTCATAGCATATAATACAATAATAGTCACAGACACGCATCATTCAAAATCAACAATCATCCTCAATTCACTATATATCATCCTCTACCCTTCAACTCATGCAACTAGACCTTTATGCTTTGATGTGGCCACTACTACTCTGTCACACATCCCTCGTTAGGGATGCCGGTCGATCGTCCAAGTGACACGTTCCCCACGCGTGCACATTCTTATCCATGGTAAGAATGCTCATGTAAAGCAATGACACTATAGCTGCCTTTGTATCGTCGGTGCACACCCTGATTCTCTCTCTCACTCTGTCAAGGGTGCTCATGCAAAGCAATGACACTATAGTTGCACAACCTAAATTCTAATTTGGAACGGTCCACGAGAACTTCGGACCTCGTGTATCTCAAATACACAGTTATGAACACCAATGCAACATATGATTCTCACTGACTTTTATCAATAACAACCTAGTACCTCAAGCTTTTCCTCATAACCTCCACTTACATACTATATCACATTACTTCTATACCATAATAGCGAGGCACTTCTAATTCATATTCAAAACTCTCACCCAAACAAAATACCTCCGAGCAATATTTATCTTTCCTTAAAATCATCTAAGCATAGTATCAAACCCAGGCAGATCATGCATAACACATTAATCAACAGAATATTCAAATATCTCAATATCATATGAGGCAATTTATCACAACCAAATCATAATAGTTCAACCAAATAAATAACAAAGTCAGACTCTGTCACGGCCTGGCCGTGATAGCCATCACGGCCGTGACAGACAACAAAGACAAGAATCCTACAACACGTAACTCGTCACGGCCTGGCCATGACAACCATCACGGCCGTGACAGATAAAGCAAACATCCTCAATATCATAATTATTCAAACACCGAAACAATACGTCACATGCAGATGGAATACCTCAACCAGCGTATCACAAACAATCAAAAGTAAATAATTCAAACATCCTCAAATATGAATAATCAACCTAAGGCGATAAACCCACAATTCCCAAATCGTCATTGGTTTTACGGAAAAGATTTCAATACGATTTTGGTATTGTCGATTACTCGACCACTAGTAGGGTTTAGGTCGCCCTACACCATTATTATAAATTATATACTACTTATCGATTCCGACGATGGAATGGTTCTTTCTCCCACCCGAGTTTGCACCGAAAACACGTACACAACGATCCTCGTTATCCCGCCACGAGTTAACACAATCACCTTCAACCAAACAACATAATTATAATTAATCAACTAACACCCATCTATGACACTTTAGGGCTAGGTTCGGCCAAGACTTAGAATTAGGTTTAGGATTATCTTCTTAATGTCATCTTTTGGATCCTAATTACTAGAGTCTTAATTAACATAGATTACTTATTACATGACTAAAATTTGAAACAAAATCCTCTAACCTTTAGGGTTAGGGTTTCGCCAAGGGCTGACTTTTAGGGTTCAAAATCCTTAAAATTCCTAATCATGATTAAGTCATAGATTAATGATCCTTGATTAACCTAAATCATGGATTAGTGACTAAACAACTAAAGTTGAAACTCAAAACTTTCTAACTCTTTTATACATAGATTCGGCCTCAACATAATCTTAGGGTTAGGGTTCTTAGTTTAATAAACCAACTTGGATTTATTAATCATACATACTAATAGCTTGATTAACAAGATCATTAATGAAAACCATGAACAAAAACTCTACCAAACCTACTTTGATAGATTCGGCCAAGGCTAGGTTTTCAAGAAAGAAATTTTTATTGCTTCATGCTCTTGGATTTAGATAATAGACATGATATCTAGAAGATAGAAAGTAGTTTCATCATCATTAGATTTTCCTAGGATTTATTATGATTTTTCAAAGTTCTAGGGTTTGAAACTTGAAAATGATGAACCACCATGATATAAGTCTTGAATCAAGAAACTATCTAAAGAACATAGGCATGATTAAGAACAAAGATTAGGATTTACCTCTGGAGAATCAATGATGAAGACAATCCAAGAACTTGCTTTGAGAAACTTAGAACTAAGATCTTAGAACTTTAGAGTTTTAGAAGACAACTAACCAAAGAACTAAATGAAAAGTGAGAGAAGGGTATTTATAGTGTGAGTGGCGACATTTCAAGAAGGATCTAGATGAGATGAGTTGTCATGTTAAAAGGATTAAAGTGCAATTAAGTTCCAAGGACCAAATTGCAAAGATTCCAATAGTTGAAGGACTAGTTTGCAAATAGACAATAGAATGTCATGATGATGAGTTTAATCACATTAAATGCTAGCTTATCTTTGACTTAATTGGCTGATTTGGTGTCATAGATATTTTAGAGAAAACCTAACTTGTTGAAGAAGATTTGTTGAAGAAGATTGTTGAAGAAGATTGTTGAAGAAAAATCAAGAATGATGTAGAAAAGTGTGGAACATTCTAGAAAAATCTTGATTCCTCCATCAAATGAGAAAGTCATCTTCTCTCATGGGCTTATGTATTTGGGCTTGACACATTTGGGCTTAGTTTCATTTTCTTGTTTGTTGTGGGGCCCACTTGAAGATTTAAGCCTTTAAACTTAAGATAAGAAACTTAAATGGGCTTTATGGACTCAACTATGAACTAGAAAAGTTTGGGCTTCTAAGCCACGACCATTTAAGGTTAGAAACAAGGATTCTAGCCCAATCCACTTGAAAAAACGAAAAAACTAATTTAGGGACAAAAGGGTAATTTACGTAAAGTTCGGGGACTTAACCGTAAATTTCAAATTTTCTATTTAACCCTGAAAAACCTTCTAGACTTAAAAATATGATTCCTCCCATTGAATCATCTCAATATCCTAAGATAAACCCTAAATCCACTCATAGAAACTCTAATTTCCCTTCCGTCGTCTACCCGATTACCTGAACCGCCTGAAAAACGTACATTATTTTATTTTTTTCTGAAAAAATTCTATCAATACAGAATTGTAGAAAATAAAATACCAAACTTAAGTCTTTCGTTCACGAATTAAAATTTGGTTTTCTGAGCAGTAAACTTTTACTGTCAGCGAACACACAGAAAACGGCAAACCGGCTTCCGTCTGAATTTTCAACCAAAAACTTCCCCGTAACCTTATGAAAATAAGTATAACAAGGAAATGACCTTGGTTTATCCAAAATCATTTTCTAAGTCTCGGATAAAAATATATATTTATATATTTATTACCGATATTACAAAACAGCAAAAATCGGGGTGTTACATTACTACCCCACTTAAAAAAATTTCGTCCTCGAAATTTACATACTTCAGAAAAGATGTGGATATCGTTGTTGCATATCTGCTTCACGTTCCCAAGTAGCATCTCCAGTATTTTCATCCCATATGACCTTAACCAAAGGAATTTGTCTACCACGAAGCTCCTTAATCTCTTTATCTGCTATCCTTACGGTGTAGAGCCTCATACTCTAGATTCTCTCGCAGTTGTATAGACTCAGACTCAATAACATGTGAAGGATCAGGATAATATTTTCTCAACTGAGACACGTGAAAGACGTCATGAAGGTTTGCTAGGTTAGGTGGTAAAGCAATATGATAAGCTACTGGACCAATCCTTCGAATAATCTGGAAAGGTCCGATGAATCTAGGAGTAAGTTTTCTAGTTTTGACAGCCCTGCCAATTCCGGTCTTCGGAGTGACTCTCAAAAACACGTGATCGCCCTCCTGGAATTCTAAAGGTCTCCTTCTCTTGTTACTGTAGCTCCTTTGCCTATCCTGTGCTTCCTTCATCTTTTCCCTTATCTTCCTAACTTGTTCCGTAGCCTGTTGCACCACATCTGGATCCAAGACTTGATTTTCACCAATCTCATACCAACATAACGGTGTCCTACATTTCCTACCATACAAAGCCTCATATGGTGCCATCCCTATACTATCGTGAAAACTATTGTTGTAAGTAAATTCAATCAATGGCAAGAACTCATCCCAACTGCCAAGATGTTCCAAAACACAAGCTCTTAAAAGGTCCTCCAATGATTGAATCGTCCTTTCGATTGTCCATCTGTTTGGGGATGGTAAGCGTAACTCATCCTTAACTTGGTCCCTAAAGCATGATGCAATCTGTTTCCAAAATCTAGATGTAAATCTAGGATCTCGGTCTGAAACAATGCTCGATGGCACACCATGCAACCTAACAATTTCTTTGATGTAGATTTGGGTCAACTTCTCCAAATCGTAACTTTCTCCCATAGGTAAGAAGTGAGCACACTTCGTCAACCTATCAATGATAACCCAAATCGCATCATGTCTCTTAGGAGTTCGTGGTAGTCCAACCACAAAATCCATAGCGATGCTATCCCATTTCCATTTCTGGGATATCTAATGATTGCAATAAACCAGCTGGTTTTTGATGTTCTATCTTAGCCTTCGACACACTAGGCAAGATAAAACATACCTGCTACCTCTTTCTTCATCCTTGTCCACCAAAACAATTTCTTTAGATCCTGATACATTTTAGTGGATCCAGGATGAATACTCAACTTACTCTTATGTGCTTCTTCTAATATCAACTTCCTAAGTTCTAAATCCTCAGGCACGCATATTCTATCCCTAAACCTCAGTACACCATTTATTTCTCTACTAAACTCAGAATTTTTACCTTCATCTATACCTCTACTTATCTCCTGTAAATATGGATCCTGAGCCTGTTTATCCTTAAGATCTCTCATAAAATCACTACTAATAGTGATCATACCTAAGCAAATTTTATCCTCAACCAACTCCATTCCTAAGTTCAAATCTCTGAACTGTTCCAATAATTCCAACTCTTTAACCATCATTGCGGACACATGCAATGATTTCCTACTCAAGGCATCCGCTACTACATTCGCCTTCCCAGGATGGTATAGTAAATCAAACTCATAATCTTTGATAAACTCCATCCATCTTCGTTGTCTCATATTCAACTCCTTTTGGTCAAATAGATACTTCAGACTTTTATGGTCACTGTAAACATTAAATTTTGCTCCATATAGAAAGTGTCGCCATATTTTTAATGCGAACACTATGGCTGCTAATTCCAAATCATGAGTCGGATAGTTCCTCTCATGAATTCTCAATTGTCGGGAAGCATAAGCCACCACTCTTCCCTCTTGCATTAGAACACAACCTACACCTTGGTATGACGCATCACAGTATACGTCAAACGGTCCTAATGGATCCGGTAAAGTCAACACAGGTGATGTGGTCAACCTTTCCTTCCACTTTTGGAAACTCGCTCCACGCTTGTCCGTCCATACAAAAGCTGTATTTTTCCTCGTCAACTGCGTCATAGGCAACGCAATCTTCGAGAAACCCTCTATAAACCTCCGATAATATCCAGCTAACCCTAGAAAGCTTCGTGACTTCACTTATCGACTTAGGCCGTTCCCATTTAAGAACCGCCTCAACCTTTGCCTTGGATCTCTTGCTATACCTTCCTTGGTGATCACATGTCCTAGAAATTGGACTTCTTCCATCCAAAACTCACACTTGGAAAGTTTAGCATAAAGTCGCCTATCCTTCAAAACTTGCAAGACTATCCTTAAATGTTTCTCATGATCTTCCCATGTACGAGAATAGATAAGGATGTCCGTCGATGAATACAACAACAAACTTATCAAGGTACGGTCTAAATATCCTGTTCATATAATCCATGAACAACTCTTGGCGCATTAGTCACACCGAACGACATAACTAAATACTCGTAATGTCCATACCTTGTTCGAAAAGCCGTTTTTAGTATATCTTCCTTCTTTACTCTAATCTGATGGTATCCGGATCTCAAATCAATCTTGGAAAATACTGCGGCTCCTTTCAATTGATCCATCGATCATCTATCCTAGGCAACGGATACTTATTCCTAATTGTTACCTTGTTTAACTGTCTATAACTGTGCACAACCTAGCACTTCCATCTTTCTTCTTAACAAACAACACTCGGAGCTCCCCATGGTGAAACACTCGGCCTTATGAATTCTTTTTCCCAACATATCATCCAACTGTTTCTTCACTCCGCCAATTCTATAGGTGACATCCGATAGGCGCCATAGATATAGGTCCTGTCCCCGGTACAAGATCTATGGTGAATTCCACTTCTCGCTCGGTGGTAAACCTGGAACTTCGGGAGGGAAAACTTCAGGAAACTCTCTCACGATAGGCATAGAATCTATACTAGGGGTCTCAATAGTTTCCACCGCTGAACAATCACATCACGCATCGCCGAGAATCGTCACTCCTCATGGATACTCCTTCATTGGCATTGACTATACTAGAAAACTCAAGAAATGATAAGGTCTTACTAGAACAGTCTAGCATTACATGGTTAGCCGAGAGCCAATCCATGCCAAGAATAATATCTATCTGTTGCATAGGCAAACAGATAAGGTCTACAATAAATGTTCTATTCTCAACAACTATAGGACATTGTAAACAAATAGACATAGTAGTCAAAGGATTACTAGTTGGAGTAGATATTGTAAGAGTATAAGGTAATTGAGAAACAATTAATTTTAATTGATCCACACACTCATATGAAATAAATGAATGTGTAGCGCCTGAGTCAAATAACACGTACGAGAGTCTACCAGCTATCAAACACATACCTTGTATAAGATCGGAAGATTGAGAGGATTCGGCTCCTTCACACGGTAAACACTCTTCCAAAGTGGCTCCGAGGTCTTGCTCCCTGTTGCCTCGCCGATATAACTCATCTCCCAGCTCCACCCCTATTGCCTCCATTTCCTCTTCCGCTCGACTATCGGTGGTCGCCTAGCTCGCTTGCCTCCGCAATCTCGGGCCATATGTCCTATTTTCCCACAATTAAAACAACCAGGTCGCTCCCTGCAGTCTCTAAGATAATGCGGTCCTCCACATCTGAAACAAGATAAACCTTGCTGCTGTTGACCAGTTCTAACCACTGATGCTGGTGCTGGTGTCTGCACTGATCGGCATACGGTCTCTGTCTCCATTGAGAGTTACTACCTCCTCGCCTCTGAAAACCCGGTCGAGTAGGACCCCCACTCCTTAATTGTTTCTTCTCATTAGCTAGCCTCAAATCTAGACTTTCGATTGCACTGCATCGTTCCACTAGCTCTGGAAAACTCTGGATATCAAGAGATACTATAGCCCTCTGAAGTTCATGTCGGAGTCCTTCCTCAAACCTTCTACATTGCCAATCTTCATCTGGGAATCTCTGATAAAATTCAGAATACTTAATCAGAGCCTCGAATCGTGATGCATAATCACCAACAGTCATGTTGCCCTGTTTGAGACTCATGAATTCCCTTTCTTTCTCGCGTCGAACTAGATGCGGAAAATACTTCTCAAAGAACATCCATCGAACAGCTGCCGCTTGATAACTCTCGCCTTCAAGATCCAGCAATCTTCGCTTGCCTCTCCACCAAGACTCTCGCCTCCTCCAGTTAGCATGAAAGCAAAGATACGTCACTTTCCTATCCTCTCTGCAGCGCATGGTATCGAATATCTTTTCGATCTCTTGTATCCACCATTCTGCCTTCTCTGGATCATAATCTCCTCGGAATTGAGGTGGCTTCCCTTTCAGGAAAGTAGCCATTCCGGCATCCTCATCTGCTGCAGCTCTCCTTTGGTTCTGTTGTTCCTGCTGTTCTTTGTTCATCTGTAGCATCTCAGCATTCTGCTGTGTTTGTAACAACAGAGCAGTAACTATGTCTTTCATAGTATCTTGAGTCTCAGATGACTCTCCTCCACTTCCGGTATGATTATTTTCCACATTGTTAGCTCCCATAATTCTTTCAGGAGTTCTGTCATTATCGCTCAATCGACGTCCTTTTCCACGAGCCATGATTCTGTAAAAGAAATCATTTGCTCTTATCAGTATGACATATAATACCACATAGACAAGTATATAAATACCATATGCCACACTAATGTTATTTATCGCGTCGGATTCGGACACACTACCCATCTTCTAAGCATAGTTAAAATCCGATGTGGACTCAACTAGACACGGCCAAGAATAACTTCCTAGACCTCACAATCCGATTAGAATCGAATCGCTCGATACCACCAAATGAGACACCCCGTTGTGCCCCATTGTATTATTACATTAAATCCTTAAATGGTTATTTAATTAATGTCGCGCGCTTATCGTTGAAAATACGTAAAAATTAAAAACTTAATTAATAATTAGATAATTTCTACAAATATACAACACACCAACTATTTTACATAAATACACACCTAAGTATCCTTTATCTTACACAACATTCTTATAACTAACGGAAACAAAACACCTTATGTGACTCACTGGCCTTAAACTAAACTAACTATGCCACATTATTAGCATCAGTAGGTTGTTCTTCAACGTCAACTTCATACGGAACGTCGTTCAACTCTTCAACCATCTCCGTCTCGTATGGGGTTCCATCCATCTCCTCCGTAACATAGTCGTCCATATGGTCTTCTAACGTACAAAGTAGACAGACACCAAAAATACAGAAATAGGGAGATAAGAAACAGTTCTATCATCATAAGTGGAAAGGATTCATAGCATATAATACAATAATAGTCACAGACACGCATCATTCAAAATCAACAATCATCCTCAATTCACTATATATCATCCTCTACCCTTCAACTCATGCAACTAGACCTTTATGCTGATGTGGCCACTACTACTCCTGTCACACATCCCTCGTTAGGGATGCCAGTCAGTCGTCCAAGTGACACGTTCCCCACGCCGGTGCACATTCTTATCCATGGTAAGAATGCTCATGTAAAGCAATGACACTATAGCTGCACTGTATCGTCGGTGCACACCCTGATTCTCTCTCTCACTCTGTCAAGGGTGCTCATGCAAAGCAATGACACTATAGTTGCACAACCTAAATTCTAATTTGGAACGGTCCACGAGAACTTCGGACCTCATGTATCTCAAATACACGGTTATGAACACCAATGCAACATATGATTCTCACTGACTTTTATCAATAACAACCTAGTACCTCAAGCTTTTCCTCATAACCTCCACTTACATACTATATCACATTACTTCTATACCATAATAGCGAGGCACTTCTAATTCATATTCAAAACTCTCACCCAAACAAAATACCTCCGAGCAATATTTATCTTTCCTTAAAATCATCTAAGCATAGTATCAAACCCAGGCAGATCATGCATAACACATTAATCAACAGAATATTCAAATATCTCAATATCATATGAGGCAATTTATCACAACCAAATCATAATAGTTCAACCAAATAAATAACAAAGTCGGACTGTCACGGCCTGGCCGTGATAGCCATCACTACCGTGACGGACAACAAAGACAAGAATCCTACAACACGTAACACTGGTCACGGCTGGCCATGACAACCATCACGGCCGTGACAGACAGCAAACATCCTCAATATCATAATTATTCAAACACCGAAACAATACGTCACATGCAGATGGAATACCTCAACCAGCAGTATCACAAACAAAGTCAAAAGTAAATAATTCAAACATCCTCAAATATGAATAATCAACCTAAGGCGATAAACCCACAATTCCCAAATCGTCATTGGTTTTACGGAAAAAGATTTCAATACGATTTTGGTATTGTCGATTACTCGACCACTAGTAGGGTTTAGGTCGCCCTACACCATTATTATAAATTATATACTACTTATCGATTCCGACGATGGAATGGTTCTTTCTCCCACCTGAGTTTGCACCGAAAACACGTACACAACGATCCTCGTTATCCCGCCACGAGTTAACACAATCACCTTCAACCAAACAACATAATTATAATTAATCAACTAACACCCATCTATGACACTTTAGGGCTAGGTTCGGCCAAGACTTAGAATTAGGTTTAGGATTATCTTCTTAATGTCATCTTTTGGATCCTAATTACTAGAGTCTTAATTAACATAGATTACTTATTACATGACTAAAATTTGAAACAAAATCCTCTAACCTTTAGGGTTAGGGTTTTCGCCAAGGGCTGACTTTTAGGGTTCAAAATCCTTAAAATTCCTAATCATGATTAAGTCATAGATTAATGATCCTTGATTAACCTAAATCATGGATTAGTGACTAAACAACTAAAGTTGAAACTCAAAACTTTCTAACTCTTTTATACATAGATTCGGCCTCAACATAATCTTAGGGTTAGGGTTCTTAGTTTAATAAACCAACTTGGATTTATTAATCATACATACTAATAGCTTGATTAACAAGATCATTAATGAAAACCATGAACAAAAACTCTACCAAACCTACTTTGATAGATTCGGCCAAGGCTAGGTTTTCAAGAAAGAAATTTTTTATTGCTTCATGCTCTTGGATTTAGATAATAGACATGATATCTAGAAGATAGAAAGTAGTTTCATCATCATTAGATTTTCCTAGGATTTATTATGATTTTTCAAAGTTCTAGGGTTTGAAACTTGAAAATGATGAACCACCATGATATAAGTCTTGAATCAAGAAACTATCTAAAGAACATAGGCATGATTAAGAACAAAGATTAGGATTTACCTCTGGAGAATCAATGATGAAGACAATCCAAGAACTTGCTTTGAGAAACTTAGAACTAAGATCTTAGAACTTTAGAGTTTTAGAAGACAACTAACCAAAGAACTAAATGAAAAGTGAGAGAAGGGTATTTATAGTGTGAGTGGCGACATTTCAAGAAGGATCTAGATGAGATGAGTTGTCATGTTAAAAGGATTAAAGTGCAATTAAGTTCCAAGGACCAAATTGCAAAGATTCCAATAGTTGAAGGACTAGTTTGCAAATAGACAATAGAATGTCATGATGATGAGTTTAATCACATTAAATGCTAGCTTATCTTTGACTTAATTGGCTGATTTGGTGTCATAGATATTTTAGAGAAAACCTAACTTGTTGAAGAAGATTTGTTGAAGAAGATTGTTGAAGAAGATTGTTGAAGAAAAATCAAGAATGATGTAGAAAAGTGTGGAACATTCTAGAAAAATCTTGATTCCTCCATCAAATGAGAAAGTCATCTTCTCTCATGGGCTTATGTATTTGGGCTTGACACATTTGGGCTTAGTTTCATTTTCTTGTTTGTTGTGGGGCCCACTTGAAGATTTAAGCCTTTAAACTTAAGATAAGAAACTTAAATGGGCTTTATGGACTCAACTATGAACTAGAAAAGTTTGGGCTTCTAAGCCACGACCATTTAAGGTTAGAAACAAGGATTCTAGCCCAATCCACTTGAAAAAACGAAAAAAAACTAATTTAGGGACAAAAGGGTAATTTACAGAAAGTTCAGGGACTTAACCGTAAATTTCGAAATTTTCTATTTAACCCTGAAAAACCTTCTAGACTTAAAAATATGATTCATCCCATTGAATCATCTCAAAATCCTAAGATAAACCCTCTATCCACTCTTAGAAACTCTAATTTCCCTTCCGTCGTCTACCCGATTACATGTTCCGCCTGAAAAACGTACATTATTTTATTTTTTTCTGAAAAAATTCTATCAATACAGAATTGTAGAAAATAAAATACCAAACTTAAGTCTTTCGTTCACGAATTAAAATTTGGTTTTCTGAGCAGTAAACTTTTACTGTCAGCGAACACACAGAAAACGGCAAACCGGCTTCCGTCTGAATTTTCAACCAAAAACTTCCCCGTAACCTTATGAAAATAAGTATAACAAGGAAATGACCTTGGTTTATCCAAAATCATTTTCTAAGTCTCGGATAAAAATATATATTTATATATTTATTACCGATATTACAAAACAGCAAAAATCGGGGTGTTACAGCAAGTATTTGACATGTGTCCCGGATCTCCACAGTTAAAGCATCTCCTAATCTGACCTTGATTCTGATTTCTTTGACCTCCACTCCCCGATGCAGTAAAATTCGAACGGTTTTGTTGTCGGTTCTGATTATTTCCTTGTGGACGGAAATAAGGCTTCCTCTGATTCTGTTTTACTCTCCAACTCTGATTCTGGTTCTTGAAGTGATAGGGTCCACTAGTGCTCCCTCTATTATCCTTTCCTTTCCTCATTTGCTCGATCTTACGACTCATTTCCACCAGAGCTTGGAAATTTCGAAGTTGGAGAGGTAAAAAGGACTCCTTAATCTCAAATCGCAGTCCTGCTTCAAACCTTTCACACTTCCAACCTTCATTCGGTTGAGCTTGAAAGAAACGAAAGTATTTAGCCAGCGATTAAAACTTCGCCGCATACTCTCCTACCGATAACTCTCTCTGTTGTAGCCCCAGAAATTATCGTTCTTTCTCGATCCTTATGCTCTCTGGAAAATATTTTTCCATGAACGCAGTTCGAAAAACGTCCCAAGTAATGTCTTGATGCTCAGCCTCCAACAGTAGCCTAGCACCTTTACGCCAATACTCCGCATCTCTGATAAGCCTCTGGCTTATCTAGTTTTATGACTAGATGAACTAGGGTTTATGTGCCAATCAGTCGAGTTTACTCTCGTTTTCGCCCAAATTTTGCCTTGTTTTGTTCCTAATTTGGACTTTGACTCGTTTTGCGTCTTTTGTGTAGTTTTTAGCTTAATTTGGATAGAATTATGCTTTTGGTTGCTTTTGGTGTTTTCAGGTCAATAAGTGAAGCTCCGGGAGTCAAAGAAAGTCAAGAAGTAGTGGAAAAAGCACTTCTGGAGATACTCGCCTCGCGAGTGGATGCTCGCCTCGCGAGCCTGAACATCAGATAAAGCAGGAACAGTCATCACTCTGGCTCGCCCCGCGAACAGTATTCTCGCCTCGCGAATCATGAAGACCTGGAAGACAGAGACCATCACGGCCTAGCCGTGATGAAGGTCACAGCCTAGAATTGAAGTCTCGCCCCGCGAAAAGAATCTCGCCCCGCGAAAGTTTGAAGACCTGGAAGACAGAGACCATCACGGCCTAGCCGTGATGAAGGCCACGGCTGTGACAGATTGAAGTTGGAAGACTCGCCCCGCGAATACATTCTCGCCTCGCGATAATCCAAAATTCAAAGCGCGCCAAAACTAATATTCGCGTCGCGAGAGTAATCTCGCCCCGCGAGCGGGCGAAAAACAAAATCCTTATTTAAAGGCTGTTTCAGATCAGAATTGGAGGAGGTTTTTCCACTGGTTTTAGATCAGATTTTGTGCGAATCCTTGTTTCTGGAGCTGCGTCTCCCTTCTCTTTTTCTTTTCTTTTTTTATTATGGAGATTATGTCGGATTGTTTGTGCGTCGTCACGGGCATGAGGAACCAATCCCCTCGTCCGAGGGATCGATGAAGCCGCCCATGGCGGTATAGTGTTCATGTGATGTATGTTTTTCTCCCCTTCTCTCAATGAATGTTTTCCAATTCTAATTTGAATGCGTTGATCATATGTGTTGCGTGATTGACTAGTTAAACGTGTTTGAGGCCGATCGGCGATTCGCGTTTTAGAACTTGGATTGGAATCACTAATCGAATAATGAGCACGACAGTGGATTTAGGAGATTAGTGCAACCTTATAGGGAACAAGAATTAATAGAATTCGGGATTAGGATTATGAGACCTAGTAAGTAATTAATCCAATCGTCGAATACGTCCTATTGAGCACGACATTGAATCTAGGAGAATTTGGGGGTCCCGGTTGACATTAAAATTGAACTTAGGGAGGAATTCATCATCACTTGGGTACTATACATGATTGGGTAGGTGGATTTGAGACCTTGGATATTTTAATTTCTGAATTTAAAACCTTAGCTTTAATCGATTGTTATTGAATTGCGATAATAATCTCTCTCTCTCAACTTCTTCCCTCACTTGACCAATTTATCGGATTTCCCGCGGATTAGTTGAATTGGTACCCCAATCCTTGTGTTCGACGTCGGTAAATTCTTACCGTGTTTATTTTATTACTTGCGACGACCCGGTACACTTGCCGGTGACTCAACAAGTTTTTGGCGCCGTTGCCGGGGATTGGCACAACCAATTTTCCTAATTTTTAGGAAATTTGATTATTTGGTTAAGCGTTTTTATTTTTATTTTTCTGTTATTTGTTTATTATTTCTCTCTACTTCTTTGATTCCACTTGGTCTTGCCGTGTTTTTGTATGCGAGGTACCCTTTCACAAGAGGATCTGTTATTTGATTCGGAGATCGCCAAGACCGAGAAGCGCTTAAGGAAGGAAGTCAGAGAAAGAAAGAGGCTTGAAGCGACTAATCTTGAGGACATGGTCGAAGAAAATCCTCCTCCCCCTCCTCGTTACAAGCCTCTCTTTGAGTACGATCTACCCAGCTTGGGTGATTGTGATTCTTCTATTGTGAGGGGCAACCTGAATACAGACTCCTTCAGAGTGGAAGCATGTGTCACATTCCAGATCCGTGAGAATCAGTTTGATGGGAGTGGCAAACAGGACCCTCATAGACACATCACTCGCTTCCTTGAAGCTTGTGACTTACAGAAGACAAGAGGAGTCTCACAAGATGAGTTTCGCCATGGCTTTTCTCTCTCTCTCTTAGGGATGTCGCTCGCGATGGGTTGATGCACTTGGATAGGAACATCATCAGAACTTGGGAGCAAATGGCACAAAAGCTCCTAACCAAATATTTTCCTCCTCAGAAAGCGGCACAAGCAAGAATAGCCGTTACATCTTTCAGGCAGACAGAAGATGAAACCTATAATGAAGCTTGGGAGAGGTACAATGGGCTCCTGAGAAGATGCCCTTCAGCGTTCTTTGACCCAGTCTCCAAAGTTCAGCATTTCTTTAACGGGTTGAGGGGACGCTATCAGATGAATTGTGATGCCGCATCTGGCGGCTCTTTCTCCTATTTATCGGCTGAGGATGGATGGGCATTGTTGGAGAAGATGTCATATAATGATTACAACCGCGGTAGAGAAACCTCAAGTGGAATCAGTTCAGCGACAATGGAAGCCATTCTCGAGCAAAACAGATTGTTGAAGATGCAGAATGAGGCTTTGTCGGGAAACAAAAGGGTTAATGTGATACATGAGGGGATGCCTCCGGGTTGTGACAATTGTAATGGAGATCATGACACTCGGAGTTGTCCGCTGAATTTCTCCCAAGAGCATGTGGACTCATGCCACAACTTCTATGACATTGTGACCCAGAACAACTATCAGAGGAACAGACAGAATGATTACAATCAGAATCAAAATAGGGGGTATATGAGGAGAGACCATCCGGGTTTCGCTTGGAGTAATGCTAGTGGTGGTCTATCCGGGCAGCAACATCCTCAACAGAATTGGCAACAACCTCCACAGGATCTGAGGCCAAACATTGGAATTCAGCAGCACAATACCCAGCAGGCTCTTTCGGGGCCTAATCAGTTGCAAATAACAGATGATGGAAGGCAACCTTGGGAGTTGGCTTTTGAGAAGTTGTCAACCTTTACGGGCACATCTTTAGAGAAGGTGAATGCGACAATTGACAAGTGGGCAACGCATACAGGGGCGGCAATTCACAATCTAGAGACACAGATGGCCCAACTCGCAAAGCAACTAAATGAGCGTCTCCCAGGCACTTTCCCAGGTGATACAGAGAACAACCTTAAGAGTCAATGCAATGACATAACAACTAGAAGCGGAAGGGTGTTAGAATCTAACAGGGGTGCAATTAGTTCTCAGGAAGACAAGGCCCCGGAACAACCGCATGTTGAGGAAGAGCAACCTGAGAAAGAAGAGTTGGTAAGTGACAAGGCACCGGAGCAAGGGGGAAGGCTGAAACTTGTAGATGAAGAGTTCCGGAAGAAGAAATGGGTTGAACCCCAAGACCTCCCGCCCTACATGAAGGAACCGTATCCTGAAAGATTGAAGAAGCCTCAACAGGATAAGCAATTCAATAAGTTCCTTGATGTCTTCCGAAAACTTCAAATTAACATTCCATTTGCGGAAGCCTTGGAACAAATGCCATCGTATGCCCGGTTTATGAAGGATCTTCTCACCAAGAAGCGGAGAATAGTGGATGAGGAAACGATTGCTTTGACCGAGGAGTGTAGTGCCATTCTTCAAAGAAAACTGCCTCCAAAGTTGAAAGATCCCGGTTCTTTTTCGATACCATGCACCATTGGGGGGATGACTGTAGGGAAGGCATTATGTGATCTAGGGGCAAGCATCAACTTGATGCCCCTCTCTATGATGAAGAGGTTGGGGATCAAGGAAGTCAAGGATACACGGATGTCACTCCAACTGGCCGATCGTTCTGTAAAATATCCTTATGGGGTGGTCGAAGACTTGTTAGTAAAAGTGGACAAGCTCGTATTTCCAGCGGACTTTGTAGTGCTTGATATGGATGAAGACGCCGAGATCCCTCTCATTTTGGGTAGGCCCTTCTTGGCCACTGGGGGTGCCTTGATAAATGTGCGACAAGGGAAACTCACTCTAAGGGTGCAAGATGATGAGGTAGTCTTCAATCTCTTTGAAGCAATGAAACACCCTGCAGAGAGGACGGAAGTGTATCGAGTGGATATGGTGGATCCAACTGCTAAGGCAAGGGCAACTAGAGAAGCCCATGGTTCTTCACTTGCAAAAGTGTCGGTAAAATCCCATGATGGGGACAGTGAGGAAAAAGACCCTTTGGGGGATGAGGTCTATCTCGAGTGGTTGAAAGACATGGAAGCCTTACCGAGTCTCCCAGGGGAAGAATGTGCAAAGAAGGAGCTCAGCAACAAGGGCAAGAAAAATACTGGTAAAGCACCGAAGTTGAAAGGTGGCACAACCATGGTGGTCAATGCAGACAATGAGTTGATCCCAAAAAGGACCATCACGGGGTGGAGAGTTCGTGCTGATTATAGAAGGATGCTGGACTTAAATGAGTTGTCCGGGAACAGCTTGCGAGCATATGAAAGGGTAAGAGCCTACAGAAAACGGACTGAGGCATGGAATAGCAAGCAAGATCTACGTCCGGATTAACCCTTAGGGGTGACTTGAGTCGGGCTCGGGACGTTAAACAAGCGCTACTTGGGAGGCAACCCAAGCTAGTATCCTTTATTTTTAGTTTCTGTCATTTTCACATATATTAAAAAAAAAACTTGATTCGCCACACGAATCCACATTGGCCGCGCGAGACAGAAGCCCTGAATCTCTGGGGTTGCTCACTTTTCTGTCTCGCGTCGCGAGGTATACTTTCGCCTCGCTATTCTGGGCATCATCATCTATTGGAACTCCAGATTCGCCTCGCGAGATACTACTCGCCTCGCTATTCTGGAAAGTGTGGAAACAGTTTTTCCAGATTCGCCTCGCGAGTGATCTCTCGCCTCGCGAATCTGCACTTAAGGTTTTAAATTGCAGGAGTTCTTCCAGGATGCTATGCAACAGAAGGTAGGCCGTGAGACCAATTGGATGAGGAGGCAACCATGGAAACTTGATCAGGGAGTATCCTCTCCTCTCCTCACTTTTGTTTTGTTTTTGTGTTTGCTTTTTGTTTTGTTTTTGTTTGTCACACTACAAGAATTTTCGCTGTTTCCCAGGGCCTATGACCCTGGGAAATCCATAAAATCCGTGGGAAAATACACATTTCCCAGGGATGACCCACGGATTTAGATCCCTCGGTTTCATTGGTCGGAACGCTTCCCAGGGCCGCGCCCGGGGAAATACGCAGGGTTACAGCCTTGGGAAATTTCCCAGGGAACTATCCCTGGGAAATATTTCCCAGGGATAGATCCATGGGAAATATTTCCCAGGGTTCTATCCCTGGGAAATATTTCCAGGATAGAACCCGGGAAATCCTCGGGAAATATTTCCAGGGATCTATCCTCGGAAATCTTTCCCGGGGATCTATCCCTGGAAATATTTCCCGGGATAGTTCCTGGGAAATTTCCCGTGGTTCTAACCCCGGGAAATATATGTTTTGTTTAAATTATAAATAAAACCTTATATACATTAATTTATGCTAAAGTGGATAAATAAATAATAATTATTTTTATATGAATGCATCAACAAAGAAATTAACATCATAATTCAAGCAAACAATTTGTTCAACACAAAATGTTATTCAAGTCATATTTGTTCAACACAAAATGTTATTCAAGTCATATTTGTTCAACGAAAAATAATAAACATAATAAACATGATAAGTAAAATAAACTAAGAATCCCCATTATAAGGCTCCTCAACAAAATGGTCAAGAGAGTCGTCGTCCTCCTGAGCACGTTGGGTCGCCTCGACTAGGCTGCGTCGCCGCTGCGGGGCTGCTGCCGCTGCAAATCGCCGTGACTGTCTCCATCGTTTGTCGCATCGTATCCATCATCACACGATGCTCCTCATCCTCTCGCCGCTCCTCTCTTGGGAAGCGACCAACATCTCCCTCAACTGAGCAATCTCCGCAGACTCCTAAGGGTAACGTCTGCATGTGGTGGACGCCCAAACCTAAGCTCTAACTCTGCGCGAGGCCCCTTTCCGAGTAGTTGCAGGCAAGGTCCCCAAGACTGCATAAACGACACTTTATACTTGCCGCCGACGACTTCTGCCCAAACATTCAGCGCAAGCTGCTCGTCCTCCTGTGGGTTAGCTGGGGTGGATGGTGAAGAGGCTGATGATTGAGACCTATGTTGACTCATCCTCTCATGAAACTCCTCCTGTTACAATACATCAGGCATTCATATACAAGTCAGTCTTCACAAGGCCAGTCTTCACAAGGTCTTCACTCTTAATCTTTCGACATCGGCATTTAGCACATGGACATCTAATTCGGTTTCCATCATCGATGAAACACTTTTGTCGCTTTGCTTGGGTAACAAACTCTTCAACCCCATCTACGAAAGTTGGTTTCAAACCCCTTCTTTTCGGATATAGCCTATCATACACCCAACTACGATTCGAAGGATAACAATCCATCTTCTGCATATTAATAAAAAATCCAGATAAATTTTAACAATAAGAGAATAGCAATCACATTTTTTTTGGGTACAATCTCTCAATGAATTTCACACACTAAAAGGAGTCACCTATTCTGAAAGTTGAAAGAAGTTACCTCTTCGAAAAGACCCACAAACTCGGCACAGAGTTTGCTTCGATTCGAACTTTCTAGTAATCCCAAATGCGCAACTGAATTAGAACTTTCTTCTTTTTTCCCCAAATGTTACCAAAGAACACTGCTAAGACCAGTACAAAGACGGAAACTACAATAATGGCCTTTGATATGTAAGATTCACAGCAAACACAACATTTGAAACCGAAAACTGAAAGCTGAAAGCCAACATGACGACAATGTGAGAGATGGCCAATGGCCAATAGAGGAAGGTATAGCACCTTTCAATAAGTTGCTTGATAAATCCCTATAATTAAACTTTGTATTAAAATCCTAATTGAAAATTAAAATTGCAGTACACTAATTTTTTTGGGATGTGAATGTCTATTTAAACTTCTCAAAAAAGTTTAATTAGGAATGTTTATTTAAACTTCTCAATAAAGCCATCAATCATAACTCCACTGCAGCATCAAAATATCTGCTATAAGATTTTCAGTACTCATGTGATAAAATGAGTACAATATGCTTTACAAGAAGTTCTAAAAGGAAACAACATAAAACAAACCATAAAAAAACCATGGTTGTCCGTGAAAAAATGTGCAACAAATAAAAAGGGATAACTTGCACAAAAGCATGGGTTCAAGAACAATTACCATACTCCACTGTCTTTATCCCAAAAGAAAATAGGGAACATCTGAAACAAGCCATAGAAAGAAAAGCAAACATTTAAGCATTTCCAAAAGAACACATAAGAAGATATATTACCTACACACCCAAAGAACTTAATTGAAGCATTTCTAGTAGCGTACTTGACTGCAGCCCAATTTAATTGAACTTTTTCACACCCTTCCCATCCCTTATGTCAATGATCATTGTTATTCATAAGTTCAACGACTGAACTAATTACCATGAGACAAAAGAATGGATAAAAATTTACAGAATAAGAACGTTAAGTGAGCCTTGGTGCGGGATTATCATTCTGCAACTCAAATGTTATATATGAGATGGCCGGGTAAAATCAGTTTTTGCAAATACAAGACTGATTATTATGAATCCACAAGTCAATAGTCAATTGAAGCTTTATAACACCATGTTGTTCTTTTATTCATAAGACTGTCATTGTATCCTATAACCATTTTAAAATAAAACTAACCTCTTGACAACTCAAGGTCACCATTCCTTAACCAATTATAAAAACTAGTTCCATAATTTCGGTTGCATTTTTTTCTTTCTTGATTTCTTAGTACTAGTACAAGATGTAGAATTGACGAAAACAGAGCAATCCGAAGTGTTAAAAAGTAATCTCAATTAATAATTAAAATACTTAAATAACATAAGCACAAGTAAAAACAAAAGGAGAAGAAAATAATCAAACAAGCACCACAGTGTAAGGGTTCAATGCTTCAAGACTCTCAAACATCGTGTGAACTGTGAGCACAAAACATTCATACAAACTCATAAACAAGACTAAATTGCTTACAGGAATTTTAACAAACAGTTAATGTGCAAGTACCATCACAGCAACATTACTTTTCTTTAAACAGTGGTGATGGATCTTGTAAGTCATCACTTAACACACTAGCATCAGATCAATGAAACCAACAAGAAGTGATAACAAACTGAGCTAATAATCTATTACAGCACAGGTTATGTAACCCAATAGAACTTTGAAGAACAAACTTACAAGGAGAAGAAGAAGGATGGATTGCACTGGCGCCGGAAGGTTACTGCGGTGGGGTGAACGATGGCGGTGGGGTCGTGCCGGAGAAATGAAAGAAAAGAAACGAGTGAAGGTTGAGTGGAGTGCAGCTGAGGACTTGGCTGTTCTGTGTTCTTCTCCAAACACCGTGTGAACAGCTGAGGCGCGAAGGGACCGAGTGAAGAGGAGGAAGATGATTTTCCCAGGGGCTTGGCCGTGGGAAACACCGCCTGTCTTTCCCAGGGGCTTGGCCGTGGGAAACACCGCCTGTCTTTCCCAGGGGCTTGGCCATGGGAAACACCGCCTGATTTGCGACGGGACGTCCGTGGGAAACTCCGTGTTGACTAGACACGGCTAAGCCCATGGGAAAACAGAGCCATTTCCCAAGGCTCTATCCGTGGGAAACAGCGCTTTCTGTTACCTACGGCCCAGCCCGTGGGAAATAAAGCGGGAATGTTTGGCGCCTCTTTTTCCTAGGGACAAGCCGTGGGAAATCAAGCGAGACATTTCCGAGGGTCTTGGCCGTGGGAAATGTAAAAATTTCCTAGGGATTTATTTCCCTGGGTAAAAAGCCCTGGGAAATAGCTTAATTTCTTGTAGTGGTCACTCTTGAATAATTTGAGAAGATCAAGAGTTGTTGTATGAATGTTGTGTCGGCAAGCTTGTTGGATTTTGATTAAATTGAGTATAGATTGATTGCATGAATTGATTTGACCATTGATGATTTCCCCCTAGGTTCTGATAATAGAAAAGTTTATCCCCACTTAAAAAATTCAAAATTGAACTTTGAGAACTTTATTGTGACTACTTGACTTATGATAAGTTTGGGGTGAGGGGGTGCACACACTAGGAATCGTATCTCGGTCAAACAATTTGCAAAATGTCCAGGTGAGGATTTGAGCCTCCAACTCTGTTTTTGAATGTGTGAATCACTGTTAAGTTGCACTTTCCCGAATTTGCTTGAATCTCTATATGGTTTGCATGTTTATGTGTTGCATCAAATGATTTAGGCAATTTTCTTTGAATAACTACTTGGCCTAAAAAGGACCATCCCTAATGCATGTTCCCTAGTTAGCCACATTGAGCCTAATTGACCTATTGTTTCTTGATGACCCTATATTACAAGCCAAAATCTGAAAAACCATGTTAACCCAATCTTAGGATTAGGAGAGCATGGAAGCGTAGCAAGAGAATGGTTGTGAGGAACTAAGTTTGGGGTGGCTACAAGGTGATGTGTCATATTGGGGGTGAGAAAAAGAAAAATAAAGGTTTATAAAAAAAAGAAAAAAAAAGAGAAAAGAAAAATATTTGCCAAAGGAAAAGGGGCAGAACAAAAAGATTAGCAAGGAAAAGGCGTAGTCACCCGAGGCAAAAAGAAAAATGGAAAAAGGAATTTGAGTGGAATATGTGTCGACTGCTCATGCTCTCTTAGTTCCTAGGGACTTAAGCCTAGTATCCTTGAATATCCTACCCTGAGCCAGGCCCCATTACGACCTTTAAAAGACCTTCTGATGTTGCATGCATGTTTTCGTGTGGACTATTTTTGAGATGAAAATCAAATTCATGGGAAGTGCTCTTAAAAGGTGAAATTGAGAGAAAAGTTGATAGCCTAGACGAATTTGAGCGAATGAGTGAAATTTTACATACCCTTGTGAGGAAGGCAATTGTTTGAAATTGGTGATCTTCCTTTTGTGTGTGATTTTGATTCTCAACTTAGATTAATGATTGCATGAATGATGAAGTTCTTAATGGTTTAAAGTAAATAAATGTGGGGATTACATTGATGTAAGGGGGGGAGATCATTGGAGAAAAACTGTTTTGATTGCATGAAATTTGTGCGAAATCGATTGATTCCTATAGGCTTGCCAAGTCTTGAGTCCTTTTTGAGTTTTAAGCTTGCTTGGGGACAAGCAAGGTTTAAGTTTGGGGTGTTTTGATAAGCCTCTGGCTTATCTAGTTTTATGACTAGATGAACTAGGGTTTATGTGCCAATCAGTCGAGTTCACTCTCGTTTTCACCCAAATTTTGCCTTGTTTTGTTCCTAAGTTGGAATTTGACTCGTTTTGCGTCTTTTGTGTAGTTTTTAGCTTAATTTGGATAGAATTATGCTTTTGGTTGCTTTTGGTGTTTTCAGGTCAATAAGTGAAGCTCCGGGAGTCAAGGAAAGTCAAGAAGTAGTGGAAAAAACACTTCTGGAGATAGTCGCCTCGCGAGCCTGAACATCAGATAAAGCAGGAACAGTCATCACTCTGGCTCGCCCCGCGAACAGTATTCTCGCCTCGCGATTCATGAAGACCTGGAAGACAGAGACCATCACGGCCTAGCCGTGATGAAGGTCACAGCCTAGAATTGAAGTCTCGCCCCGCGAAAAGAATCTCGCCCCGCGAAAGTTTGAAAACCTGGAAGACAGAGACCATCACGGCCTAGCCGTGATGAAGGCCACGACTGTGACAGATTGAAATTGGAAGACTCGCCCCGCGAATACACTCTCGCCTCGCGATAATCCAAAATTCAAAGCGCTCCAAAACTAATATTCGCGTCGCGAGAGTAATCTCGCCCCGCGAGCGGGCGAAAAACAGAATCCTTATTTAAAGGCTGTTTCAGATCAGAATTGGAGGAGGTTTTTCCACTGGTTTTAGATCAGATTTTGTGCGAATCCTTGTTTCTGGAGCTGCGTCTCCCTTCTCTTTTTCTTTTCTTTTTTTATTATGGAGATTATGTCGGATTGTTTGTGTGTCGTCACGGGCATGAGGAACCAATCCCCTCGTCCGAGGGATCGATGAAGCCGCCCATGGCGGTATAGTGTTCATGTGATGTATGTTTTTCTCCCCTTCTCTCAATGAATGTTTTCCAATTCTAATTTGAATGCGTTGATCATATGTGTTGCGTGATTGACTAGTTAAACGTGTTTGAGGCCGATCGGCGATTCGCGTTTTAGAACTTGGATTGGAATCACTAATCGAATAATGAGCACGACAGTGGATTTAGGAGATTAGTGCAACCTTATAGGGAACAAGAATTAATAGAATTCGGGATTAGGATTATGAGACCTAGTAAGTAATTAATCCAATCGTCGAATACGTCCTATTGAGCACGACAGTGAATCTAGGAGAATTTGGGGGTCCCGGTTGACATTAAAATTGAACTTAGGGAGGAATTCATCATCACTTGGGTACTATACATGATTGGGTAGGTGGATTTGAGACCTTGGATATTTTAATTTCTGAATTTAAAACCTTAGCTTTAATCGATTGTTATTGAATTGCGATAATAATCTCTCTCTCTCAACTTCTTCCCTCACTTGACCAATTTATCGGATTTCCCGCGGATTAGTTGAATTGGTACCCCAATCCTTGTGTTCGACCTCTGTAAATTCTTACCGTGTTTATTTATTACTTGCGACGACCCGGTACACTTGCCGGATGACTCAACAGTCTCCCACCAATAGGAAAGCAGCATATGTGACCCGAACATCTGCCGGCGTAACTATCAACTCGAAGGTTTTCTCCAGCTCCTGGATCCACAGATCAGCCTTCTCAGGATCAACATCCAGACCAAACTGTGAAGGATTTTGACTTCGAAACGCAATCAAAGCCTTGCCTTCCGCAGCTTGCAAATTATGGACATTCATCACTGTAGTTTGATTTGCAATTGCTGCTGCCACATTCTCTATTGCTTGAGCCGCATAGTCCACTCCTTCTTCATACTCCTCATTCATGTTACCACGGCCGCCAACACGACCACCTCTACGGCCTCGTCCACGACCGCGTCCACATCCACGTCCACGTTCACGTCCAACTTCTGGTTCCATAACTGACCTACAAATCAAAATCAGTTAAACCAAAACCAGAAACTGAAACGCAAACTTACTCGTTACCACACATTACTTCTAATAAGTAATTAAAGCAAGTCTAAGTCAGATATCACACAACATAGACATAACAAACCTATTTCTCAACATTCCCGAAAGACTCGACCAGCTCTGATACCACAAATGCGACACCCCTTCCAGGGTCATCACATTATTACCCAAAAGCGGGAATTAAATTATTAATTACTGGTTACTTTCGGAAAATATATTTTTGAGTAACTGTTTCTTTACGAAAATAGTGCTGAATTTTTTTTCTTATACATAGAACCACCGTAAACATAGACAAACATATATGTATATCTATATATATACATCACCTTTTAAATACACATTACCTATAATAGGAGATAACAAAAGAGCCCTCATAAGTATAGGCTATTCTCCATCAAACTAAGTAAAGAAAATAAAGACATATACATATAAGCTACGAGTAGTTCAGAACCATATTCAAAAACTCATGGCTCTCAGAAGCCAGATCAAAAACTGACAAGACTCGTTACCCCCGAACTATACCTATAGCTGGTCAAGCTACTAGAACCCATTGGGAAGATCATTATGATCAATCCCACCTACACCAGACGTATCTGAGGAAGATGCCTCCGCTCCCGCTGCGTCATCGGAAGAATCCTCATCATCAACCGCAGGAGGGTGAAACTAAAGATCGTCCTCAATGTATTCCTCTGGATCCTCCTCACCCTCATCTAACTCCACTTCAGCAGGAGGTTCCTCACGTCCTACTATTTGAAGAGGATGTGGCTGAGGTGGTGGATCCATCAATCCGTGCTCATCCAAGTACTGCAGGTATAGCCACACTGGAGGTAGAGATACCTCGACAGTCTCCACGACATGTATTCTCTGTTGTGGTCCTTCCTCTATCGTGCCGATAACTTCTCTACTTGGGCCATGGTAGGTGGTGCTGAGTGCCCCAGGGTTAATCTCCCAGGCACCACCGTACTGTGCACGATCAAACATGATCGTTCGAACCCTCGACTATACCAAAGGTATATCCGGGTCCATCTGAACATGTAAGAGTGAGAAACCAATACATGGATCTTACTCACTAACTACATACTAGCCACCACATAGACACATCAACATTTACCAAATACAACCATTTATAACAAATAGTTTATCATTGGGTTCAACACCCCAAACATCATCGATTTGAAAATTATGCATGACACTTCATATTCATCATCTAATTTCATCCTAATCTCATGAGATATCCCAACATATAATGAGTTGATCGGGCTCCATAGCCACACAGGCTAACTTGGCACGCAGCCACTAGGCACACAGCCTCTTCCCATCCACACAGGCACAAAGCTAGGTACGCAGCCAAAACACATCGCATACTATCCACACTCAGGGCACCAATAGCAACGAAGATGGGGTCTCAAATGTCCTCACTAGGCACATGAGAAAAACACAGTAAGAACTACCTCACGCCGCAGGTAATTAATACATCGAACCGCGGGCACGTCTGCCAATGCATGCAAAACACTTTTATTTTGTTCTTTTCTTTGTGTTCAATCTTTCTTTGCCGAAGCTCAAAATGGCTTACGACTCACATAGTTTTAAAACACCTTTAAAACTTTCATTACAACACAAGACCTCACAGTCCGAGTGCTCAATCACGACACCTCTCGACCGATGCACCAATCTTAGGTTCGTGGTACTAGAAAACATCCTCAAATGTTTTAATACGGTATACACCACGTATACGGTATAGGACCTCAAAGTCCAAATGACCCCGAGTCCATCACAACACAGAACCTTAGTACCCCGACGTCTCAGTTACTAAGTTCAACTGCACTTTCAACACGGTTGAATTTATTTTTGGTTTTTCAGAAATTCTTTTCAAATTGGAAATACATTGATAAATCCTTAAATAATAAAGCTTAGTTTTTTACAAACCAATGAGTCACTTGAGGTTTTAACTTCTTCAAAATACGCTCTGCCGTTTCAAAATACTTGCCGTCTACACTTTTCCAAATTTGCCGTCAAATATTATTTTTAAGGCTTTTTAAGCCAAAATTTAGCTTTTTCCACTTAATTAATTTTCTAAAATCATAATTAACTAATTTTCACCAATTAATTTCATAAAAGAATATTTTGTAATATTCTGGAATTTCTTACGTAAAAATTAGCAGTGCTAAAATATTTTCACGGTTTGCGCTCATTGTGACTCATAATTCACTTTTTCAATAATAAATTATTAAAATAATAATATTTTCCAAAATTCCTTATTTTTTCCAAATAAAATTTCCTTTAATATTATATATCAATATTTTACCGTTAAAACATTGAATATAATTTGTGAAGCTTCCTAAAGCTTTTATCCAATTAACTTAATTGGGCACTGACCACTGTCAGGCTTCTCACACATCAATCAACAATTATATCACAGATATTTCTCAGGCAGATCATGCATCACAGTAGCATAATATAATTACATATAAACAATTAAACGCAATTAAAGTCACACAGATACAAATAACACAACATTAAACAACTTAAATAAAAACTAACAGACAAACAATTACAAACAAACACGGGATAGCATATAGCCATCGAATAAATCCTCAGGTGTTCCCCTCTTACCTTTCGGAGACTTCTTGTGAATTTACTGATTTCCTTCGGAAGTTCGGATACCGCGTAAACGTCGTACTCACTTAACCTTCAACCATTACAATCAAATAATTACAAATCAAGAAACTAAAACATTCTAAACCCTAATACATAGTCACGACCTCTAGGGTCTTGAATGAATAAAATTTCTAATCATGATTAACTCATGGATTTATGATCCTAAATCAACTAAAATCATGGATTAGTGACTAAACAACTAAATTTCAAAGTCAAAACTTCCTGACTCATCTAAACTGAGATTCGTCCTCAACATGTTGATAGGGCTAGAGTTTTTAGTTTAATAAACCAACTTGGATTTATTAAGCATACATACTAATAGCTTGATTACCAAGATCATTTATGAAAACTTTGAACCAAAACTCATCAAATCTCATCAACCTAGGGTTCGGCCAACATAGAGATTTTTGAGTAAAGATTTTCATTTTAATAATCTATCATGGATTAGAGTGTGTAGACATACATGTCATATAGAATACATGATCATACATGACAACACATGAAAAAAACTCTACCAAACCTATTCTAATAGATTCGACCAATGCTAGGTTTTTAGGAACGAAAATTTTTATTACATCATGCTCTTGGATTTAGATAATATGCATGATATCAAGAATATAGAAAGTAGTTTCATCATCATGAGATTTTTCTAGAATTTATTAAGACTTTTCAAAGTTCAAGGCTTAGAAACTTGAAAGTGTTGAACACATATGAAACAAACTTTGAATAAAAAAACTTATTGAAGAACATAGGCATGATTAAGGAAGAATATTAGGATTTACCTCTTGAAGATCAAAGACAAAAGAAATCCAAGAACTTGCTTCACAAATTTGATACTAAAAGACTTATGAACTTTAGGGTTTTTGAACAAAAAGGTAATAGAAACTAAATGAAATGTGAGAGAGGGTATTTATAGAGATGGGTGGCGCCATCTTGGAAGGATCTAGTAAGGATGAGTTGGCTTGTTCAAAGGATTGAAATGCAAATAATTCCTAGGGACCATTTTGCAAAGATTCCAAAAGTATAAGGAATATTTTGCAAATTGCCAATAAATTGTAATGATGACCATTTGCCACATTAAATGTGGTCTTATCTTGACTATTTTGGGCTGATTTTGTCATGAGATATTTTAAGAAAACCCTATAACACTTGAGAAGATTTGAGAATGTTGTAGAAGAATGTAGAACATTCTAGAACAATCTTGGCTCATCCAAAAATTATGAGGGCAGCCCCTTCTCCCTCATGGGCTTGCGCATGGGCCTACTAAATTTGGGCTTGGATTCATTTTTGTGGGGCCCACTAAAAGATTTAAGCTTAAGCATGACATAGGAAACTTGTATAGTTTCAAAATAGGCTTTATGGAATTAATCCATGGACTAGGAAATTTGGGATTCATAGCCACGGTCCAATAAGAGATTGAAAACAAAGATTATGGCCCAATTCACTTGAAAAAAACTTAGAAACTAACTTAGCGACAAAAGGGTAATTAACTGAAAGTTCAGGGACTTAAGCGTAAAATTCAAAAAATTTCACTTTAACCCTGTAGAACCTTCTAGACTTAAAAGTATGATTCATCCCCTTGAATAATCTCAAAATCCTAAGATAAACTCTTTATCTGCTCTTGGAAACTCCGAAATCCATTCCGCCGCTCACCCGATTACATATTCTGCCCGTAAAACGTAAATTTTTTTTCTGAAATAAATCTAAAAATACAGAATTGTAGAAAATAAAATACTAATCTTAAGTCTTTCGTTCACGAATTAAAATTAGGTCTTTTGAGCAGTATTATTATACTGTCAATGGAATTCGCGGGCCGGGTTTCGCCTGACTTTCCAACCTAAATTTTAATCGTAGCTTCCTACATTCAAGTAGGATTGAGTGGTAAACTCCATTTATTTAAAATAATTTTATAAAACTCAAATAAATTTATAAACATATTTATATGTATTATTGTTATTTAAAACAATAAAATACAGGGTGTTACAAGTTTCATTACAGATATGAATATGGAGTACTAGAAATGAATGGGTTTGTTTTATTCTGTTTAATATGTAATCTTATTTTGATTACATTTACCCAGCTAAAGACATTAGAAACGCTTGTTTGCAGTCTGTATATAGGAAACTTTTCTCTTGAACATCAATTACTGAAATTCTTGGTCTTTTATTGAGCCTTGGCTGTTTTGCTTTTACCTTCACATGATAAAAGCTTCTAGTAACGATGAGAACAAGATAGGTGGCAAACTTTAGAGCCTTATCTAGAATTTGATGTTGAAGCAA